>OZ024799.1:0-1212609 GCA_964017045.1 Omphiscola glabra
TAACCCTAACCCTAAGCCTAACCCTAACCCTAAGCCTAAGCCTAATAGTAATATATGTATCTACATATGTATCTCTGTGTGTACCACTATATGAATATAGCATTATACATATCCCTATATCTAACCCTAACCCTAACCCTAATAGTCATATATGTACCTACATATGTATCTCTGTGTGTACCACTATATGAATATAGCATTATACATATCCATATATCTAACCCTAACCCTAACCCTAACCCTAAGCCTAAGCCTAATAGTAATATATGTATATACATGTGTATCTCTGTGTGTACCACTATATGAATATAGCATTATACATATCCCTATATCTAACCCTAACCCTAACCCTAATAGTCATATATGTACCTACATATGTATCTCTGTGTGTACCACTATATGAATATAGCATTATACATATCCATATATCTAACCCTAACCCTAACCCTAACCCTAAGCCTAAGCCTAATAGTAATATATGTATATACATGTGTATCTCTGTGTGTACCACTATATGAATATAGCATTATACATATCCCTATATCTAACCCTAACCCGAACCCTAATAGTCATATATGTACCTACATATGTATCTCTGTGTGTACCACTATATGAATATAGCATTATACATATCCATATATCTAACCCTAACCCTAACCCTAACCCTAAGCCTAAGCCTAATAGTAATATATGTATCTACATATGTATCTCTGTGTGTACCACTATATGAATATAGCATTATACATATCCATATATCTAACCCTAACCCTAACCCTAAGCCTAACCCTAACCCTAACCCTAAGCCTAAGCCTAATAGTAATATATGTATCTACATATGTATCTCTGTGTGTACCACTATATGAATATAGCATTATACATATCCCTATATCTAACCCTAACCCTAACCCTAACCCTAACCCTAATAGTCATATATGTACCTACATATGTATCTCTGTGTGTACCACTATATGAATATAGCATTATACATATCCATATATCTAACCCTAACCCTAACCCTAAGCCTAAGCCTAAGCCTAATAGTAATATATGTATCTACATATGTATCTCTGTGTGTACCACTATATGAATATAGCATTATACATATCCATATATCTAACCCTAACCCTAACCCTAACCCTAAGCCTAATAGTCATATATGTACCTACATATGTATCTCTGTGTGTACCACTATATGAATATAGCATTATACATATCCATATATCTAACCCTAACCCTAAGCCTAATAGTAATATATGTATCTATCTATTTATGTATTGATATAGGTGTATGTATCTCTATAGGTATCAGTATATATCATTGTATGTAACCCTAACCCTAACCCTACTATATATATATATATATATATAATGTATATATAGTGTATATATACCTGTATAAAATGGTGCCCCGTGTTGTATGTGGTATATATATGGTGTATATATGGTGTATATATGGTGTATATGGTGCTACTGGTTGATATTCTGTGATAATCTGTGGTGACCACCGACTTGGGGAATAATGCAGTCTGCAGTGATATGCAACTTACAACGCATTTTTTCCACCAATCTTGCAAATGTCAACTTCTGGGAATTACATGATTTTTTTGTAACTTGCCGATGTGGTAGGAACATGATTTTGATATTATTTGGAAGTAGTTGTAGTACACTACAATCGCCCCCGGGAACTTAGGCCGGGAACTGGATTGAAAAAGCCGGAAAAAAAAAAAAGTTTAAAAAAGAAATGTAAAGGCGGCGAGCGACGCGGTCCACGCTTCGTCCCGAGAACTCGGCCTCGGGACGAGGCTTGAGCGACGCGGTCCACGCTTGTTTGTTTTTCCAAAGCCCGCCTCCAACGTGCAAAGTCAACCGCTCACCGCGCCTCAACCGTTTGTGGCGCCGACACCTAATCGAGCACCCTGGTATTTAAAGGGGCGTCCAATCGAACGGCGCCATCGGTTTTAGTCCCAGGTAACCGTTTCAACCGGTTTGCTCCGGTTAACCGGTTTTAACATTTACCGGTTAATTTTAACCGGCAGAGCCGGGAGTAAATTGAAGAGATGTGGACGGTATAGACAAAGCCCAGGCCAATGGGAAATCTTCTACACAAGGTATTGAAAAGTTGACGCATCAATGTGTAATCGGGGCGCTTGTTCATTGTTTAGAGATAAGAAAAAAAAGAAATGTAAAAGAGGCGATGAGCGACGCCATCTCCACGGGCTCCGCTTGTTTGTTTTCCCAAAGCCCGCCTCCGACGGGCAAAGTCAACCGCTCACCGCGCCTCAACGGGTAGCTGGACCGACACCCAGTCTGGTGCCTTTGGCATAAGCGGGGACGCCCGATCGAACGGCGACGTCGGTTTGAGTGCCAGGCGACCGCTTGAGCCGGTAGTAGCTGGTTGACCGCTTATCGCATTCGCCGGTTTCATTCAACCGGCGGGACCGGCAGTCGATCGCAGAGAGGTGGTCGGCACGCACCGGCCCCGGGGCCATCGATATGCTTCAGCCAGTTGTATAGAAAAGCCGACCCTTCGCCGACCAATCGGTGAAGACAACCCCGGAGTGGTCGAGGCTTGAGCGACGCGGTCCACGCTTCGTCACGAGAACTCGGCCTCGGGACGAGGCTTGAGCGACGCGGTCCACGCTTCGTCCCGACAACTCGGCCTCGGGACGAGGCTTGAGCGACGCGGTCCACGCTTCGTCCCGAGAACTCGGCCTCGGGACGAGGCTTGAGCGACGCGGTCCACGCTTGTTTGTTTTACCAAAGCCCGCCTCCAACGGGCAAAGTCAACCGCTCACCGCGCCTTAACGGGTAGCTGGACCGACACCCAGTCTGGTGCCTTTGGCATAAGCGGGGACGCCCGATCGAACGGCGACGTCGGTTCGAGTGCCAAGCGACCGCTTGAGCCGGTAGTAGCTGGTTCACAGCTTATCGCATTCGCCGGTCCCATTCAACCGGCGGGGCCGGCAGTCGATCGGAGAGAGGTGGTCGGCATGCACCGGCCCCGGGGCCATCGATATGCTTCAGCCAGTTGTATAGAAAAGCCGACCCTTCGCCGACCAATCGGTGAAGACAACCCCGGAGTGGTCGAGGCTTGAGCGACGCGGTCCACGCTTCGTCACGAGAACTCGGCCTCGGGACGAGGCTTGAGCGACGCGGTCCACGCTTCGTCCCGACAACTCGGCCTCGGGACGAGGCTTGAGCGACGCGGTCCACGCTTCGTCCCGAGAACTCGGCCTCGGGACGAGGCTTGAGCGACGCGGTCCACGCTTGTTTGTTTTACCAAAGCCCGCCTCCAACGGGCAAAGTCAACCGCTCACCGCGCCTTAACGGGTAGCTGGACCGACACCCAGTCTGGTGCCTTTGGCATAAGCGGGGACGCCCGATCGAACGACGACGTCGGTTCGAGTGCCAGGCGACCGCTTGAGCCGGTAGTAGCTGGTTCACAGCTTATCGCATTCGCCGGTCCCATTCAACCGGCGGGGCCGGCAGTCGATCGGAGAGAGGTGGTCGGAATGCACCGGCCCCGGGGCCATCGATATGCTTCAGCCAGTTGTATAGAAAAGCCGACCCTTCGCCGACCAATCGGTGAAGACAACCCCGGAGTGGTCGAGGCTTGAGCGACGCGGTCCACACTTCGTCACGAGAACTCGGCCTCGGGACGAGGCTTGAGCGACGCGGTCCACGCTTCGTCCCGACAACTCGGCCTCGGGACGAGGCTTGAGCGACGCGGTCCACGCTTCGTCCCGAGAACTCGGCCTCGGGACGAGGCTTGAGCGACGCGGTCCACGCTTGTTTGTTTTACCAAAGCCCGCCTCCAACGGGCAAAGTCAACCGCTCACCGCGCCTTAACGGGTAGCTGGACCGACACCCAGTCTGGTGCCTTTGGCATAAGCGGGGACGCCCGATCGAACGGCGACGTCGGTTCGAGTGCCAGGCGACCGCTTGAGCCGGTAGTAGCTGGTTCACAGCTTATCGCATTCGCCGGTCCCATTCAACCGGCGGGGCCGGCAGTCGATCGGAGAGAGGTGGTCGGCACGCACCGGCCCCGGGGCCATCGATATGCTTCAGCCAGTTGTATAGAAAAGCCGACCCTTCGCCGACCAATCGGTGAAGACAACCCCTGAGTGGTCGAGGCTTGAGCGACGCGGTCCACGCTTCGTCACGAGAACTCGGCCTCGGGACGAGGCTTGAGCGACGCGGTCCACGCTTCGTCCCGACAACTCGGCCTCGGGACGAGGCTTGAGCGACGCGGTCCACGCTTCGTCCCGAGAACTCGGCCTCGGGACGAGGCTTGAGCGACGCGGTCCACGCTTGTTTGTTTTACCAAAGCCCGCCTCCAACGGGCAAAGTCAACCGCTCACCGCGCCTTAACGGGTAGCTGGACCGACACCCAGTCTGGTGCCTTTGGCATAAGCGGGGACGCCCGATCGAACGGCGCCGTCGGTTCGAGTGCCAGGGGACCGCTTGAGCCGGTAGTAGCTGGTTGACCGCTTATCGCATTCGCCGGTTTCATTCAACCGGCGGGACAGGCAGTCGATCGCAGAGAGGTGGTCGGCATGCACCGAGCCCGGGGCCATCGATATGCTTCAGCCAGTTGTATAGAAAAGCCGACCCTTCGCCGACCAATCGGTGATGACAACCCCTGAGTGGTCGAGGCTTGAGCGACGCGGTCCACGCTTCGTCCCGACAACTTGGCCTCGGGACGAGGCTTGAGCGACGCGG
Source organism: Omphiscola glabra (assembly GCA_964017045.1). Taxonomy (NCBI): domain Eukaryota; kingdom Metazoa; phylum Mollusca; class Gastropoda; family Lymnaeidae; genus Omphiscola; species Omphiscola glabra. Next base: position 4,722 of record OZ024799.1, read on the forward strand.
TCCACGCTTGTTTGTTTTACCAAAGCCCGCCTCAAACGGGCAAAGTCAACCGCTTACCGCGCCTCAACGGGTAGCTGGACCGACACCCAGTCTGGTGCCTTTGGCATAAGCGTAGACGCCCGATCGAATGGCGCCATCAGTTTTAGTCCCGGTTAACCGCTTGAACCGTTTTTCTGCCGGTTAACCGGTTTTGACCTTTTCCGGTTATTTTTAACCGGCAAAGCCGGGAGTCGAGAGGACAGACATTGTCGGTATGCACCAAGCCCAGGTCAATCGAACACCTTCTAGACAAGGTATGGAAAAGTGAACGCAGCACTGTCTAAGTGGTGGGGGAGGTGTGGTGTTTGTTGTTTGGTTGTTGAAGAAACAAAAAAAAAAAGAAATGTAAAGGAACAACACAAAACTAAATATTTAAAACTAAACGAAATACACCTAAAGAGAGTGGTTTTGTGTCGAGCTTTCCATTCTTTGGGTTTGAAGGGGCGCCCGATCGAATGGTGCCATCGGTTTTAGTGCCAGTTAACGATTTTAACCAGTTTGCTCCGGTTAACCGGTTTTGACCTTTTCCGGTTATTTTTAACCGGCAGAGCCGGGAGTCGAGAGGACAAACATCGTCGGCATAGACCATGCCCAGCTCAATCGAAAACCTTCTACACAAGGTATGGAAAAGTGGACGCAGCACTGTCTATTCTAAGCGGCGGGGAAGAAAAAAAAAAGAAATGCAAAGAAGTTGGGACTGAATAATTTTGGGCAAAAGAAACATTTAAAAAATTAACCATTTCTCTAGTACGTCCGCGCGGACCCTACTTAGGGCGACTCGAAACAAAGACGAACCGCGGCCCACGGCTACAAGCTCCGCCCCATGTTTGCATATTTCTTCGTATCTATGCAAGGGCGGCCGAGGGACATCCACTCCCCCCTACTACAGACGGCTGCATTTGCTGATCGCCCAACGAGCACTGGCAAATGTGACGACGGAGAGGTGAACTCTTCCCTACAGCAACACCAGCGATGCACCAGCCATTGCCTGACCACCAATGGCTGGCATAACCCGCTGGTCCAGCAATGGCTGGTATACGGACCAGCTGGCTGGACCAGCAATGGGGCTGGTGTGCGGACCAGCAATGGCTGGTATGCCCGGCCAGCCATTGCCCGGACCAGCAATGGCTGGTATGCCCAACCAGCCATTGCCCGACCTTCAGCAATGGGGCTGCTGGTAAGCGGACCAGCTGGCTGGTATGCCCCACCATTGAGTAGTAGCGACGCCGTCTCCGCGGTCTCCGCGGCTCTTGTTTTTCGAGAGCCCGCCTCGACTGTGCAAAGTCGAATGCTCATCGCGCCTCAACCGTTAGCGGGGCCGACACCGAATTTGGTCCCCGGGGGTTTGAAAGGGCGCCCGATCGAATGGCACCATAGGTTTTAGTCGCAGTTGATTGGTTGAACCGGTTTGCTCCGGTTAACCGGTTTGAACCTTTACCGGCTTTTTTTAACCGGCAGAGCCGGCAGTCGATCGGACACACGTGGACGGTATAGTCAGAGCCCAGCTTAATAGAAAAATCCTCTACACAAGGTATTAAAAAGTTGACGCATCACTGTGTAATTGGGGAGGGGGTATTTATTGTTTAAGAGATAGAAAAAAAAAAAAAGAAATGTAAAGGAACAACACAAAACTAAATATTTGAAACTAAACGAAATACACCTAAAGAGAGTCGTTTCGTGTCGAGCTTTCCAATCTTTGGGTTTGAAGGGGCGCCCGATCGAATGGCGCCATCAGTTTTAGTCCCGGTTAACCGCTTGAACCGTTTTTCTGCCGGTTAACCGGTTTTGACCTTTTCCGGTTATTTTTAACCGGCAGAGCCGGGAGTCGAGAGGACAGACATTGTCGGTATGCACCAAGCCCAGGTCAATCGAACACCTTCTAGACAAGGTATGGAAAAGTGAACGCAGCACTGTCTAAGTGGTGGGGGAGGTGTGGTGTTTGTTGTTTGGTTGTTGAAGAAACAAAAAAAAAAAGAAATGTAAAGGAACAACACAAAACTAAATATTTAAAACTAAACGAAATACACCTAAAGAGAGTGGTTTTGTGTCGAGCTTTCCATTCTTTGGGTTTGAAGGGGCGCCCCATCGAATGGCGCCATCGGTTTTAGTGCCAGTTAACGATTTTAACCAGTTTGCTCCGGTTAACCGGTTTTGACCTTTTCCGGTTATTTTTAACCGGCAGAGCCGGGAGTCGAGAGGACAAACATCGTCGGCATAGACCATGCCCAGCTCAATCGAAAACCTTCTACACAAGGTATGGAAAAGTGGACGCAGCACTGTCTATTCTAAGCGGCGGGGAAGAAAAAAAAAAAGAAATGCAAAGAAGTTGGGACTCTGAATAATTTTGGGCAAAAGAAACATTTAAAAAATTAACCATTTCTCTAGTACGTCCGCGCGGACCCTACTTAGGGCGACTCGAAACAAAGACGAACCGCGGCCCACGGCTACAAGCTCCGCCCCATGTTTGCATATTTCTTCGTATCTATGCAAGGGCGGCCGAGGGACATCCACTCCCCCCTACTACAGACGGCTGCATTTGCTGATCGCCCAACGAGCACTGGCAAATGTGACGACGGAGAGGTGAACTCTTCCCTACAGCAACACCAGCGATGCACCAGCCATTGCCTGACCACCAATGGCTGGCATAACCCGCTGGTCCAGCAATGGCTGGTATACGGACCAGCTGGCTGGACCAGCAATGGGGCTGGTGTGCGGACCAGCAATGGCTGGTATGCCCGGCCAGCCATTGCCCGGACCAGCAATGGCTGGTATGCCCAACCAGCCATTGCCCGACCTTCAGCAATGGGGCTGCTGGTAAGCGGACCAGCTGGCTGGTATGCCCCACCATTGAGTAGTAGCGACGCCGTCTCCGCGGTCTCCGCGGCTCTTGTTTTTCGAGAGCCCGCCTCGACTGTGCAAAGTCGAATGCTCATCGCGCCTCAACCGTTAGCGGGGCCGACACCGAATTTGGTCCCCGGGGGTTTGAAAGGGCGCCCGATCGAATGGCACCATAGGTTTTAGTCGCAGTTGATTGGTTGAACCGGTTTGCTCCGGTTAACCGGTTTGAACCTTTACCGGCTTTTTTTAACCGGCAGAGCCGGCAGTCGATCGGACACACGTGGACGGTATAGTCAGAGCCCAGCTTAATAGAAAAATCCTCTACACAAGGTATTAAAAAGTTGACGCATCACTGTGTAATTGGGGAGGGGGTATTTATTGTTTAAGAGATAGAAAAAAAAAAAAAGAAATGTAAAGGAACAACACAAAACTAAATATTTGAAACTAAACGAAATACACCTAAAGAGAGTCGTTTCGTGTCGAGCTTTCCAATCTTTGGGTTTGAAGGGGCGCCCGATCGAATGGCGCCATCAGTTTTAGTCCCGGTTAACCGCTTGAACCGTTTTTCTGCCGGTTAACCGGTTTTGACCTTTTCCGGTTATTTTTAACCGGCAGAGCCGGGAGTCGAGAGGACAGACATTGTCGGTATGCACCAAGCCCAGGTCAATCGAACACCTTCTAGACAAGGTATGGAAAAGTGAACGCAGCACTGTCTAAGTGGTGGGGGAGGTGTGGTGTTTGTTGTTTGGTTGTTGAAGAAACAAAAAAAAAAAGAAATGTAAAGGAACAACACAAAACTAAATATTTAAAACTAAACGAAATACACCTAAAGAGAGTGGTTTTGTGTCGAGCTTTCCATTCTTTGGGTTTGAAGGGGCGCCCGATCGAATGGCGCCATCGGTTTTAGTGCCAGTTAACGATTTTAACCAGTTTGCTCCGGTTAACCGGTTTTGACCTTTTCCGGTTATTTTTAACCGGCAGAGCCGGGAGTCGAGAGGACAAACATCGTCGGCATAGACCATGCCCAGCTCAATCGAAAACCTTCTACACAAGGTATGGAAAAGTGGACGCAGCACTGTCTATTCTAAGCGGCGGGGAAGAAAAAAAAAAGAAATGCAAAGAAGTTGGGACTCTGAATAATTTTGGGCAAAAGAAACATTTAAAAAATTAACCATTTCTCTAGTACGTCCGCGCGGACCCTACTTAGGGCGACTCGAAACAAAGACGAACCGCGGCCCACGGCTACAAGCTCCGCCCCATGTTTGCATATTTCTTCGTATCTATGCAAGGGCGGCCGAGGGACATCCACTCCCCCCTACTACAGACGGCTGCATTTGCTGATCGCCCAACGAGCACTGGCAAATGTGACGACGGAGAGGTGAACTCTTCCCTACAGCAACACCAGCGATGCACCAGCCATTGCCTGACCACCAATGGCTGGCATAACCCGCTGGTCCAGCAATGGCTGGTATACGGACCAGCTGGCTGGACCAGCAATGGGGCTGGTGTGCGGACCAGCAATGGCTGGTATGCCCGGCCAGCCATTGCCCGGACCAGCAATGGCTGGTATGCCCAACCAGCCATTGCCCGACCTTCAGCAATGGGGCTGCTGGTAAGCGGACCAGCTGGCTGGTATGCCCCACCATTGAGTAGTAGCGACGCCGTCTCCGCGGTCTCCGCGGCTCTTGTTTTTCGAGAGCCCGCCTCGACTGTGCAAAGTCGAATGCTCATCGCGCCTCAACCGTTAGCGGGGCCGACACCGAATTTGGTCCCCGGGGGTTTGAAAGGGCGCCCGATCGAATGGCACCATAGGTTTTAGTCGCAGTTGATTGGTTGAACCGGTTTGCTCCGGTTAACCGGTTTGAACCTTTACCGGCTTTTTTTAACCGGCAGAGCCGGCAGTCGATCGGACACACGTGGACGGTATAGTCAGAGCCCAGCTTAATAGAAAAATCCTCTACACAAGGTATTAAAAAGTTGACGCATCACTGTGTAATTGGGGAGGGGGTATTTATTGTTTAAGAGATAGAAAAAAAAAAAAAAGAAATGTAAAGGAACAACACAAAACTAAATATTTGAAACTAAACGAAATACACCTAAAGAGAGTCGTTTCGTGTCGAGCTTTCCAATCTTTGGGTTTGAAGGGGCGCCCGATCGAATGGCGCCATCAGTTTTAGTCCCGGTTAACCGCTTGAACCGTTTTTCTGCAGGTTAACCGGTTTTGACCTTTTCCGGTTATTTTTAACCGGCAGAGCCGGGAGTCGAGAGGACAGACATTGTCGGTATGCACCAAGCCCAGGTCAATCGAACACCTTCTAGACAAGGTATGGAAAAGTGAACGCAGCACTGTCTAAGTGGTGGGGGAGGTGTGGTGTTTGTTGTTTGGTTGTTGAAGAAACAAAAAAAAAAAGAAATGTAAAGGAACAACACAAAACTAAATATTTAAAACTAAACGAAATACACCTAAAGAGAGTGGTTTTGTGTCGAGCTTTCCATTCTTTGGGTTTGAAGGGGCGCCCGATCGAATGGCGCCATCGGTTTTAGTGCCAGTTAACGATTTTAACCAGTTTGCTCCGGTTAACCGGTTTTGACCTTTTCCGGTTATTTTTAACCGGCAGAGCCGGGAGTCGAGAGGACAAACATCGTCGGCATAGACCATGCCCAGCTCAATCGAAAACCTTCTACACAAGGTATGGAAAAGTGGACGCAGCACTGTCTATTCTAAGCGGCGGGGAAGAAAAAAAAAAAGAAATGCAAAGAAGTTGGGACTCTGAATAATTTTGGGCAAAAGAAACATTTAAAAAATTAACCATTTCTCTAGTACGTCCGCGCGGACCCTACTTAGGGCGACTCGAAACAAAGACGAACCGCGGCCCACGGCTACAAGCTCCGCCCCATGTTTGCATATTTCTTCGTATCTATGCAAGGGCGGCCGAGGGACATCCACTCCCCCCTACTACAGACGGCTGCATTTGCTGATCGCCCAACGAGCACTGGCAAATGTGACGACGGAGAGGTGAACTCTTCCCTACAGCAACACCAGCGATGCACCAGCCATTGCCTGACCACCAATGGCTGGCATAACCCGCTGGTCCAGCAATGGCTGGTATACGGACCAGCTGGCTGGACCAGCAATGGGGCTAGCTACAACAGCAATGCAGCAGCCCCCACCAGCCATTGCCCGACCAGCAGCGGCTGGTATCCCCCCACTGGTCCAGCCATGGCTGGCATACGGACCATCTGGCTGGACCAGCAATGGGGTCGGTATGCGGACCAGCAATGGGGCTGGTATGCCCGGCCAGCCATTGCCCGGTTGCCCGACCAGCTGGCTGGTATGCCCCACCAGTGGTAGCGACGCCGTCTCCGCGGCTTTTGTTTTTCCAAAGCCCGCCTAAATTGTGCAAACTCGAATGCTCATAGCGCCTTAACCGTTAGAGGCGCCGACACCGAATCGGGTACCTGGGGGTTTAAAAAGGTGTCCGATCGAAAGGCATCATCGGTTTTAATCCCAAGTATATTTTTGAACCGGTTTGCTCCGGTTAACCAGTTTTGATATTTTCCGGTTATTTTTAACCGGCAGAGCCGGGAGTCGAGAGGACAGACATTGTCGGTATGCACCAAGCCCAGTTCAATCGAACACCTTCTACACAAGGAATAGAAAAGTGGACGCAGCACTGTCTAAGTGGTGGGGGAGGTGCGATGTTTGTTGTTTAGTTGTTGAAGAAACAAACAAAAAAAGAAATGTAAAGGAACAAGACAAAACTAAATATTTAAAACTAAAAGAAATACACCTAAAGAGAGTCGTTTTGTGTCGAACTTTCCAATCTTTGGGTTTAAAAGGGCGCCCAATCGAATGGCGCCATCAGTTTTAGTCCCAATTAACTGCTTGGACCGTTTTTTTGCCGGTAAACCGGTTTTGACTTTTTCCGGTTATTTTTAACCGGCAGAGCCGGGAGTCGAGAGGACAGACATTGTCGGTATGCACCAAGCCCAGGTCAATCGAACACCTTCTAGACAAGGTATGGAAAAGTGAACGCAGCACTGTCTAAGTGGTGGGGGAGGTGTGGTGTTTGTTGTTTGGTTGTTGAAGAAACAAAAAAAAAAAGAAATGTAAAGGAACAACACAAAACTAAATATTTAAAACTAAACGAAATACACCTAAAGAGAGTGGTTTTGTGTCGAGCTTTCCATTCTTTGGGTTTGAAGGGGCGCCCGATCGAATGGCGCCATCGGTTTTAGTGCCAGTTAACGATTTTAACCAGTTTGCTCCGGTTAACCGGTTTTGACCTTTTCCGGTTATTTTTAACCGGCAGAGCCGGGAGTCGAGAGGACAAACATCGTCGGCATAGACCATGCCCAGCTCAATCGAAAACCTTCTACACAAGGTATGGAAAAGTGGACGCAGCACTGTCTATTCTAAGCGGCGGGGAAGAAAAAAAAAAAGAAATGCAAAGAAGTTGGGACTCTGAATAATTTTGGGCAAAAGAAACATTTAAAAAATTAACCATTTCTCTAGTACGTCCGCGCGGACCCTACTTAGGGCGACTCGAAACAAAGACGAACCGCGGCCCACGGCTACAAGCTCCGCCCCATGTTTGCATATTTCTTCGTATCTATGCAAGGGCGGCCGAGGGACATCCACTCCCCCCTACTACAGACGGCTGCATTTGCTGATCGCCCAACGAGCACTGGCAAATGTGACGACGGAGAGGTGAACTCTTCCCTACAGCAACACCAGCGATGCACCAGCCATTGCCTGACCACCAATGGCTGGCATAACCCGCTGGTCCAGCAATGGCTGGTATACGGACCAGCTGGCTGGACCAGCAATGGGGCTAGCTACAACAGCAATGCAGCAGCCCCCACCAGCCATTGCCCGACCAGCAGCGGCTGGTATCCCCCCACTGGTCCAGCCATGGCTGGCATACGGACCATCTGGCTGGACCAGCAATGGGGTCGGTATGCGGACCAGCAATGGGGCTGGTATGCCCGGCCAGCCATTGCCCGGTTGCCCGACCAGCTGGCTGGTATGCCCCACCAGTGGTAGCGACGCCGTCTCCGCGGCTTTTGTTTTTCCAAAGCCCGCCTAAATTGTGCAAACTCGAATGCTCATAGCGCCTTAACCGTTAGAGGCGCCGACACCGAATCGGGTACCTGGGGGTTTAAAAAGGTGTCCGATCGAAAGGCATCATCGGTTTTAATCCCAAGTATATTTTTGAACCGGTTTGCTCCGGTTAACCAGTTTTGATATTTTCCGGTTATTTTTAACCGGCAGAGCCGGGAGTCGAGAGGACAGACATTGTCGGTATGCACCAAGCCCAGTTCAATCGAACACCTTCTACACAAGGAATAGAAAAGTGGACGCAGCACTGTCTAAGTGGTGGGGGAGGTGCGATGTTTGTTGTTTAGTTGTTGAAGAAACAAACAAAAAAAGAAATGTAAAGGAACAAGACAAAACTAAATATTTAAAACTAAAAGAAATACACCTAAAGAGAGTCGTTTTGTGTCGAACTTTCCAATCTTTGGGTTTAAAAGGGCGCCCAATCGAATGGCGCCATCAGTTTTAGTCCCAATTAACTGCTTGGACCGTTTTTTTGCCGGTAAACCGGTTTTGACTTTTTCCGGTTATTTTTAACCGGCAGAGCCGGGAGTCGAGAGGACAGACATTGTCGGTATGCACCAAGCCCAGGTCAATCGAACACCTTCTAGACAAGGTATGGAAAAGTGAACGCAGCACTGTCTAAGTGGTGGGGGAGGTGTGGTGTTTGTTGTTTGGTTGTTGAAGAAACAAAAAAAAAAAGAAATGTAAAGGAACAACACAAAACTAAATATTTAAAACTAAACGAAATACACCTAAAGAGAGTGGTTTTGTGTCGAGCTTTCCATTCTTTGGGTTTGAAGGGGCGCCCGATCGAATGGCGCCATCGGTTTTAGTGCCAGTTAACGATTTTAACCAGTTTGCTCCGGTTAACCGGTTTTGACCTTTTCCGGTTATTTTTAACCGGCAGAGCCGGGAGTCGAGAGGACAAACATCGTCGGCATAGACCATGCCCAGCTCAATCGAAAACCTTCTACACAAGGTATGGAAAAGTGGACGCAGCACTGTCTATTCTAAGCGGCGGGGAAGAAAAAAAAAAAGAAATGCAAAGAAGTTGGGACTCTGAATAATTTTGGGCAAAAGAAACATTTAAAAAATTAACCATTTCTCTAGTACGTCCGCGCGGACCCTACTTAGGGCGACTCGAAACAAAGACGAACCGCGGCCCACGGCTACAAGCTCCGCCCCATGTTTGCATATTTCTTCGTATCTATGCAAGGGCGGCCGAGGGACATCCACTCCCCCCTACTACAGACGGCTGCATTTGCTGATCGCCCAACGAGCACTGGCAAATGTGACGACGGAGAGGTGAACTCTTCCCTACAGCAACACCAGCGATGCACCAGCCATTGCCTGACCACCAATGGCTGGCATAACCCGCTGGTCCAGCAATGGCTGGTATACGGACCAGCTGGCTGGACCAGCAATGGGGCTGGTGTGCGGACCAGCAATGGCTGGTATGCCCGGCCAGCCATTGCCCGGACCAGCAATGGCTGGTATGCCCAACCAGCCATTGCCCGACCTTCAGCAATGGGGCTGCTGGTAAGCGGACCAGCTGGCTGGTATGCCCCACCATTGAGTAGTAGCGACGCCGTCTCCGCGGTCTCCGCGGCTCTTGTTTTTCGAGAGCCCGCCTCGACTGTGCAAAGTCGAATGCTCATCGCGCCTCAACCGTTAGCGGGGCCGACACCGAATTTGGTCCCCGGGGGTTTGAAAGGGCGCCCGATCGAATGGCACCATAGGTTTTAGTCGCAGTTGATTGGTTGAACCGGTTTGCTCCGGTTAACCGGTTTGAACCTTTACCGGCTTTTTTTAACCGGCAGAGCCGGCAGTCGATCGGACACACGTGGACGGTATAGTCAGAGCCCAGCTTAATAGAAAAATCCTCTACACAAGGTATTAAAAAGTTGACGCATCACTGTGTAATTGGGGAGGGGGTATTTATTGTTTAAGAGATAGAAAAAAAAAAAAAGAAATGTAAAGGAACAACACAAAACTAAATATTTGAAACTAAACGAAATACACCTAAAGAGAGTCGTTTCGTGTCGAGCTTTCCAATCTTTGGGTTTGAAGGGGCGCCCGATCGAATGGCGCCATCAGTTTTAGTCCCGGTTAACCGCTTGAACCGTTTTTCTGCCGGTTAACCGGTTTTGACCTTTTCCGGTTATTTTTAACCGGCAGAGCCGGGAGTCGAGAGGACAGACATTGTCGGTATGCACCAAGCCCAGGTCAATCGAACACCTTCTAGACAAGGTATGGAAAAGTGAACGCAGCACTGTCTAAGTGGTGGGGGAGGTGTGGTGTTTGTTGTTTGGTTGTTGAAGAAACAAAAAAAAAAAGAAATGTAAAGGAACAACACAAAACTAAATATTTAAAACTAAACGAAATACACCTAAAGAGAGTGGTTTTGTGTCGAGCTTTCCATTCTTTGGGTTTGAAGGGGCGCCCGATCGAATGGCGCCATCGGTTTTAGTGCCAGTTAACGATTTTAACCAGTTTGCTCCGGTTAACCGGTTTTGACCTTTTCCGGTTATTTTTAACCGGCAGAGCCGGGAGTCGAGAGGACAAACATCGTCGGCATAGACCATGCCCAGCTCAATCGAAAACCTTCTACACAAGGTATGGAAAAGTGGACGCAGCACTGTCTATTCTAAGCGGCGGGGAAGAAAAAAAAAAGAAATGCAAAGAAGTTGGGACTCTGAATAATTTTGGGCAAAAGAAACATTTAAAAAATTAACCATTTCTCTAGTACGTCCGCGCGGACCCTACTTAGGGCGACTCGAAACAAAGACGAACCGCGGCCCACGGCTACAAGCTCCGCCCCATGTTTGCATATTTCTTCGTATCTATGCAAGGGCGGCCGAGGGACATCCACTCCCCCCTACTACAGACGGCTGCATTTGCTGATCGCCCAACGAGCACTGGCAAATGTGACGACGGAGAGGTGAACTCTTCCCTACAGCAACACCAGCGATGCACCAGCCATTGCCTGACCACCAATGGCTGGCATAACCCGCTGGTCCAGCAATGGCTGGTATACGGACCAGCTGGCTGGACCAGCAATGGGGCTGGTGTGCGGACCAGCAATGGCTGGTATGCCCGGCCAGCCATTGCCCGGACCAGCAATGGCTGGTATGCCCAACCAGCCATTGCCCGACCTTCAGCAATGGGGCTGCTGGTAAGCGGACCAGCTGGCTGGTATGCCCCACCATTGAGTAGTAGCGACGCCGTCTCCGCGGTCTCCGCGGCTCTTGTTTTTCGAGAGCCCGCCTCGACTGTGCAAAGTCGAATGCTCATCGCGCCTCAACCGTTAGCGGGGCCGACACCGAATTTGGTCCCCGGGGGTTTGAAAGGGCGCCCGATCGAATGGCACCATAGGTTTTAGTCGCAGTTGATTGGTTGAACCGGTTTGCTCCGGTTAACCGGTTTGAACCTTTACCGGCTTTTTTTAACCGGCAGAGCCGGCAGTCGATCGGACACACGTGGACGGTATAGTCAGAGCCCAGCTTAATAGAAAAATCCTCTACACAAGGTATTAAAAAGTTGACGCATCACTGTGTAATTGGGGAGGGGGTATTTATTGTTTAAGAGATAGAAAAAAAAAAAAAGAAATGTAAAGGAACAACACAAAACTAAATATTTGAAACTAAACGAAATACACCTAAAGAGAGTCGTTTCGTGTCGAGCTTTCCAATCTTTGGGTTTGAAGGGGCGCCCGATCGAATGGCGCCATCAGTTTTAGTCCCGGTTAACCGCTTGAACCGTTTTTCTGCCGGTTAACCGGTTTTGACCTTTTCCGGTTATTTTTAACCGGCAGAGCCGGGAGTCGAGAGGACAGACATTGTCGGTATGCACCAAGCCCAGGTCAATCGAACACCTTCTAGACAAGGTATGGAAAAGTGAACGCAGCACTGTCTAAGTGGTGGGGGAGGTGTGGTGTTTGTTGTTTGGTTGTTGAAGAAACAAAAAAAAAAAGAAATGTAAAGGAACAACACAAAACTAAATATTTAAAACTAAACGAAATACACCTAAAGAGAGTGGTTTTGTGTCGAGCTTTCCATTCTTTGGGTTTGAAGGGGCGCCCGATCGAATGGCGCCATCGGTTTTAGTGCCAGTTAACGATTTTAACCAGTTTGCTCCGGTTAACCGGTTTTGACCTTTTACGGTTATTTTTAACCGGCAGAGCCGGGAGTCGAGAGGACAAACATCGTCGGCATAGACCATGCCCAGCTCAATCGAAAACCTTCTACACAAGGTATGGAAAAGTGGACGCAGCACTGTCTATTCTAAGCGGCGGGGAAGAAAAAAAAAAAGAAATGCAAAGAAGTTGGGACTCAGAATAATTTTGGGCAAAAGAAACATTTAAAAAATTAACCATTTCTCTAGTACGTCCGCGCGGACCCTACTTAGGGCGACTCGAAACAAAGACGAACCGCGGTCCACGGCTACAATCCCCGCCCCATGTTTGCATATTTCTTCGTATCTATGCAAGGGCGGCCGAGGGACATCCACTCCCCCCTGTACTACAGACGGCTGCATTTGCTGATCGCCCACCAAGCACTGGCCAATGTGGCGGAAAGGTGAACTCTTCCCTACAGCAACACCAGCGATGCACCAGCCATTGCCTGACCACCAATGGCTGGCATGCCCCGCTGGTCCAGCAATGGCTGGTATACGGACCAGCTGGCTGGACCAGCAATGGGGCTAGCTACAACAGCAATGCAGCAGCCCCCACCAGCCATTGCCCGACCAGCAGCGGCTGGTATCCCCCCCACTGGTCCAGCCATGGCTGGCATACGGACCATCTGGCTGGACCAGCAATGGGGTCGGTATGCGGACCAGCAATGGGGCTGGTATGCCCGGCCAGCCATTGCCCGGTTGCCCGACCAGCTGGCTTGTATGCCCCACCAGTGGTAGCGACGCCGTCTCCGCGGCTTTTGTTTTTCCAAAGCCCGCCTAAATTGTGCAAACTCGAATGCTCATAGCGCCTTAACCGTTAGAGGCGCCGACACCGAATCGGGTACCTGGGGGTTTAAAAAGGTGTCCGATCGAAAGGCATCATCGGTTTTAATCCCAAGTATATTTTTGAACCGGTTTGCTCCGGTTAACCAGTTTTGATATTTTCCGGTTATTTTTAACCGGCAGAGCCGGGAGTCGAGAGGACAGACATTGTCGGTATGCACCAAGCCCAGTTCAATCGAACACCTTCTACACAAGGAATAGAAAAGTGGACGCAGCACTGTCTAAGTGGTGTGGGAGGTGCGATGTTTGTTGTTTAGTTGTTGAAGAAACAAACAAAAAAAGAAATGTAAAGGAACAACACAAAACTAAATATTTAAAACTAAAAGAAATACACCTAAAGAGAGTCGTTTTGTGTCGAGCTTTCCAATCATTGGGTTTGAAAGGGCGCCCAATCGAATGGCGCCATCAGTTTTAGTCCCAATTAACTGCTTGGACCGTTTTTTTGCCGGTAAACCGGTTTTGACCTTTTCCGGTTATTTTTAACCGGAAGAGCCGGGAGTCGAGAGGACAAACATTGTCGGTATGCATCAAGCCCAGTTCAATCGAACACCTTCTACACAAGGTATGGAAAAGTGGACGTAGCACTGTCTATTCTAAGCGGCGGGGTTCATTTTTTAGGGAAAAAAAAGAAATGCAAAGAAGTTGGGACTTTGAATAATTTTCGGCGAAAGAAACATTTAAACAATTAACCATTTCTCTAGTACGTCCGCGCGGACCCTACTTAGGGCGACTCGAAACAAAGACGAACCGCGGTCCACGGCTACAATCCCCGCCCCATGTTTGCATATTTCTTCGTATCTATGCAAGGGCGGCCGAGGGACATCCACTCCCCCCTGTACTACAGACGGCTGCATTTGCTGATCGCCCACCAAGCACTGGCCAATGTGGCGGAAAGGTGAACTCTTCCCTACAGCAACACCAGCGATGCACCAGCCATTGCCTGACCACCAATGGCTGGCATACCCCGCTGGTCCAGCAATGGCTGGTATACGGACCAGCTGGCTGGACCAGCAATGGGGCTAGCTACAACAGCAATGCAGCAGCCCCCACCAGCCATTGCCCGACCAGCAGCGGCTGGTATCCCCCCCACTGGTCCAGCCATGGCTGGCATACGGACCATATGGCTGGACCAGCAATGGGGTCGGTATGCGGACCAGCAATGGGGCTGGTATGCCCGGCCAGCCATTGCCCGGTTGCCCGACCAGCTGGCTTGTATGCCCCACCAGTGGTAGCGACGCCGTCTCCGCGGCTTTTGTTTTTCCAAAGCCCGCCTAAATTGTGCAAACTCGAATGCTCATAGCGCCTTAACCGTTAGAGGCGCCGACACCGAATCGGGTACCTGGGGGTTTAAAAAGGTGTCCGATCGAAAGGCATCATCGGTTTTAATCCCAAGTATATTTTTGAACCGGTTTGCTCCGGTTAACCAGTTTTGATATTTTCCGGTTATTTTTAACCGGCAGAGCCGGGAGTCGAGAGGACAGACATTGTCGGTATGCACCAAGCCCAGTTCAATCGAACACCTTCTACACAAGGAATAGAAAAGTGGACGCAGCACTGTCTAAGTGGTGGGGGAGGTGCGATGTTTGTTGTTTAGTTGTTGAAGAAACAAACAAAAAAAGAAATGTAAAGGAACAACACAAAACTAAATATTTAAAACTAAAAGAAATACACCTAAAGAGAGTCGTTTTGTGTCGAGCTTTCCAATCGTTGGGTTTGAAAGGGCGCCCAATCGAATGGCGCCATCAGTTTTAGTCCCAATTAACTGCTTGGACCGTTTTTTTGCCGGTAAACCGGTTTTGACCTTTTCCGGTTATTTTTAACCGGCAGAGCCGGGAGTCGAGAGGACAAACATTGCAGGTATGCATCAAGCCCAGTTCAATCGAACACCTTCTACACAAGGTATGGAAAAGTGGACGTAGCACTGTCTATTCTAAGCGGCGGGGTTCATTTTTTAGGGAAAAAAAAGAAATGCAAAGAAGTTGGGACTTGGAATAATTTTCGGCGAAAGAAACATTTAAACAATTAACCATTTCTCTAGTACGTCCGCGCGGACCCTACTTAGGGCGACTCGAAACAAAGACGAACCGCGGTCCACGGCTACAATCCCCGCCCCATGTTTGCATATTTCTTCGTATCTATGCAAGGGCGGCCGAGGGACATCCACTCCCCCCTGTACTACAGACGGCTGCATTTGCTGATCGCCCACCAAGCACTGGCCAATGTGGCGGAAAGGTGAACTCTTCCATACAGCAACACCAGCGATGCACCAGCCATTGCCTGACCACCAATGGCTGGCATGCCCCGCTGGTCCAGCAATGGCTGGTATACGGACCAGCTGGCTGGACCAGCAATGGGGCTAGCTACAACAGCAATGCAGCAGCCCCCACCAGCCATTGCCCGACCAGTAGCGGCTGGTATCCCCCCCACTGGTCCAGCCATGGCTGGCATACGGACCATCTGGCTGGACCAGCAATGGGGTCGGTATGCGGACCAGCAATGGGGCTGGTATGCCCGGCCAGCCATTGCCCGGTTGCCCGACCAGCTGGCTTGTATGCCCCACCAGTGGTAGCGACGCCGTCTCCGCGGCTTTTGTTTTTCCAAAGCCCGCCTAAATTGTGCAAACTCGAATGCTCATAGCGCCTTAACCGTTAGAGGCGCCGACACCGAATCGGGTACCTGGGGGTTTAAAAAGGTGTCCGATCGAAAGGCATCATCGGTTTTAATCCCAAGTATATTTTTGAACCGGTTTGCTCCGGTTAACCAGTTTTGATATTTTCCGGTTATTTTTAACCGGCAGAGCCGGGAGTCGAGAGGACAGACATTGTCGGTATGCACCAAGCCCAGTTCAATCGAACACCTTCTACACAAGGAATAGAAAAGTGGACGCAGCACTGTCTAAGTGGTGGGGGAGGTGCGATGTTTGTTGTTTAGTTGTTGAAGAAACAAACAAAAAAAGAAATGTAAAGGAACAACACAAAACTAAATATTTAAAACTAAAAGAAATACACCTAAAGAGAGTCGTTTTGTGTCGAGCTTTCCAATCATTGGGTTTGAAAGGGCGCCCAATCGAATGGCGCCATCAGTTTTAGTCCCAATTAACTGCTTGGACCGTTTTTTTGCCGGTAAACCGGTTTTGACCTTTTCCGGTTATTTTTAACCGGAAGAGCCGGGAGTCGAGAGGACAAACATTGTCGGTATGCATCAAGCCCAGTTCAATCGAACACCTTCTAGACAAGGTATGGAAAAGTGAACGCAGCACTGTCTAAGTGGTGGGGGAGGTGTGGTGTTTGTTGTTTGGTTGTTGAAGAAACAAAAAAAAAAGAAATGTAAAGGAACAACACAAAACTAAATATTTAAAACTAAACGAAATACACCTAAAGAGAGTGGTTTTGTGTCGAGCTTTCCATTCTTTGGGTTTGAAGGGGCGCCCGATCGAATGGCGCCATCGGTTTTAGTGCCAGTTAACGATTTTAACCAGTTTGCTCCGGTTAACCGGTTTTGACCTTTTCCGGTTATTTTTAACCGGCAGAGCCGGGAGTCGAGAGGACAAACATCGTCGGCATAGACCATGCCCAGCTCAATCGAAAACCTTCTACACAAGGTATGGAAAAGTGGACGCAGCACTGTCTATTCTAAGCGGCGGGGAAGAAAAAAAAAAAGAAATGCAAAGAAGTTGGGACTCTGAATAATTTTGGGCAAAAGAAACATTTAAAAAATTAACCATTTCTCTAGTACGTCCGCGCGGACCCTACTTAGGGCGACTCGAAACAAAGACGAACCGCGGCCCACGGCTACAAGCTCCGCCCCATGTTTGCATATTTCTTCGTATCTATGCAAGGGCGGCCGAGGGACATCCACTCCCCCCTACTACAGACGGCTGCATTTGCTGATCGCCCAACGAGCACTGGCAAATGTGACGACGGAGAGGTGAACTCTTCCCTACAGCAACACCAGCGATGCACCAGCCATTGCCTGACCACCAATGGCTGGCATAACCCGCTGGTCCAGCAATGGCTGGTATACGGACCAGCTGGCTGGACCAGCAATGGGGCTGGTGTGCGGACCAGCAATGGCTGGTATGCCCGGCCAGCCATTGCCCGGACCAGCAATGGCTGGTATGCCCAACCAGCCATTGCCCGACCTTCAGCAATGGGGCTGCTGGTAAGCGGACCAGCTGGCTGGTATGCCCCACCATTGAGTAGTAGCGACGCCGTCTCCGCGGTCTCCGCGGCTCTTGTTTTTCGAGAGCCCGCCTCGACTGTGCAAAGTCGAATGCTCATCGCGCCTCAACCGTTAGCGGGGCCGACACCGAATTTGGTCCCCGGGGGTTTGAAAGGGCGCCCGATCGAATGGCACCATAGGTTTTAGTCGCAGTTGATTGGTTGAACCGGTTTGCTCCGGTTAACCGGTTTGAACCTTTACCGGCTTTTTTTAACCGGCAGAGCCGGCAGTCGATCGGACACACGTGGACGGTATAGTCAGAGCCCAGCTTAATAGAAAAATCCTCTACACAAGGTATTAAAAAGTTGACGCATCACTGTGTAATTGGGGAGGGGGTATTTATTGTTTAAGAGATAGAAAAAAAAAAAAAGAAATGTAAAGGAACAACACAAAACTAAATATTTGAAACTAAACGAAATACACCTAAAGAGAGTCGTTTCGTGTCGAGCTTTCCAATCTTTGGGTTTGAAGGGGCGCCCGATCGAATGGCGCCATCAGTTTTAGTCCCGGTTAACCGCTTGAACCGTTTTTCTGCCGGTTAACCGGTTTTGACCTTTTCCGGTTATTTTTAACCGGCAGAGCCGGGAGTCGAGAGGACAGACATTGTCGGTATGCACCAAGCCCAGGTCAATCGAACACCTTCTAGACAAGGTATGGAAAAGTGAACGCAGCACTGTCTAAGTGGTGGGGGAGGTGTGGTGTTTGTTGTTTGGTTGTTGAAGAAACAAAAAAAAAAAGAAATGTAAAGGAACAACACAAAACTAAATATTTAAAACTAAACGAAATACACCTAAAGAGAGTGGTTTTGTGTCGAGCTTTCCATTCTTTGGGTTTGAAGGGGCGCCCGATCGAATGGCGCCATCGGTTTTAGTGCCAGTTAACGATTTTAACCAGTTTGCTCCGGTTAACCGGTTTTGACCTTTTCCGGTTATTTTTAACCGGCAGAGCCGGGAGTCGAGAGGACAAACATCGTCGGCATAGACCATGCCCAGCTCAATCGAAAACCTTCTACACAAGGTATGGAAAAGTGGACGCAGCACTGTCTATTCTAAGCGGCGGGGAAGAAAAAAAAAAAGAAATGCAAAGAAGTTGGGACTCTGAATAATTTTGGGCAAAAGAAACATTTAAAAAATTAACCATTTCTCTAGTACGTCCGCGCGGACCCTACTTAGGGCGACTCGAAACAAAGACGAACCGCGGCCCACGGCTACAAGCTCCGCCCCATGTTTGCATATTTCTTCGTATCTATGCAAGGGCGGCCGAGGGACATCCACTCCCCCCTACTACAGACGGCTGCATTTGCTGATCGCCCAACGAGCACTGGCAAATGTGACGACGGAGAGGTGAACTCTTCCCTACAGCAACACCAGCGATGCACCAGCCATTGCCTGACCACCAATGGCTGGCATAACCCGCTGGTCCAGCAATGGCTGGTATACGGACCAGCTGGCTGGACCAGCAATGGGGCTGGTGTGCGGACCAGCAATGGCTGGTATGCCCGGCCAGCCATTGCCCGGACCAGCAATGGCTGGTATGCCCAACCAGCCATTGCCCGACCTTCAGCAATGGGGCTGCTGGTAAGCGGACCAGCTGGCTGGTATGCCCCACCATTGAGTAGTAGCGACGCCGTCTCCGCGGTCTCCGCGGCTCTTGTTTTTCGAGAGCCCGCCTCGACTGTGCAAAGTCGAATGCTCATCGCGCCTCAACCGTTAGCGGGGCCGACACCGAATTTGGTCCCCGGGGGTTTGAAAGGGCGCCCGATCGAATGGCACCATAGGTTTTAGTCGCAGTTGATTGGTTGAACCGGTTTGCTCCGGTTAACCGGTTTGAACCTTTACCGGCTTTTTTTAACCGGCAGAGCCGGCAGTCGATCGGACACACGTGGACGGTATAGTCAGAGCCCAGCTTAATAGAAAAATCCTCTACACAAGGTATTAAAAAGTTGACGCATCACTGTGTAATTGGGGAGGGGGTATTTATTGTTTAAGAGATAGAAAAAAAAAAAAAGAAATGTAAAGGAACAACACAAAACTAAATATTTGAAACTAAACGAAATACACCTAAAGAGAGTCGTTTCGTGTCGAGCTTTCCAATCTTTGGGTTTGAAGGGGCGCCCGATCGAATGGCGCCATCAGTTTTAGTCCCGGTTAACCGCTTGAACCGTTTTTCTGCCGGTTAACCGGTTTTGACCTTTTCCGGTTATTTTTAACCGGCAGAGCCGGGAGTCGAGAGGACAGACATTGTCGGTATGCACCAAGCCCAGGTCAATCGAACACCTTCTAGACAAGGTATGGAAAAGTGAACGCAGCACTGTCTAAGTGGTGGGGGAGGTGTGGTGTTTGTTGTTTGGTTGTTGAAGAAACAAAAAAAAAAAGAAATGTAAAGGAACAACACAAAACTAAATATTTAAAACTAAACGAAATACACCTAAAGAGAGTGGTTTTGTGTCGAGCTTTCCATTCTTTGGGTTTGAAGGGGCGCCCGATCGAATGGCGCCATCGGTTTTAGTGCCAGTTAACGATTTTAACCAGTTTGCTCCGGTTAACCGGTTTTGACCTTTTCCGGTTATTTTTAACCGGCAGAGCCGGGAGTCGAGAGGACAAACATCGTCGGCATAGACCATGCCCAGCTCAATCGAAAACCTTCTACACAAGGTATGGAAAAGTGGACGCAGCACTGTCTATTCTAAGCGGCGGGGAAGAAAAAAAAAAAGAAATGCAAAGAAGTTGGGACTCTGAATAATTTTGGGCAAAAGAAACATTTAAAAAATTAACCATTTCTCTAGTACGTCCGCGCGGACCCTACTTAGGGCGACTCGAAACAAAGACGAACCGCGGCCCACGGCTACAAGCTCCGCCCCATGTTTGCATATTTCTTCGTATCTATGCAAGGGCGGCCGAGGGACATCCACTCCCCCCTACTACAGACGGCTGCATTTGCTGATCGCCCAACGAGCACTGGCAAATGTGACGACGGAGAGGTGAACTCTTCCCTACAGCAACACCAGCGATGCACCAGCCATTGCCTGACCACCAATGGCTGGCATAACCCGCTGGTCCAGCAATGGCTGGTATACGGACCAGCTGGCTGGACCAGCAATGGGGCTAGCTACAACAGCAATGCAGCAGCCCCCACCAGCCATTGCCCGACCAGCAGCGGCTGGTATCCCCCCACTGGTCCAGCCATGGCTGGCATACGGACCATCTGGCTGGACCAGCAATGGGGTCGGTATGCGGACCAGCAATGGGGCTGGTATGCCCGGCCAGCCATTGCCCGGTTGCCCGACCAGCTGGCTGGTATGCCCCACCAGTGGTAGCGACGCCGTCTCCGCGGCTTTTGTTTTTCCAAAGCCCGCCTAAATTGTGCAAACTCGAATGCTCATAGCGCCTTAACCGTTAGAGGCGCCGACACCGAATCGGGTACCTGGGGGTTTAAAAAGGTGTCCGATCGAAAGGCATCATCGGTTTTAATCCCAAGTATATTTTTGAACCGGTTTGCTCCGGTTAACCAGTTTTGATATTTTCCGGTTATTTTTAACCGGCAGAGCCGGGAGTCGAGAGGACAGACATTGTCGGTATGCACCAAGCCCAGTTCAATCGAACACCTTCTACACAAGGAATAGAAAAGTGGACGCAGCACTGTCTAAGTGGTGGGGGAGGTGCGATGTTTGTTGTTTAGTTGTTGAAGAAACAAACAAAAAAAAGAAATGTAAAGGAACAAGACAAAACTAAATATTTAAAACTAAAAGAAATACACCTAAAGAGAGTCGTTTTGTGTCGAACTTTCCAATCATTGGGTTTGAAAGGGCGCCCAATCGAATGGCGCCATCAGTTTTAGTCCCAATTAACTGCTTGGACCGTTTTTTTGCCGGTAAACCGGTTTTGACTTTTTCCGGTTATTTTTAACCGGCAGAGCCGGGAGTCGAGAGGACAAACATTGTCGATATGCATCAAGCCCAGTTCAATCGAACACCTTCTACACAAGGTATGGAAAAGTGGACGTAGCACTGTCTATTCTAAGCGGCGGGGTTCATTTTTTAGGGAAAAAAAAGAAATGCAAAGAAGTTGGGAGGTAGAATAATTTTCGGCGAAATAAACATTTAAACAATTAACCATTTCTCTAGTACGTCCGCGCGGACCCTACTTAGGGCGACTCGAAACAAAGACGAACCGAGGTCCACGGCTACAATCCCCGCCCCATGTTTGCATATTTCTTCGTATCTATGCAAGGGCGGCCGAGGGACATCCACTCCCCCCTGTACTACAGACGGCTGCATTTGCTGATCGCCCACCAAGCACTGGCCAATGTGGCGGAAAGGTGAACTCTTCCCTACAGCAACACCAGCGATGCACCAGCCATTGCCTGACCACCAATGGCTGGCATGCCCCGCTGGTCCAGCAATGGCTGGTATACGGACCAGCTGGCTGGACCAGCAATGGGGCTAGCTACAACAGCAATGCAGCAGCCCCCACCAGCCATTGCCCGACCAGCAGCGGCTGGTATCCCCCCACTGGTCCAGCCATGGCTGGCATACGGACCATCTGGCTGGACCAGCAATGGGGTCGGTATGCGGACCAGCAATGGGGCTGGTATGCCCGGCCAGCCATTGCCCGGTTGCCCGACCAGCTGGCTGGTATGCCCCACCAGTGGTAGCGACGCCGTCTCCGCGGCTTTTGTTTTTCCAAAGCCCGCCTAAATTGTGCAAACTCGAATGCTCATAGCGCCTTAACCGTTAGAGGCGCCGACACCGAATCGGGTACCTGGGGGTTTAAAAAGGTGTCCGATCGAAAGGCATCATCGGTTTTAATCCCAAGTATATTTTTGAACCGGTTTGCTCCGGTTAACCAGTTTTGATATTTTCCGGTTATTTTTAACCGGCAGAGCC
The DNA here is from genome assembly GCA_964017045.1 of Omphiscola glabra. Taxonomy (NCBI): domain Eukaryota; kingdom Metazoa; phylum Mollusca; class Gastropoda; family Lymnaeidae; genus Omphiscola; species Omphiscola glabra. The sequence continues at coordinate 26,825 of OZ024799.1, forward strand.
GGGAGTCGAGAGGACAGACATTGTCGGTATGCAACAAGCCCAGTTCAATCGAACACCTTCTACACAAGGAATAGAAAAGTGGACGCAGCACTGTCTAAGTGGTGGGGGAGTTGCGATGTTTGTTGTTTAGTTGTTGAAGAAACAAACAAAAAAAGAAATGTAAAGGAACAACACAAAACTAAATATTTAAAACTAAAAGAAATACACCTAAAGAGAGTCGTTTTGTGTCGAGCTTTCCAATCATTGGGTTTGAAAGGGCGCCCAATCGAATGGCGCCATCAGTTTTAGTCCCAATTAACAGCTTGGACCTTTTTTTTGCCGGTAAACCGGTTGTGACCTTTTCCGGTTTTTTTTAACCGGCAGAGCCGGGAGTCGAGAGGACAAACATTGTCGGTATGCATCAAGCCCAGTTCAATCGAACACCTTCTACACAAGGTATGGAAAAGTGGACGTAGCACTGTCTATTCTAAGCGGCGGGGTTCATTTTTTAGGGAAAAAAAAGAAATGCAAAGAAGTTGGGACTTGGAATAATTTTCGGCGAAAGAAACATTTAAACAATTAACCATTTCTCTAGTACGTCCGCGCGGACCCTACTTAGGGCGACTCGAAACAAAGACGAACCGCGGTCCACGGCTACAATCCCCGCCCCATGTTTGCATATTTCTTCGTATCTATGCAAGGGCGGCCGAGGGACATCCACTCCCCCCTGTACTACAGACGGCTGCATTTGCTGATCGCCCACCAAGCACTGGCCAATGTGGCGGAAAGGTGAACTCTTCCCTACAGCAACACCAGCGATGCACCAGCCATTGCCTGACCACCAATGGCTGGCATGCCCCGCTGGTCCAGCAATGGCTGGTATACGGACCAGCTGGCTGGACCAGCAATGGGGCTAGCTACAACAGCAATGCAGCAGCCCCCACCAGCCATTGCCCGACCAGCAGCGGCTGGTATCCCCCCCACTGGTCCAGCCATGGCTGGCATACGGACCATCTGGCTGGACCAGCAATGGGGTCGGTATGCGGACCAGCAATGGGGCTGGTATGCCCGGCCAGCCATTGCCCGGTTGCCCGACCAGCTGGCTGGTATGCCCCACCAGTGGTAGCGACGCCGTCTCCGCGGCTTTTGTTTTTCCAAAGCCCGCCTAAATTGTGCAAACTCGAATGCTCATAGCGCCTTAACCGTTAGAGGCGCCGACACCGAATCGAGTACCTGGGGGTTTAAAAAGGTGTCCGATCGAAAGGCATCATCGGTTTTAATCCCAAGTATATTTTTGAACCGGTTTGCTCCGGTTAACCAGTTTTGATATTTTCCGGTTATTTTTAACCGGCAGAGCCGGGAGTCGAGAGGACAGACATTGTCGGTATGCACCAAGCCCAGTTCAATCGAACACCTTCTACACAAGGAATAGAAAAGTGGACGCAGCACTGTCTAAGTGGTGGGGGAGGTGCGATGTTTGTTGTTTAGTTGTTGAAGAAACAAACAAAAAAAGAAATGTAAAGGAACAAGACAAAACTAAATATTTAAAACTAAAAGAAATACACCTAAAGAGAGTCGTTTTGTGTCGAACTTTCCAATCTTTGGGTTTAAAAGGGCGCCCAATCGAATGGCGCCATCAGTTTTAGTCCCAATTAACTGCTTGGACCGTTTTTTTGCCGGTAAACCGGTTTTGACTTTTTCCGGTTATTTTTAACCGGCAGAGCCGGGAGTCGAGAGGACAAACATTGTCGGTATGCATCAAGCCCAGTTCAATCGAACACCTTCTACACAAGGTATGGAAAAGTGGACGTAGCACTGTCTATTCTAAGCGGCGGGGTTCATTTTTTAGGGAAAAAAAAGAAATGCAAAGAAGTTGGGACTTGGAATAATTTTCGGCGAAATAAACATTTAAACAATTAACCATTTCTCTAGTACGTCCGCGCGGACCCTACTTAGGGCGACTCGAAACAAAGACGAACCGCGGTCCACGGCTACAATCCCCGCCCCATGTTTGCATATTTCTTCGTATCTATGCAAGGGCGGCCGAGGGACATCCACTCCCCCCTGTACTACAGACGGCTGCATTTGCTGATCGCCCACCAAGCACTGGCCAATGTGGCGGAAAGGTGAACTCTTCCCTACAGCAACACCAGCGATGCACCAGCCATTGCCTGACCACCAATGGCTGGCATGCCCCGCTGGTCCAGCAATGGCTGGTATACGGACCAGCTGGCTGGACCAGCAATGGGGCTAGCTACAACAGCAATGCAGCAGCCCCCACCAGCCATTGCCCGACCAGCAGCGGCTGGTATCCCCCCACTGGTCCAGCCATGGCTGGCATACGGACCATCTGGCTGGACCAGCAATGGGGTCGGTATGCGGACCAGCAATGGGGCTGGTATGCCCGGCCAGCCATTGCCCGGTTGCCCGACCAGCTGGCTGGTATGCCCCACCAGTGGTAGCGACGCCGTCTCCGCGGCTTTTGTTTTTCCAAAGCCCGCCTAAATTGTGCAAACTCGAATGCTCATAGCGCCTTAACCGTTAGAGGCGCCGACACCGAATCGGGTACCTGGGGGTTTAAAAAGGTGTCCGATCGAAAGGCATCATCGGTTTTAATCCCAAGTATATTTTTGAACCGGTTTGCTCCGGTTAACCAGTTTTGATATTTTCCGGTTATTTTTAACCGGCAGAGCCGGGAGTCGAGAGGACAGACATTGTCGGTATGCACCAAGCCCAGTTCAATCGAACACCTTCTACACAAGGAATAGAAAAGTGGACGCAGCACTGTCTAAGTGGTGGGGGAGGTGCGATGTTTGTTGTTTAGTTGTTGAAGAAACAAACAAAAAAAAGAAATGTAAAGGAACAAGACAAAACTAAATATTTAAAACTAAAAGAAATACACCTAAAGAGAGTCGTTTTGTGTCGAACTTTCCAATCATTGGGTTTGAAAGGGCGCCCAATCGAATGGCGCCATCAGTTTTAGTCCCAATTAACTGCTTGGACCGTTTTTTTGCCGGTAAACCGGTTTTGACTTTTTCCGGTTATTTTTAACCGGCAGAGCCGGGAGTCGAGAGGACAAACATTGTCGATATGCATCAAGCCCAGTTCAATCGAACACCTTCTACACAAGGTATGGAAAAGTGGACGTAGCACTGTCTATTCTAAGCGGCGGGGTTCATTTTTTAGGGAAAAAAAAGAAATGCAAAGAAGTTGGGAGGTAGAATAATTTTCGGCGAAATAAACATTTAAACAATTAACCATTTCTCTAGTACGTCCGCGCGGACCCTACTTAGGGCGACTCGAAACAAAGACGAACCGAGGTCCACGGCTACAATCCCCGCCCCATGTTTGCATATTTCTTCGTATCTATGCAAGGGCGGCCGAGGGACATCCACTCCCCCCTGTACTACAGACGGCTGCATTTGCTGATCGCCCACCAAGCACTGGCCAATGTGGCGGAAAGGTGAACTCTTCCCTACAGCAACACCAGCGATGCACCAGCCATTGCCTGACCACCAATGGCTGGCATGCCCCGCTGGTCCAGCAATGGCTGGTATACGGACCAGCTGGCTGGACCAGCAATGGGGCTAGCTACAACAGCAATGCAGCAGCCCCCACCAGCCATTGCCCGACCAGCAGCGGCTGGTATCCCCCCACTGGTCCAGCCATGGCTGGCATACGGACCATCTGGCTGGACCAGCAATGGGGTCGGTATGCGGACCAGCAATGGGGCTGGTATGCCCGGCCAGCCATTGCCCGGTTGCCCGACCAGCTGGCTGGTATGCCCCACCAGTGGTAGCGACGCCGTCTCCGCGGCTTTTGTTTTTCCAAAGCCCGCCTAAATTGTGCAAACTCGAATGCTCATAGCGCCTTAACCGTTAGAGGCGCCGACACCGAATCGGGTACCTGGGGGTTTAAAAAGGTGTCCGATCGAAAGGCATCATCGGTTTTAATCCCAAGTATATTTTTGAACCGGTTTGCTCCGGTTAACCAGTTTTGATATTTTCCGGTTATTTTTAAACGGCAGAGCCGGGAGTCGAGAGGACAGACATTGTCGGTATGCAACAAGCCCAGTTCAATCGAACACCTTCTACACAAGGAATAGAAAAGTGGACGCAGCACTGTCTAAGTGGTGGGGGAGTTGCGATGTTTGTTGTTTAGTTGTTGAAGAAACAAACAAAAAAAGAAATGTAAAGGAACAACACAAAACTAAATATTTAAAACTAAAAGAAATACACCTAAAGAGAGTCGTTTTGTGTCGAGCTTTCCAATCATTGGGTTTGAAAGGGCGCCCAATCGAATGGCGCCATCAGTTTTAGTCCCAATTAACAGCTTGGACCTTTTTTTTGCCGGTAAACCGGTTGTGACCTTTTCCGGTTTTTTTTAACCGGCAGAGCCGGGAGTCGAGAGGACAAACATTGTCGGTATGCATCAAGCCCAGTTCAATCGAACACCTTCTACACAAGGTATGGAAAAGTGGACGTAGCACTGTCTATTCTAAGCGGCGGGGTTCATTTTTTAGGGAAAAAAAAGAAATGCAAAGAAGTTGGGACTTGGAATAATTTTCGGCGAAAGAAACATTTAAACAATTAACCATTTCTCTAGTACGTCCGCGCGGACCCTACTTAGGGCGACTCGAAACAAAGACGAACCGCGGTCCACGGCTACAATCCCCGCCCCATGTTTGCATATTTCTTCGTATCTATGCAAGGGCGGCCGAGGGACATCCACTCCCCCCTGTACTACAGACGGCTGCATTTGCTGATCGCCCACCAAGCACTGGCCAATGTGGCGGAAAGGTGAACTCTTCCCTACAGCAACACCAGCGATGCACCAGCCATTGCCTGACCACCAATGGCTGGCATGCCCCGCTGGTCCAGCAATGGCTGGTATACGGACCAGCTGGCTGGACCAGCAATGGGGCTAGCTACAACAGCAATGCAGCAGCCCCCACCAGCCATTGCCCGACCAGCAGCGGCTGGTATCCCCCCCACTGGTCCAGCCATGGCTGGCATACGGACCATCTGGCTGGACCAGCAATGGGGTCGGTATGCGGACCAGCAATGGGGCTGGTATGCCCGGCCAGCCATTGCCCGGTTGCCCGACCAGCTGGCTGGTATGCCCCACCAGTGGTAGCGACGCCGTCTCCGCGGCTTTTGTTTTTCCAAAGCCCGCCTAAATTGTGCAAACTCGAATGCTCATAGCGCCTTAACCGTTAGAGGCGCCGACACCGAATCGAGTACCTGGGGGTTTAAAAAGGTGTCCGATCGAAAGGCATCATCGGTTTTAATCCCAAGTATATTTTTGAACCGGTTTGCTCCGGTTAACCAGTTTTGATATTTTCCGGTTATTTTTAACCGGCAGAGCCGGGAGTCGAGAGGACAGACATTGTCGGTATGCACCAAGCCCAGTTCAATCGAACACCTTCTACACAAGGAATAGAAAAGTGGACGCAGCACTGTCTAAGTGGTGGGGGAGGTGCGATGTTTGTTGTTTAGTTGTTGAAGAAACAAACAAAAAAAGAAATGTAAAGGAACAAGACAAAACTAAATATTTAAAACTAAAAGAAATACACCTAAAGAGAGTCGTTTTGTGTCGAACTTTCCAATCTTTGGGTTTAAAAGGGCGCCCAATCGAATGGCGCCATCAGTTTTAGTCCCAATTAACTGCTTGGACCGTTTTTTTGCCGGTAAACCGGTTTTGACTTTTTCCGGTTATTTTTAACCGGCAGAGCCGGGAGTCGAGAGGACAAACATTGTCGGTATGCATCAAGCCCAGTTCAATCGAACACCTTCTACACAAGGTATGGAAAAGTGGACGTAGCACTGTCTATTCTAAGCGGCGGGGTTCATTTTTTAGGGAAAAAAAAGAAATGCAAAGAAGTTGGGACTTGGAATAATTTTCGGCGAAATAAACATTTAAACAATTAACCATTTCTCTAGTACGTCCGCGCGGACCCTACTTAGGGCGACTCGAAACAAAGACGAACCGCGGTCCACGGCTACAATCCCCGCCCCATGTTTGCATATTTCTTCGTATCTATGCAAGGGCGGCCGAGGGACATCCACTCCCCCCTGTACTACAGACGGCTGCATTTGCTGATCGCCCACCAAGCACTGGCCAATGTGGCGGAAAGGTGAACTCTTCCCTACAGCAACACCAGCGATGCACCAGCCATTGCCTGACCACCAATGGCTGGCATGCCCCGCTGGTCCAGCAATGGCTGGTATACGGACCAGCTGGCTGGACCAGCAATGGGGCTAGCTACAACAGCAATGCAGCAGCCCCCACCAGCCATTTCCCGACCAGCAGCGGCTGGTATCCCCCCCACTGGTCCAGCCATGGCTGGCATACGGACCATCTGGCTGGACCAGCAATGGGGTCGGTATGCGGACCAGCAATGGGGCTGGTATGCCCGGCCAGCCATTGCCCGGTTGCCCGACCAGCTGGCTTGTATGCCCCACCAGTGGTAGCGACGCCGTCTCCGCGGCTTTTGTTTTTCCAAAGCCCGCCTAAATTGTGCAAACTCGAATGCTCATAGCGCCTTAACCGTTAGAGGCGCCGACACCGAATCGGGTACCTGGGGGTTTAAAAAGGTGTCCGATCGAAAGGCATCATCGGTTTTAATCCCAAGTATATTTTTGAACCGGTTTGCTCCGGTTAACCAGTTTTGATATTTTCCGGTTATTTTTAACCGGCAGAGCCGGGAGTCGAGAGGACAGACATTGTCGGTATGCACCAAGCCCAGTTCAATCGAACACCTTCTACACAAGGAATAGAAAAGTGGACGCAGCACTGTCTAAGTGGTGGGGGAGGTGCGATGTTTGTTGTTTAGTTGTTGAAGAAACAAACAAAAAAAGAAATGTAAAGGAACAACACAAAACTAAATATTTAAAACTAAAAGAAATACACCTAAAGAGAGTCGTTTTGTGTCGAGCTTTCCAATCATTGGGTTTGAAAGGGCGCCCAATCGAATGGCGCCATCAGTTTTAGTCCCAATTAACTGCTTGGACCGTTTTTTTGCCGGTAAACCGGTTTTGACCTTTTCCGGTTATTTTTAACCGGAAGAGCCGGGAGTCGAGAGGACAAACATTGTCGGTATGCATCAAGCCCAGTTCAATCGAACACCTTCTACACAAGGTATGGAAAAGTGGACGTAGCACTGTCTATTCTAAGCGGCGGGGTTCATTTTTTAGGGAAAAAAAAGAAATGCAAAGAAGTTGGGACTTTGAATAATTTTCGGCGAAAGAAACATTTAAACAATTAACCATTTCTCTAGTACGTCCGCGCGGACCCTACTTAGGGCGACTCGAAACAAAGACGAACCGCGGTCCACGGCTACAATCCCCGCCCCATGTTTGCATATTTCTTCGTATCTATGCAAGGGCGGCCGAGGGACATCCACTCCCCCCTGTACTACAGACGGCTGCATTTGCTGATCGCCCACCAAGCACTGGCCAATGTGGCGGAAAGGTGAACTCTTCCCTACAGCAACACCAGCGATGCACCAGCCATTGCCTGACCACCAATGGCTGGCATACCCCGCTGGTCCAGCAATGGCTGGTATACGGACCAGCTGGCTGGACCAGCAATGGGGCTAGCTACAACAGCAATGCAGCAGCCCCCACCAGCCATTGCCCGACCAGCAGCGGCTGGTATCCCCCCCACTGGTCCAGCCATGGCTGGCATACGGACCATCTGGCTGGACCAGCAATGGGGTCGGTATGCGGACCAGCAATGGGGCTGGTATGCCCGGCCAGCCATTGCCCGGTTGCCCGACCAGCTGGCTTGTATGCCCCACCAGTGGTAGCGACGCCGTCTCCGCGGCTTTTGTTTTTCCAAAGCCCGCCTAAATTGTGCAAACTCGAATGCTCATAGCGCCTTAACCGTTAGAGGCGCCGACACCGAATCGGGTACCTGGGGGTTTAAAAAGGTGTCCGATCGAAAGGCATCATCGGTTTTAATCCCAAGTATATTTTTGAACCGGTTTGCTCCGGTTAACCAGTTTTGATATTTTCCGGTTATTTTTAACCGGCAGAGCCGGGAGTCGAGAGGACAGACATTGTCGGTATGCACCAAGCCCAGTTCAATCGAACACCTTCTACACAAGGAATAGAAAAGTGGACGCAGCACTGTCTAAGTGGTGGGGGAGGTGCGATGTTTGTTGTTTAGTTGTTGAAGAAACAAACAAAAAAAGAAATGTAAAGGAACAACACAAAACTAAATATTTAAAACTAAAAGAAATACACCTAAAGAGAGTCGTTTTGTGTCGAGCTTTCCAATCATTGGGTTTGAAAGGGCGCCCAATCGAATGGCGCCATCAGTTTTAGTCCCAATTAACTGCTTGGACCGTTTTTTTGCCGGTAAACCGGTTTTGACCTTTTCCGGTTATTTTTAACCGGAAGAGCCGGGAGTCGAGAGGACAAACATTGTCGGTATGCATCAAGCCCAGTTCAATCGAACACCTTCTACACAAGGTATGGAAAAGTGGACGTAGCACTGTCTATTCTAAGCGGCGGGGTTCATTTTTTAGGGAAAAAAAAGAAATGCAAAGAAGTTGGGACTTTGAATAATTTTCGGCGAAAGAAACATTTAAACAATTAACCATTTCTCTAGTACGTCCGCGCGGACCCTACTTAGGGCGACTCGAAACAAAGACGAACCGCGGTCCACGGCTACAATCCCCGCCCCATGTTTGCATATTTCTTCGTATCTATGCAAGGGCGGCCGAGGGACATCCACTCCCCCCTGTACTACAGACGGCTGCATTTGCTGATCGCCCACCAAGCACTGGCCAATGTGGCGGAAAGGTGAACTCTTCCCTACAGCAACACCAGCGATGCACCAGCCATTGCCTGACCACCAATGGCTGGCATACCCCGCTGGTCCAGCAATGGCTGGTATACGGACCAGCTGGCTGGACCAGCAATGGGGCTAGCTACAACAGCAATGCAGCAGCCCCCACCAGCCATTGCCCGACCAGCAGCGGCTGGTATCCCCCCCACTGGTCCAGCCATGGCTGGCATACGGACCATATGGCTGGACCAGCAATGGGGTCGGTATGCGGACCAGCAATGGGGCTGGTATGCCCGGCCAGCCATTGCCCGGTTGCCCGACCAGCTGGCTTGTATGCCCCACCAGTGGTAGCGACGCCGTCTCCGCGGCTTTTGTTTTTCCAAAGCCCGCCTAAATTGTGCAAACTCGAATGCTCATAGCGCCTTAACCGTTAGAGGCGCCGACACCGAATCGGGTACCTGGGGGTTTAAAAAGGTGTCCGATCGAAAGGCATCATCGGTTTTAATCCCAAGTATATTTTTGAACCGGTTTGCTCCGGTTAACCAGTTTTGATATTTTCCGGTTATTTTTAACCGGCAGAGCCGGGAGTCGAGAGGACAGACATTGTCGGTATGCACCAAGCCCAGTTCAATCGAACACCTTCTACACAAGGAATAGAAAAGTGGACGCAGCACTGTCTAAGTGGTGGGGGAGGTGCGATGTTTGTTGTTTAGTTGTTGAAGAAACAAACAAAAAAAGAAATGTAAAGGAACAACACAAAACTAAATATTTAAAACTAAAAGAAATACACCTAAAGAGAGTCGTTTTGTGTCGAGCTTTCCAATCGTTGGGTTTGAAAGGGCGCCCAATCGAATGGCGCCATCAGTTTTAGTCCCAATTAACTGCTTGGACCGTTTTTTTGCCGGTAAACCGGTTTTGACCTTTTCCGGTTATTTTTAACCGGCAGAGCCGGGAGTCGAGAGGACAAACATTGCAGGTATGCATCAAGCCCAGTTCAATCGAACACCTTCTACACAAGGTATGGAAAAGTGGACGTAGCACTGTCTATTCTAAGCGGCGGGGTTCATTTTTTAGGGAAAAAAAAGAAATGCAAAGAAGTTGGGACTTGGAATAATTTTCGGCGAAAGAAACATTTAAACAATTAACCATTTCTCTAGTACGTCCGCGCGGACCCTACTTAGGGCGACTCGAAACAAAGACGAACCGCGGTCCACGGCTACAATCCCCGCCCCATGTTTGCATATTTCTTCGTATCTATGCAAGGGCGGCCGAGGGACATCCACTCCCCCCTGTACTACAGACGGCTGCATTTGCTGATCGCCCACCAAGCACTGGCCAATGTGGCGGAAAGGTGAACTCTTCCATACAGCAACACCAGCGATGCACCAGCCATTGCCTGACCACCAATGGCTGGCATGCCCCGCTGGTCCAGCAATGGCTGGTATACGGACCAGCTGGCTGGACCAGCAATGGGGCTAGCTACAACAGCAATGCAGCAGCCCCCACCAGCCATTGCCCGACCAGCAGCGGCTGGTATCCCCCCCACTGGTCCAGCCATGGCTGGCATACGGACCATCTGGCTGGACCAGCAATGGGGTCGGTATGCGGACCAGCAATGGGGCTGGTATGCCCGGCCAGCCATTGCCCGGTTGCCCGACCAGCTGGCTTGTATGCCCCACCAGTGGTAGCGACGCCGTCTCCGCGGCTTTTGTTTTTCCAAAGCCCGCCTAAATTGTGCAAACTCGAATGCTCATAGCGCCTTAACCGTTAGAGGCGCCGACACCGAATCGGGTACCTGGGGGTTTAAAAAGGTGTCCGATCGATAGGCATCATCGGTTTTAATCCCAAGTATATTTTTGAACCGGTTTGCTCCGGTTAACCAGTTTTGATATTTTCCGGTTATTTTTAACCGGCAGAGCCGGGAGTCGAGAGGACAGACATTGTCGGTATGCACCAAGCCCAGTTCAATCGAACACCTTCTACACAAGGAATAGAAAAGTGGACGCAGCACTGTCTAAGTGGTGGGGGAGGTGCGATGTTTGTTGTTTAGTTGTTGAAGAAACAAACAAAAAAAGAAATGTAAAGGAACAACACAAAACTAAATATTTAAAACTAAAAGAAATACACCTAAAGAGAGTCGTTTTGTGTCGAGCTTTCCAATCATTGGGTTTGAAAGGGCGCCCAATCGAATGGCGCCATCAGTTTTAGTCCCAATTAACTGCTTGGACCGTTTTTTTGCCGGTAAACCGGTTTTGACCTTTTCCGGTTATTTTTAACCGGAAGAGCCGGGAGTCGAGAGGACAAACATTGTCGGTATGCATCAAGCCCAGTTCAATCGAACACCTTCTACACAAGGTATGGAAAAGTGGACGTAGCACTGTCTATTCTAAGCGGCGTGGTTCATTTTTTAGGGAAAAAAAAGAAATGCAAAGAAGTTGGGACTTGGAATAATTTTCGGCGAAAGAAACATTTAAACAATTAACCATTTCTCTAGTACGTCCGCGCGGACCCTACTTAGGGCGACTCGAAACAAAGACGAACCGCGGTCCACGGCTACAATCCCCGCCCCATGTTTGCATATTTCTTCGTATCTATGCAAGGGCGGCCGAGGGACATCCACTCCCCCCTGTACTACAGACGGCTGCATTTGCTGATCGCCCACCAAGCACTGGCCAATGTGGCGGAAAGGTGAACTCTTCCCTACAGCAACACCAGCGATGCACCAGCCATTGCCTGACCACCAATGGCTGGCATGCCCCGCTGGTCCAGCAATGGCTGGTATACGGACCAGCTGGCTGGACCAGCAATGGGGCTAGCTACAACAGCAATGCAGCAGCCCCCACCAGCCATTGCCCGACCAGCAGCGGCTGGTATCCCCCCCACTGGTCCAGCCATGGCTGGCATACGGACCATCTGGCTGGACCAGCAATGGGGTCGGTATGCGGACCAGCAATGGGGCTGGTATGCCCGGCCAGCCATTGCCCGGTTGCCCGACCAGCTGGCTTGTATGCCCCACCAGTGGTAGCGACGCCGTCTCCGCGGCTTTTGTTTTTCCAAAGCCCGCCTAAATTGTGCAAACTCGAATGCTCATAGCGCCTTAACCGTTAGAGGCGCCGACACCGAATCGGGTACCTGGGGGTTTAAAAAGGTGTCCGATCGAAAGGCATCATCGGTTTTAATCCCAAGTATATTTTTGAACCGGTTTGCTCCGGTTAACCAGTTTTGATATTTTCCGGTTATTTTTAACCGGCAGAGCCGGGAGTCGAGAGGACAGACATTGTCGGTATGCACCAAGCCCAGTTCAATCGAACACCTTCTACACAAGGAATAGAAAAGTGGACGCAGCACTGTCTAAGTGGTGGGGGAGGTGCGATGTTTGTTGTTTAGTTGTTGAAGAAACAAACAAAAAAAGAAATGTAAAGGAACAACACAAAACTAAATATTTAAAACTAAAAGAAATACACCTAAAGAGAGTCGTTTTGTGTCGAGCTTTCCAATCATTGGGTTTGAAAGGGCGCCCAATCGAATGGCGCCATCAGTTTTAGTCCCAATTAACTGCTTGGACCGTTTTTTTGCCGGTAAACCGGTTTTCACCTTTTCCGGTTATTTTTAACCGGCAGAGCCGGGAGTCGAGAGGACAAACATTGCCGGTATGCATCAAGCCCAGTTCAATCGAACACCTTCTACACAAGGTATGGAAAAGTGGACGTAGCACTGTCTATTCTAAGCGGCGGGGTTCATTTTTTAGGGGAAAAAAAGAAATGCAAAGAAGTTGGGACTTTGAATAATTTTCGGCGAAAGAAACATTTAAACAATTAACCATTTCTCTAGTACGTCCGCGCGGACCCTACTTAGGGCGACTCGAAACAAAGACGAACCGCGGTCCACGGCTACAATCCCCGCCCCATGTTTGCATATTTCTTCGTATCTATGCAAGGGCGGCCGAGGGACATCCACTCCCCCCTGTACTACAGACGGCTGCATTTGCTGATCGCCCACCAAGCACTGGCCAATGTGGCGGAAAGGTGAACTCTTCCATACAGCAACACCAGCGATGCACCAGCCATTGCCTGACCACCAATGGCTGGCATGCCCCGCTGGTCCAGCAATGGCTGGTATACGGACCAGCTGGCTGGACCAGCAATGGGGCTAGCTACAACAGCAATGCAGCAGCCCCCACCAGCCATTGCCCGACCAGCAGCGGCTGGTATCCCCCCCACTGGTCCAGCCATGGCTGGCATACGGACCATCTGGCTGGACCAGCAATGGGGTCGGTATGCGGACCAGCAATGGGGCTGGTATGCCCGGCCAGCCATTGCCCGGTTGCCCGACCAGCTGGCTTGTATGCCCCACCAGTGGTAGCGACGCCGTCTCCGCGGCTTTTGTTTTTCCAAAGCCCGCCTAAATTGTGCAAACTCGAATGCTCATAGCGCCTTAACCGTTAGAGGCGCCGACACCGAATCGGGTACCCTGGGTTTTAAAAAGGTGTCCGATCGAAAGGCATCATCGGTTTTAATCCCAAGTATATTTTTGAACCGGTTTGCTCCGGTTAACCAGTTTTGATATTTTCCGGTTATTTTTAACCGGCAGAGCAGGGAGTCGAGAGGACAGACATTGTCGGTATGCAACAAGCCCAGATCAATCGAACACCTTCTACACAAGGTATAGAAAAGTGGACGCAGCACTGTCTAAGTGGTGGGGGAGGTGCGATGTTTGTTGTTTATTTGTTGAAGAAACAAACAAAAAAAGAAATGTAAAGGAACAACACAAAACTAAATATTTAAAACTAAAAGAAATACACCTAAAGAGAGTCGTTTTGTGTCGAGCTTTCCATTCTATTGGTTTGAAAGAGCGCCCGATAGAATGGCGCCATCAGTTTTAGTCCCAGTTAACCGCTTGAACCGTTTTTCTGCCGTTAAACCGGTTTTGACCTTTTCCGGTTATTTTTAACCGGCAGAGCCGGGAGTCGAGAGGACAAACATTGCCGGTATGCATCAAGCCCAGTTCAATCGAACACCTTCTACACAAGGTATGGAAAAGTGGACCTAGCACTGTCTATTCTAAGCGGCGGGGTTCATTTTTTAGGGGAAAAAAAGAAATGCAAAGAAGTTGGGACTTTGAATAATTTTGGGCGAAAGAAACATTTAAAAAATTAACCATTTCTCTAGTACGTCCGCGCGGACCCTACTTAGGGCGACTCGAAACAAAGACGAACCGCGGTCCACGGCTACAATCCCCGCCCCATGTTTGCATATTTCTTCGTATCTATGCAAGGGCGGCCGAGGGACATCCACTCCCCCCTGTACTACAGACGGCTGCATTTGCTGATCGCCCACCAAGCACTGGCCAATGTTGCGGAAAGGTGAACTCTTCCATACAGCAACACCAGCGATGCACCAGCCATTGCCTGACCACCAATGGCTGGCATGCCCCGCTGGTCCAGCAATGGCTGGTATACGGACCAGCTGGCTGGACCAGCAATGGGGCTAGCTACAACAGCAATGCAGCAGCCCCCACCAGCCATTGCCCGACCAGCAGCGGCTGGTATCCCCCCCACTGGTCCAGCCATGGCTGGCATACGGACCATCTGGCTGGACCAGCAATGGGGTCGGTATGCGGACCAGCAATGGGGCTGGTATGCCCGGCCAGCCATTGCCCGGTTGCCCGACCAGCTGGCTTGTATGCCACACCAGTGGTAGCGATGCCGTCTCCGCGGCTTTTGTTTTTCCAAAGCCCGCCTAAATTGTGCAAACTCGAATGCTCATAGCGCCTTAACCGTTAGAGGCGCCGACACCGAATCGGGTACCTGGGGGTTTGAAAAGGTGTCCGATCGAAAGGCATCATCGGTTTTAATCCCAAGTATATTTTTGAACCGGTTTGCTCCGGTTAACCAGTTTTGATATTTTCCGGTTATTTTTAACCGGCAGAGCAGGGAGTCGAGAGGACAGACATTGTCGGTATGCAACAAGCCCAGATCAATCGAACACCTTCTACACAAGGTATAGAAAAGTGGACGCAGCACTGTCTAAGTGGTGGGGGAGGTGCGATGTTTGTTGTTTATTTGTTGAAGAAACAAACAAAAAAAGAAATGTAAAGGAACAACACAAAACTAAATATTTAAAACTAAAAGAAATACACCTAAAGAGAGTCGTTTTGTGTCGAGCTTTCCAATCATTGGGTTTGAAAGGGCGCCCAATCGAATGGCGCCATCAGTTTTAGTCCCAATTAACTGCTTGAACCGTTTTTTTGCCGGTAAACCGGTTTTGACCTTTTCCGGTTATTTTTAACCGGCAGAGCCGGGAGTCGAGAGGACAAACATTGTCGGTATGCATCAAGCCCAGTTCAATCGAACACCTTCTACACAAGGTATGGAAAAGTGGACGTAGCACTGTCTATTCTAAGCGGCGGGGTTCATTTTTTAGTGAAAAAAAAAAAATGCAAAGAAGTTGGGACTTTGAATAATTTTCGGCGAAAGAAACATTTAAACAATTAACCATTTCTCTAGTACGTCCGCGCGGACCATACTTAGGGCGACTCGAAACAAATACGAACCGCGGTCCACGGCTACAATCCCCGCCCCATGTTTGCATATTTCTTCGTATCTATGCAAGGGCGGCCGAGGGACATCCACTCCCCCCTGTACTACAGAAGGCTGCATTTGCTGATCGCCCACCAAGCACTGGCCAATGTGGCGGAAAGGTGAACTCTTCCCTACAGCAACACCAGCGATGCACCAGCCATTGCCTGACCACCAATGGCTGGCATGCCCCGCTGGTCCAGCAATGGCTGGTATACGGACCAGCTGGCTGGACCAGCAATGGGGCTAGCTACAACAGCAATGCAGCAGCCCCCACCAGCCATTGCCCGACCAGCAGCGGCTGGTATCCCGCCCACTGGTCCAGCCATGGCTGGCATACGGACCATCTGGCTGGACCAGCAATGGGGTCGGTATGCGGACCAGCAATGGGGCTGGTATGCCCGGCCAGCCATTGCCCGGTTGCCCGACCAGCTGGCTGGTATGCCCCACCAGTGGTAGCGACGCCGTCTCCGCGGCTTTTGTTTTTCCAAAGCCCGCCTAAATTGTGCAAACTCGAATGCTCATAGCGCCTTAACCATTAGAGGCGCCGACACCGAATCGGGTACCTGGGGGTTTAAAAAGGTGTCCAATCGAAAGGCATCATCGGTTTTAATCCCAAGTATATTTTTGAACCGGTTTGCTCTGGTTAACCAGTTTTGATATTTTCCGGTTATTTTTAACCGGCAGAGCCGGGAGTCGAGAGGACAGACATTGTCGGTATGCACCAAGCCCAGTTCAATCGAACACCTTCTACACAAGGAATAGAAAAGTGGACGCAGCACTGTCTAAGTGGTGGGGGAGGTGCGATGTTTGTGGTTTATTTGTTGAAGAAAGAAACAAAAAAAGAAATGTAAAGGAACAACACAAAACTAAATATTTAAAACTAAAAGAAATACACCTAAAGAGAGTCGTTTTGTGTCGAGCTTTCCATTCAATTGATTTGAAAGGAAGCCCGATCGAATGGCGCCATTAGTTTTAGTCCCAATTAACCGCTTGAACCGTTTTTCTGCCGGTAAACCGGTTTTGACTTTTTACGGTTATTTTTAACCGGAAGAGCCGGGAGTCGAGAGGACAAACATTGTCGGTATGCATCAAGCCCAGCTCAATCGAACACCTTCTACACAAGGTATGGAAAAGTGGACGGAGCACTGTCTATTCTAAGCGGCGGGGTTCATTTTTTAGGGAAAAAAAAGAAATGCAAAGAAGTTGGGACTTGGAATAATTTTCGGCGAAAGAAACATTTAAACAATTAACCATTTCTCTAGTACGTCCGCGCGGACCCTACTTAGGGCGACTCGAAACAAAGACGAACCGCGGTCCACGGCTACAATCCCCGCCCCATGTTTGCATATTTCTTCGTATCTATGCAAGGGCGGCCGAGGGACATCCACTCCCCCCTGTACTACAGACGGCTGCATTTGCTGATCGCCCACCAAGCACTGGCCAATGTGGCGGAAAGGTGAACTCTTCCCTACAGCAACACCAGCGATGCACCAGCCATTGCCTGACCACCAATGGCTGGCATGCCCCGCTGGTCCAGCAATGGCTGGTATACGGACCAGCTGGCTGGACCAGCAATGGGGCTAGCTACAACAGCAATGCAGCAGCCCCCACCAGCCATTGCCCGACCAGCAGCGGCTGGTATCCCCCCCACTGGTCCAGCCATGGCTGGCATACGGACCATCTGGCTGGACCAGCAATGGGGTCGGTATGCGGACCAGCAATGGGGCTGGTATGCCCGGCCAGCCATTGCCCGGTTGCCCGACCAGCTGGCTTGTATGCCCCACCAGTGGTAGCGACGCCGTCTCCGCGGCTTTTGTTTTTCCAAAGCCCGCCTAAATTGTGCAAACTCGAATGCTCATAGCGCCTTAACCGTTAGAGGCGCCGACACCGAATCGGGTACCCTGGGTTTTAAAAAGGTGTCCGATCGAAAGGCATCATCGGTTTTAATCCCAAGTATATTTTTGAACCGGTTTGCTCCGGTTAACCAGTTTTGATATTTTCCGGTTATTTTTAACCGGCAGAGCAGGGAGTCGAGAGGACAGACATTGTCGGTATGCAACAAGCCCAGATCAATCGAACACCTTCTACACAAGGTATAGAAAAGTGGACGCAGCACTGTCTAAGTGGTGGGGGAGGTGCGATGTTTGTTGTTTATTTGTTGAAGAAACAAACAAAAAAAGAAATGTAAAGGAACAACACAAAACTAAATATTTAAAACTAAAAGAAATACACCTAAAGAGAGTCGTTTTGTGTCGAGCTTTCCATTCTATTGGTTTGAAAGAGCGCCCGATAGAATGGCGCCATCAGTTTTAGTCCCAATTAACCGCTTGAACCGTTTTTCTGCCGTTAAACCGGTTTTGACCTTTTCCGGTTATTTTTAACCGGCAGAGCCGGGAGTCGAGAGGACAAACATTGCCGGTATGCATCAAGCCCAGTTCAATCGAACACCTTCTACACAAGGTATGGAAAAGTGGACCTAGCACTGTCTATTCTAAGCGGCGGGGTTCATTTTTTAGGGGAAAAAAAGAAATGCAAAGAAGTTGGGACTTTGAATAATTTTGGGCGAAAGAAACATTTAAAAAATTAACCATTTCTCTAGTACGTCCGCGCGGACCCTACTTAGGGCGACTCGAAACAAAGACGAACCGCGGTCCACGGCTACAATCCCCGCCCCATGTTTGCATATTTCTTCGTATCTATGCAAGGGCGGCCGAGGGACATCCACTCCCCCCTGTACTACAGACGGCTGCATTTGCTGATCGCCCACCAAGCACTGGCCAATGTTGCGGAAAGGTGAACTCTTCCATACAGCAACACCAGCGATGCACCAGCCATTGCCTGACCACCAATGGCTGGCATGCCCCGCTGGTCCAGCAATGGCTGGTATACGGACCAGCTGGCTGGACCAGCAATGGGGCTAGCTACAACAGCAATGCAGCAGCCCCCACCAGCCATTGCCCGACCAGCAGCGGCTGGTATCCCCCCACTGGTCCAGCCATGGCTGGCATACGGACCATCTGGCTGGACCAGCAATGGGGTCGGTATGCGGACCAGCAATGGGGCTGGTATGCCCGGCCAGCCATTGCCCGGTTGCCCGACCAGCTGGCTTGTATGCCACACCAGTGGTAGCGATGCCGTCTCCGCGGCTTTTGTTTTTCCAAAGCCCGCCTAAATTGTGCAAACTCGAATGCTCATAGCGCCTTAACCGTTAGAGGCGCCGACACCGAATCGGGTACCTGGGGGTTTGAAAAGGTGTCCGATCGAAAGGCATCATCGGTTTTAATCCCAAGTATATTTTTGAACCGGTTTGCTCCGGTTAACCAGTTTTGATATTTTCCGGTTATTTTTAACCGGCAGAGCAGGGAGTCGAGAGGACAGACATTGTCGGTATGCAACAAGCCCAGATCAATCGAACACCTTCTACACAAGGTATAGAAAAGTGGACGCAGCACTGTCTAAGTGGTGGGGGAGGTGCGATGTTTGTTGTTTATTTGTTGAAGAAACAAACAAAAAAAGAAATGTAAAGGAACAACACAAAACTAAATATTTAAAACTAAAAGAAATACACCTAAAGAGAGTCGTTTTGTGTCGAGCTTTCCAATCATTGGGTTTGAAAGGGCGCCCAATCGAATGGCGCCATCAGTTTTAGTCCCAATTAACTGCTTGAACCGTTTTTTTGCCGGTAAACCGGTTTTGACCTTTTCCGGTTATTTTTAACCGGCAGAGCCGGGAGTCGAGAGGACAAACATTGTCGGTATGCATCAAGCCCAGTTCAATCGAACACCTTCTACACAAGGTATGGAAAAGTGGACGTAGCACTGTCTATTCTAAGCGGCGGGGTTCATTTTTTAGTGAAAAAAAAAAAATGCAAAGAAGTTGGGACTTTGAATAATTTTCGGCGAAAGAAACATTTAAACAATTAACCATTTCTCTAGTACGTCCGCGCGGACCATACTTAGGGCGACTCGAAACAAATACGAACCGCGGTCCACGGCTACAATCCCCGCCCCATGTTTGCATATTTCTTCGTATCTATGCAAGGGCGGCCGAGGGACATCCACTCCCCCCTGTACTACAGAAGGCTGCATTTGCTGATCGCCCACCAAGCACTGGCCAATGTGGCGGAAAGGTGAACTCTTCCCTACAGCAACACCAGCGATGCACCAGCCATTGCCTGACCACCAATGGCTGGCATGCCCCGCTGGTCCAGCAATGGCTGGTATACGGACCAGCTGGCTGGACCAGCAATGGGGCTAGCTACAACAGCAATGCAGCAGCCCCCACCAGCCATTGCCCGACCAGCAGCGGCTGGTATCCCGCCCACTGGTCCAGCCATGGCTGGCATACGGACCATCTGGCTGGACCAGCAATGGGGTCGGTATGCGGACCAGCAATGGGGCTGGTATGCCCGGCCAGCCATTGCCCGGTTGCCCGACCAGCTGGCTGGTATGCCCCACCAGTGGTAGCGACGCCGTCTCCGCGGCTTTTGTTTTTCCAAAGCCCGCCTAAATTGTGCAAACTCGAATGCTCATAGCGCCTTAACCATTAGAGGCGCCGACACCGAATCGGGTACCTGGGGGTTTAAAAAGGTGTCCAATCGAAAGGCATCATCGGTTTTAATCCCAAGTATATTTTTGAACCGGTTTGCTCTGGTTAACCAGTTTTGATATTTTCCGGTTATTTTTAACCGGCAGAGCCGGGAGTCGAGAGGACAGACATTGTCGGTATGCACCAAGCCCAGTTCAATCGAACACCTTCTACACAAGGAATAGAAAAGTGGACGCAGCACTGTCTAAGTGGTGGGGGAGGTGCGATGTTTGTGGTTTATTTGTTGAAGAAAGAAACAAAAAAAGAAATGTAAAGGAACAACACAAAACTAAATATTTAAAACTAAAAGAAATACACCTAAAGAGAGTCGTTTTGTGTCGAGCTTTCCATTCAATTGATTTGAAAGGAAGCCCGATCGAATGGCGCCATTAGTTTTAGTCCCAATTAACCGCTTGAACCGTTTTTCTGCCGGTAAACCGGTTTTGACTTTTTACGGTTATTTTTAACCGGAAGAGCCGGGAGTCGAGAGGACAAACATTGTCGGTATGCATCAAGCCCAGCTCAATCGAACACCTTCTACACAAGGTATGGAAAAGTGGACGGAGCACTGTCTATTCTAAGCGGCGGGGTTCATTTTTTAGGGAAAAAAAAGAAATGCAAAGAAGTTGGGACTTGGAATAATTTTCGGCGAAAGAAACATTTAAACAATTAACCATTTCTCTAGTACGTCCGCGCGGACCCTACTTAGGGCGACTCGAAACAAAGACGAACCGCGGTCCACGGCTACAATCCCCGCCCCATGTTTGCATATTTCTTCGTATCTATGCAAGGGCGGCCGAGGGACATCCACTCCCCCCTGTACTACAGACGGCTGCATTTGCTGATCGCCCACCAAGCACTGGCCAATGTGGCGGAAAGGTGAACTCTTCCCTACAGCAACACCAGCGATGCACCAGCCATTGCCTGACCACCAATGGCTGGCATGCCCCGCTGGTCCAGCAATGGCTGGTATACGGACCAGCTGGCTGGACCAGCAATGGGGCTAGCTACAACAGCAATGCAGCAGCCCCCACCAGCCATTGCCCGACCAGCAGCGGCTGGTATCCCCCCCACTGGTCCAGCCATGGCTGGCATACGGACCATCTGGCTGGACCAGCAATGGGGTCGGTATGCGGACCAGCAATGGGGCTGGTATGCCCGGCCAGCCATTGCCCGGTTGCCCGACCAGCTGGCTTGTATGCCCCACCAGTGGTAGCGACGCCGTCTCCGCGGCTTTTGTTTTTCCAAAGCCCGCCTAAATTGTGCAAACTCGAATGCTCATAGCGCCTTAACCGTTAGAGGCGCCGACACCGAATCGGGTACCCTGGGTTTTAAAAAGGTGTCCGATCGAAAGGCATCATCGGTTTTAATCCCAAGTATATTTTTGAACCGGTTTGCTCCGGTTAACCAGTTTTGATATTTTCCGGTTATTTTTAACCGGCAGAGCAGGGAGTCGAGAGGACAGACATTGTCGGTATGCAACAAGCCCAGATCAATCGAACACCTTCTACACAAGGTATAGAAAAGTGGACGCAGCACTGTCTAAGTGGTGGGGGAGGTGCGATGTTTGTTGTTTATTTGTTGAAGAAACAAACAAAAAAAGAAATGTAAAGGAACAACACAAAACTAAATATTTAAAACTAAAAGAAATACACCTAAAGAGAGTCGTTTTGTGTCGAGCTTTCCATTCTATTGGTTTGAAAGAGCGCCCGATAGAATGGCGCCATCAGTTTTAGTCCCAATTAACCGCTTGAACCGTTTTTCTGCCGTTAAACCGGTTTTGACCTTTTCCGGTTATTTTTAACCGGCAGAGCCGGGAGTCGAGAGGACAAACATTGCCGGTATGCATCAAGCCCAGTTCAATCGAACACCTTCTACACAAGGTATGGAAAAGTGGACCTAGCACTGTCTATTCTAAGCGGCGGGGTTCATTTTTTAGGGGAAAAAAAGAAATGCAAAGAAGTTGGGACTTTGAATAATTTTGGGCGAAAGAAACATTTAAAAAATTAACCATTTCTCTAGTACGTCCGCGCGGACCCTACTTAGGGCGACTCGAAACAAAGACGAACCGCGGTCCACGGCTACAATCCCCGCCCCATGTTTGCATATTTCTTCGTATCTATGCAAGGGCGGCCGAGGGACATCCACTCCCCCCTGTACTACAGACGGCTGCATTTGCTGATCGCCCACCAAGCACTGGCCAATGTTGCGGAAAGGTGAACTCTTCCATACAGCAACACCAGCGATGCACCAGCCATTGCCTGACCACCAATGGCTGGCATGCCCCGCTGGTCCAGCAATGGCTGGTATACGGACCAGCTGGCTGGACCAGCAATGGGGCTAGCTACAACAGCAATGCAGCAGCCCCCACCAGCCATTGCCCGACCAGCAGCGGCTGGTATCCCCCCACTGGTCCAGCCATGGCTGGCATACGGACCATCTGGCTGGACCAGCAATGGGGTCGGTATGCGGACCAGCAATGGGGCTGGTATGCCCGGCCAGCCATTGCCCGGTTGCCCGACCAGCTGGCTTGTATGCCACACCAGTGGTAGCGATGCCGTCTCCGCGGCTTTTGTTTTTCCAAAGCCCGCCTAAATTGTGCAAACTCGAATGCTCATAGCGCCTTAACCGTTAGAGGCGCCGACACCGAATCGGGTACCTGGGGGTTTGAAAAGGTGTCCGATCGAAAGGCATCATCGGTTTTAATCCCAAGTATATTTTTGAACCGGTTTGCTCCGGTTAACCAGTTTTGATATTTTCCGGTTATTTTTAACCGGCAGAGCTGGGAGTCGAGAGGACAGACATTGTCGGTATGCACCAAGCCCAGTTCAATCGAACACCTTCTACACAAGGAATAGAAAAGTGGACGCAGCACTGTCTAAGTGGTGGGGGAGGTGCGATGTTTGTTGTTTAGTTGTTGAAGAAACAAACAAAAAAAGAAATGTAAAGGAACAACACAAAACTAAATATTTAAAACTAAAAGAAATACACCTAAAGAGAGTCGTTTTGTGTCGAGCTTTCCAATCATTGGGTTTGAAAGGGCGCCCAATCGAATGGCGCCATCAGTTTTAGTCCCAATTAACTGCTTGAACCGTTTTTTTGCCGGTAAACCGGTTTTGACCTTTTCCGGTTATTTTTAACCGGCAGAGCCGGGAGTCGAGAGGACAAACATTGTCGGTATGCATCAAGCCCAGTTCAATCGAACACCTTCTACACAAGGTATGGAAAAGTGGACGTAGCACTGTCTATTCTAAGCGGCGGGGTTCATTTTTTAGTGAAAAAAAAAAAATGCAAAGAAGTTGGGACTTTGAATAATTTTCGGCGAAAGAAACATTTAAACAATTAACCATTTCTCTAGTACGTCCGCGCGGACCATACTTAGGGCGACTCGAAACAAATACGAACCGCGGTCCACGGCTACAATCCCCGCCCCATGTTTGCATATTTCTTCGTATCTATGCAAGGGCGGCCGAGGGACATCCACTCCCCCCTGTACTACAGAAGGCTGCATTTGCTGATCGCCCACCAAGCACTGGCCAATGTGGCGGAAAGGTGAACTCTTCCCTACAGCAACACCAGCGATGCACCAGCCATTGCCTGACCACCAATGGCTGGCATGCCCCGCTGGTCCAGCAATGGCTGGTATACGGACCAGCTGGCTGGACCAGCAATGGGGCTAGCTACAACAGCAATGCAGCAGCCCCCACCAGCCATTGCCCGACCAGCAGCGGCTGGTATCCCGCCCACTGGTCCAGCCATGGCTGGCATACGGACCATCTGGCTGGACCAGCAATGGGGTCGGTATGCGGACCAGCAATGGGGCTGGTATGCCCGGCCAGCCATTGCCCGGTTGCCCGACCAGCTGGCTGGTATGCCCCACCAGTGGTAGCGACGCCGTCTCCGCGGCTTTTGTTTTTCCAAAGCCCGCCTAAATTGTGCAAACTCGAATGCTCATAGCGCCTTAACCATTAGAGGCGCCGACACCGAATCGGGTACCTGGGGGTTTAAAAAGGTGTCCAATCGAAAGGCATCATCGGTTTTAATCCCAAGTATATTTTTGAACCGGTTTGCTCCGGTTAACCAGTTTTGATATTTTCCGGTTATTTTTAACCGGCAGAGCCGGGAGTCGAGAGGACAGACATTGTCGGTATGCACCAAGCCCAGTTCAATCGAACACCTTCTACACAAGGAATAGAAAAGTGGACGCAGCACTGTCTAAGTGGTGGGGGAGGTGCGATGTTTGTGGTTTATTTGTTGAAGAAAGAAACAAAAAAAGAAATGTAAAGGAACAACACAAAACTAAATATTTAAAACTAAAAGAAATACACCTAAAGAGAGTCGTTTTGTGTCGAGCTTTCCATTCAATTGATTTGAAAGGAAGCCCGATCGAATGGCGCCATTAGTTTTAGTCCCAATTAACCGCTTGAACCGTTTTTCTGCCGGTAAACCGGTTTTGACTTTTTACGGTTATTTTTAACCGGAAGAGCCGGGAGTCGAGAGGACAAACATTGTCGGTATGCATCAAGCCCAGCTCAATCGAACACCTTCTACACAAGGTATGGAAAAGTGGACGGAGCACTGTCTATTCTAAGCGGCGGGGTTCATTTTTTAGGGAAAAAAAAGAAATGCAAAGAAGTTGGGAGGTAGAATAATTTTGGGCGAAAGAAACATTAAAAAAATTAACCATTTCTCTAGTACGTCCGCGCGGACCCTACTTAGGGCGACTCGAAACAAAGACGAACCGCGGTCCACGGCTACAATCCCCGCCCCATGTTTGCATATTTCTTCGTATCTATGCAAGGGCGGCCGAGGGACATCCACTCCCCCCTGTACTACAGACGGCTGCATTTGCTGATCGCCCACCAAGCACTGGCCAATGTGGCGGAAAGGTGAACTCTTCCATACAGCAACACCAGCGATGCACCAGCCATTGCCTGACCACCAATGGCTGGCATGCCCCGCTGGTCCAGCAATGGCTGGTATACGGACCAGCTGGCTGGACCAGCAATGGGGCTAGCTACAACAGCAATGCAGCAGCCCCCACCAGCCATTGCCCGACCAGCAGCGGCTGGTATCCCCCCCACTGGTCCAGCCATGGCTGGCATACGGACCATCTGGCTGGACCAGCAATGGGGTCGGTATTCGGACCAGCAATGGGGCTGGTATGCCCGGCCAGCCATTGCCCGGTTGCCCGACCAGCTGGCTGGTATGCCCCACCAGTGGTAGCGACGCCGTCTCCGCGGCTTTTGTTTTTCCAAAGCCCGCCTAAATTGTGCAAACTCGAATGCTCATAGCGCCTTAACCGTTAGAGGCGCCGACACCGAATCGGGTACCCTGGGTTTTAAAAAGGTGTCCGATCGAAAGGCATCATCGGTTTTAATCCCAAGTATATTTTTGAACTGGTTTGCTCCTGTTAACCAGTTTTGATATTTTCCGGTTATTTTTAACCGGCAGAGCAGGGAGTCGAGAGGACAGACATTGTCGGTATGCAACAAGCCCAGATCAATCGAACACCTTCTACACAAGGTATAGAAAAGTGGACGCAGCACTGTCTAAGTGGTGGGGGAGGTGCGATGTTTGTTGTTTATTTGTTGAAGAAACAAACAAAAAAAGAAATGTAAAGGAACAACACAAAACTAAATATTTAAAACTAAAAGAAATACACCTAAAGAGAGTCGTTTTGTGTCGAGCTTTCCATTCTATTGGTTTGAAAGAGCGCCCGATAGAATGGCGCCATCAGTTTTAGTCCCAGTTAACCGCTTGAACCGTTTTTCTGCCGGTAAACCGGTTTTGACCTTTTCCGGTTATTTTTAACCGGCAGAGCCGGGAGTCGAGAGGACAAACATTGTCGGTATGCATCAAGCCCAGCTTAATCGAACACCTTCTACACAAGGTATGGAAAAGTGGACGGAGCACTGTCTATTCTAAGCGGCGGGGTTCATTTTTTAGGGAAAAAAAAGAAATGCAAAGAAGTTGGGAGGTAGAATAATTTTGGGCGAAAGAAACATTAAAAAAATTAACCATTTCTCTAGTACGTCCGCGCGGACCCTACTTAGGGCGACTCGAAACAAAGACGAACCGCGGTCCACGGCTACAATCCCCGCCCCATGTTTGCATATTTCTTCGTATCTATGCAAGGGCGGCCGAGGGACATCCACTCCCCCCTGTACTACAGACGGCTGCATTTGCTGATCGCCCACCAAGCACTGGCCAATGTGGCGGAAAGGTGAACTCTTCCATACAGCAACACCAGCGATGCACCAGCCATTGCCTGACCACCAATGGCTGGCATGCCCCGCTGGTCCAGCAATGGCTGGTATACGGACCAGCTGGCTGGACCAGCAATGGGGCTAGCTACAACAGCAATGCAGCAGCCCCCACCAGCCATTGCCCGACCAGCAGCGGCTGGTATCCCCCCAACTGGTCCAGCCATGGCTTACATACGGACCATCTGGCTGGACCAGCAATGGGGTCGGTATGCGGACCAGCAATGGGGCTGGTATGCCCGGCCAGCCATTGCCCGGTTGCCCGACCAGCTGGCTGGTATGCCCCACCAGTGGTAGCGACGCCGTCTCCGCGGCTTTTGTTTTTCCAAAGCCCGCCTAAATTGTGCAAACTCGAATGCTCATAGCGCCTTAACCATTACAGGCGCCGACACCGAATCGGGTACCTGGGGGTTTAAAAAGGTGTCCGATCGAAAGGCATCATCGGTTTTAATCCCAAGTATATTTTTGAACCGGTTTGCTCCGGTTAACCAGTTTTGATATTTTCCGGTTATTTTTAACCGGCAGAGCCGGGAGTCGAGAGGACAGACATTGTCGGTATGCACCAAGCCCAGTTCAATCGAACACCTTCTACACAAGGAATAGAAAAGTGGACGCAGCACTGTCTAAGTGGTGGGGGAGGTGCGATGTTTGTTGTTTAGTTGTTGAAGAAACAAACAAAAAAAGAAATGTAAAGGAACAACACAAAACTAAATATTTAAAACTAAAAGAAATACACCTAAAGAGAGTTGTTTTGTGTCGAGCTTTCCAATCTTTAAGTTTGAAAGGGCGCCCAATCGAATGGCGCCATCAGTTTTAGTCCCAATTAACTGCTTGGACCGTTTTTTTGCCGGTAAACCGGTTTTGACCTTTTCCGGTTATTTTTAACCGGCAGAGCCGGGAGTCGAGAGGACAAACATTGCCGGTATGCATCAAGCCCAGTTCAATCGAACACCTTCTACACAAGGTATGGAAAAGTGGACGTAGCACTGTCTATTCTAAGCGGCGGGGTTCATTTTTTAGGGGAAAAAAAGAAATGCAAAGAAGTTTGGACTTTGAATAATTTTGGGCGAAAGAAACATTTTAAAAATTAACCATTTCTCTAGTACGTCCGCGCGGACCCTACTTAGGGCGACTCGAAACAAAGACGAACCGCGGTCCACGGCTACAATCCCCGCCCCATGTTTGCATATTTCTTCGTATCTATGCAAGGGCGGCCGAGGGACATCCACTCCCCCCTGTACTACAGAAGGCTGCATTTGCTGATCGCCCACCAAGCACTGGCCAATGTGGCGGAAAGGTGAACTCTTCCATACAGCAACACCAGCGATGCACCAGCCATTGCCTGACCACCAATGGCTGGCATGCCCCGCTGGTCCAGCAATTGCTGGTATACGGACCAGCTGGCTGGACCAGCAATGGGGCTAGCTACAACAGCAATGCAGCAGCCCCCACCAGCCATTGCCCGACCAGCAGCGGCTGGTATCCCCCCCACTGGTCCAGCCATGGCTGGCATACGGACCATCTGGCTGGACCAGCAATGGGGTCGGTATGCGGACCAGCAATGGGGCTGGTATGCCCGGCCAGCCATTGCCCGGTTGCCCGACCAGCTGGCTTGTATGCCCCACCAGTGGTAGCGACGCCGTCTCCGCGGCTTTTGTTTTTCCAAAGCCCGCCTAAATTGTGCAAACTCGAATGCTCATAGCGCCTTAACCGTTAGAGGCGCCGACACCGAATCGGGTACCTGGGGGTTTAAAAAGGTGTCCGATCGAAAGGCATCATCGGTTTTAATCCCAAGTATATTTTTGAACCGGTTTGCTCCGGTTAACCAGTTTTGATATTTTCCGGTTATTTTTAACCGGCAGAGCCGGGAGTCGAGAGGACAGACATTGTAGGTATGCACCAAGCCCAGTTCAATCGAACACCTTCTACACAAGGAATAGAAAAGTGGACGCAGCACTGTCTAAGTGGTGGGGGAGGTGCGATGTTTGTTGTTTAGTTGTTGAAGAAACAAACAAAAAAAGAAATGTAAAGGAACAAGACAAAACTAAATATTTAAAACTAAAAGAAATACACCTAAAAAGAGTCGTTTTGTGTCGAACTTTCCAATCATTGGGTTTGAAAGGGCGCCCAATCGAATGGCGCCATCAGTTTTAGTCCCAATTAACTGCTTGGACCGTTTTTTTGCCGGTAAACCGGTTTTGACTTTTTCCGGTTATTTTTAACCGGCAGAGCCGGGAGTCGAGAGGACAAACATTGTCGGTATGCATCAAGCCCAGTTCAATCGAACACCTTCTACACAAGGTATGGAAAAGTGGACGTAGCACTGTCTATTCTAAGCGGCGGGGTTCATTTTTTAGGGAAAAAAAAGAAATGCAAAGAATTTGGGACTTGGAATAATTTTCGGCGAAATAAACATTTAAACAATTAACCATTTCTCTAGTACGTCCGCGCGGACCCTACTTAGGGCGACTCGAAACAAAGACGAACCGCGGTCCACGGCTACAATCCCCGCCCCATGTTTGCATATTTCTTCGTATCTATGCAAGGGCGGCCGAGGGACATCCACTCCCCCCTGTACTACAGACGGCTGCATTTGCTGATCGCCCACCAAGCACTGGCCAATGTGGCGGAAAGGTGAACTCTTCCCTACAGCAACACCAGCGATGCACCAGCCATTGCCTGACCACTCATGGCTGGCATGCCCCGCTGGTCCAGCAATGGCTGGTATACGGACCAGCTGGCTGGACCAGCAATGGGGCTAGCTACAACAGCAATGCAGCAGCCCCCACCAGCCATTGCCCGACCAGCAGCGGCTGGTATCCCCCCCACTGGTCCAGCCATGGCTGGCATACGGACCATCTGGCTGGACCAGCAATGGGGTCGGTATGCGGACCAGCAATGGGGCTGGTATGCCCGGCCAGCCATTGCCCGGTTGCCCGACCAGCTGGCTGGTATGCCCCACCAGTGGTAGCGACGCCGTCTCCGCGGCTTTTGTTTTTCCAAAGCCCGCCTAAATTGTGCAAACTCGAATGCTCATAGCGCCTTAACCATTAGAGGCGCCGACACCGAATCGGGTACCTGGGGGTTTAAAAAGGTGT
The DNA here is from genome assembly GCA_964017045.1 of Omphiscola glabra. NCBI lineage: Eukaryota > Metazoa > Mollusca > Gastropoda > Lymnaeidae > Omphiscola > Omphiscola glabra. Next base: position 56,131 of record OZ024799.1, read on the forward strand.
CCGATCGAAAGGCATCATCGGTTTTAATCCCAAGTATATTTTTGAACCGGTTTGCTGCGGTTAACCAGTTTTGATATTTTCCGGTTATTTTTAACCGGCAGAGCCGGGAGTCGAGAGGACAGACATTGTCGGTATGCACCAAGCCCAGTTCAATCGAACACCTTCTACACAAGGAATAGAAAAGTGGACGCAGCACTGTCTAAGTGGTGGGGGAGGTGCGATGTTTGTTGTTTAGTTGTTGAAGAAACAAACAAAAAAAGAAATGTAAAGGAACAACACAAAACTAAATATTTAAAACTAAAAGAAATACACCTAAAGAGAGTCGTTTTGTGTCGAACTTTCCAATCATTGGGTTTGAAAGGGCGCCCAATCGAATGGCGCCATCAGTTTTAGTCCCAATTAACTGCTTGGACCGTTTTTTTGCCGGTAAACCGGTTTTGACTTTTTCCGGTTATTTTTAACCGGCAGAGCCGGGAGTCGAGAGGACAAACATTGTCGGTATGCATCAAGCCCAGTTCAATCGAACACCTTCTACACAAGGTATGGAAAAGTGGACGTAGCACTGTCTATTCTAAGCGGCGGGGTTCATTTTTTAGGGAAAAAAAAGAAATGCAAAGAAGTTGGGACTTGGAATAATTTTCGGCGAAATAAACATTTAAACAATTAACCATTTCTCTAGTACGTCCGCGCGGACCCTACTTAGGGCGACTCGAAACAAAGACGAACCGCGGTCCACGGCTACAATCCCCGCCCCATGTTTGCATATTTCTTCGTATCTATGCAAGGGCGGCCGAGGGACATCCACTCCCCCCTGTACTACAGACGGCTGCATTTGCTGATCGCCCACCAAGCACTGGCCAATGTGGCGGAAAGGTGAACTCTTCCCTACAGCAACACCAGCGATGCACCAGCCATTGCCTGACCACTCATGGCTGGCATGCCCCGCTGGTCCAGCAATGGCTGGTATACGGACCAGCTGGCTGGACCAGCAATGGGGCTAGCTACAACAGCAATGCAGCAGCCCCCACCAGCCATTGCCCGACCAGCAGCGGCTGGTATCCCCCCCACTGGTCCAGCCATGGCTGGCATACGGACCATCTGGCTGGACCAGCAATGGGGTCGGTATGCGGACCAGCAATGGGGCTGGTATGCCCGGCCAGCCATTGCCCGGTTGCCCGACCAGCTGGCTGGTATGCCCCACCAGTGGTAGCGACGCCGTCTCCGCGGCTTTTGTTTTTCCAAAGCCCGCCTAAATTGTGCAAACTCGAATGCTCATAGCGCCTTAACCATTAGAGGCGCCGACACCGAATCGGGTACCTGGGGGTTTAAAAAGGTGTCCGATCGAAAGGCATCATCGGTTTTAATCCCAAGTATATTTTTGAACCGGTTTGCTGCGGTTAACCAGTTTTGATATTTTCCGGTTATTTTTAACCGGCAGAGCCGGGAGTCGAGAGGACAGACATTGTCGGTATGCACCAAGCCCAGTTCAATCGAACACCTTCTACACAAGGAATAGAAAAGTGGACGCAGCACTGTCTAAGTGGTGGGGGAGGTGCGATGTTTGTTGTTTAGTTGTTGAAGAAACAAACAAAAAAAGAAATGTAAAGGAACAACACAAAACTAAATATTTAAAACTAAAAGAAATACACCTAAAGAGAGTCGTTTTGTGTCGAACTTTCCAATCATTGGGTTTGAAAGGGCGCCCAATCGAATGGCGCCATCAGTTTTAGTCCCAATTAACTGCTTGGACCGTTTTTTTGCCGGTAAACCGGTTTTGACTTTTTCCGGTTATTTTTAACCGGCAGAGCCGGGAGTCGAGAGGACAAACATTGTCGGTATGCATCAAGCCCAGTTCAATCGAACACCTTCTACACAAGGTATGGAAAAGTGGACGTAGCACTGTCTATTCTAAGCGGCGGGGTTCATTTTTTAGGGAAAAAAAAGAAATGCAAAGAAGTTGGGACTTGGAATAATTTTCGGCGAAATAAACATTTAAACAATTAACCATTTCTCTAGTACGTCCGCGCGGACCCTACTTAGGGCGACTCGAAACAAAGACGAACCGCGGTCCACGGCTACAATCCCCGCCCCATGTTTGCATATTTCTTCGTATCTATGCAAGGGCGGCCGAGGGACATCCACTCCCCCCTGTACTACAGACGGCTGCATTTGCTGATCGCCCACCCAGCACTGGCCAATGTGGCGGAAAGGTGAACTCTTCCCTACAGCAACACCAGCGATGCACCAGCCATTGCCTGACCACTAATGGCTGGCATGCCCCGCTGGTCCAGCAATGGCTGGTATACGGACCAGCTGGCTGGACCAGCAATGGGGCTAGCTACAACAGCAATGCAGCAGCCCCCACCAGCCATTGCCCGACCAGCAGCGGCTGGTATCCCCCCCACTGGTCCAGCCATGGCTGGCATACGGACCATCTGGCTGGACCAGCAATGGGGTCGGTATGCGGACCAGCAATGGGGCTGGTATGCCCGGCCAGCCATTGCCCGGTTGCCCGACCAGCTGGCTGGTATGCCCCACCAGTGGTAGCGACGCCGTCTCCGCGGCTTTTGTTTTTCCAAAGCCCGCCTAAATTGTGCAAACTCGAATGCTCATAGCGCCTTAACCGTTAGAGGCGCCGACACCAAATAGGGTACCTGGGGGTTTAAAAAGGTGTCCGATCGAAAGGCATCATCCGTTTTAATCCCAAGTATATTTTTGAACCGGTTTGCTCCGGTTAACCAGTTTTGATATTTTCCGGTTATTTTTAACCGGCAGAGCCGGGAGTCGAGAGGACAGACATTGTCGGTATGCAACAAGCCCAGTTCAATCGAACACCTTCTACACAAGGAATAGAAAAGTGGACGCAGCACTGTCTAAGTGGTGGGGGAGTTGCGATGTTTGTTGTTTAGTTGTTGAAGAAACAAACAAAAAAAGAAATGTAAAGGAACAACACAAAACTAAATATTTAAAACTAAAAGAAATACACCTAAAGAGAGTCGTTTTGTGTCGAGCTTTCCAATCATTGGGTTTGAAAGGGCGCCCAATCGAATGGCGCCATCAGTTTTAGTCCCAATTAACTGCTTGGACCGTTTTTTTGCCGGTAAACCGGTTTTGACTTTTTCCGGTTATTTTTAACCGGCAGAGCCGGGAGTCAAGAGGACAAACATTGTCGGTATGCATCAAGCCCAGTTCAATCGAACACCTTCTACACAAGGTATGGAAAAGTGGACGTAGCACTGTCTATTCTAAGCGGCGGGGTTCATTTTTTAGGGAAAAAAAAGAAATGCAAAGAAGTTGGGACTTGGAATAATTTTCGGCGAAAGAAACATTTAAACAATTAACCATTTCTCTAGTACGTCCGCGCGGACCCTACTTAGGGCGACTCGAAACAAAGACGAACCGCGGTCCACGGCTACAATCCCCGCCCCATGTTTGCATATTTCTTCGTATCTATGCAAGGGCGGCCGAGGGACATCCACTCCCCCCTGTACTACAGACGGCTGCATTTGCTGATCGCCCACCAAGCACTGGCCAATGTGGCGGAAAGGTGAACTCTTCCCTACAGCAACACCAGCGATGCACCAGCCATTGCCTGACCACCAATGGCTGGCATGCCCCGCTGGTCCAGCAATGGCTGGTATACGGACCAGCTGGCTGGACCAGCAATGGGGCTAGCTACAACAGCAATGCAGCAGCCCCCACCAGCCATTGCCCGACCAGCAGCGGCTGGTATCCCCCCCACTGGTCCAGCCATGGCTGGCATACGGACCATCTGGCTGGACCAGCAATGGGGTCGGTATGCGGACCAGCAATGGGGCTGGTATGCCCGGCCAGCCATTGCCCGGTTGCCCGACCAGCTGGCTTGTATGCCCCACCAGTGGTAGCGACGCCGTCTCCGCGGCTTTTGTTTTTCCAAAGCCCGCCTAAATTGTGCAAACTCGAATGCTCATAGCGCCTTAACCGTTAGAGGCGCCGACACCGAATCGGGTACCTGGGGGTTTAAAAAGGTGTCCGATCGAAAGGCATCATCGGTTTTAATCCCAAGTATATTTTTGAACCGGTTTGCTCCGGTTAACCAGTTTTGATATTTTCCGGTTATTTTTAACCGGCAGAGCCGGGAGTCGAGAGGACAGACATTGTCGGTATGCACCAAGCCCAGTTCAATCGAACACCTTCTACACAAGGAATAGAAAAGTGGACGCAGCACTGTCTAAGTGGTGGGGGAGGTGCGATGTTTGTTGTTTAGTTGTTGAAGAAACAAACAAAAAAAGAAATGTAAAGGAACAACACAAAACTAAATATTTAAAACTAAAAGAAATACACCTAAAGAGAGTCGTTTTGTGTCGAGCTTTCCAATCGTTGGGTTTGAAAGGGCGCCCAATCGAATGGCGCCATCAGTTTTAGTCCCAATTAACTGCTTGGACCGTTTTTTTGCCGGTAAACCGGTTTTGACCTTTTCCGGTTATTTTTAACCGGCAGATCCGGGAGTCGAGAGGACAAACATTGCAGGTATGCATCAAGCCCAGTTCAATCGAACACCTTCTACACAAGGTATGGAAAAGTGGACGTAGCACTGTCTATTCTAAGCGGCGGGGTTCATTTTTTAGGGAAAAAAAAGAAATGCAAAGAAGTTGGGACTTGGAATAATTTTCGGCGAAAGAAACATTTAAACAATTAACAATTTCTCTAGTACGTCCGCGCGGACCCTACTTAGGGCGACTCGAAACAAAGACGAACCGCGGTCCACGGCTACAATCCCCGCCCCATGTTTGCATATTTCTTCGTATCTATGCAAGGGCGGCCGAGGGACATCCACTCCCCCCTGTACTACAGACGGCTGCATTTGCTGATCGCCCACCAAGCACTGGCCAATGTGGCGGAAAGGTGAACTCTTCCCTACAGCAACACCAGCGATGCACCAGCCATTGCCTGACCACTAATGGCTGGCATGCCCCGCTGGTCCAGCAATGGCTGGTATACGGACCAGCTGGCTGGACCAGCAATGGGGCTAGCTACAACAGCAATGCAGCAGCCCCCACCAGCCATTGCCCGACCAGCAGCGGCTGGTATCCCCCCCACTGGTCCAGCCATGGCTGGCATACGGACCATCTGGCTGGACCAGCAATGGGGTCGGTATGCGGACCAGCAATGGGGCTGGTATGCCCGGCCAGCCATTGCCCGGTTGCCCGACCAGCTGGCTGGTATGCCCCACCAGTGGTAGCGACGCCGTCTCCGCGGCTTTTGTTTTTCCAAAGCCCGCCTAAATTGTGCAAACTCGAATGCTCATAGCGCCTTAACCGTTAGAGGCGCCGACACCGAATAGGGTACCTGGGGGTTTAAAAAGGTGTCCGATCGAAAGGCATCATCCGTTTTAATCCCAAGTATATTTTTGAACCGGTTTGCTCCGGTTAACCAGTTTTGATATTTTCCGGTTATTTTTAACCGGCAGAGCCGGGAGTCGAGAGGACAGACATTGTCGGTATGCAACAAGCCCAGTTCAATCGAACACCTTCTACACAAGGAATAGAAAAGTGGACGCAGCACTGTCTAAGTGGTGGGGGAGTTGCGATGTTTGTTGTTTAGTTGTTGAAGAAACAAACAAAAAAAGAAATGTAAAGGAACAACACAAAACTAAATATTTAAAACTAAAAGAAATACACCTAAAGAGAGTCGTTTTGTGTCGAGCTTTCCAATCATTGGGTTTGAAAGGGCGCCCAATCGAATGGCGCCATCAGTTTTAGTCCCAATTAACTGCTTGGACCGTTTTTTTGCCGGTAAACCGGTTTTGATTTTTTCCGGTTATTTTTAACCGGCAGAGCCGGGAGTCAAGAGGACAAACATTGTCGGTATGCATCAAGCCCAGTTCAATCGAACACCTTCTACACAAGGTATGGAAAAGTGGACGTAGCACTGTCTATTCTAAGCGGCGGGGTTCATTTTTTAGGGAAAAAAAAGAAATGCAAAGAAGTTGGGACTTTGAATAATTTTCGGCGAAATAAACATTTAAACAATTAACCATTTCTCTAGTACGTCCGCGCGGACCCTACTTAGGGCGACTCGAAACAAAGACGAACCGCGGTCCACGGCTACAATCCCCGCCCCATGTTTGCATATTTCTTCGTATCTATGCAAGGGCGGCCGAGGGACATCCACTCCCCCCTGTACTACAGACGGCTGCATTTGCTGATCGCCCACCAAGCACTGGCCAATGTGGCGGAAAGGTGAACTCTTCCCTACAGCAACACCAGCGATGCACCAGCCATTGCCTGACCACTAATGGCTGGCATGCCCCGCTGGTCCAGCAATGGCTGGTATACGGACCAGCTGGCTGGACCAGCAATGGGGCTAGCTACAACAGCAATGCAGCAGCCCCCACCAGCCATTGCCCGACCAGCAGCGGCTGGTATCCCCCCCACTGGTCCAGCCATGGCTGGCATACGGACCATCTGGCTGGACCAGCAATGGGGTCGGTATGCGGACCAGCAATGGGGCTGGTATGCCCGGCCAGCCATTGCCCGGTTGCCCGACCAGCTGGCTGGTATGCCCCACCAGTGGTAGCGACGCCGTCTCCGCGGCTTTTGTTTTTCCAAAGCCCGCCTAAATTGTGCAAACTCGAATGCTCATAGCGCCTTAACCGTTAGAGGCGCCGACACCGAATCGGGTACCTGGGGGTTTAAAAAGGTGTCCGATCGAAAGGCATCATCGGTTTTAATCCCAAGTATATTTTTGAACCGGTTTGCTCCGGTTAACCAGTTTTGATATTTTCCGGTTATTTTTAACCGGCAGAGCCGGGAGTCGAGAGGACAGACATTGTCGGTATGCAACAAGCCCAGTTCAATCGAACACCTTCTACACAAGGAATAGAAAAGTGGACGCAGCACTGTCTAAGTGGTGGGGGAGTTGCGATGTTTGTTGTTTAGTTGTTGAAGAAACAAACAAAAAAAGAAATGTAAAGGAACAACACAAAACTAAATATTTAAAACTAAAAGAAATACACCTAAAGAGAGTCGTTTTGTGTCGAGCTTTCCAATCATTGGGTTTGAAAGGGCGCCCAATCGAATGGCGCCATCAGTTTTAGTCCCAATTAACTGCTTGGACCGTTTTTTTTGCCGGTAAACCGGTTGTGACCTTTTCCGGTTTTTTTTAACCGGCAGAGCCGGGAGTCGAGAGGACAAACATTGCCGGTATGCATCAAGCCCAGTTCAATCGAACACCTTCTACACAAGGTATGGAAAAGTGGACGTAGCACTGTCTATTCTAAGCGGCGGGGTTCATTTTTTAGGGGAAAAAAAGAAATGCAAAGAAGTTGGGACTTGGAATAATTTTCGGCGAAAGAAACATTTAAACAATTAACCATTTCTCTAGTACGTCCGCGCGGACCCTACTTAGGGCGACTCGAAACAAAGACGAACCGCGGTCCACGGCTACAATCCCCGCCCCATGTTTGCATATTTCTTCGTATCTATGCAAGGGCGGCCGAGGGACATCCACTCCCCCCTGTACTACAGACGGCTGCATTTGCTGATCGCCCACCAAGCACTGGCCAATGTGGCGGAAAGGTGAACTCTTCCATACAGCAACACCAGCGATGCACCAGCCATTGCCTGACCACCAATGGCTGGCATGCCCCGCTGGTCCAGCAATGGCTGGTATACGGACCAGCTGGCTGGACCAGCAATGGGGCTAGCTACAACAGCAATGCAGCAGCCCCCACCAGCCATTGCCCGACCAGCAGCGGCTGGTATCCCCCCCACTGGTCCAGCCATGGCTGGCATACGGACCATCTGGCTGGACCAGCAATGGGGTCGGTATGCGGACCAGCAATGGGGCTGGTATGCCCGGCCAGCCATTGCCCGGTTGCCCGACCAGCTGGCTTGTATGCCCCACCAGTGGTAGCGACGCCGTCTCCGCGGCTTTTGTTTTTCCAAAGCCCGCCTAAATTGTGCAAACTCGAATGCTCATAGCGCCTTAACCGTTAGAGGCGCCGACACCGAATCGGGTACCTGGGGGTTTAAAAAGGTGTCCGATCGAAAGGCATCATCGGTTTTAATCCCAAGTATATTTTTGAACCGGTTTGCTCCGGTTAACCAGTTTTGATATTTTCCGGTTATTTTTAACCGGCAGAGCCGGGAGTCGAGAGGACAGACATTGTCGGTATGCACCAAGCCCAGTTCAATCGAACACCTTCTACACAAGGAATAGAAAAGTGGACGCAGCACTGTCTAAGTGGTGGGGGAGGTGCGATGTTTGTTGTTTAGTTGTTGAAGAAACAAACAAAAAAAAAATGTAAAGGAACAACACAAAACTAAATATTTAAAACTAAAAGAAATACACCTAAAGAGAGTCGTTTTGTGTCGAGCTTTCCAATCGTTGGGTTTGAAAGGGCGCCCAATCGAATGGCGCCATCAGTTTTAGTCCCAATTAACTGCTTGGACCGTTTTTTTGCCGGTAAACCGGTTTTGACCTTTTCCGGTTATTTTTAACCGGCAGATCCGGGAGTCGAGAGGACAAACATTGCAGGTATGCATCAAGCCCAGTTCAATCGAACACCTTCTACACAAGGTATGGAAAAGTGGACGTAGCACTGTCTATTCTAAGCGGCGGGGTTCATTTTTTAGGGAAAAAAAAGAAATGCAAAGAAGTTGGGACTTGGAATAATTTTCGGCGAAAGAAACATTTAAACAATTAACCATTTCTCTAGTACGTCCGCGCGGACCCTACTTAGGGCGACTCGAAACAAAGACGAACCGCGGTCCACGGCTACAATCCCCGCCCCATGTTTGCATATTTCTTCGTATCTATGCAAGGGCGGCCGAGGGACATCCACTCCCCCCTGTACTACAGACGGCTGCATTTGCTGATCGCCCACCAAGCACTGGCCAATGTGGCGGAAAGGTGAACTCTTCCATACAGCAACACCAGCGATGCACCAGCCATTGCCTGACCACCAATGGCTGGCATGCCCCGCTGGTCCAGCAATGGCTGGTATACGGACCAGCTGGCTGGACCAGCAATGGGGCTAGCTACAACAGCAATGCAGCAGCCCCCACCAGCCATTGCCCGACCAGCAGCGGCTGGTATCCCCCCCACTGGTCCAGCCATGGCTGGCATACGGACCATCTGGCTGGACCAGCAATGGGGTCGGTATGCGGACCAGCAATGGGGCTGGTATGCCCGGCCAGCCATTGCCCGGTTGCCCGACCAGCTGGCTTGTATGCCCCACCAGTGGTAGCGACGCCGTCTCCGCGGCTTTTGTTTTTCCAAAGCCCGCCTAAATTGTGCAAACTCGAATGCTCATAGCGCCTTAACCGTTAGAGGCGCCGACACCGAATCGGGTACCTGGGGGTTTAAAAAGGTGTCCGATCGAAAGGCATCATCGGTTTTAATCCCAAGTATATTTTTGAACCGGTTTGCTCCGGTTAACCAGTTTTGATATTTTCCGGTTATTTTTAACCGGCAGAGCCGGGAGTCGAGAGGACAGACATTGTCGGTATGCACCAAGCCCAGTTCAATCGAACACCTTCTACACAAGGAATAGAAAAGTGGACGCAGCACTGTCTAAGTGGTGGGGGAGGTGCGATGTTTGTTGTTTAGTTGTTGAAGAAACAAACAAAAAAAGAAATGTAAAGGAACAACACAAAACTAAATATTTAAAACTAAAAGAAATACACCTAAAGAGAGTCGTTTTGTTTCGAGCTTTCCAATCGTTGGGTTTGAAAGGGCGCCCAATCGAATGGCGCCATCAGTTTTAGTCCCAATTAACTGCTTGGACCGTTTTTTTGCCGGTAAACCGGTTTTGACCTTTTCCGGTTATTTTTAACCGGAAGAGCCGGGAGTCGAGAGGACAAACATTGTCGGTATGCATCAAGCCCAGTTTAATCGAACACCTTCTACACAAGGTATGGAAAAGTGGACGTAGCACTGTCTATTCTAAGCGGCGGGGTTCATTTTTTAGTGAAAAAAAAGAAATGCAAAGAAGTTGGGACTTGGAATAATTTTGGGCGAAAGAAACATTTAAACAATTAACCATTTCTCTAGTACGTCCGCGCGGACCCTACTTAGGGCGACTCGAAACAAAGACGAACCGCGGTCCACGGCTACAATCCCCGCCCCATGTTTGCATATTTCTTCGTATCTATGCAAGGGCGGCCGAGGGACATCCACTCCCCCCTGTACTACAGAAGGCTGCATTTGCTGATCGCCCACCAAGCACTGGCCAATGTGGCGGAAAGGTGAACTCTTCCCTACAGCAACACCAGCGATGCACCAGCCATTGCCTGACCACCAATGGCTGGCATGCCCCGCTGGTCCAGCAATGGCTGGTATACGGACCAGCTGGCTGGACCAGCAATGGGGCTAGCTACAACAGCAATGCAGCAGCCCCCACCAGCCATTGCCCGACCAGCAGCGGCTGGTATCCCCCCCACTGGTCCAGCCATGGCTGGCATACGGACCATCTGGCTGGACCAGCAATGGGGTCGGTATTCGGACCAGCAATGGGGCTGGTATGCCCGGCCAGCCATTGCCCGGTTGCCCGACCAGCTGGCTGGTATGCCCCACCAGTGGTAGCGACGCCGTATCCGCGGCTTTTGTTTTTCCAAAGCCCGCCTAAATTGTGCAAACTCGAATGCTCATAGCGCCTTAACCGTTAGAGGCGCCGACACCGAATCGGGTACCCTGGGTTTTAAAAAGGTGTCCGATCGAAAGGCATCATCGGTTTTAATCCCAAGTATATTTTTGAACTGGTTTGCTCCGGTTAACCAGTTTTGATATTTTCCGGTTATTTTTAACCGGCAGAGCAGGGAGTCGAGAGGACAGACATTGTCGGTATGCAACAAGCCCAGATCAATCGAACACCTTCTACACAAGGTATAGAAAAGTGGACGCAGCACTGTCTAAGTGGTGGGGGAGGTGCGATGTTTGTTGTTTATTTGTTGAAGAAACAAACAAAAAAAGAAATGTAAAGGAACAACACAAAACTAAATATTTAAAACTAAAAGAAATACACCTAAAGAGAGTCGTTTTGTGTCGAGCTTTCCATTCTATTGGTTTGAAAGAGCGCCCGATAGAATGGCGCCATCAGTTTTAGTCCCAGTTAACCGCTTGAACCGTTTTTCTGCCGTTAAACCGGTTTTGACCTTTTCCGGTTATTTTTAACCGGCAGAGCCGGGAGTCGAGAGGACAAACATTGCCGGTATGCATCAAGCCCAGTTCAATCGAACACCTTCTACACAAGGTATGGAAAAGTGGACGTAGCACTGTCTATTCTAAGCGGCGGGGTTCATTTTTTAGGGGAAAAAAAGAAATGCAAAGAAGTTGGGACTTTGAATAATTTTGGGCGAAAGAAACATTTAAAAAATTAACCATTTCTCTAGTACGTCCGCGCGGACCCTACTTAGGGCGACTCGAAACAAAGACGAACCGCGGTCCACGGCTACAATCCCCGCCCCATGTTTGCATATTTCTTCGTATCTATGCAAGGGCGGCCGAGGGACATCCACTCCCCCCTGTACTACAGACGGCTGCATTTGCTGATCGCCCACCAAGCACTGGCCAATGTTGCGGAAAGGTGAACTCTTCCATACAGCAACACCAGCGATGCACCAGCCATTGCCTGACCACCAATGGCTGGCATACCCCGCTGGTCCAGCAATGGCTGGTATACGGACCAGCTGGCTGGACCAGCAATGGGGCTAGCTACAACAGCAATGCAGCAGCCCCCACCAGCCATTGCCCGACCAGCAGCGGCTGGTATCCCCCCCACTGGTCCAGCCATGGCTGGCATACGGACCATCTGGCTGGACCAGCAATGGGGTCGGTATGCGGACCAGCAATGGGGCTGGTATGCCCGGCCAGCCATTGCCCGGTTGCCCGACCAGCTGGCTTGTATGCCCCACCAGTGGTAGCGACGCCGTCTCCGCGGCTTTTGTTTTTCCAAAGCCCGCCTAAATTGTGCAAACTCGAATGCTCATAGCGCCTTAACCATTAGAGTCGCCGACACCGAATCGGGTACCTGGGGGTTTAAAAAGGTGTCCAATCGAAAGGCATCATCGGTTTTAATCCCAAGTATATTTTTGAACCGGTTTGCTCCGGTTAACCAGTTTTGATATTTTCCGGTTATTTTTAACCGGCAGAGCCGGGAGTCGAGAGGACAGACATTGTCGGTATGCACCAAGCCCAGTTCAATCGAACACCTTCTACACAAGGAATAGAAAAGTGGACGCAGCACTGTCTAAGTGGTGGGGGAGGTGCGATGTTTGTGGTTTATTTGTTGAAGAAAGAAACAAAAAAAGAAATGTAAAGGAACAACACAAAACTAAATATTTAAAACTAAAAGAAATACACCTAAAGAGAGTCGTTTTGTGTCAAGCTTTCCATTCAATTGATTTGAAAGGGAGCCCGATCGAATGGTGCCATTAGTTTTAGTCCCAATTAACCGCTTGAACCGTTTTTCTGCCGGTAAACCGGTTTTGACCTTTTCCGGTTATTTTTAACCGGAAGAGCCGGGAGTCGAGAGGACAAACATTGTCGGTATGCATCAAGCCCAGCTCAATCGAACACCTTCTACACAAGGTATGGAAAAGTGGACGGAGCACTGTCTATTCTAAGCGGCGGGGTTCATTTTTTAGGGAAAAAAAAGAAATGCAAAGAAGTTGGGAGGTAGAATAATTTTGGGCGAAAGAAACATTAAAAAAATTAACCATTTCTCTAGTACGTCCGCGCGGACCCTACTTAGGGCGACTCGAAACAAAGACGAACCGCGGTCCACGGCTACAATCCCCGCCCCATGTTTGCATATTTCTTCGTATCTATGCAAGGGCGGCCGAGGGACATCCACTCCCCCCCTGTACTACAGACGGCTGCATTTGCTGATCGCCCACCAAGCACTGGCCAATGTGGCGGAAAGGTGAACTCTTCCATACAGCAACACCAGCGATGCACCAGCCATTGCCTGACCACCAATGGCTGGCATGCCCCGCTGGTCCAGCAATGGCTGGTATACGGACCAGCTGGCTGGACCAGCAATGGGGCTAGCTACAACAGCAATGCAGCAGCCCCCACCAGCCATTGCCCGACCAGCAGCGGCTGGTATCCCCCCCACTGGTCCAGCCATGGCTGGCATACGGACCATCTGGCTGGACCAGCAATGGGGTCGGTATTCGGACCAGCAATGGGGCTGGTATGCCCGGCCAGCCATTGCCCGGTTGCCCGACCAGCTGGCTGGTATGCCCCACCAGTGGTAGCGACGCCGTCTCCGCGGCTTTTGTTTTTCCAAAGCCCGCCTAAATTGTGCAAACTCGAATGCTCATAGCGCCTTAACCGTTAGAGGCGCCGACACCGAATCGGGTACCCTGGGTTTTAAAAAGGTGTCCGATCGAAAGGCATCATCGGTTTTAATCCCAAGTATATTTTTGAACTGGTTTGCTCCGGTTAACCAGTTTTGATATTTTCCGGTTATTTTTAACCGGCAGAGCAGGGAGTCGAGAGGACAGACATTGTCGGTATGCAACAAGCCCAGATCAATCGAACACCTTCTACACAAGGTATAGAAAAGTGGACGCAGCACTGTCTAAGTGGTGGGGGAGGTGCGATGTTTGTTGTTTATTTGTTGAAGAAACAAACAAAAAAAGAAATGTAAAGGAACAACACAAAACTAAATATTTAAAACTAAAAGAAATACACCTAAAGAGAGTCGTTTTGTGTCGAGCTTTCCATTCTATTGGTTTGAAAGAGCGCCCGATAGAATGGCGCCATCAGTTTTAGTCCCAGTTAACCGCTTGAACCGTTTTTCTGCCGGTAAACCGGTTTTGACCTTTTCCGGTTATTTTTAACCGGCAGAGCCGGGAGTCGAGAGGACAAACATTGCCGGTATGCATCAAGCCCAGTTCAATCGAACACCTTCTACACAAGGTATGGAAAAGTGGACGTAGCACTGTCTATTCTAAACGGCGGGGTTCATTTTCGACGAAAAAAAAAGAAATGCAAAGAAGTTGGGACTTGGAATAATTTTCGGCGAAAGAAACATTTAAACAATTAACCATTTCTCTAGTACGTCCGCGCGGACCCTACTTAGGGCGACTCGAAACAAAGACGAACCGCGGTCCACGGCTACAATCCCCGCCCCATGTTTGCATATTTCTTCGTATCTATGCAAGGGCGGCCGAGGGACATCCACTCCCCCCTGTACTACAGACGGCTGCATTTGCTGATCGCCCACCAAGCACTGGCCAATGTGGCGGAAAGGTGAACTCTACCATACAGCAACACCAGCGATGCACCAGCCATTGCCTGACCACCAATGGCTGGCATGCCCCGCTGGTCCAGCAATGGCTGGTATACGGACCAGCTGGCTGGACCAGCAATGGGGCTAGCTACAACAGCAATGCAGCAGCCCCCACCAGCCATTGCCCGACCAGCAGCGGCTGGTATCCCCCCCACTGGTCCAGCCATGGCTGGCATACGGACCATCTGGCTGGACCAGCAATGGGGTCGGTATTCGGACCAGCAATGGGGCTGGTATGCCCGGCCAGCCATTGCCCGGTTGCCCGACCAGCTGGCTGGTATGCCCCACCAGTGGTAGCGACGCCGTCTCCGCGGCTTTTGTTTTTCCAAAGCCCGCCTAAATTGTGCAAACTCGAATGCTCATAGCGCCTTAACCGTTAGAGGCGCCGACACCGAATCGGGTACCCTGGGTTTTAAAAAGGTGTCCGATCGAAAGGCATCATCGGTTTTAATCCCAAGTATATTTTTGAACCGGTTTGCTCCGGTTAACCAGTTTTGATATTTTCCGGTTATTTTTAACCGGCAGAGCAGGGAGTCGAGAGGACAGACATTGTCGGTATGCAACAAGCCCAGATCAATCGAACACCTTCTACACAAGGTATAGAAAAGTGGACGCAGCACTGTCTAAGTGGTGGGGGAGGTGCGATGTTTGTTGTTTATTTGTTGAAGAAACAAACAAAAAAAGAAATGTAAAGGAACAACACAAAACTAAATATTTAAAACTAAAAGAAATACACCTAAAGAGAGTCGTTTTGTGTCGAGCTTTCCATTCAATTGATTTGAAAGAGCGCCCGATAGAATGGCGCCATCAGTTTTAGTCCCAGTTAACCGCTTGAACCGTTTTTCTGCCGGTAAACCGGTTTTGACCTTTTCCGGTTATTTTTAACCGGAAGAGCCGGGAGTCGAGAGGACAAACATTGTCGGTATGCATCAAGCCCAGCTCAATCGAACACCTTCTACACAAGGTATGGAAAAGTGGACGGAGCACTGTCTATTCTAAGCGGCGGGGTTCATTTTTTAGGGAAAAAAAAGAAATGCAAAGAAGTTGGGAGGTAGAATAATTTTGGGCGAAAGAAACATTAAAAAAATTAACCATTTCTCTAGTACGTCCGCGCGGACCCTACTTAGGGCGACTCGAAACAAAGACGAACAGCGGTCCACGGCTACAATCCCCGCCCCATGTTTGCATATTTCTTCGTATCTATGCAAGGGCGGTCGAGGGACATCCACTCCCCCCTGTACTACAGAAGGCTGCATTTGCTGATACCCCACCAAGCACTGGCCAATGTGGCGGAAAGGTGAACTCTTCCATACAGCAACACCAGCGATGCACCAGCCATTGCCTGACCACCAATGGCTGGCATGCCCCGCTGGTCCAGCAATGGCTGGTATACGGACCAGCTGGCTGGACCAGCAATGGGGCTAGCTACAACAGCAATGCAGCAGCCCCCACCAGCCATTGCCCGACCAGCAGCGGCTGGTATCCTCCCAACTGGTCCAGCCATGGCTTACATACGGACCATCTGGCTGGACCAGCAATGGGGTCGGTATGCGGACCAGCAATGGGGCTGGTATGCCCGGCCAGCCATTGCCCGGTTGCCCGACCAGCTGGCTGGTATGCCCCACCAGTGGTAGCGACGCCGTCTCCGCGGCTTTTGTTTTTCCAAAGCCCGCCTAAATTGTGCAAACTCGAATGCTCATAGCGCCTTAACCATTACAGGCGCCGACACCGAATCGGGTACCTGGGGGTTTAAAAAGGTGTCCGATCGAAAGGCATCATCGGTTTTAATCCCAAGTATATTTTTGAACCGGTTTGCTCCGGTTAACCAGTTTTGATATTTTTCGGTTATTTTTAACCGGCAGAGCCGGGAGTCGAGAGGACAGACATTGTCGGTATGCACCAAGCCCAGTTCAATCGAACACCTTCTACACAAGGAATAGAAAAGTGGACGCAGCACTGTCTAAGTGGTGGGGGAGGTGCGATGTTTGTTGTTTAGTTGTTGAAGAAACAAACAAAAAAAGAAATGTAAAGGAACAACACAAAACTAAATATTTAAAACTAAAAGAAATACACCTAAAGAGAGTTGTTTTGTGTCGAGCTTTCCAATCTTTGGGTTTGAAAGGGCGCCCAATCGAATGGCGCCATCAGTTTTAGTCCCAATTAACTGCTTGGACCGTTTTTTTGCCGGTAAACCGGTTTTGACCTTTTCCGGTTATTTTTAACCGGCAGAGCCGGGAGTCGAGAGGACAAACATTGCCGGTATGCATCAAGCCCAGTTCAATCGAACACCTTCTACACAAGGTATGGAAAAGTGGACGTAGCACTGTCTATTCTAAGCGGCGGGGTTCATTTTTTAGGGGAAAAAAAGAAATGCAAAGAAGTTGGGACTTGGAATAATTTTCGGCGAAAGAAACATTTAAACAATTAACCATTTCTCTAGTACGTCCGCGCGGACCCTACTTAGGGCGACTCGAAACAAAGACGAACCGCGGTCCACGGCTACAATCCCCGCCCCATGTTTGCATATTTCTTCGTATCTATGCAAGGGCGGCCGAGGGACATCCACTCCCCCCTGTACTACAGACGGCTGCATTTGCTGATCGCCCACCAAGCACTGGCCAATGTGGCGGAAAGGTGAACTCTTCCATACAGCAACACCAGCGATGCACCAGCCATTGCCTGACCACCAATGGCTGGCATGCCCCGCTGGTCCAGCAATGGCTGGTATACGGACCAGCTGGCTGGACCAGCAATGGGGCTAGCTACAACAGCAATGCAGCAGCCCCCACCAGCCATTGCCCGACCAGCAGCGGCTGGTATCCCCCCAACTGGTCCAGCCATGGCTTACATACGGACCATCTGGCTGGACCAGCAATGGGGTCGGTATGCGGACCAGCAATGGGGCTGGTATGCCCGGCCAGCCATTGCCCGGTTGCCCGACCAGCTGGCTGGTATGCCCCACCAGTGGTAGCGACGCCGTCTCCGCGGCTTTTGTTTTTCCAAAGCCCGCCTAAATTGTGCAAACTCGAATGCTCATAGCGCCTTAACCATTACAGGCGCCGACACCGAATCGGGTACCTGGGGGTTTAAAAAGGTGTCCGATCGAAAGGCATCATCGGTTTTAATCCCAAGTATATTTTTGAACCGGTTTGCTCCGGTTAACCAGTTTTGATATTTTTCGGTTATTTTTAACCGGCAGAGCCGGGAGTCGAGAGGACAGACATTGTCGGTATGCACCAAGCCCAGTTCAATCGAACACCTTCTACACAAGGAATAGAAAAGTGGACGCAGCACTGTCTAAGTGGTGGGGGAGGTGCGATGTTTGTTGTTTAGTTGTTGAAGAAACAAACAAAAAAAGAAATGTAAAGGAACAACACAAAACTAAATATTTAAAACTAAAAGAAATACACCTAAAGAGAGTTGTTTTGTGTCGAGCTTTCCAATCTTTGGGTTTGAAAGGGCGCCCAATCGAATGGCGCCATCAGTTTTAGTCCCAATTAACTGCTTGGACCGTTTTTTTGCCGGTAAACCGGTTTTGACCTTTTCCGGTTATTTTTAACCGGCAGAGCCGGGAGTCGAGAGGACAAACATTGCCGGTATGCATCAAGCCCAGTTCAATCGAACACCTTCTACACAAGGTATGGAAAAGTGGACGTAGCACTGTCTATTCTAAGCGGCGGGGTTCATTTTTTAGGGGAAAAAAAGAAATGCAAAGAAGTTGGGACTTGGAATAATTTTCGGCGAAAGAAACATTTAAACAATTAACCATTTCTCTAGTACGTCCGCGCGGACCCTACTTAGGGCGACTCGAAACAAAGACGAACCGCGGTCCACGGCTACAATCCCCGCCCCATGTTTGCATATTTCTTCGTATCTATGCAAGGGCGGCCGAGGGACATCCACTCCCCCCTGTACTACAGACGGCTGCATTTGCTGATCGCCCACCAAGCACTGGCCAATGTGGCGGAAAGGTGAACTCTTCCATACAGCAACACCAGCGATGCACCAGCCATTGCCTGACCACCAATGGCTGGCATGCCCCGCTGGTCCAGCAATGGCTGGTATACGGACCAGCTGGCTGGACCAGCAATGGGGCTAGCTACAACAGCAATGCAGCAGCCCCCACCAGCCATTGCCCGACCAGCAGCGGCTGGTATCCCCCCCACTGGTCCAGCCATTGCTGGCATACGGACCATCTGGCTGGACCAGCAATGGGGTCGGTATGCGGACCAGCAATGGGGCTGGTATGCCCGGCCAGCCATTGCCCGGTTGCCCGACCAGCTGGCTTGTATGCCCCACCAGTGGTAGCGACGCCGTCTCCGCGGCTTTTGTTTTTCCAAAGCCCGCCTAAATTGTGCAAACTCGAATGCTCATAGCGCCTTAACCGTTAGAGGCGCCGACACCGAATCGGGTACCCTGGGTTTTAAAAAGGTGTCCGATCGAAAGGCATCATCGGTTTTAATCCCAAGTATATTTTTGAACCGGTTTGCTCCGGTTAACCAGTTTTGATATTTTCCGGTTATTTTTAACCGGCAGAGCAGGGAGTCGAGAGGACAGACATTGTCGGTATGCAACAAGCCCAGATCAATCGAACACCTTCTACACAAGGTATAGAAAAGTGGACGCAGCACTGTCTAAGTGGTGGGGGAGGTGCGATGTTTGTTGTTTATTTGTTGAAGAAACAAACAAAAAAAGAAATGTAAAGGAACAACACAAAACTAAATATTTAAAACTAAAAGAAATACACCTAAAGAGAGTCGTTTTGTGTCGAGCTTTCCATTCAATTGATTTGAAAGAGCGCCCGATAGAATGGCGCCATCAGTTTTAGTCCCAGTTAACCGCTTGAACCGTTTTTCTGCCGGTAAACCGGTTTTGACCTTTTCCGGTTATTTTTAACCGGAAGAGCCGGGAGTCGAGAGGACAAACATTGTCGGTATGCATCAAGCCCAGCTCAATCGAACACCTTCTACACAAGGTATGGAAAAGTGGACGGAGCACTGTCTATTCTAAGCGGCGGGGTTCATTTTTTAGGGAAAAAAAAGAAATGCAAAGAAGTTGGGAGGTAGAATAATTTTGGGCGAAAGAAACATTAAAAAAATTAACCATTTCTCTAGTACGTCCGCGCGGACCCTACTTAGGGCGACTCGAAACAAAGACGAACCGCGGTCCACGGCTACAATCCCCGCCCCATGTTTGCATATTTCTTCGTATCTATGCAAGGGCGGCCGAGGGACATCCACTCCCCCCTGTACTACAGACGGCTGCATTTGCTGATCGCCCACCAAGCACTGGCCAATGTGGCGGAAAGGTGAACTCTACCATACAGCAACACCAGCGATGCACCAGCCATTGCCTGACCACCAATGGCTGGCATGCCCCGCTGGTCCAGCAATGGCTGGTATACGGACCAGCTGGCTGGACCAGCAATGGGGCTAGCTACAACAGCAATGCAGCAGCCCCCACCAGCCATTGCCCGACCAGCAGCGGCTGGTATCCCCCCCACTGGTCCAGCCATGGCTGGCATACGGACCATCTGGCTGGACCAGCAATGGGGTCGGTATTCGGACCAGCAATGGGGCTGGTATGCCCGGCCAGCCATTGCCCGGTTGCCCGACCAGCTGGCTGGTATGCCCCACCAGTGGTAGCGACGCCGTCTCCGCGGCTTTTGTTTTTCCAAAGCCCGCCTAAATTGTGCAAACTCGAATGCTCATAGCGCCTTAACCGTTAGAGGCGCCGACACCGAATCGGGTACCCTGGGTTTTAAAAAGGTGTCCGATCGAAAGGCATCATCGGTTTTAATCCCAAGTATATTTTTGAACCGGTTTGCTCCGGTTAACCAGTTTTGATATTTTCCGGTTATTTTTAACCGGCAGAGCAGGGAGTCGAGAGGACAGACATTGTCGGTATGCAACAAGCCCAGATCAATCGAACACCTTCTACACAAGGTATAGAAAAGTGGACGCAGCACTGTCTAAGTGGTGGGGGAGGTGCGATGTTTGTTGTTTATTTGTTGAAGAAACAAACAAAAAAAGAAATGTAAAGGAACAACACAAAACTAAATATTTAAAACTAAAAGAAATACACCTAAAGAGAGTCGTTTTGTGTCGAGCTTTCCATTCAATTGATTTGAAAGAGCGCCCGATAGAATGGCGCCATCAGTTTTAGTCCCAGTTAACCGCTTGAACCGTTTTTCTGCCGGTAAACCGGTTTTGACCTTTTCCGGTTATTTTTAACCGGAAGAGCCGGGAGTCGAGAGGACAAACATTGTCGGTATGCATCAAGCCCAGCTCAATCGAACACCTTCTACACAAGGTATGGAAAAGTGGACGGAGCACTGTCTATTCTAAGCGGCGGGGTTCATTTTTTAGGGAAAAAAAAGAAATGCAAAGAAGTTGGGAGGTAGAATAATTTTGGGCGAAAGAAACATTAAAAAAATTAACCATTTCTCTAGTACGTCCGCGCGGACCCTACTTAGGGCGACTCGAAACAAAGACGAACCGCGGTCCACGGCTACAATCCCCGCCCCATGTTTGCATATTTCTTCGTATCTATGCAAGGGCGGTCGAGGGACATCCACTCCCCCCTGTACTACAGAAGGCTGCATTTGCTGATCGCCCACCAAGCACTGGCCAATGTGGCGGAAAGGTGAACTCTTCCATACAGCAACACCAGCGATGCACCAGCCATTGCCTGACCACCAATGGCTGGCATGCCCCGCTGGTCCAGCAATGGCTGGTATACGGACCAGCTGGCTGGACCAGCAATGGGGCTAGCTACAACAGCAATGCAGCAGCCCCCACCAGCCATTGCCCGACCAGCAGCGGCTGGTATCCCCCCAACTGGTCCAGCCATGGCTTACATACGGACCATCTGGCTGGACCAGCAATGGGGTCGGTATGCGGACCAGCAATGGGGCTGGTATGCCCGGCCAGCCATTGCCCGGTTGCCCGACCAGCTGGCTGGTATGCCCCACCAGTGGTAGCGACGCCGTCTCCGCGGCTTTTGTTTTTCCAAAGCCCGCCTAAATTGTGCAAACTCGAATGCTCATAGCGCCTTAACCATTACAGGCGCCGACACCGAATCGGGTACCTGGGGGTTTAAAAAGGTGTCCGATCGAAAGGCATCATCGGTTTTAATCCCAAGTATATTTTTGAACCGGTTTGCTCCGGTTAACCAGTTTTGATATTTTTCGGTTATTTTTAACCGGCAGAGCCGGGAGTCGAGAGGACAGACATTGTCGGTATGCACCAAGCCCAGTTCAATCGAACACCTTCTACACAAGGAATAGAAAAGTGGACGCAGCACTGTCTAAGTGGTGGGGGAGGTGCGATGTTTGTTGTTTAGTTGTTGAAGAAACAAACAAAAAAAGAAATGTAAAGGAACAACACAAAACTAAATATTTAAAACTAAAAGAAATACACCTAAAGAGAGTTGTTTTGTGTCGAGCTTTCCAATCTTTGGGTTTGAAAGGGCGCCCAATCGAATGGCGCCATCAGTTTTAGTCCCAATTAACTGCTTGGACCGTTTTTTTGCCGGTAAACCGGTTTTGACCTTTTCCGGTTATTTTTAACCGGCAGAGCCGGGAGTCGAGAAGACAAACATTGCCGGTATGCATCAAGCCCAGTTCAATCGAACACCTTCTACACAAGGTATGGAAAAGTGGACGTAGCACTGTCTATTCTAAGCGGCGGGGTTCATTTTTTAGGGGAAAAAAAGAAATGCAAAGAAGTTGGGACTTTGAATAATTTTGGGCGAAAGAAACATTTAAAAAATTAACCATTTCTCTAGTACGTCCGCGCGGACCCTACTTAGGGCGACTCGAAACAAAGACGAACCGCGGTCCACGGCTACAATCCCCGCCCCATGTTTGCATATTTCTTCGTATCTATGCAAGGGCGGCCGAGGGACATCCACTCCCCCCTGTACTACAGAAGGCTGCATTTGCTGATCGCCCACCAAGCACTGGCCAATGTGGCGGAAAGGTGAACTCTTCCATACAGCAACACCAGCGATGCACCAGCCATTGCCTGACCACCAATGGCTGGCATGCCCCGCTGGTCCAGCAATGGCTGGTATACGGACCAGCTGGCTGGACCAGCAATGGGGCTAGCTACAACAGCAATGCAGCAGCCCCCACCAGCCATTGCCCGACCAGCAGCGGCTGGTATCCCCCCAACTGGTCCAGCCATGGCTTACATACGGACCATCTGGCTGGACCAGCAATGGGGTCGGTATGCGGACCAGCAATGGGGCTGGTATGCCCGGCCAGCCATTGCCCGGTTGCCCGACCAGCTGGCTGGTATGCCCCACCAGTGGTAGCGACGCCGTCTCCGCGGCTTTTGTTTTTCCAAAGCCCGCCTAAATTGTGCAAACTCGAATGCTCATAGCGCCTTAACCATTACAGGCGCCGACACCGAATCGGGTACCTGGGGGTTTAAAAAGGTGTCCGATCGAAAGGCATCATCGGTTTTAATCCCAAGTATATTTTTGAACCGGTTTGCTCCGGTTAACCAGTTTTGATATTTTTCGGTTATTTTTAACCGGCAGAGCCGGGAGTCGAGAGGACAGACATTGTCGGTATGCACCAAGCCCAGTTCAATCGAACACCTTCTACACAAGGAATAGAAAAGTGGACGCAGCACTGTCTAAGTGGTGGGGGAGGTGCGATGTTTGTTGTTTAGTTGTTGAAGAAACAAACAAAAAAAGAAATGTAAAGGAACAACACAAAACTAAATATTTAAAACTAAAAGAAATACACCTAAAGAGAGTTGTTTTGTGTCGAGCTTTCCAATCTTTGGGTTTGAAAGGGCGCCCAATCGAATGGCGCCATCAGTTTTAGTCCCAATTAACTGCTTGGACCGTTTTTTTGCCGGTAAACCGGTTTTGACCTTTTCCGGTTATTTTTAACCGGCAGAGCCGGGAGTCGAGAGGACAAACATTGCCGGTATGCATCAAGCCCAGTTCAATCGAACACCTTCTACACAAGGTATGGAAAAGTGGACGTAGCACTGTCTATTCTAAGCGGCGGGGTTCATTTTTTAGGGGAAAAAAAGAAATGCAAAGAAGTTGGGACTTGGAATAATTTTCGGCGAAAGAAACATTTAAACAATTAACCATTTCTCTAGTACGTCCGCGCGGACCCTACTTAGGGCGACTCGAAACAAAGACGAACCGCGGTCCACGGCTACAATCCCCGCCCCATGTTTGCATATTTCTTCGTATCTATGCAAGGGCGGCCGAGGGACATCCACTCCCCCCTGTACTACAGACGGCTGCATTTGCTGATCGCCCACCAAGCACTGGCCAATGTGGCGGAAAGGTGAACTCTTCCATACAGCAACACCAGCGATGCACCAGCCATTGCCTGACCACCAATGGCTGGCATGCCCCGCTGGTCCAGCAATGGCTGGTATACGGACCAGCTGGCTGGACCAGCAATGGGGCTAGCTACAACAGCAATGCAGCAGCCCCCACCAGCCATTGCCCGACCAGCAGCGGCTGGTATCCCCCCCACTGGTCCAGCCATGGCTGGCATACGGACCATCTGGCTGGACCAGCAATGGGGTCGGTATGCGGACCAGCAATGGGGCTGGTATGCCCGGCCAGCCATTGCCCGGTTGCCCGACCAGCTGGCTTGTATGCCCCACCAGTGGTAGCGACGCCGTCTCCGCGGCTTTTGTTTTTCCAAAGCCCGCCTAAATTGTGCAAACTCGAATGCTCATAGCGCCTTAACCGTTAGAGGCGCCGACACCGAATCGGGTACCCTGGGTTTTAAAAAGGTGTCCGATCGAAAGGCATCATCGGTTTTAATCCCAAGTATATTTTTGAACCGGTTTGCTCCGGTTAACCAGTTTTGATATTTTCCGGTTATTTTTAACCGGCAGAGCAGGGAGTCGAGAGGACAGACATTGTCGGTATGCAACAAGCCCAGATCAATCGAACACCTTCTACACAAGGTATAGAAAAGTGGACGCAGCACTGTCTAAGTGGTGGGGGAGGTGCGATGTTTGTTGTTTATTTGTTGAAGAAACAAACAAAAAAAGAAATGTAAAGGAACAACACAAAACTAAATATTTAAAACTAAAAGAAATACACCTAAAGAGAGTCGTTTTGTGTCGAGCTTTCCATTCAATTGATTTGAAAGAGCGCCCGATAGAATGGCGCCATCAGTTTTAGTCCCAGTTAACCGCTTGAACCGTTTTTCTGCCGGTAAACCGGTTTTGACCTTTTCCGGTTATTTTTAACCGGCAGAGCCGGGAGTCGAGAGGACAAACATTGTCGGTATGCATCAAGCCCAGCTCAATCGAACACCTTCTACACAAGGTATGGAAAAGTGGACGGAGCACTGTCTATTCTAAGCGGCGGGGTTCATTTTTTAGGGAAAAAAAAGAAATGCAAAGAAGTTGGGAGGTAGAATAATTTTGGGCGAAAGAAACATTAAAAAAATTAACCATTTCTCTAGTACGTCCGCGCGGACCCTACTTAGGGCGACTCGAAACAAAGACGAACCGCGGTCCACGGCTACAATCCCCGCCCCATGTTTGCATATTTCTTCGTATCTATGCAAGGGCGGCCGAGGGACATCCACTCCCCCCTGTACTACAGACGGCTGCATTTGCTGATCGCCCACCAAGCACTGGCCAATGTGGCGGAAAAGTGAACTCTACCATACAGCAACACCAGCGATGCACCAGCCATTGCCTGACCACCAATGGCTGGCATGCCCCGCTGGTCCAGCAATGGCTGGTATACGGACCAGCTGGCTGGACCAGCAATGGGGCTAGCTACAACAGCAATGCAGCAGCCCCCACCAGCCATTGCCCGACCAGCAGCGGCTGGTATCCCCCCCACTGGTCCAGCCATGGCTGGCATACGGACCATCTGGCTGGACCAGCAATGGGGTCGGTATTCGGACCAGCAATGGGGCTGGTATGCCCGGCCAGCCATTGCCCGGTTGCCCGACCAGCTGGCTGGTATGCCCCACCAGTGGTAGCGACGCCGTCTCCGCGGCTTTTGTTTTTCCAAAGCCCGCCTAAATTGTGCAAACTCGAATGCTCATAGCGCCTTAACCGTTAGAGGCGCCGACACCGAATCGGGTACCCTGGGTTTTAAAAAGGTGTCCGATCGAAAGGCATCATCGGTTTTAATCCCAAGTATATTTTTGAACCGGTTTGCTCCGGTTAACCAGTTTTGATATTTTCCGGTTATTTTTAACCGGCAGAGCAGGGAGTCGAGAGGACAGACATTGTCGGTATGCAACAAGCCCAGATCAATCGAACACCTTCTACACAAGGTATAGAAAAGTGGACGCAGCACTGTCTAAGTGGTGGGGGAGGTGCGATGTTTGTTGTTTATTTGTTGAAGAAACAAACAAAAAAAGAAATGTAAAGGAACAACACAAAACTAAATATTTAAAACTAAAAGAAATACACCTAAAGAGAGTCGTTTTGTGTCGAGCTTTCCATTCAATTGATTTGAAAGAGCGCCCGATAGAATGGCGCCATCAGTTTTAGTCCCAGTTAACCGCTTGAACCGTTTTTCTGCCGGTAAACCGGTTTTGACCTTTTCCGGTTATTTTTAACCGGAAGAGCCGGGAGTCGAGAGGACAAACATTGTCGGTATGCATCAAGCCCAGCTCAATCGAACACCTTCTACACAAGGTATGGAAAAGTGGACGGAGCACTGTCTATTCTAAGCGGCGGGGTTCATTTTTTAGGGAAAAAAAAGAAATGCAAAGAAGTTGGGAGGTAGAATAATTTTGGGCGAAAGAAACATTAAAAAAATTAACCATTTCTCTAGTACGTCCGCGCGGACCCTACTTAGGGCGACTCGAAACAAAGACGAACCGCGGTCCACGGCTACAATCCCCGCCCCATGTTTGCATATTTCTTCGTATCTATGCAAGGGCGGCCGAGGGACATCCACTCCCCCCTGTACTACAGACGGCTGCATTTGCTGATCGCCCACCAAGCACTGGCCAATGTGGCGGAAAGGTGAACTCTACCATACAGCAACACCAGCGATGCACCAGCCATTGCCTGACCACCAATGGCTGGCATGCCCCGCTGGTCCAGCAATGGCTGGTATACGGACCAGCTGGCTGGACCAGCAATGGGGCTAGCTACAACAGCAATGCAGCAGCCCCCACCAGCCATTGCCCGACCAGCAGCGGCTGGTATCCCCCCCACTGGTCCAGCCATGGCTGGCATACGGACCATCTGGCTGGACCAGCAATGGGGTCGGTATTCGGACCAGCAATGGGGCTGGTATGCCCGGCCAGCCATTGCCCGGTTGCCCGACCAGCTGGCTGGTATGCCCCACCAGTGGTAGCGACGCCGTCTCCGCGGCTTTTGTTTTTCCAAAGCCCGCCTAAATTGTGCAAACTCGAATGCTCATAGCGCCTTAACCGTTAGAGGCGCCGACACCGAATCGGGTACCCTGGGTTTTAAAAAGGTGTCCGATCGAAAGGCATCATCGGTTTTAATCCCAAGTATATTTTTGAACCGGTTTGCTCCGGTTAACCAGTTTTGATATTTTCCGGTTATTTTTAACCGGCAGAGCAGGGAGTCGAGAGGACAGACATTGTCGGTATGCAACAAGCCCAGATCAATCGAACACCTTCTACACAAGTTATAGAAAAGTGGACGCAGCACTGTCTAAGTGGTGGGGGAGGTGCGATGTTTGTTGTTTATTTGTTGAAGAAACAAACAAAAAAAGAAATGTAAAGGAACAACACAAAACTAAATATTTAAAACTAAAAGAAATACACCTAAAGAGAGTCGTTTTGTGTCGAGCTTTCCATTCAATTGATTTGAAAGAGCGCCCGATAGAATGGCGCCATCAGTTTTAGTCCCAGTTAACCGCTTGAACCGTTTTTCTGCCGGTAAACCGGTTTTGACCTTTTCCGGTTATTTTTAACCGGAAGAGCCGGGAGTCGAGAGGACAAACATTGTCGGTATGCATCAAGCCCAGCTCAATCGAACACCTTCTACACAAGGTATGGAAAAGTGGACGGAGCACTGTCTATTCTAAGCGGCGGGGTTCATTTTTTAGGGAAAAAAAAGAAATGCAAAGAAGTTGGGAGGTAGAATAATTTTGGGCGAAAGAAACATTAAAAAAATTAACCATTTCTCTAGTACGTCCGCGCGGACCCTACTTAGGGCGACTCGAAACAAAGACGAACCGCGGTCCACGGCTACAATCCCCGCCCCATGTTTGCATATTTCTTCGTATCTATGCAAGGGCGGTCGAGGGACATCCACTCCCCCCTGTACTACAGAAGGCTGCATTTGCTGATCGCCCACCAAGCACTGACCAATGTGGCGGAAAGGTGAACTCTTCCATACAGCAACACCAGCGATGCACCAGCCATTGCCTGACCACCAATGGCTGGCATGCCCCGCTGGTCCAGCAATGGCTGGTATACGGACCAGCTGGCTGGACCAGCAATGGGGCTAGCTACAACAGCAATGCAGCAGCCCCCACCAGCCATTGCCCGACCAGCAGCGGCTGGTATCCCCCCAACTGGTCCAGCCATGGCTTACATACGGACCATCTGGCTGGACCAGCAATGGGGTCGGTATGCGGACCAGCAATGGGGCTGGTATGCCCGGCCAGCCATTGCCCGGTTGCCCGACCAGCTGGCTGGTATGCCCCACCAGTGGTAGCGACGCCGTCTCCGCGGCTTTTGTTTTTCCAAAGCCCGCCTAAATTGTGCAAACTCGAATGCTCATAGCGCCTTAACCATTACAGGCGCCGACACCGAATCGGGTACCTGGGGGTTTAAAAAGGTGTCCGATCGAAAGGCATCATCGGTTTTAATCCCAAGTATATTTTTGAACCGGTTTGCTCCGGTTAACCAGTTTTGATATTTTTCGGTTATTTTTAACCGGCAGAGCCGGGAGTCGAGAGGACAGACATTGTCGGTATGCACCAAGCCCAGTTCAATCGAACACCTTCTACACAAGGAATAGAAAAGTGGACGCAGCACTGTCTAAGTGGTGGGGGAGGTGCGATGTTTGTTGTTTAGTTGTTGAAGAAACAAACAAAAAAAGAAATGTAAAGGAACAACACAAAACTAAATATTTAAAACTAAAAGAAATACACCTAAAGAGAGTTGTTTTGTGTCGAGCTTTCCAATCTTTGGGTTTGAAAGGGCGCCCAATCGAATGGCGCCATCAGTTTTAGTCCCAATTAACTGCTTGGACCGTTTTTTTGCCGGTAAACCGGTTTTGACCTTTTCCGGTTATTTTTAACCGGCAGAGCCGGGAGTCGAGAGGACAAACATTGCCGGTATGCATCAAGCCCAGTTCAATCGAACACCTTCTACACAAGGTATGGAAAAGTGGACGTAGCACTGTCTATTCTAAGCGGCGGGGTTCATTTTTTAGGGGAAAAAAAGAAATGCAAAGAAGTTGGGAATTTGAATAATTTTGGGCGAAAGAAACATTTAAAAAATTAACCATTTCTCTAGTACGTCCGCGCGGACCCTACTTAGGGCGACTCGAAACAAAGACGAACCGCGGTCCACGGCTACAATCCCCGCCCCATGTTTGCATATTTCTTCGTATCTATGCAAGGGCGGCCGAGGGACATCCACTCCCCCCTGTACTACAGAAGGCTGCATTTGCTGATCGCCCACCAAGCACTGGCCAATGTGGCGGAAAGGTGAACTCTTCCATACAGCAACACCAGCGATGCACCAGCCATTGCCTGACCACCAATGGCTGGCATGCCCCGCTGGTCCAGCAATGGCTGGTATACGGACCAGCTGGCTGGACCAGCAATGGGGCTAGCTACAACAGCAATGCAGCAGCCCCCACCAGCCATTGCCCGACCAGCAGCGGCTGGTATCCCCCCAACTGGTCCAGCCATGGCTTACATACGGACCATCTGGCTGGACCAGCAATGGGGTCGGTATGCGGACCAGCAATGGGGCTGGTATGCCCGGCCAGCCATTGCCCGGTTGCCCGACCAGCTGGCTGGTATGCCCCACCAGTGGTAGCGACGCCGTCTCCGCGGCTTTTGTTTTTCCAAAGCCCGCCTAAATTGTGCAAACTCGAATGCTCATAGCGCCTTAACCATTACAGGCGCCGACACCGAATCGGGTACCTGGGGGTTTAAAAAGGTGTCCGATCGAAAGGCATCATCGGTTTTAATCCCAAGTATATTTTTGAACCGGTTTGCTCCGGTTAACCAGTTTTGATATTTTTCGGTTATTTTTAACCGGCAGAGCCGGGAGTCGAGAGGACAGACATTGTCGGTATGCACCAAGCCCAGTTCAATCGAACACCTTCTACACAAGGAATAGAAAAGTGGACGCAGCACTGTCTAAGTGGTGGGGGAGGTGCGATGTTTGTTGTTTAGTTGTTGAAGAAACAAACAAAAAAAGAAATGTAAAGGAACAACACAAAACTAAATATTTAAAACTAAAAGAAATACACCTAAAGAGAGTCGTTTTGTGTCGAGCTTTCCATTCAATTGATTTGAAAGAGCGCCCGATAGAATGGCGCCATCAGTTTTAGTCCCAGTTAACCGCTTGAACCGTTTTTCTGCCGGTAAACCGGTTTTGACCTTTTCCGGTTATTTTTAACCGGAAGAGCCGGGAGTCGAGAGGACAAACATTGTCGGTATGCATCAAGCCCAGCTCAATCGAACACCTTCTACACAAGGTATGGAAAAGTGGACGGAGCACTGTCTATTCTAAGCGGCGGGGTTCATTTTTTAGGGAAAAAAAAGAAATGCAAAGAAGTTGGGAGGTAGAATAATTTTGGGCGAAAGAAACATTAAAAAAATTAACCATTTCTCTAGTACGTCCGCGCGGACCCTACTTAGGGCGACTCGAAACAAAGACGAACCGCGGTCCACGGCTACAATCCCCGCCCCATGTTTGCATATTTCTTCGTATCTATGCAAGGGCGGCCGAGGGACATCCACTCCCCCCTGTACTACAGACGGCTGCATTTGCTGATCGCCCACCAAGCACTGGCCAATGTGGCGGAAAGGTGAACTCTACCATACAGCAACACCAGCGATGCACCAGCCATTGCCTGACCACCAATGGCTGGCATGCCCCGCTGGTCCAGCAATGGCTGGTATACGGACCAGCTGGCTGGACCAGCAATGGGGCTAGCTACAACAGCAATGCAGCAGCCCCCACCAGCCATTGCCCGACCAGCAGCGGCTGGTATCCCCCCCACTGGTCCAGCCATGGCTGGCATACGGACCATCTGGCTGGACCAGCAATGGGGTCGGTATTCGGACCAGCAATGGGGCTGGTATGCCCGGCCAGCCATTGCCCGGTTGCCCGACCAGCTGGCTGGTATGCCCCACCAGTGGTAGCGACGCCGTCTCCGCGGCTTTTGTTTTTCCAAAGCCCGCCTAAATTGTGCAAACTCGAATGCTCATAGCGCCTTAACCGTTAGAGGCGCCGACACCGAATCGGGTACCCTGGGTTTTAAAAAGGTGTCCGATCGAAAGGCATCATCGGTTTTAATCCCAAGTATATTTTTGAACCGGTTTGCTCCGGTTAACCAGTTTTGATATTTTCCGGTTATTTTTAACCGGCAGAGCAGGGAGTCGAGAGGACAGACATTGTCGGTATGCAACAAGCCCAGATCAATCGAACACCTTCTACACAAGGTATAGAAAAGTGGACGCAGCACTGTCTAAGTGGTGGGGGAGGTGCGATGTTTGTTGTTTATTTGTTGAAGAAAGAAACAAAAAAAGAAATGTAAAGGAACAACACAAAACTAAATATTTAAAACTAAAAGAAATACACCTAAAGAGAGTCGTTTTGTGTCGAGCTTTCCATTCAATTGATTTGAAAGAGCGCCCGATAGAATGGCGCCATCAGTTTTAGTCCCAGTTAACCGCTTGAACCGTTTTTCTGCCGGTAAACCGGTTTTGACCTTTTCCGGTTATTTTTAACCGGAAGAGCCGGGAGTCGAGAGGACAAACATTGTCGGTATGCATCAAGCCCAGCTCAATCGAACACCTTCTACACAAGGTATGGAAAAGTGGACGGAGCACTGTCTATTCTAAGCGGCGGGGTTCATTTTTTAGGGAAAAAAAAGAAATGCAAAGAAGTTGGAAGGTAGAATAATTTTGGGCGAAAGAAACATTAAAAAAATTAACCATTTCTCTAGTACGTCCGCGCGGACCCTACTTAGGGCGACTCGAAACAAAGACGAACCGCGGTCCACGGCTACAATCCCCGCCCCATGTTTGCATATTTCTTCGTATCTATGCAAGGGCGGCCGAGGGGCATCCACTCCCCCCCTGTACTACAGACGGCTGCATTTGCTGATCGCCCACCAAGCACTGGCCAATGTGGCGGAAAGGTGAACTCTTCCATACAGCAACACCAGCGATGCACCAGCCATTGCCTGACCACCAATGGCTGGCATGCCCCGCTGGTCCAGCAATGGCTGGTATACGGACCAGCTGGCTGGACCAGCAATGGGGCTAGCTACAACAGCAATGCAGCAGCCCCCACCAGCCATTGCCCGACCAGCAGCGGCTGGTATCCCCCCCACTGGTCCAGCCATGGCTGGCATACGGACCATCTGGCTGGACCAGCAATGGGGTCGGTATTCGGACCAGCAATGGGGCTGGTATGCCCGGCCAGCCATTGCCCGGTTGCCCGACCAGCTGGCTGGTATGCCCCACCAGTGGTAGCGACGCCGTCTCCGCGGCTTTTGTTTTTCCAAAGCCCGCCTAAATTGTGCAAACTCGAATGCTCATAGCGCCTTAACCGTTAGAGGCGCCGACACCGAATCGGGTACCCTGGGTTTTAAAAAGGTGTCCGATCGAAAGGCATCATCGGTTTTAATCCCAAGTATATTTTTGAACTGGTTTGCTCCGGTTAACCAGTTTTGATATTTTCCGGTTATTTTTAACCGGCAGAGCAGGGAGTCGAGAGGACAGACATTGTCGGTATGCAACAAGCCCAGATCAATCGAACACCTTCTACACAAGGTATAGAAAAGTGGACGCAGCACTGTCTAAGTGGTGGGGGAGGTGCGATGTTTGTTGTTTATTTGTTGAAGAAACAAACAAAAAAAGAAATGTAAAGGAACAACACAAAACTAAATATTTAAAACTAAAAGAAATACACCTAAAGAGAGTCGTTTTGTGTCGAGCTTTCCATTCTATTGGTTTGAAAGAGCGCCCGATAGAATGGCGCCATCAGTTTTAGTCCCAGTTAACCGCTTGAACCGTTTTTCTGCCGTTAAACCGGTTTTGACCTTTTCCGGTTATTTTTAACCGGCAGAGCCGGGAGTCGAGAGGACAAACATTGCCGGTATGCATCAAGCCCAGTTCAATCGAACACCTTCTACACAAGGTATGGAAAAGTGGACCTAGCACTGTCTATTCTAAGCGGCGGGGTTCATTTTTTAGGGGAAAAAAAGAAATGCAAAGAAGTTGGGACTTTGAATAATTTTGGGCGAAAGAAACATTTAAAAAATTAACCATTTCTCTAGTACGTCCGCGCGGACCCTACTTAGGGCGACTCGAAACAAAGACGAACCGCGGTCCACGGCTACAATCCCCGCCCCATGTTTGCATATTTCTTCGTATCTATGCAAGGGCGGCCGAGGGACATCCACTCCCCCCTGTACTACAGACGGCTGCATTTGCTGATCGCCCACCAAGCACTGGCCAATGTTGCGGAAAGGTGAACTCTTCCATACAGCAACACCAGCGATGCACCAGCCATTGCCTGACCACCAATGGCTGGCATACCCCGCTGGTCCAGCAATGGCTGGTATACGGACCAGCTGGCTGGACCAGCAATGGGGCTAGCTACAACAGCAATGCAGCAGCCCCCACCAGCCATTGCCCGACCAGCAGCGGCTGGTATCCCCCCCACTGGTCCAGCCATGGCTGGCATACGGACCATCTGGCTGGACCAGCAATGGGGTCGGTATGCGGACCAGCAATGGGGCTGGTATGCCCGGCCAGCCATTGCCCGGTTGCCCGACCAGCTGGCTGGTATGCCCCACCAGTGGTAGCGACGCCGTCTCCGCGGCTTTTGTTTTTCCAAAGCCCGCCTAAATTGTGCAAACTCGAATGCTCATAGCGCCTTAACCATTACAGGCGCCGACACCGAATCGGGTACCTGGGGGTTTAAAAAGGTGTCCGATCGAAAGGCATCATCGGTTTTAATCCCAAGTATATTTTTGAACCGGTTTGCTCCGGTTAACCAGTTTTGATATTTTTCGGTTATTTTTAACCGGCAGAGCCGGGAGTCGAGAGGACAGACATTGTCGGTATGCACCAAGCCCAGTTCAATCGAACACCTTCTACACAAGGAATAGAAAAGTGGACGCAGCACTGTCTAAGTGGTGGGGGAGGTGCGATGTTTGTTGTTTAGTTGTTGAAGAAACAAACAAAAAAAGAAATGTAAAGGAACAACACAAAACTAAATATTTAAAACTAAAAGAAATACACCTAAAGAGAGTTGTTTTGTGTCGAGCTTTCCAATCTTTGGGTTTGAAAGGGCGCCCAATCGAATGGCGCCATCAGTTTTAGTCCCAATTAACTGCTTGGACCGTTTTTTTGCCGGTAAACCGGTTTTGACCTTTTCCGGTTATTTTTAACCGGCAGAGCCGGGAGTCGAGAGGACAAACATTGCCGGTATGCATCAAGCCCAGTTCAATCGAACACCTTCTACACAAGGTATGGAAAAGTGGACGTAGCACTGTCTATTCTAAGCGGCGGGGTTCATTTTTTAGGGGAAAAAAAGAAATGCAAAGAAGTTGGGACTTGGAATAATTTTCGGCGAAAGAAACATTTAAACAATTAACCATTTCTCTAGTACGTCCGCGCGGACCCTACTTAGGGCGACTCGAAACAAAGACGAACCGCGGTCCACGGCTACAATCCCCGCCCCATGTTTGCATATTTCTTCGTATCTATGCAAGGGCGGCCGAGGGACATCCACTCCCCCCTGTACTACAGACGGCTGCATTTGCTGATCGCCCACCAAGCACTGGCCAATGTGGCGGAAAGGTGAACTCTTCCATACAGCAACACCAGCGATGCACCAGCCATTGCCTGACCACCAATGGCTGGCATGCCCCGCTGGTCCAGCAATGGCTGGTATACGGACCAGCTGGCTGGACCAGCAATGGGGCTAGCTACAACAGCAATGCAGCAGCCCCCACCAGCCATTGCCCGACCAGCAGCGGCTGGTATCCCCCCCACTGGTCCAGCCATGGCTGGCATACGGACCATCTGGCTGGACCAGCAATGGGGTCGGTATGCGGACCAGCAATGGGGCTGGTATGCCCGGCCAGCCATTGCCCGGTTGCCCGACCAGCTGGCTTGTATGCCCCACCAGTGGTAGCGACGCCGTCTCCGCGGCTTTTGTTTTTCCAAAGCCCGCCTAAATTGTGCAAACTCGAATGCTCATAGCGCCTTAACCGTTAGAGGCGCCGACACCGAATCGGGTACCCTGGGTTTTAAAAAGGTGTCCGATCGAAAGGCATCATCGGTTTTAATCCCAAGTATATTTTTGAACCGGTTTGCTCCGGTTAACCAGTTTTGATATTTTCCGGTTATTTTTAACCGGCAGAGCAGGGAGTCGAGAGGACAGACATTGTCGGTATGCAACAAGCCCAGATCAATCGAACACCTTCTACACAAGGTATAGAAAAGTGGACGCAGCACTGTCTAAGTGGTGGGGGAGGTGCGATGTTTGTTGTTTATTTGTTGAAGAAACAAACAAAAAAAGAAATGTAAAGGAACAACACAAAACTAAATATTTAAAACTAAAAGAAATACACCTAAAGAGAGTCGTTTTGTGTCGAGCTTTCCATTCAATTGATTTGAAAGAGCGCCCGATAGAATGGCGCCATCAGTTTTAGTCCCAGTTAACCGCTTGAACCGTTTTTCTGCCGGTAAACCGGTTTTGACCTTTTCCGGTTATTTTTAACCGGAAGAGCCGGGAGTCGAGAGGACAAACATTGTCGGTATGCATCAAGCCCAGCTCAATCGAACACCTTCTACACAAGGTATGGAAAAGTGGACGGAGCACTGTCTATTCTAAGCGGCGGGGTTCATTTTTTAGGGAAAAAAAAGAAATGCAAAGAAGTTGGGAGGTAGAATAATTTTGGGCGAAAGAAACATTAAAAAAATTAACCATTTCTCTAGTACGTCCGCGCGGACCCTACTTAGGGCGACTCGAAACAAAGACGAACCGCGGTCCACGGCTACAATCCCCGCCCCATGTTTGCATATTTCTTCGTATCTATGCAAGGGCGGCCGAGGGACATCCACTCCCCCCTGTACTACAGACGGCTGCATTTGCTGATCGCCCACCAAGCACTGGCCAATGTGGCGGAAAGGTGAACTCTACCATACAGCAACACCAGCGATGCACCAGCCATTGCCTGACCACCAATGGCTGGCATGCCCCGCTGGTCCAGCAATGGCTGGTATACGGACCAGCTGGCTGGACCAGCAATGGGGCTAG
Source organism: Omphiscola glabra (assembly GCA_964017045.1). NCBI lineage: Eukaryota > Metazoa > Mollusca > Gastropoda > Lymnaeidae > Omphiscola > Omphiscola glabra. The sequence continues at coordinate 91,896 of OZ024799.1, forward strand.
CTACAACAGCAATGCAGCAGCCCCCACCAGCCATTGCCCGACCAGCAGCGGCTGGTATCCCCCCCACTGGTCCAGCCATGGCTGGCATACGGACCATCTGGCTGGACCAGCAATGGGGTCGGTATTCGGACCAGCAATGGGGCTGGTATGCCCGGCCAGCCATTGCCCGGTTGCCCGACCAGCTGGCTGGTATGCCCCACCAGTGGTAGCGACGCCGTCTCCGCGGCTTTTGTTTTTCCAAAGCCCGCCTAAATTGTGCAAACTCGAATGCTCATAGCGCCTTAACCGTTAGAGGCGCCGACACCGAATCGGGTACCCTGGGTTTTAAAAAGGTGTCCGATCGAAAGGCATCATCGGTTTTAATCCCAAGTATATTTTTGAACTGGTTTGCTCCGGTTAACCAGTTTTGATATTTTCCGGTTATTTTTAACCGGCAGAGCAGGGAGTCGAGAGGACAGACATTGTCGGTATGCAACAAGCCCAGATCAATCGAACACCTTCTACACAAGGTATAGAAAAGTGGACGCAGCACTGTCTAAGTGGTGGGGGAGGTGCGATGTTTGTTGTTTATTTGTTGAAGAAAGAAACAAAAAAAGAAATGTAAAGGAACAACACAAAACTAAATATTTAAAACTAAAAGAAATACACCTAAAGAGAGTCGTTTTGTGTCGAGCTTTCCATTCAATTGATTTGAAAGAGCGCCCGATAGAATGGCGCCATCAGTTTTAGTCCCAGTTAACCGCTTGAACCGTTTTTCTGCCGGTAAACCGGTTTTGACCTTTTCCGGTTATTTTTAACCGGAAGAGCCGGGAGTCGAGAGGACAAACATTGTTGGTATGCATCAAGCCCAGCTCAATCGAACACCTTCTACACAAGGTATGGAAAAGTGGACGGAGCACTGTCTATTCTAAGCGGCGGGGTTCATTTTTTAGGGAAAAAAAAGAAATGCAAAGAAGTTGGGAGGTAGAATAATTTTGGGCGAAAGAAACATTAACAAAAATTAACCATTTCTCTAGTACCTCCGCGCGGACCCTACTTAGGGCGACTCGAAACAAAGACGAACCGCGGTCCACGGCTACAATCCCCGCCCCATGTTTGCATATTTCTTCGTATCTATGCAAGGGCGGCCGAGGGACATCCACTCCCCCCTGTACTACAGACGGCTGCATTTGCTGATCGCCCACCAAGCACTGGCCAATGTGGCGGAAAGGTGAACTCTTCCATACAGCAACACCAGCGATGCACCAGCCATTGCCTGACCACCAATGGCTGGCATGCCCCGCTGGTCCAGCAATGGCTGGTATACGGACCAGCTGGCTGGACCAGCAATGGGGCTAGCTACAACAGCAATGCAGCAGCCCCCACCAGCCATTGCCCGACCAGCAGCGGCTGGTATCCCCCCCACTGGTCCAGCCATGGCTGGCATACGGACCATCTGGCTGGACCAGCAATGGGGTCGGTATTCGGACCAGCAATGGGGCTGGTATGCCCGGCCAGCCATTGCCCGGTTGCCCGACCAGCTGGCTGGTATGCCCCACCAGTGGTAGCGACGCCGTCTCCGCGGCTTTTGTTTTTCCAAAGCCCGCCTAAATTGTGCAAACTCGAATGCTCATAGCGCCTTAACCGTTAGAGGCGCCGACACCGAATCGGGTACCCTGGGTTTTAAAAAGGTGTCCGATCGAAAGGCATCATCGGTTTTAATCCCAAGTATATTTTTGAACTGGTTTGCTCCGGTTAACCAGTTTTGATATTTTCCGGTTATTTTTAACCGGCAGAGCAGGGAGTCGAGAGGACAGACATTGTCGGTATGCAACAAGCCCAGATCAATCGAACACCTTCTACACAAGGTATAGAAAAGTGGACGCAGCACTGTCTAAGTGGTGGGGGAGGTGCGATGTTTGTTGTTTATTTGTTGAAGAAACAAACAAAAAAAGAAATGTAAAGGAACAACACAAAACTAAATATTTAAAACTAAAAGAAATACACCTAAAGAGAGTCGTTTTGTGTCGAGCTTTCCATTCTATTGGTTTGAAAGAGCGCCCGATAGAATGGCGCCATCAGTTTTAGTCCCAGTTAACCGCTTGAACCGTTTTTCTGCCGTTAAACCGGTTTTGACCTTTTCCGGTTATTTTTAACCGGCAGAGCCGGGAGTCGAGAGGACAAACATTGCCGGTATGCATCAAGCCCAGTTCAATCGAACACCTTCTACACAAGGTATGGAAAAGTGGACCTAGCACTGTCTATTCTAAGCGGCGGGGTTCATTTTTTAGGGGAAAAAAAGAAATGCAAAGAAGTTGGGACTTTGAATAATTTTGGGCGAAAGAAACATTTAAAAAATTAACCATTTCTCTAGTACGTCCGCGCGGACCCTACTTAGGGCGACTCGAAACAAAGACGAACCGCGGTCCACGGCTACAATCCCCGCCCCATGTTTGCATATTTCTTCGTATCTATGCAAGGGCGGCCGAGGGACATCCACTCCCCCCTGTACTACAGACGGCTGCATTTGCTGATCGCCCACCAAGCACTGGCCAATGTTGCGGAAAGGTGAACTCTTCCATACAGCAACACCAGCGATGCACCAGCCATTGCCTGACCACCAATGGCTGGCATGCCCCGCTGGTCCAGCAATGGCTGGTATACGGACCAGCTGGCTGGACCAGCAATGGGGCTAGCTACAACAGCAATGCAGCAGCCCCCACCAGCCATTGCCCGACCAGCAGCGGCTGGTATCCCCCCCACTGGTCCAGCCATGGCTGGCATACGGACCATCTGGCTGGACCAGCAATGGGGTCGGTATGCGGACCAGCAATGGGGCTGGTATGCCCGGCCAGCCATTGCCCGGTTGCCCGACCAGCTGGCTTGTATGCCACACCAGTGGTAGCGATGCCGTCTCCGCGGCTTTTGTTTTTCCAAAGCCCGCCTAAATTGTGCAAACTCGAATGCTCATAGCGCCTTAACCGTTAGAGGCGCCGACACCGAATCGGGTACCTGGGGGTTTAAAAAGGTGTCCGATCGAAAGGCATCATCGGTTTTAATCCCAAGTATATTTTTGAACCGGTTTGCTCCGGTTAACCAGTTTTGATATTTTCCGGTTATTTTTAACCGGCAGAGCTGGGAGTCGAGAGGACAGACATTGTCGGTATGCACCAAGCCCAGTTTAATCGAACACCTTCTACACAAGGAATAGAAAAGTGGACGCAGCACTGTCTAAGTGGTGGGGGAGGTGCGATGTTTGTTGTTTAGTTGTTGAAGAAACAAACAAAAAAAGAAATGTAAAGGAACAACACAAAACTAAATATTTAAAACTAAAAGAAATACACCTAAAGAGAGTCGTTTTGTGTCGAGCTTTCCAATCATTGGGTTTGAAAGGGCGCCCAATCGAATGGCGCCATCAGTTTTAGTCCCAATTAACTGCTTGAACCGTTTTTTTGCCGGTAAACCGGTTTTGACCTTTTCCGGTTATTTTTAACCGGCAGAGCCGGGAGTCGAGAGGACAAACATTGTCGGTATGCATCAAGCCCAGTTCAATCGAACACCTTCTACACAAGGTATGGAAAAGTGGACGTAGCACTGTCTATTCTAAGCGGCGGGGTTCATTTTTTAGTGAAAAAAAAAAATGCAAAGAAGTTGGGACTTTGAATAATTTTCGGCGAAAGAAACATTTAAACAATTAACCATTTCTCTAGTACGTCCGCGCGGACCATACTTAGGGCGACTCGAAACAAATACGAACCGCGGTCCACGGCTACAATCCCCGCCCCATGTTTGCATATTTCTTCGTATCTATGCAAGGGCGGCCGAGGGACATCCACTCCCCCCTGTACTACAGAAGGCTGCATTTGCTGATCGCCCACCAAGCACTGGCCAATGTGGCGGAAAGGTGAACTCTTCCCTACAGCAACACCAGCGATGCACCAGCCATTGCCTGACCACCAATGGCTGGCATGCCCCGCTGGTCCAGCAATGGCTGGTATACGGACCAGCTGGCTGGACCAGCAATGGGGCTAGCTACAACAGCAATGCAGCAGCCCCCACCAGCCATTGCCCGACCAGCAGCGGCTGGTATCCCGCCCACTGGTCCAGCCATGGCTGGCATACGGACCATCTGGCTGGACCAGCAATGGGGTCGGTATGCGGACCAGCAATGGGGCTGGTATGCCCGGCCAGCCATTGCCCGGTTGCCCGACCAGCTGGCTGGTATGCCCCACCAGTGGTAGCGACGCCGTCTCCGCGGCTTTTGTTTTTCCAAAGCCCGCCTAAATTGTGCAAACTCGAATGCTCATAGCGCCTTAACCATTAGAGGCGCCGACACCGAATCGGGTACCTGGGGGTTTAAAAAGGTGTCCAATCGAAAGGCATCATCGGTTTTAATCCCAAGTATATTTTTGAACCGGTTTGCTCCGGTTAACCAGTTTTGATATTTTCCGGTTATTTTTAACCGGCAGAGCCGGGAGTCGAGAGGACAGACATTGTCGGTATGCACCAAGCCCAGTTCAATCGAACACCTTCTACACAAGGAATAGAAAAGTGGACGCAGCACTGTCTAAGTGGTGGGGGAGGTGCGATGTTTGTGGTTTATTTGTTGAAGAAAGAAACAAAAAAAGAAATGTAAAGGAACAACACAAAACTAAATATTTAAAACTAAAAGAAATACACCTAAAGAGAGTCGTTTTGTGTCGAGCTTTCCATTCAATTGATTTGAAAGGAAGCCCGATCGAATGGCGCCATTAGTTTTAGTCCCAATTAACCGCTTGAACCGTTTTTCTGCCGGTAAACCGGTTTTGACTTTTTACGGTTATTTTTAACCGGAAGAGCCGGGAGTCGAGAGGACAAACATTGTCGGTATGCATCAAGCCCAGCTCAATCGAACACCTTCTACACAAGGTATGGAAAAGTGGATGGAGCACTGTCTATTCTAAGCGGCGGGGTTCATTTTTTAGGGAAAAAAAAGAAATGCAAAGAAGTTGGGAGGTAGAATAATTTTGGGCGAAAGAAACATTAAAAAAATTAACCATTTCTCTAGTACGTCCGCGCGGACCCTACTTAGGGCGACTCGAAACAAAGACGAACCGCGGTCCACGGCTACAATCCCCGCCCCATGTTTGCATATTTCTTCGTATCTATGCAAGGGCGGCCGAGGGACATCCACTCCCCCCTGTACTACAGACGGCTGCATTTGCTGATCGCCCACCAAGCACTGGCCAATGTGGCGGAAAGGTGAACTCTTCCCTACAGCAACACCAGCGATGCACCAGCCATTGCCTGACCACCAATGGCTGGCATGCCCCGCTGGTCCAGCAATGGCTGGTATACGGACCAGCTGGCTGGACCAGCAATGGGGCTAGCTACAACAGCAATGCAGCAGCCCCCACCAGCCATTGCCCGACCAGCAGCGGCTGGTATCCCCCCCACTGGTCCAGCCATGGCTGGCATACGGACCATCTGGCTGGACCAGCAATGGGGTCGGTATGCGGACCAGCAATGGGGCTGGTATGCCCGGCCAGCCATTGCCCGGTTGCCCGACCAGCTGGCTTGTATGCCCCACCAGTGGTAGCGACGCCGTCTCCGCGGCTTTTGTTTTTCCAAAGCCCGCCTAAATTGTGCAAACTCGAATGCTCATAGCGCCTTAACCGTTAGAGGCGCCGACACCGAATCGGGTACCTGGGGGTTTAAAAAGGTGTCCGATCGAAAGGCATCATCGGTTTTAATCCCAAGTATATTTTTGAACCGGTTTGCTCCGGTTAACCAGTTTTGATATTTTCCGGTTATTTTTAACCGGCAGAGCCGGGAGTCGAGAGGACAGACATTGTCGGTATGCACCAAGCCCAGTTTAATCGAACACCTTCTACACAAGGAATAGAAAAGTGGACGCAGCACTGTCTAAGTGGTGGGGGAGGTGCGATGTTTGTTGTTTAGTTGTTGAAGAAACAAACAAAAAAAGAAATGTAAAGGAACAACACAAAACTAAATATTTAAAACTAAAAGAAATACACCTAAAGAGAGTCGTTTTGTGTCGAGCTTTCCAATCGTTGGGTTTGAAAGGGCGCCCAATCGAATGGCGCCATCAGTTTTAGTCCCAATTAACTGCTTGGACCGTTTTTTTGCCGGTAAACCGGTTTTGACCTTTTCCGGTTATTTTTAACCGGCAGATCCGGGAGTCGAGAGGACAAACATTGCAGGTATGCATCAAGCCCAGTTCAATCGAACACCTTCTACACAAGGTATGGAAAAGTGGACGTAGCACTGTCTATTCTAAGCGGCGGGGTTCATTTTTTAGGGAAAAAAAAGAAATGCAAAGAAGTTGGGACTTGGAATAATTTTCGGCGAAAGAAACATTTAAACAATTAACCATTTCTCTAGTACGTCCGCGCGGACCCTACTTAGGGCGACTCGAAACAAAGACGAACCGCGGTCCACGGCTACAATCCCCGCCCCATGTTTGCATATTTCTTCGTATCTATGCAAGGGCGGCCGAGGGACATCCACTCCCCCCTGTACTACAGACGGCTGCATTTGCTGATCGCCCACCAAGCACTGGCCAATGTGGCGGAAAGGTGAACTCTTCCATACAGCAACACCAGCGATGCACCAGCCATTGCCTGACCACCAATGGCTGGCATGCCCCGCTGGTCCAGCAATGGCTGGTATACGGACCAGCTGGCTGGACCAGCAATGGGGCTAGCTACAACAGCAATGCAGCAGCCCCCACCAGCCATTGCCCGACCAGCAACGGCTGGTATCCCCCCCACTGGTCCAGCCATGGCTGGCATACGGACCATCTGGCTGGACCAGCAATGGGGTCGGTATGCGGACCAGCAATGGGGCTGGTATGCCCGGCCAGCCATTGCCCGGTTGCCCGACCAGCTGGCTTGTATGCCCCACCAGTGGTAGCGACGCCGTCTCCGCGGCTTTTGTTTTTCCAAAGCCCGCCTAAATTGTGCAAACTCGAATGCTCATAGCGCCTTAACCGTTAGAGGCGCCGACACCGAATCGGGTACCTGGGGGTTTAAAAAGGTGTCCGATCGAAAGGCATCATCGGTTTTAATCCCAAGTATATTTTTGAACCGGTTTGCTCCGGTTAACCAGTTTTGATATTTTCCGGTTATTTTTAACCGGCAGAGCCGGGAGTCGAGAGGACAGACATTGTCGGTATGCACCAAGCCCAGTTCAATCGAACACCTTCTACACAAGGAATAGAAAAGTGGACGCAGCACTGTCTAAGTGGTGGGGGAGGTGCGATGTTTGTTGTTTAGTTGTTGAAGAAACAAACAAAAAAAGAAATGTAAAGGAACAACACAAAACTAAATATTTAAAACTAAAAGAAATACACCTAAAGAGAGTCGTTTTGTGTCGAGCTTTCCAATCATTGGGTTTAAAAGGGCGCCCAATCGAATGGCGCCATCAGTTTTAGTCCCAATTAACTGCTTGGACCGTTTTTTTGCCGGTAAATCGGTTTTGACCTTTTCCGGTTATTTTTAACCGGAAGAGCCGGGAGTCGAGAGGACAAACATTGTCGGTATGCATCAAGCCCAGTTTAATCGAACACCTTCTACACAAGGTATGGAAAAGTGGACGTAGCACTGTCTATTCTAAGCGGCGGGGTTCATTTTTTAGGGAAAAAAAAGAAATGCAAAGAAGTTGGGACTTTGAATAATTTTCGGCGAAAGAAACATTTAAACAATTAACCATTTCTCTAGTACGTCCGCGCGGACCCTACTTAGGGCGACTCGAAACAAAGACGAACCGCGGTCCACGGCTACAATCCCCGCCCCATGTTTGCATATTTCTTCGTATCTATGCAAGGGCGGCCGAGGGACATCCACTCCCCCCTGTACTACAGACGGCTGCATTTGCTGATCGCCCACCAAGCACTGGCCAATGTGGCGGAAAGGTGAACTCTTCCCTACAGCAACACCAGCGATGCACCAGCCATTGCCTGACCACCAATGGCTGGCATGCCCCGCTGGTCCAGCAATGGCTGGTATACGGACCAGCTGGCTGGACCAGCAATGGGGCTAGCTACAACAGCAATGCAGCAGCCCCCACCAGCCATTGCCCGACCAGCAGCGGCTGGTATCCCCCCCACTGGTCCAGCCATGGCTGGCATACGGACCATCTGGCTGGACCAGCAATGGGGTCGGTATGCGGACCAGCAATGGGGCTGGTATGCCCGGCCAGCCATTGCCCGGTTGCCCGACCAGCTGGCTTGTATGCCCCACCAGTGGTAGCGACGCCGTCTCCGCGGCTTTTGTTTTTCCAAAGCCCGCCTAAATTGTGCAAACTCGAATGCTCATAGCGCCTTAACCGTTAGAGGCGCCGACACCGAATCGGGTACCTGGGGGTTTAAAAAGGTGTCCGATCGAAAGGCATCATCGGTTTTAATCCCAAGTATATTTTTGAACCGGTTTGCTCCGGTTAACTAGTTTTGATATTTTCCGGTTATTTTTAACCGGCAGAGCCGGGAGTCGAGAGGACAGACATTGTCGGTATGCACCAAGCCCAGTTCAATCGAACACCTTCTACACAAGGAATAGAAAAGTGGACGCAGCACTGTCTAAGTGGTGGGGGAGGTGCGATGTTTGTTGTTTAGTTGTTGAAGAAACAAACAAAAAAAGAAATGTAAAGGAACAACACAAAACTAAATATTTAAAACTAAAAGAAATACACCTAAAGAGAGTCGTTTTGTGTCGAGCTTTCCAATCGTTGGGTTTGAAAGGGCGCCCAATCGAATGGCGCCATCAGTTTTAGTCCCAATTAACTGCTTGGACCGTTTTTTTGCCGGTAAACCGGTTTTGACCTTTTCCGGTTATTTTTAACCGGCAGAGCCGGGAGTCGAGAGGACAAACATTGCAGGTATGCATCAAGCCCAGTTCAATCGAACACCTTCTACACAAGGTATGGAAAAGTGGACGTAGCACTGTCTATTCTAAGCGGCGGGGTTCATTTTTTAGGGAAAAAAAAGAAATGCAAAGAAGTTGGGACTTGGAATAATTTTCGGCGAAAGAAACATTTAAACAATTAACCATTTCTCTAGTACGTCCGCGCGGACCCTACTTAGGGCGACTCGAAACAAAGACGAACCGCGGTCCACGGCTACAATCCCCGCCCCATGTTTGCATATTTCTTCGTATCTATGCAAGGGCGGCCGAGGGACATCCACTCCCCCCTGTACTACAGACGGCTGCATTTGCTGATCGCCCACCAAGCACTGGCCAATGTGGCGGAAAGGTGAACTCTTCCATACAGCAACACCAGCGATGCACCAGCCATTGCCTGACCACCAATGGCTGGCATGCCCCGCTGGTCCAGCAATGGCTGGTATACGGACCAGCTGGCTGGACCAGCAATGGGGCTAGCTACAACAGCAATGCAGCAGCCCCCACCAGCCATTGCCCGACCAGCAGCGGCTGGTATCCCCCCCACTGGTCCAGCCATGGCTGGCATACGGACCATCTGGCTGGACCAGCAATGGGGTCGGTATGCGGACCAGCAATGGGGCTGGTATGCCCGGCCAGCCATTGCCCGGTTGCCCGACCAGCTGGCTTGTATGCCCCACCAGTGGTAGCGACGCCGTCTCCGCGGCTTTTGTTTTTCCAAAGCCAGCCTAAATTGTGCAAACTCGAATGCTCATAGCGCCTTAACCGTTAGAGGCGCCGACACCGAATCGGGTACCTGGGGGTTTAAAAAGGTGTCCGATCGAAAGGCATCATCGGTTTTAATCCCAAGTATATTTTTGAACCGGTTTGCTCCGGTTAACCAGTTTTGATATTTTCCGGTTATTTTTAACCGGCAGAGCCGGGAGTCGAGAGGACAGACATTGTCGGTATGCACCAAGCCCAGTTCAATCGAACACCTTCTACACAAGGAATAGAAAAGTGGACGCAGCACTGTCTAAGTGGTGGGGGAGGTGCGATGTTTGTTGTTTAGTTGTTGAAGAAACAAACAAAAAAAGAAATGTAAAGGAACAACACAAAACTAAATATTTAAAACTAAAAGAAATACACTTAAAGAGAGTCGTTTTGTGTCGAGCTTTCCAATCATTGGGTTTGAAAGGGCGTTCAATCGAATGGCGCCATCAGTTTTAGTCCCAATTAACTGCTTGGACCGTTTTTTTGCCGGTAAACCGGTTTTGACCTTTTCCGTTTATTTTTAACCGGAAGAGCCGGGAGTCGAGAGGACAAACATTGTCGGTATGCATCAAGCCCAGTTCAATCGAACACCTTCTACACAAGGTATGGAAAAGTGGACGTAGCACTGTCTATTCTAAGCGGCGTGGTTCATTTTTTAGGGAAAAAAAAGAAATGCAAAGAAGTTGGGACTTGGAATAATTTTCGGCGAAAGAAACATTTAAACAATTAACCATTTCTCTAGTACGTCCGCGCGGACCCTACTTAGGGCGACTCGAAACAAAGACGAACCGCGGTCCACGGCTACAATCCCCGCCCCATGTTTGCATATTTCTTCGTATCTATGCAAGGGCGGCCGAGGGACATCCACTCCCCCCTGTACTACAGACGGCTGCATTTGCTGATCGCCCACCAAGCACTGGCCAATGTGGCGGAAAGGTGAACTCTTCCCTACAGCAACACCAGCGATGCACCAGCCATTGCCTGACCACCAATGGCTGGCATGCCCCGCTGGTCCAGCAATGGCTGGTATACGGACCAGCTGGCTGGACCAGCAATGGGGCTAGCTACAACAGCAATGCAGCAGCCCCCACCAGCCATTGCCCGACCAGCAGCGGCTGGTATCCCCCCCACTGGTCCAGCCATGGCTGGCATACGGACCATCTGGCTGGACCAGCAATGGGGTCGGTATGCGGACCAGCAATGGGGCTGGTATGCCCGGCCAGCCATTGCCCGGTTGCCCGACCAGCTGGCTTGTATGCCCCACCAGTGGTAGCGACGCCGTCTCCGCGGCTTTTGTTTTTCCAAAGCCCGCCTAAATTGTGCAAACTCGAATGCTCATAGCGCCTTAACCGTTAGAGGCGCCGACACCGAATCGGGTACCTGGGGGTTTAAAAAGGTGTCCGATCGAAAGGCATCATCGGTTTTAATCCCAAGTATATTTTTGAACCGGTTTGCTCCGGTTAACCAGTTTTGATATTTTCCGGTTATTTTTAACCGGCAGAGCCGGGAGTCGAGAGGACAGACATTGTCGGTATGCACCAAGCCCAGTTCAATCGAACACCTTCTACACAAGGAATAGAAAAGTGGACGCAGCACTGTCTAAGTGGTGGGGGAGGTGCGATGTTTGTTGTTTAGTTGTTGAAGAAACAAACAAAAAAAGAAATGTAAAGGAACAACACAAAACTAAATATTTAAAACTAAAAGAAATACACCTAAAGAGAGTCGTTTTGTGTCGAGCTTTCCAATCATTGGGTTTAAAAGGGCGCCCAATCGAATGGCGCCATCAGTTTTAGTCCCAATTAACTGCTTGGACCGTTTTTTTGCCGGTAAACCGGTTTTGACCTTTTCCGGTTATTTTTAACCGGCAGAGCCGGGACTCGAGAGGACAAACATTGTCGGTACGCAGCAAGCCCAGTTCAATCGAACACCTTCTACACAAGGTATGGAAAAGTGGACGTAGCACTGTTTATTCTAAGCGGCGGGGTTCATTTTTTAGGGAAAAAAAAGAAATGCAAAGAAGTTGGGACTTGGAATAATTTTCGGCGAAAGAAACATTTAAACAATTAACCATTTCTCTAGTACGTCCGCGCGGACCCTACTTAGGGCGACTCGAAACAAAGACGAACCGCGGTCCACGGCTACAATCCCCGCCCCATGTTTGCATATTTCTTCGTATCTATGCAAGGGCGGCGGAGGGACATCCACTCCCCCCTGTACTACAGACGGCTGCATTTGCTGATTGCCCACCAAGCAATGGCCAATGTGGCGGAAAGGTGAACTCTTCCCTACAGCAACACCAGCGATGCACCAGCCATTGCCTGACCACCAATGGCTGGCATGCCCCGCTGGTCCAGCAATGGCTGGTATACGGACCAGCTGGCTGGACCAGCAATGGGGCTAGCTACAACAGCAATGCAGCAGCCCCCACCAGCCATTGCCCGACCAGCAGCGGCTGGTATCCCCCCCACTGGTCCAGCCATGGCTGGCATACGGACCATCTGGCTGGACCAGCAATGGGGTCGGTATGCGGACCAGCAATGGGGCTGGTATGCCCGGCCAGCCATTGCCCGGTTGCCCGACCAGCTGGCTTGTATGCCCCACCAGTGGTAGCGACGCCGTCTCCGCGGCTTTTGTTTTTCCAAAGCCAGCCTAAATTGTGCAAACTCGAATGCTCATAGCGCCTTAACCGTTAGAGGCGCCGACACCGAATCGGGTACCTGGGGGTTTAAAAAGGTGTCCGATCGAAAGGCATCATCGGTTTTAATCCCAAGTATATTTTTGAACCGGTTTGCTCCGGTTAACCAGTTTTGATATTTTCCGGTTATTTTTAACCGGCAGAGCCGGGAGTCGAGAGGACAGACATTGTCGGTATGCACCAAGCCCAGTTCAATCGAACACCTTCTACACAAGGAATAGAAAAGTGGACGCAGCACTTTCTAAGTGGTGGGGGAGGTGCGATGTTTGTTGTTTAGTTGTTGAAGAAACAAACAAAAAAAGAAATGTAAAGGAACAACACAAAACTAATTATTTAAAACTAAAAGAAATACACCTAAAGAGAGTCGTTTTGTGTCGAGCTTTCCAATCATTGGGTTTGAAAGGGCGCCCAATCGAATGGCGCCATCAGTTTTAGTCCCAATTAACTGCTTGGACCGTTTTTTTGCCGGTAAACCGGTTTTGACCTTTTCCGGTTATTTTTAACCGGCAGAGCCGGGAGTCGAGAGGACAAACATTGTCGGTATGCATCAAGCCCAGTTCAATCGAACACCTTCTACACAAGGTATGGAAAAGTGGACGTAGCACTGTCTATTCTAAGCGGCGGGGTTCATTTTTTAGGGGAAAAAAAGAAATGCAAAGAAGTTGGGACTTTGAATAATTTTCGGCGAAAGAAACATTTAAACAATTAACCATTTCTCTAGTACGTCCGCGCGGACCCTACTTAGGGCGACTCGAAACAAAGACGAACCGCGGTCCACGGCTACAATCCCCGCCCCATGTTTGCATATTTCTTCGTATCTATGCAAGGGCGGCCGAGGGACATCCATTCCCCCCTGTACTACAGACGGCTGCATTTGCTGATCGCCCACCAAGCACTGGCCAATGTGGCGGAAAGGTGAACTCTTCCCTACAGCAACACCAGCGATGCACCAGCCATTGCCTGACCACCAATGGCTGGCATGCCCCGCTGGTCCAGCAATGGCTGGTATACGGACCAGCTGGCTGGACCAGCAATGGGGCTAGCTACAACAGCAATGCAGCAGCCCCCACCAGCCATTGCCCGACCAGCAGCGGCTGGTATCCCCCCCACTGGTCCAGCCATGGCTGGCATACGGACCATCTGGCTGGACCAGCAATGGGGTCGGTATGCGGACCAGCAATGGGGCTGGTATGCCCGGCCAGCCATTGCCCGGTTGCCCGACCAGCTGGCTTGTATGCCCCACCAGTGGTAGCGACGCCGTCTCCGCGGCTTTTGTTTTTCCAAAGCCCGCCTAAATTGTGCAAACTCGAATGCTCATAGCGCCTTAACCGTTAGAGGCGCCGACACCGAATCGGGTACCTGGGGGTTTAAAAAGGTGTCCGATCGAAAGGCATCATCGGTTTTAATCCCAAGTATATTTTTGAACCGGTTTGCTCCGGTTAACCAGTTTTGATATTTTCCGGTTATTTTTAACCGGCAGAGCCGGGAGTCGAGAGGACAGACATTGTCGGTATGCACCAAGCCCAGTTCAATCGAACACCTTCTACACAAGGAATAGAAAAGTGGACGCAGCACTGTCTAAGTGGTGGGGGAGGTGCGATGTTTGTTGTTTAGTTGTTGAAGAAACAAACAAAAAAAGAAATGTAAAGGAACAACACAAAACTAATTATTTAAAACTAAAAGAAATACACCTAAAGAGAGTCGTTTTGTGTCGAGCTTTCCAATCATTGGGTTTGAAAGGGCGCCCAATCGAATGGCGCCATCAGTTTTAGTCCCAATTAACTGCTTGGACCGTTTTTTTGCCGGTAAACCGGTTTTGACCTTTTCCGGTTATTTTTAACCGGCAGAGCCGGGAGTCGAGAGGACAAACATTGTCGGTATGCATCAAGCCCAGTTCAATCGAACACCTTCTAAACAAGGTATGGAAAAGTGGACGTAGCACTGTCTATTCTAAGCGGCGGGGTTCATTTTTTAGGGGAAAAAAAGAAATGCAAAGAAGTTGGGACTTGGAATAATTTTCGGCGAAAGAAACATTTAAACAATTAACCATTTCTCTAGTACGTCCGCGCGGACCCTACTTAGGGCGACTCGAAACAAAGACGAACCGCGGTCCACGGCTACAATCCCCGCCCCATGTTTGCATATTTCTTCGTATCTATGCAAGGGCGGCCGAGGGACATCCATTCCCCCCTGTACTAAAGACGGCTGCATTTGCTGATCGCCCACCAAGCACTGGCCAATGTGGCGGAAAGGTGAACTCTTCCCTACAGCAACACCAGCGATGCACCAGCCATTGCCTGACCACCAATGGCTGGCATGCCCCGCTGGTCCAGCAATGGCTGGTATACGGACCAGCTGGCTGGACCAGCAATGGGGCTAGCTACAACAGCAATGCAGCAGCCCCCACCAGCCATTGCCCGACCAGCAGCGGCTGGTATCCCCCCCACTGGTCCAGCCATGGCTGGCATACGGACCATCTGGCTGGACCAGCAATGGGGTCGGTATGCGGACCAGCAATGGGGCTGGTATGCCCGGCCAGCCATTGCCCGGTTGCCCGACCAGCTGGCTTGTATGCCCCACCAGTGGTAGCGACGCCGTCTCCGCGGCTTTTGTTTTTCCAAAGCCCGCCTAAATTGTGCAAACTCGAATGCTCATATCGCCTTAACCGTTAGAGGCGCCGACACCGAATCGGGTACCTGGGGGTTTAAAAAGGTGTCCGATCGAAAGGCATCATCGGTTTTAATCCCAAGTATATTTTTGAACCGGTTTGCTCCGGTTAACCAGTTTTGATATTTTCCGGTTATTTTTAACCGGCAGAGCCGGGAGTCGAGAGGACAGACATTGTCGGTATGCACCAAGCCCAGTTCAATCGAACACCTTCTACACAAGGAATAGAAAAGTGGACGCAGCACTGTCTAAGTGGTGGGGGAGGTGCGATGTTTGTTGTTTAGTTGTTGAAGAAACAAACAAAAAAAGAAATGTAAAGGAACAAGACAAAACTAAATATTTAAAACTAAAAGAAATACACCTAAAGAGAGTCGTTTTGTGTCGAGCTTTCCAATCGTTGGGTTTGAAAGGGCGCCCAATCGAATGGCGCCATCAGTTTTAGTCCCAATTAACTGCTTGGACCGTTTTTTTGCCGGTAAACCGGTTTTGACCTTTTCCGGTTATTTTTAACCGGCAGTGCCGGGAGTCGAGAGGACAAACATTGCAGGTATGCATCAAGCCCAGTTCAATCGAACACCTTCTACACAAGGTATGGAAAAGTGGACGTAGCACTGTCTATGCTAAGCGGCGGGGTTCATTTTTTAGGGGAAAAAAAGAAATGCAAAGAAGTTGGGACTTGGAATAATTTTCGGCGAAAGAAACATTTAAACAATTAACCATTTCTCTAGTACGTCCGCGCGGACCCTACTTAGGGCGACTCGAAACAAAGACGAACCGCGGTCCACGGCTACAATCCCCGCCCCATGTTTGCATATTTCTTCGTATCTATGCAAGGGCGGCCGAGGGACATCCACTCCCCCCTGTACTACAGACGGCTGCATTTGCTGATCGCCCACCAAGCACTGGCCAATGTGGCGGAAAGGTGAACTCTTCCCTACAGCAACACCAGCGATGCACCAGCCATTGCCTGACCACCAATGGCTGGCATGCCCCGCTGGTCCAGCAATGGCTGGTATACGGACCAGCTGGCTGGACCAGCAATGGGGCTAGCTACAACAGCAATGCAGCAGCCCCCACCAGCCATTGCCCGACCAGCAGCGGCTGGTATCCCCCCCACTGGTCCAGCCATGGCTGGCATACGGACCATCTGGCTGGACCAGCAATGGGGTCGGTATGCGGACCAGCAATGGGGCTGGTATGCCCGGCCAGCCATTGCCCGGTTGCCCGACCAGCTGGCTGGTATGCCCCACCAGTGGTAGCGACGCCGTCTCCGCGGCTTTTGTTTTTCCAAAGCCCGCCTAAATTGTGCAAACTCGAATGCTTATAGCGCCTTAACCATTAGAGGCGCCGACACCGAATCGGGTACCTGGGGGTTTAAAAAGGTGTCCGATCGAAAGGCATCATCGGTTTTAATCCCAAGTATATTTTTGAACCGGTTTGCTCCGGTTAACCAGTTTTGATATTTTCCGGTTATTTTTAACCGGCAGAGCCGGGAGTCGAGAGGACAGACATTGTCGGTATGCACCAAGCCCAGTTCAATCGAACACCTTCTACACAAGGAATAGAAAAGTGGACGCAGCACTGTCTAAGTGGTGGGGGAGGTGCGATGTTTGTTGTTTAGTTGTTGAAGAAACAAACAAAAAAAGAAATGTAAAGGAACAACACAAAACTAAATATTTAAAACTAAAAGAAATACACCTAAAGAGAGTTGTTTTGTGTCGAGCTTTCCAATCGTTGGGTTTAAAAGGGCGCCCAATCGAATGGCGCCATCAGTTTTAGTCCCAATTAACTGCTTGGACCGTTTTTTTGCCGGTAAACCGGTTTTGAACTTTTCCGGTTATTTTTAACCGGCAGAGCCGGGAGTCGAGAGGACAAACATTGTCGGTATGCATCAAGCCCAGTTCAATCGAACACCTTCTACACAAGGTATGGAAAAGTGGACGTAGCACTGTCTATTCTAAGCGGCGGGGTTCATTTTTTAGGGGAAAAAAAGAAATGCAAAGAAGTTGGGACTTGGAATAATTTTCGGCGAAAGAAACATTTAAACAATTAACCATTTCTCTAGTACGTCCGCGCGGACCCTACTTAGGGCGACTCGAAACAAAGACGAACCGCGGTCCACGGCTACAATCCCCGCCCCATGTTTGCATATTTCTTCGTATCTATGCAAGGGCGGCCGAGGGACATCCACTCCCCCCTGTACTACAGACGGCTGCATTTGCTGATCGCCCACCAAGCACTGGCCAATGTGGCGGAAAGGTGAACTCTTCCATACAGCAACACCAGCGATGCACCAGCCATTGCCTGACCACCAATGGCTGGCATGCCCCGCTGGTCCAGCAATGGCTGGTATACGGACCAGCTGGCTGGACCAGCAATGGGGCTAGCTACAACAGCAATGCAGGAGCCCCCACCAGCCATTGCCCGACCAGCAGCGGCTGGTATCCCCCCCACTGGTCCAGCCATGGCTGGCATACGGACCATCTGGCTGGACCAGCAATGGGGTCGGTATGCGGACCAGCAATGGGGCTGGTATGCCCGGCCAGCCATTGCCCGGTTGCCCGACCAGCTGGCTTGTATGCCCCACCAGTGGTAGCGACGCCGTCTCCGCGGCTTTTGTTTTTCCAAAGCCCGCCTAAATTGTGCAAACTCGAATGCTCATAGCGCCTTAACCGTTATAGGCGCCGACACCGAATCGGGTACCCTGGGTTTTAAAAAGGTGTCCGATCGAAAGGCTACATCGGTTTTAATCCCAAGTATATTTTTGAACCGGTTTGCTCCGGTTAACCAGTTTTGATATTTTCCGGTTATTTTTAACCGGCAGAGCAGGGAGTCGAGAGGACAGACATTGTCGGTATGCAACAAGCCCAGATCAATCGAACACCTTCTACACAAGGTATAGAAAAGTGGACGCAGCACTGTCTAAGTGGTGGGGGAGGTGCGATGTTTGTTGTTTATTTGTTGAAGAAACAAACAAAAAAAGAAATGTAAAGGAACAACACAAAACTAAATATTTAAAACTAAAAGAAATACACCTAAAGAGAGTCGTTTTGTGTCGAGCTTTCCATTCAATTGATTTGAAAGAGCGCCCGATAGAATGGCGCCATCAGTTTTAGTCCCAGTTAACCGCTTGAACCGTTTTTCTGCCGGTAAACCGGTTTTGACCTTTTCCGGTTATTTTTAACCGGAAGAGCCGGGAGTCGAGAGGACAAACATTGTCGGTATGCATCAAGCCCAGCTCAATCGAACACCTTCTACACAAGGTATGGAAAAGTGGACGGAGCACTGTCTATTCTAAGCGGCGGGGTTCATTTTTTAGGGAAAAAAAAGAAATGCAAAGAAGTTGGGAGGTAGAATAATTTTGGGCGAAAGAAACATTAAAAAAATTAACCATTTCTCTAGTACGTCCGCGCGGACCCTACTTAGGGCGACTCGAAACAAAGACGAACCGCGGTCCACGGCTACAATCCCCGCCCCATGTTTGCATATTTCTTCGTATCTATGCAAGGGCGGCCGAGGGACATCCACTCCCCCCTGTACTACAGACGGCTGCATTTGCTGATCGCCCACCAAGCACTGGCCAATGTGGCGGAAAGGTGAACTCTTCCATACAGCAACACCAGCGATGCACCAGCCATTGCCTGACCACCAATGGCTGGCATGCCCCGCTGGTCCAGCAATGGCTGGTATACGGACCAGCTGGCTGGACCAGCAATGGGGCTAGCTACAACAGCAATGCAGGAGCCCCCACCAGCCATTGCCCGACCAGCAGCGGCTGGTATCCCCCCCACTGGTCCAGCCATGGCTGGCATACGGACCATCTGGCTGGACCAGCAATGGGGTCGGTATGCGGACCAGCAATGGGGCTGGTATGCCCGGCCAGCCATTGCCCGGTTGCCCGACCAGCTGGCTTGTATGCCCCACCAGTGGTAGCGACGCCGTCTCCGCGGCTTTTGTTTTTCCAAAGCCCGCCTAAATTGTGCAAACTCGAATGCTCATAGCGCCTTAACCGTTATAGGCGCCGACACCGAATCGGGTACCCTGGGTTTTAAAAAGGTGTCCGATCGAAAGGCTACATCGGTTTTAATCCCAAGTATATTTTTGAACCGGTTTGCTCCTGTTAACCAGTTTTGATATTTTCCGGTTATTTTTAACCGGCAGAGCAGGGAGTCGAGAGGACAGACATTGTCGGTATGCAACAAGCCCAGATCAATCGAACACCTTCTACACAAGGTATAGAAAAGTGGACGCAGCACTGTCTAAGTGGTGGGGGAGGTGCGATGTTTGTTGTTTATTTGTTGAAGAAACAAACAAAAAAAGAAATGTAAAGGAACAACACAAAACTAAATATTTAAAACTAAAAGAAATACACCTAAAGAGAGTCGTTTTGTGTCGAGCTTTCCATTCAATTGATTTGAAAGAGCGCCCGATAGAATGGCGCCATCAGTTTTAGTCCCAGTTAACCGCTTGAACCGTTTTTCTGCCGGTAAACCGGTTTTGACCTTTTCCGGTTATTTTTAACCGGAAGAGCCGGGAGTCGAGAGGACAAACATTGTCGGTATGCATCAAGCCCAGCTCAATCGAACACCTTCTACACAAGGTATGGAAAAGTGGACGGAGCACTGTCTATTCTAAGCGGCGGGGTTCATTTTTTAGGGAAAAAAAAGAAATGCAAAGAAGTTGGGAGGTAGAATAATTTTGGGCGAAAGAAACATTAAAAAAATTAACCATTTCTCTAGTACGTCCGCGCGGACCCTACTTAGGGCGACTCGAAACAAAGACGAACCGCGGTCCACGGCTACAATCCCCGCCCCATGTTTGCATATTTCTTCGTATCTATGCAAGGGCGGCCGAGGGACATCCACTCCCCCCTGTACTACAGACGGCTGCATTTGCTGATCGCCCACCAAGCACTGGCCAATGTGGCGGAAAGGTGAACTCTTCCATACAGCAACACCAGCGATGCACCAGCCATTGCCTGACCACCAATGGCTGGCATGCCCCGCTGGTCCAGCAATGGCTGGTATACGGACCAGCTGGCTGGACCAGCAATGGGGCTAGCTACAACAGCAATGCAGGAGCCCCCACCAGCCATTGCCCGACCAGCAGCGGCTGGTATCCCCCCCACTGGTCCAGCCATGGCTGGCATACGGACCATCTGGCTGGACCAGCAATGGGGTCGGTATGCGGACCAGCAATGGGGCTGGTATGCCCGGCCAGCCATTGCCCGGTTGCCCGACCAGCTGGCTTGTATGCCCCACCAGTGGTAGCGACGCCGTCTCCGCGGCTTTTGTTTTTCCAAAGCCCGCCTAAATTGTGCAAACTCGAATGCTCATAGCGCCTTAACCGTTATAGGCGCCGACACCGAATCGGGTACCCTGGGTTTTAAAAAGGTGTCCGATCGAAAGGCTACATCGGTTTTAATCCCAAGTATATTTTTGAACCGGTTTGCTCCGGTTAACCAGTTTTGATATTTTCCGGTTATTTTTAACCGGCAGAGCAGGGAGTCGAGAGGACAGACATTGTCGGTATGCAACAAGCCCAGATCAATCGAACACCTTCTACACAAGGTATAGAAAAGTGGACGCAGCACTGTCTAAGTGGTGGGGGAGGTGCGATGTTTGTTGTTTATTTGTTGAAGAAACAAACAAAAAAAGAAATGTAAAGGAACAACACAAAACTAAATATTTAAAACTAAAAGAAATACACCTAAAGAGAGTCGTTTTGTGTCGAGCTTTCCATTCAATTGATTTGAAAGAGCGCCCGATAGAATGGCGCCATCAGTTTTAGTCCCAGTTAACCGCTTGAACCGTTTTTCTGCCGGTAAACCGGTTTTGACCTTTTCCGGTTATTTTTAACCGGAAGAGCCGGGAGTCGAGAGGACAAACATTGTCGGTATGCATCAAGCCCAGCTCAATCGAACACCTTCTACACAAGGTATGGAAAAGTGGACGGAGCACTGTCTATTCTAAGCGGCGGGGTTCATTTTTTAGGGAAAAAAAAGAAATGCAAAGAAGTTGGGAGGTAGAATAATTTTGGGCGAAAGAAACATTAAAAAAATTAACCATTTCTCTAGTACGTCCGCGCGGACCCTACTTAGGGCGACTCGAAACAAAGACGAACCGCGGTCCACGGCTACAATCCCCGCCCCATGTTTGCATATTTCTTCGTATCTATGCAAGGGCGGCCGAGGGACATCCACTCCCCCCTGTACTACAGACGGCTGCATTTGCTGATCGCCCACCAAGCACTGGCCAATGTGGCGGAAAGGTGAACTCTTCCATACAGCAACACCAGCGATGCACCAGCCATTGCCTGACCACCAATGGCTGGCATGCCCCGCTGGTCCAGCAATGGCTGGTATACGGACCAGCTGGCTGGACCAGCAATGGGGCTAGCTACAACAGCAATGCAGCAGCCCCCACCAGCCATTGCCCGACCAGCAGCGGCTGGTATCCCCCCCACTGGTCCAGCCATGGCTGGCATACGGACCATCTGGCTGGACCAGCAATGGGGTCGGTATTCGGACCAGCAATGGGGCTGGTATGCCCGGCCAGCCATTGCCCGGTTGCCCGACCAGCTGGCTGGTATGCCCCACCAGTGGTAGCGACGCCGTCTCCGCGGCTTTTGTTTTTCCAAAGCCCGCCTAAATTGTGCAAACTCGAATGCTCATAGCGCCTTAACCGTTAGAGGCGCCGACACCGAATCGGGTACCCTGGGTTTTAAAAAGGTGTCCGATCGAAAGGCATCATCGGTTTTAATCCCAAGTATATTTTTGAACTGGTTTGCTCCGGTTAACCAGTTTTGATATTTTCCGGTTATTTTTAACCGGCAGAGCAGGGAGTCGAGAGGACAGACATTGTCGGTATGCAACAAGCCCAGATCAATCGAACACCTTCTACACAAGGTATAGAAAAGTGGACGCAGCACTGTCTAAGTGGTGGGGGAGGTGCGATGTTTGTTGTTTATTTGTTGAAGAAAGAAACAAAAAAAGAAATGTAAAGGAACAACACAAAACTAAATATTTAAAACTAAAAGAAATACACCTAAAGAGAGTCGTTTTGTGTCGAGCTTTCCATTCAATTGATTTGAAAGAGCGCCCGATAGAATGGCGCCATCAGTTTTAGTCCCAGTTAACCGCTTGAACCGTTTTTCTGCCGGTAAACCGGTTTTGACCTTTTCCGGTTATTTTTAACCGGAAGAGCCGGGAGTCGAGAGGACAAACATTGTCGGTATGCATCAAGCCCAGCTCAATCGAACACCTTCTACACAAGGTATGGAAAAGTGGACGGAGCACTGTCTATTCTAAGCGGCGGGGTTCATTTTTTAGGGAAAAAAAAGAAATGCAAAGAAGTTGGGAGGTAGAATAATTTTGGGCGAAAGAAACATTAAAAAAATTAACCATTTCTCTAGTACGTCCGCGCGGACCCTACTTAGGGCGACTCGAAACAAAGACGAACCGCGGTCCACGGCTACAATCCCCGCCCCATGTTTGCATATTTCTTCGTATCTATGCAAGGGCGGCCGAGGGACATCCACACCCCCCTGTACTACAGACGGCTGCATTTGCTGATCGCCCACCAAGCACTGGCCAATGTGGCGGAAAGGTGAACTCTTCCATACAGCAACACCAGCGATGCACCAGCCATTGCCTGACCACCAATGGCTGGCATGCCCCGCTGGTCCAGCAATGGCTGGTATACGGACCAGCTGGCTGGACCAGCAATGGGGCTAGCTACAACAGCAATGCAGCAGCCCCCACCAGCCATTGCCCGACCAGCAGCGGCTGGTATCCCCCCCACTGGTCCAGCCATGGCTGGCATACGGACCATCTGGCTGGACCAGCAATGGGGTCGGTATTCGGACCAGCAATGGGGCTGGTATGCCCGGCCAGCCATTGCCCGGTTGCCCGACCAGCTGGCTGGTATGCCCCACCAGTGGTAGCGACGCCG
The DNA here is from genome assembly GCA_964017045.1 of Omphiscola glabra. Classification (NCBI taxonomy): domain Eukaryota; kingdom Metazoa; phylum Mollusca; class Gastropoda; family Lymnaeidae; genus Omphiscola; species Omphiscola glabra. The sequence continues at coordinate 114,842 of OZ024799.1, forward strand.
TCTCCGCGGCTTTTGTTTTTCCAAAGCCCGCCTAAATTGTGCAAACTCGAATGCTCATAGCGCCTTAACCGTTAGAGGCGCCGACACCGAATCGGGTACCCTGGGTTTTAAAAAGGTGTCCGATCGAAAGGCATCATCGGTTTTAATCCCAAGTATATTTTTGAACTGGTTTGCTCCGGTTAACCAGTTTTGATATTTTCCGGTTATTTTTAACCGGCAGAGCAGGGAGTCGAGAGGACAGACATTGTCGGTATGCAACAAGCCCAGGTCAATCGAACACCTTCTACACAAGGTATAGAAAAGTGGACGCAGCACTGTCTAAGTGGTGGGGGAGGTGCGATGTTTGTTGTTTATTTGTTGAAGAAACAAACAAAAAAAGAAATGTAAAGGAACAACACAAAACTAAATATTTAAAACTAAAAGAAATACACCTAAAGAGAGTCGTTTTGTGTCGAGCTTTCCATTCTATTGGTTTGAAAGAGCGCCCGATAGAATGGCGCCATCAGTTTTAGTCCCAGTTAACCGCTTGAACCGTTTTTCTGCCGTTAAACCGGTTTTGACCTTTTCCGGTTATTTTTAACCAGCAGAGCCGGGAGTCGAGAGGACAAACATTGCCGGTATGCATCAAGCCCAGTTCAATCGAACACCTTCTACACAAGGTATGGAAAAGTGGACGTAGCACTGTCTATTCTAAGCGGCGGGGTTCATTTTTTAGGGGAAAAAAAGAAATGCAAAGAAGTTGGGACTTTGAATAATTTTGGGCGAAAGAAACATTTAAAAAATTAACCATTTCTCTAGTACGTCCGCGCGGACCCTACTTAGGGCGACTCGAAACAAAGACGAACCGCGGTCCACGGCTACAATCCCCGCCCCATGTTTGCATATTTCTTCGTATCTATGCAAGGGCGGCCGAGGGACATCCACTCCCCCCTGTACTACAGACGGCTGCATTTGCTGATCGCCCACCAAACACTGGCCAATGTTGCGGAAAGGTGAACTCTTCCATACAGCAACACCAGCGATGCACCAGCCATTGCCTGACCACCAATGGCTGGCATACCCCGCTGGTCCAGCAATGGCTGGTATACGGACCAGCTGGCTGGACCAGCAATGGGGCTAGCTACAACAGCAATGCAGCAGCCCCCACCAGCCATTGCCCGACCAGCAGCGGCTGGTATCCCCCCCACTGGTCCAGCCATGGCTGGCATACGGACCATCTGGCTGGACCAGCAATGGGGTCGGTATGCGGACCAGCAATGGGGCTGGTATGCCCGGCCAGCCATTGCCCGGTTGCCCGACCAGCTGGCTTGTATGCCCCACCAGTGGTAGCGACGCCGTCTCCGCGGCTTTTGTTTTTCCAAAGCCCGCCTAAATTGTGCAAACTCGAATGCTCATAGCGCCTTAACCGTTAGAGGCGCCGACACCGAATCGGGTACCTGGGGGTTTAAAAAGGTGTCCGATCGAAAGGCATCATCGGTTTTAATCCCAAGTATATTTTTGAACCGGTTTGCTCCGGTTAACCAGTTTTAATATTTTCCGGTTATTTTTAACCGGCAGAGCTGGGAGTCGAGAGGACAGACATTGTCGGTATGCACCAAGCCCAGTTCAATCGAACACCTTCTACACAAGGAATAGAAAAGTGGACGCAGCACTGTCTAAGTGGTGGGGGAGGTGCGATGTTTGTTGTTTAGTTGTTGAAGAAACAAACAAAAAAAGAAATGTAAAGGAACAACACAAAACTAAATATTTAAAACTAAAAGAAATACACCTAAAGAGAGTCGTTTTGTGTCGAGCTTTCCAATCATTGGGTTTGAAAGGGCGCCCAATCGAATGGCGCCATCAGTTTTAGTCCCAATTAACTGCTTGAACCGTTTTTTTGCCGGTAAACCGGTTTTGACCTTTTCCGGTTATTTTTAACCGGCAGAGCCGGGAGTCGAGAGGACAAACATTGTCGGTATGCATCAAGCCCAGTTCAATCGAACACCTTCTACACAAGGTATGGAAAAGTGGACGTAGCACTGTCTATTCTAAGCGGCGGGGTTCATTTTTTAGGGAAAAAAAAGAAATGCAAAGAAGTTGGGACTTTGAATAATTTTCGGCGAAAGAAACATTTAAACAATTAACCATTTCTCTGGTACGTCCGCGCGGACCATACTTAGGGCGACTCGAAACAAATACGAACCGCGGTCCACGGCTACAATCCCCGCCCCATGTTTGCATATTTCTTCGTATCTATGCAAGGGCGGCCGGGGGAAATCTACTCCCCCCTGTACTACAGAAGGCTGCATTTGCTGATCGCCCACCAAGCACTGGCCAATGTGGCGGAAAGGTGAACTCTTCCCTACAGCAACACCAGCGATGCACCAGCCATTGCCTGACCACCAATGGCTGGCATGCCCCGCTGGTCCAGCAATGGCTGGTATACGGACCAGCTGGCTGGACCAGCAATGGGGCTAGCTACAACAGCAATGCAGCAGCCCCCACCAGCCATTGCCCGACCAGCAGCGGCTGGTATCCCGCCCACTGGTCCAGCCATGGCTGGCATACGGACCATCTGGCTGAACCAGCAATGGGGTCGGTATGCGGACCAGCAATGGGGCTGGTATGCCCGGCCAGCCATTGCCCGGTTGCCCGACCAGCTGGCTGGTATGCCCCACCAGTGGTAGCGACGCCGTCTCCGCGGCTTTTGTTTTTCCAAAGCCCGCCTAAATTGTGCAAACTCGAATGCTCATAGCGCCTTAACCATTAGAGGCGCCGACACCGAATCGGGTACCTGGGGGTTTAAAAAGGTGTCCAATCGAAAGGCATCATCGGTTTTAATCCCAAGTATATTTTTGAACCGGTTTGCTCCGGTTAACCAGTTTTGATATTTTCCGGTTATTTTTAACCGGCAGAGCCGGGAGTCGAGAGGACAGACATTGTCGGTATGCACCAAGCCCAGTTCAATCGAACACCTTCTACACAAGGAATAGAAAAGTGGACGCAGCACTGTCTAAGTGGTGGGGGAGGTGCGATGTTTGTGGTTTATTTGTTGAAGAAAGAAACAAAAAAAGAAATGTAAAGGAACAACACAAAACTAAATATTTAAAACTAAAAGAAATACACCTAAAGAGAGTCGTTTTGTGTCGAGCTTTCCATTCAATTGATTTGAAAGGAAGCCCGATCGAATGGCGCCATTAGTTTTAGTCCCAATTAACCGCTTGAACCGTTTTTCTGCCGGTAAACCGGTTTTGACCTTTTCCGGTTATTTTTAACCGGAAGAGCCGGGAGTCGAGAGGACAAACATTGTCGGTATGCATCAAGCCCAGCTCAATCGAACACCTTCTACACAAGGTATGGAAAAGTGGACGGAGCACTGTCTATTCTAAGCGGCGGGGTTCATTTTCGACGAAAAAAAAAGAAATGCAAAGAAGTTGGGACTTGGAATAATTTTCGGCGAAAGAAACATTTAAACAATTAACCATTTCTCTAGTACGTCCGCGCGGACCCTACTTATGGCGACTCGAAACAAAGACGAACCGCGGTCCACGGCTACAATCCCCGCCCCATGTTTGCATATTTCTTCGTATCTATGCAAGGGCGGCCGAGGGACATCCACTCCCCCCTGTACTACAGACGGCTGCATTTGCTGATCGCCCACCAAGCACTGGCCAATGTGGCGGAAAGGTGAACTCTTCCCTACAGCAACACCAGCGAGGCACCAGCCATTGCCTGACCACCAATGGCTGGCATGCCCCGCTGGTCCAGCAATGGCTGGTATACGGACCAGCTGGCTGGACCAGCAATGGGGCTAGCTACAACAGCAATGCAGCAGCCCCCACCAGCCATTGCCCGACCAGCAGCGGCTGGTATCCCCCCCACTGGTCCAGCCATGGCTGGCATACGGACCATCTGGCTGGACCAGCAATGGGGTCGGTATGCGGACCAGCAATGGGGCTGGTATGCCCGGCCAGCCATTGCCCGGTTGCCCGACCAGCTGGCTGGTATGCCCCACCAGTGGTAGCGACGCCGTCTCCGCGGCTTTTGTTTTTCCAAAGCCCGCATAAATTGTGCAAACTCGAATGCTCATAGCGCCTTAACCGTTAGAGGCGCCGACACCGAATCGGATACCTGGGGGTTTAAAAAGGTGTCCGATCGAAAGGCATCATCGGTTTTAATCCCAAGTATATTTTAGAACCGGTTTGCTCCGGTTAACCAGTTTTGATATTTTCCGGTTATTTTTAACCGGCAGAGCCGGGAGTCGAGAGGACAGACATTGTCGGTATGCACCAAGCCCAGTTCAATCGAACACCTTCTACACAAGGAATAGAAAAGTGGACGCAGCACTGTCTAAGTGGTGGGGGAGGTACGATGTTTGTTGTTTAGTTGTTGAAGAAACAAACAAAAAAAGAAATGTAAAGGAACAAGACAAAACTAAATATTTAAAACTAAAAGAAATACACCTAAAGAGAGTCGTTTTGTGTCGAGCTTTCCTTTCTATTGGTTTGAAAGAGCGCCCGATAGAATGGCGCCATCAGTTTTAGTCCCAGTTAACCGCTTGAACCGTTTTTCAGCCGGTAAACCGGTTTTGACCTTTTCCGGTTATTTTTAACCGGCAGAGCCGGGAGTCGAGAGGACAAACATTGTCGGTATGCATCAAGCCCAGCTTAATCGAACACCTTCTACACAAGGTATGGAAAAGTGGACGGAGCACTGTATATTCTAAGCGGCGGGGTTCATTTTCGACGAAAAAAAAAGAAATGCAAAGAAGTTGGGACTTGGAATAATTTTCGGCGAAAGAAACATTTAAACAATTAACCATTTCTCTAGTACGTCCGCGCGGACCCTACTTAGGGCGACTCGAAACAAAGACGAACCGCGGTCCACGGCTACAATCCCCGCCCCATGTTTGCATATTTCTTCGTATCTATGCAAGGGCGGCCGAGGGACATCCACTCCCCCCTGTACTACAGACGGCTGCATTTGCTGATCGCCCACCAAGCACTGGCCAATGTGGCGGAAAGGTGAACTCTTCCCTACAGCAACACCAGCGATGCACCAGCCATTGCCTGACCACCAATGGCTGGCATGCCCCGCTGGTCCAGCAATGGCTGGTATACGGACCAGCTGGCTGGACCAGCAATGGGGCTAGCTACAACAGCAATGCAGCAGCCCCCACCAGCCATTGCCCGACCAGCAGCGGCTGGTATCCCCCCACTGGTCCAGCCATGGCTGGCATACGGACCATCTGGCTGGACCAGCAATGGGGTCGGTATGCGGACCAGCAATGGGGCTGGTATGCCCGGCCAGCCATTGCCCGGTTGCCCAACCAGCTGGCTGGTATGCCCCACCAGTGGTAGCGACGCCGTCTCCGCGGCTTTTGTTTTTCCAAAGCCCGCATAAATTGTGCAAACTCGAATGCTCATAGCGCCTTAACCGTTAGAGGCGCCGACACCGAATCGGATACCTGGGGGTTTAAAAAGGTGTCCGATCGAAAGGCATCATCGGTTTTAATCCCAAGTATATTTTTGAACCGGTTTGCTCCGGTTAACCAGTTTTGATATTTTCCGGTTATTTTTAACCGGCAGAGCCGGGAGTCGAGAGGACAGACATTGTCGGTATGCACCAAGCCCAGTTCAATCGAACACCTTCTACACAAGGAATAGAAAAGTGGACGCAGCACTGTCTAAGTGGTGGGGGAGGTACGATGTTTGTTGTTTAGTTGTTGAAGAAACAAACAAAAAAAGAAATGTAAAGGAACAAGACAAAACTAAATATTTAAAACTAAAAGAAATACACCTAAAGAGAGTCGTTTTGTGTCGAGCTTTCCAATCACTGGGTTTGAAAGGGCGCCCAATCGAATGGCGCCATCAGTTTTAGTCCCAATTAACTGCTTGGACCGTTTTTTTGCCGGTAAACCGGTTTTGACCTTTTCCGGTTATTTTTAACCGGCAGAGCCGGGACTCGAGAGGACAAACATTGTCGGTATGCATCAAGCCCAGTTCAATCGAACACCTTCTACACAAGGTATGGAAAAGTGGACGGAGCACTGTCTATTCTAAGCGGCGGGGTTCATTTTCGACGAAAAAAAAAGAAATGCAAAGAAGTTGGGACTTGGAATAATTTTCGGCGAAAGAAACATTTAAACAATTAACCATTTCTCTAGTACGTCCGCGCGGACCCTACTTATGGCGACTCGAAACAAAGACGAACCGCGGTCCACGGCTACAATCCCCGCCCCATGTTTGCATATTTCTTCGTATCTATGCAAGGGCGGCCGAGGGACATCCACTCCCCCCTGTACTACAGACGGCTGCATTTGCTGATCGCCCACCAAGCACTGGCCAATGTGGCGGAAAGGTGAACTCTTCCCTACAGCAACACCAGCGAGGCACCAGCCATTGCCTGACCACCAATGGCTGGCATGCCCCGCTGGTCCAGCAATGGCTGGTATACGGACCAGCTGGCTGGACCAGCAATGGGGCTAGCTACAACAGCAATGCAGCAGCCCCCACCAGCCATTGCCCGACCAGCAGCGGCTGGTATCCCCCCCACTGGTCCAGCCATGGCTGGCATACGGACCATCTGGCTGGACCAGCAATGGGGTCGGTATGCGGACCAGCAATGGGGCTGGTATGCCCGGCCAGCCATTGCCCGGTTGCCCGACCAGCTGGCTGGTATGCCCCACCAGTGGTAGCGACGCCGTCTCCGCGGCTTTTGTTTTTCCAAAGCCCGCATAAATTGTGCAAACTCGAATGCTCATAGCGCCTTAACCGTTAGAGGCGCCGACACCGAATCGGATACCTGGGGGTTTAAAAAGGTGTCCGATCGAAAGGCATCATCGGTTTTAATCCCAAGTATATTTTAGAACCGGTTTGCTCCGGTTAACCAGTTTTGATATTTTCCGGTTATTTTTAACCGGCAGAGCCGGGAGTCGAGAGGACAGACATTGTCGGTATGCACCAAGCCCAGTTCAATCGAACACCTTCTACACAAGGAATAGAAAAGTGGACGCAGCACTGTCTAAGTGGTGGGGGAGGTACGATGTTTGTTGTTTAGTTGTTGAAGAAACAAACAAAAAAAGAAATGTAAAGGAACAAGACAAAACTAAATATTTAAAACTAAAAGAAATACACCTAAAGAGAGTCGTTTTGTGTCGAGCTTTCCTTTCTATTGGTTTGAAAGAGCGCCCGATAGAATGGCGCCATCAGTTTTAGTCCCAGTTAACCGCTTGAACCGTTTTTCAGCCGGTAAACCGGTTTTGACCTTTTCCGGTTATTTTTAACCGGCAGAGCCGGGAGTCGAGAGGACAAACATTGTCGGTATGCATCAAGCCCAGCTTAATCGAACACCTTCTACACAAGGTATGGAAAAGTGGACGGAGCACTGTATATTCTAAGCGGCGGGGTTCATTTTCGACGAAAAAAAAAGAAATGCAAAGAAGTTGGGACTTGGAATAATTTTCGGCGAAAGAAACATTTAAACAATTAACCATTTCTCTAGTACGTCCGCGCGGACCCTACTTAGGGCGACTCGAAACAAAGACGAACCGCGGTCCACGGCTACAATCCCCGCCCCATGTTTGCATATTTCTTCGTATCTATGCAAGGGCGGCCGAGGGACATCCACTCCCCCCTGTACTACAGACGGCTGCATTTGCTGATCGCCCACCAAGCACTGGCCAATGTGGCGGAAAGGTGAACTCTTCCCTACAGCAACACCAGCGATGCACCAGCCATTGCCTGACCACCAATGGCTGGCATGCCCCGCTGGTCCAGCAATGGCTGGTATACGGACCAGCTGGCTGGACCAGCAATGGGGCTAGCTACAACAGCAATGCAGCAGCCCCCACCAGCCATTGCCCGACCAGCAGCGGCTGGTATCCCCCCACTGGTCCAGCCATGGCTGGCATACGGACCATCTGGCTGGACCAGCAATGGGGTCGGTATGCGGACCAGCAATGGGGCTGGTATGCCCGGCCAGCCATTGCCCGGTTGCCCAACCAGCTGGCTGGTATGCCCCACCAGTGGTAGCGACGCCGTCTCCGCGGCTTTTGTTTTTCCAAAGCCCGCATAAATTGTGCAAACTCGAATGCTCATAGCGCCTTAACCGTTAGAGGCGCCGACACCGAATCGGATACCTGGGGGTTTAAAAAGGTGTCCGATCGAAAGGCATCATCGGTTTTAATCCCAAGTATATTTTTGAACCGGTTTGCTCCGGTTAACCAGTTTTGATATTTTCCGGTTATTTTTAACCGGCAGAGCCGGGAGTCGAGAGGACAGACATTGTCGGTATGCACCAAGCCCAGTTCAATCGAACACCTTCTACACAAGGAATAGAAAAGTGGACGCAGCACTGTCTAAGTGGTGGGGGAGGTACGATGTTTGTTGTTTAGTTGTTGAAGAAACAAACAAAAAAAGAAATGTAAAGGAACAAGACAAAACTAAATATTTAAAACTAAAAGAAATACACCTAAAGAGAGTCGTTTTGTGTCGAGCTTTCCAATCACTGGGTTTGAAAGGGCGCCCAATCGAATGGCGCCATCAGTTTTAGTCCCAATTAACTGCTTGGACCGTTTTTTTGCCGGTAAACCGGTTTTGACCTTTTCCGGTTATTTTTAACCGGCAGAGCCGGGACTCGAGAGGACAAACATTGTCGGTATGCATCAAGCCCAGTTCAATCGAACACCTTCTACACAAGGTATGGAAAAGTGGACGTAGCACTGTCTATTCTAAGCGGCGGGGTTCATTTTTTAGGGAAAAAAAAGAAATGCAAAGAAGTTGGGACTTGGAATAATTTTCGGCGAAAGAAACATTTAAACAATTAACCATTTCTCTAGTACGTCCGCGCGGACCCTACTTAGGGCGACTCGAAACTAAGACGAACCGCGGTCCACGGCTACAATCCCCGCCCCATGTTTGCATATTTCTTCGTATCTATGCAAGGGCGGCCGAGGGACATCCACTCCCCCCTGTACTACAGACGGCTGCATTTGCTGATCGCCCACCAAGCACTGGCCAATGTGGCGGAAAGGTGAACTCTTCCCTACAGCAACACCAGCGATGCACCAGCCATTGCCTGACCACCAATGGCTGGCATGCCCCGCTGGTCCAGCAATGGCTGGTATACGGACCAGCTGGCTGGACCAGCAATGGGGCTAGCTACAACAGCAATGCAGCAGTCCCCACCAGCCATTGCCCGACCAGCAGCGGCTGGTATCCCCCCCACTGGTCCAGCCATGGCTGGCATACGGACCATCTGGCTGGACCAGCAATGGGGTCGGTATGCGGACCAGCAATGGGGCTGGTATGCCCGGCCAGCCATTGCCCGGTTGCCCGACCAGCTGGCTTGTATGCCCCACCAGTGGTAGCGACGCCGTCTCAGCGGCTTTTGTTTTTCCAAAGCCCGCCTAAATTGTGCAAACTCGAATGCTCATAGCGCCTTAACCGTTAGAGGCGCCGACACCGAATCGGGTACCTGGGGGTTTAAAAAGGTGTCCGATCGAAAGGCATCATCGGTTTTAATCCCAAGTATATTTTTGAACCGGTTTGCTCCGGTTAACCAGTTTTGATATTTTCCGGTTATTTTTAACCAGCAGAGCCGGGAGTCGAGAGGACAGACATTGTCGGTATGCACCAAGCCCAGTTCAATCGAACACCTTCTACACAAGGAATAGAAAAGTGGACGCAGCACTTTCTAAGTGGTGGGGGAGGTGCGATGTTTGTTGTTTAGTTGTTGAAGAAACAAACAAAAAAAGAAATGTAAAGGAACAAGACAAAACTAAATATTTAAAACTAAAAGAAATACACCTAAAGAGAGTCGTTTTGTGTCGAGCTTTCCAATCATTGGGTTTGAAAGGGCGCCTAATCGAATGGCGCCATCAGTTTTAGTCACAATTAACTGCTTGGACCGTTTCTTTGCCGGTAAACCGGTTTTGACCTTTTCCGGTTATTTTTAACCGGCAGAGCCGGGAGTCGAGAGGACAAACATTGTCGGTATGCATCAAGCCCAGCTCAATCGAACACCTTCTACACAAGGTATGGAAAAGTGGACGTAGCACTGTCTATTCTAAGCGGCGGGGTTCATTTTTTAGGAAAAAAAAAGAAATGCAAAGAAGTTGGGACTTGGAATAATTTTCGGCGAAAGAAACATTTAAACAATTAACCATTTCTCTAGTACGTCCGCGCGGGCCCTACTTAGGGCGACTCGAAACAAAGACGAACCGCGGTCCACGGCTACAATCCCCGCCCCATGTTTGCATATTTCTTCGTATCTATGCAAGGGCGGCGGAGGGACATCCACTCCCCCCTGTACTACAGACGGCTGCATTTGCTGATTGCCCACCAAGCACTGGCCAATGTGGCGGAAAAGTGAACTCTTCCCTACAGCAACACCAGCAATGCACCAGCCATTGCCTGACCACCAATGGCTGGCATGCCCCGCTGGTCCAGCAATGGCTGGTATACGGACCAGCTGGCTGGACCAGCAATGGGGCTAGCTACAACAGCAATGCAGCAGCCCCCACCAGCCATTGCCCGACCAGCAGCGGCTGGTATCCCCCCCACTGGTCCAGCCATGGCTGGCATACGGACCATCTGGCTGGACCAGCAATGGGGTCGGTATGCGGACCAGCAATGGGGCTGGTATGCCCGGCCAGCCATTGCCCGGTTGCCCGACCAGCTGGCTTGTATGCCCCACCAGTGGTAGCGACGCCGTCTCCGCGGCTTTTGTTTTTCCAAAGCCCGCCTAAATTGTGCAAACTCGAATGCTCATAGCGCCTTAACCGTTAGAGGCGCCGACACCGAATCGGGTACCTGGGGGTTTAAAAAGGTGTCCGATCTAAAGGCATCATCGGTTTTAATCCCAAGTATATTTTTGAACCGGTTTGCTCCGGTTAACCAGTTTTGATATTTTCCGGTTATTTTTAACCGGCAGAGCCGGGAGTCGAGAGGACAGACATTGTCGGTATGCACCAAGCCCAGTTCAATCGAACACCTTCTACACAAGGAATAGAAAAGTGGACGCAGCACTGTCTAAGTGGTGGGGGAGGTGCGATGTTTGTTGTTTAGTTGTTGAAGAAACAAACAAAAAAAGAAATGTAAAGGAACAAGACAAAACTAAATATTTAAAACTAAACGAAATACACCTAAAGAGAGTCGTTTTGTGTCGAGCTTTCCAATCATTGGGTTTGAAAGGGCGCCCAATCGAATGGCGCCATCAGTTTTAGTCCCAATTAACTGCTTGGACCGTTTTTTTGCCGGTAAACCGATTTTGACCTATTCCGGTTATTTTTAACCGGCAGAGCCGGGACTCGAGAGGACAAACATTGTCGGTATGCATCAAGCCCAGTTCAATCGAACACCTTCTACACAAGGTATGGAAAAGTGGACGTAGCACTGTCTATTCTAAGCGGCGGGGTTCATTTTTTAGGGAAAAAAAAGAAATGCAAAGAAGTTGGGACTTGGAATAATTTTCGGCGAAAGAAACATTTAAACAATTAACCATTTCTCTAGTACGTCCGCGCGGACCCTACTTAGGGCGACTCGAAACAAAGACGAACCGCGGTCCACGGCTACAATCCCCGCCCCATGTTTGCATATTTCTTCGTATCTATGCAAGGGCGGCGGAGGGACATCCACTCCCCCCTGTACTACAGACGGCTGCATTTGCTGATTGCCCACCAAGCAATGGCCAATGTGGCGGAAAGGTGAACTCTTCCCTACAGCAACACCAGCGATGCACCAGCCATTGCCTGACCACCAATGGCTGGCATGCCCCGCTGGTCCAGCAATGGCTGGTATACGGACCAGCTGGCTGGACCAGCAATGGGGCTAGCTACAACAGCAATGCAGCAGCCCCCACCAGCCATTGCCCGACCAGCAGCGGCTGGTATCCCCCCCACTGGTCCAGCCATGGCTGGCATACGGACCATCTGGCTGGACCAGCAATGGGGTCGGTATGCGGACCAGCAATGGGGCTGGTATGCCCGGCCAGCCATTGCCCGGTTGCCCGACCAGCTGGCTTGTATGCCCCACCAGTGGTAGCGACGCCGTCTCCGCGGCTTTTGTTTTTCCAAAGCCAGCCTAAATTGTGCAAACTCGAATGCTCATAGCGCCTTAACCGTTAGAGGCGCCGACACCGAATCGGGTACCTGGGGGTTTAAAAAGGTGTCCGATCGAAAAGCATCATCGGTTTTAATCCCAAGTATATTTTTGAACCGGTTTGCTCCGGTTAACCAGTTTTGATATTTTCCGGTTATTTTTAACCGGCAGAGCCGGGAGTCGAGAGGACAGACATTGTCGGTATGCACCAAGCCCAGTTCAATCGAACACCTTCTACACAAGGAATAGAAAAGTGGACGCAGCACTGTCTAAGTGGTGGGGGAGGTGCGATGTTTGTTGTTTAGTTGTTGAAGAAACAAACAAAAAAAGAAATGTAAAGGAACAAGACAAAACTAAATATTTAAAACTAAAAGAAATACACCTAAAGAGAGTCGTTTTGTGTCGAGCTTTCCAATCATTGGGTTTGAAAGGGCGCCCAATCGAATGGCGCCATCAGTTTTAGTCCCAATTAACTGCTTGGACCGTTTTTTTGCCGGTAAACCGGTTTTGACCTTTTCCGGTTATTTTTAACCGGCAGAGCCGGGACTCGAGAGGACAAACATTGTCGGTATGCATCAAGCCCAGTTCAATCGAACACCTTCTACACAAGGTATGGAAAAGTGGACGTAGCACTGTCTATTCTAAGCGGCGGGGTTCATTTTTTTGGGAAAAAAAAGAAATGCAAAGAAGTTGGGACTTGGAATAATTTTCGGCGAAAGAAACATTTAAACAATTAACCATTTCTCTAGTACGTCCGCGCGGACCCTACTTAGGGCGACTCGAAACAAAGACGAACCGCGGTCCACGGCTACAATCCCCGCCCCATGTTTGCATATTTCTTCGTATCTATGCAAGGGCGGCCGAGGGACATCCACTCCCCCCTGTACTACAGACGGCTGCATTTGCTGATCGCCCACCAAGCACTGGCCAATGTGGCGGAAAGGTGAACTCTTCCCTACAGCAACACCAGCGATGCACCAGCCATTGCCTGACCACCAATGGCTGGCATGCCCCGCTGGTCCAGCAATGGCTGGTATACGGACCAGCTGGCTGGACCAGCAATGGGGCTAGCTACAACAGCAATGCAGCAGTCCCCACCAGCCATTGCCCGACCAGCAGCGGCTGGTATCCCCCCCACTGGTCCAGCCATGGCTGGCATACGGACCATCTGGCTGGACCAGCAATGGGGTCGGTATGCGGACCAGCAATGGGGCTGGTATGCCCGGCCAGCCATTGCCCGGTTGCCCGACCAGCTGGCTTGTATGCCCCACCAGTGGTAGCGACGCCGTCTCAGCGGCTTTTGTTTTTCCAAAGCCCGCCTAAATTGTGCAAACTCGAATGCTCATAGCGCCTTAACCGTTAGAGGCGCCGACACCGAATCGGGTACCTGGGGGTTTAAAAAGGTGTCCGATCGAAAGGCATCATCGGTTTTAATCCCAAGTATATTTTTGAACCGGTTTGCTCCGGTTAACCAGTTTTGATATTTTCCGGTTATTTTTAACCAGCAGAGCCGGGAGTCGAGAGGACAGACATTGTCGGTATGCACCAAGCCCAGTTCAATCGAACACCTTCTACACAAGGAATAGAAAAGTGGACGCAGCACTTTCTAAGTGGTGGGGGAGGTGCGATGTTTGTTGTTTAGTTGTTGAAGAAACAAACAAAAAAAGAAATGTAAAGGAACAACACAAAACTAAATATTTAAAACTAAAAGAAATACACCTAAAGAGAGTCGTTTTGTGTCGAGCTTTCCAATCATTGGGTATGAAAGGGCGCCTAATCGAATGGCGCCATCAGTTTTAGTCCCAATTAACTGCTTGGACCGTTTCTTTGCCGGTAAACCGGTTTTGACCTTTTCCGGTTATTTTTAACCGGCAGAGCCGAAAGTCGAAAGGACAAACATTGTCGGTATGCATCAAGCCCAGCTCAATCGAACACCTTCTACACAATGTATGGAAAAGTGGACGTAGCACTGTCTATTCTAAGCGGCGGCGTTCATTTTTTAGGAAAAAAAAAGAAATGCAAAGAAGTTGGGACTTGGAATAATTTTCGGCGAAAGAAACATTAAAAAAATTAACCATTTCTCTAGTACGTCCGCGCGGACCCTACTTAGGGCGACTCGAAACAAAGACGAACCGCGGTCCACGGCTACAATCCCCGCCCCATGTTTGCATATTTCTTCGTATCTATGCAAGGGCGGCCGAGGGACATCCACTCCCCCCTGTACTACAGACGGCTGCATTTGCTGATCGCCCACCAAGCACTGGCCAATGTGGCGGAAAGGTGAACTCTTCCCTACAGCAACACCAGCGATGCACCAGCCATTGCCTGACCACCAATGGCTGGCATGCCCCGCTGGTCCAGCAATGGCTGGTATACGGACCAGCTGGCTGGACCAGCAATGGGGCTAGCTACAACAGCAATGCAGCAGTCCCCACCAGCCATTGCCCGACCAGCAGCGGCTGGTATCCCCCCCACTGGTCCAGCCATGGCTGGCATACGGACCATCTGGCTGGACCAGCAATGGGGTCGGTATGCGGACCAGCAATGGGGCTGGTATGCCCGGCCAGCCATTGCCCGGTTGCCCGACCAGCTGGCTTGTATGCCCCACCAGTGGTAGCGACGCCGTCTCAGCGGCTTTTGTTTTTCCAAAGCCCGCCTAAATTGTGCAAACTCGAATGCTCATAGCGCCTTAACCGTTAGAGGCGCCGACACCGAATCGGGTACCTGGGGGTTTAAAAAGGTGTCCGATCGAAAGGCATCATCGGTTTTAATCCCAAGTATATTTTTGAACCGGTTTGCTCCGGTTAACCAGTTTTGATATTTTCCGGTTATTTTTAACCAGCAGAGCCGGGAGTCGAGAGGACAGACATTGTCGGTATGCACCAAGCCCAGTTCAATCGAACACCTTCTACACAAGGAATAGAAAAGTGGACGCAGCACTTTCTAAGTGGTGGGGGAGGTGCGATGTTTGTTGTTTAGTTGTTGAAGAAACAAACAAAAAAAGAAATGTAAAGGAACAACACAAAACTAAATATTTAAAACTAAAAGAAATACACCTAAAGAGAGTCGTTTTGTGTCGAGCTTTCCAATCATTGGGTATGAAAGGGCGCCTAATCGAATGGCGCCATCAGTTTTAGTCCCAATTAACTGCTTGGACCGTTTCTTTGCCGGTAAACCGGTTTTGACCTTTTCCGGTTATTTTTAACCGGCAGAGCCGAAAGTCGAAAGGACAAACATTGTCGGTATGCATCAAGCCCAGCTCAATCGAACACCTTCTACACAATGTATGGAAAAGTGGACGTAGCACTGTCTATTCTAAGCGGCGGCGTTCATTTTTTAGGAAAAAAAAAGAAATGCAAAGAAGTTGGGACTTGGAATAATTTTCGGCGAAAGAAACATTAAAAAAATTAACCATTTCTCTAGTACGTCCGCGCGGACCCTACTTAGGGCGACTCGAAACAAAGACGAACCGCGGTCCACGGCTACAATCCCCGCCCCATGTTTGCATATTTCTTCGTATCTATGCAAGGGCGGCGGAGGGACATCCACTCCCCCCTGTACTACAGACGGCTGCATTTGCTGATTGCCCACCAAGCACTGGCCAATGTGGCGGAAAAGTGAACTCTTCCCTACAGCAACACCAGCAATGCACCAGCCATTGCCTGACCACCAATGGCTGGCATGCCCCGCTGGTCCAGCAATGGCTGGTATACGGACCAGCTGGCTGGACCAGCAATGGGGCTAGCTACAACAGCAATGCAGCAGCCCCCACCAGCCATTGCCCGACCAGCAGCGGCTGGTATCCCCCCCACTGGTCCAGCCATGGCTGGCATACGGACCATCTGGCTGGACCAGCAATGGGGTCGGTATGCGGACCAGCAATGGGGCTGGTATGCCCGGCCAGCCATTGCCCGGTTGCCCGACCAGCTGGCTTGTATGCCCCACCAGTGGTAGCGACGCCGTCTCCGCGGCTTTTGTTTTTCCAAAGCCCGCCTAAATTGTGCAAACTCGAATGCTCATAGCGCCTTAACCGTTAGAGGCGCCGACACCGAATCGGGTACCTGGGGGCTTAAAAAGGTGTCCGATCGAAAGGCATCATCGGTTTTAATCCCAAGTATATTTTTGAACCGGTTTGCTCCGGTTAACCAGTTTTGATATTTTCCGGTTATTTTTAACCGGCAGAGCCGGGAGTCGAGAGGACAGACATTGTCGGTATGCACCAAGCCCAGTTCAATCGAACACCTTCTACACAAGGAATAGAAAAGTGGACGCAGCACTGTCTAAGTGGTGGGGGAGGTGCGATGTTTGTTTTTTAGTTGTTGAAGAAACAAACAAAAAAAGAAATGTAAAGGAACAAGACAAAACTAAATATTTAAAACTAAAAGAAATACACCTAAAGAGAGTCGTTTTGTGTCGAGCTTTCCAATCATTGGGTTTGAAAGGTCGCCCAATCGAATGGCGCCATCAGTTTTAGTCCCAATTAACTGCTTGGACCGTTTTTTTGCCGGTAAACTGGTTTTGACCTTTTCCGGTTATTTTTAACCGGCAGAGCCGGGACTCGAGAGGACAAACATTGTCGGTATGCATCAAGCCCAGTTCAATCGAACACCTTCTACACAAGGTATGGAAAAGTGGACGTAGCACTGTCTATTCTAAGCGGCGGGGTTCATTTTTTAGGGAAAAAAAAGAAATGCAAAGAAGTTGGGACTTGGAATAATTTTCGGCGAAAGAAACATTTAAACAATTAACCATTTCTCTAGTACGTCCGCGCGGACCCTACTTAGGGCGACTCGAAACAAAGACGAACCGCGGTCCACGGCTACAATCCCCGCCCCATGTTTGCATATTTCTTCGTATCTATGCAAGGGCGGCGGAGGGACATCCACTCCCCCCTGTACTACAGACGGCTGCATTTGCTGATTGCCCACCAAGCAATGGCCAATGTGGCGGAAAGGTGAACTCTTCCCTACAGCAACACCAGCGATGCACCAGCCATTGCCTGACCACCAATGGCTGGCATGCCCCGCTGGTCCAGCAATGGCTGGTATACGGACCAGCTGGCTGGACCAGCAATGGGGCTAGCTACAACAGCAATGCAGCAGCCCCCACCAGCCATTGCCCGACCAGCAGCGGCTGGTATCCCCCCCACTGGTCCAGCCATGGCTGGCATACGGACCATCTGGCTGGACCAGCAATGGGGTCGGTATGCGGACCAGCAATGGGGCTGGTATGCCCAGCCAGCCATTGCCCGGTTGCCCGACCAGCTGGCTTGTATGCCCCACCAGTGGTAGCGACGCCGTCTCCGCGGCTTTTGTTTTTCCAAAGCCAGCCTAAATTGTGCAAACTCGAATGCTCATAGCGCCTTAACCGTTAGAGGCGCCGACACCGAATCGGGTACCTGGGGGTTTAAAAAGGTGTCCGATCGAAAGGCATCATCGGTTTTAATCCCAAGTATATTTTTGAACCGGTTTGCTCCGGTTAACCAGTTTTGATATTTTCCGGTTATTTTTAACCGGCAGAGCCGGGAGTCGAGAGGACAGACATTGTCGGTATGCACCAAGCCCAGTTCAATCGAACACCTTCTACACAAGGAATAGAAAAGTGGACGCAGCACTGTCTAAGTGGTGGGGGAGGTGCGATGTTTGTTGTTTAGTTGTTGAAGAAACAAACAAAAAAAGAAATGTAAAGGAACAACACAAAACTAATTATTTAAAACTAAAAGAAATACACCTAAAGAGAGTCGTTTTGTGTCGAGCTTTCCAATCATTGGGTTTGAAAGGGCGCCCAATCGAATGGCGCCATCAGTTTTAGTCCCAATTAACTGCTTGGACCGTTTTTTTGCCGGTAAACCGGTTTTGACCTTTTCCGGTTATTTTTAACCGGCAGAGCCGGGAGTCGAGAGGACAAACATTGTCGGTATGCATCAAGCCCAGTTCAATCGAACACCTTCTACACAAGGTATGGAAAAGTGGACGTAGCACTGTCTATTCTAAGCGGCGGGGTTCATTTTTTAGGGGAAAAAAAGAAATGCAAAGAAGTTGGGACTTGGAATAATTTTCGGCGAAAGAAACATTTAAACAATTAACCATTTCTCTAGTACGTCCGCGCGGACCCTACTTAGGGCGACTCGAAACAAAGACGAACCGCGGTCCACGGCTACAATCCCCGCCCCATGTTTGCATATTTCTTCGTATCTATGCAAGGGCGGCCGAGGGACATCCATTCCCCCCTGTACTAAAGACGGCTGCATTTGCTGATCGCCCACCAAGCACTGGCCAATGTGGCGGAAAGGTGAACTCTTCCCTACAGCAACACCAGCGATGCACCAGCCATTGCCTGACCACCAATGGCTGGCATGCCCCGCTGGTCCAGCAATGGCTGGTATACGGACCAGCTGGCTGGACCAGCAATGGGGCTAGCTACAACAGCAATGCAGCAGCCCCCACCAGCCATTGCCCGACCAGCAGCGGCTGGTATCCCCCCCACTGGTCCAGCCAGATGGTCCGTATGCCAGCCATGGCTGGACCAGCAATGGGGTCGGTATGCGGACCAGCAATGGGGCTGGTATGCCCGGCCAGCCATTGCCCGGTTGCCCGACCAGCTGGCTTGTATGCCCCACCAGTGGTAGCGACGCCGTCTCCGCGGCTTTTGTTTTTCAAAAGCCAGCCTAAATTGTGCAAACTCGAATGCTCATAGCGCCTTAACCGTTAGAGGCGCCGACACCGAATCGGGTACCTGGGGGTTTAAAAAGGTGTCCGATCGAAAGGCATCATCGGTTTTAATCCCAAGTATATTTTTGAACCGGTTTGCTCCGGTTAACCAGTTTTGATATTTTCCGGTTATTTTTAACCGGCAGAGCCGGGAGTCGAGAGGACAGACATTGTCGGTATGCACCAAGCCCAGTTCAATCGAACACCTTCTACACAAGGAATAGAAAAGTGGACGCAGCACTGTCTAAGTGGTGGGGGAGGTGCGATGTTTGTTGTTTAGTTGTTGAAGAAACAAACAAAAAAAGAAATGTAAAGGAACAAGACAAAACTAAATATTTAAAACTAAAAGAAATACACCTAAAGAGAGTCGTTTTGTGTCGAGCTTTCCAATCATTGGGTTTGAAAGGGCGCCCAATCGAATGGCGCCATCAGTTTTAGTCCCAATTAACTGCTTGGACCGTTTTTTTGCCGGTAAACCGGTTTTGACTTTTTCCGGTTATTTTTAACCGGCAGAGCCGGGAGTCGAGAGGACAAACATTGTCTGTATGCATCAAGCCCAGTTCAATCGAACACCTTCTACACAAGGAATAGAAAAGTGGACGCAGCACTGTCTAAGTGGTGGGGGAGGTGCGATGTTTGTTGTTTAGTTGTTGAAGAAACAAACAAAAAAAGAAATGTAAAGGAACAAGACAAAACTAAATATTTAAAACTAAAAGAAATACACCTAAAGAGAGTCGTTTTGTGTCGAGCTTTCCAATCATTGGGTTTGAAAGGGCGCCCAATCGAATGGCGCCATCAGTTTTAGTCCCAATTAACTGCTTGGACCGTTTTTTTGCCGGTAAACCGGTTTTGACCTTTTCCGGTTATTTTTAACCGGCAGAGCCGGGACTCGAGAGGACAAACATTGTCGGTATGCATCAAGCCCAGTTCAATCGAACACCTTCTACACAAGGTATGGAAAAGTGGACGTAGCACTGTCTATTCTAAGCGGCGGGGTTCATTTTTTTGGGAAAAAAAAGAAATGCAAAGAAGTTGGGACTTGGAATAATTTTCGGCGAAAGAAACATTTAAACAATTAACCATTTCTCTAGTACGTCCGCGCGGACCCTACTTAGGGCGACTCGAAACAAAGACGAACCGCGGTCCACGGCTACAATCCCCGCCCCATGTTTGCATATTTCTTCGTATCTATGCAAGGGCGGCGGAGGGACATCCACTCCCCCCTGTACTACAGACGGCTGCATTTGCTGATTGCCCACCAAGCACTGGCCAATGTGGCGGAAAGGTGAACTCTTCCCTACAGCAACACCAGCGATGCACCAGCCATTGCCTGACCACCAATGGCTGGCATGCCCCGCTGGTCCAGCAATGGCTGGTATACGGACCAGCTGGCTGGACCAGCAATGGGGCTAGCTACAACAGCAATGCAGCAGCCCCCACCAGCCATTGCCCGACCAGCAGCGGCTGGTATCCCCCCACTGGTAGAGCCATGGCTGGCATACGGACCATCTGGCTGGACCAGCAATGGGGTCGGTATGCGGACCAGCAATGGGGCTGGTATGCCCGGCCAGCCATTGCCCGGTTGCCCGACCAGCTGGCTTGTATGCCCCACCAGTGGTAGCGACGCCGTCTCCGCGGCTTTTGTTTTTCCAAAGCCAGCCTAAATTGTGCAAACTCGAATGCTCATAGCGCCTTAACCGTTAGAGGCGCCGACACCGAATCGGGTACCTGGGGGTTTAAAAAGGTGTCCGATCGAAAGGCATCATCGGTTTTAATCCCAAGTATATTTTTGAACCGGTTTGCTCCGGTTAACCAGTTTTGATATTTTCCGGTTATTTTTAACCGGCAGAGCCGGGAGTCGAGAGGACAGACATTGTCGGTATGCACCAAGCCCAGTTCAATCGAACACCTTCTACACAAGGAATAGAAAAGTGGACGCAGCACTGTCTAAGTGGTGGGGGAGGTGCGATGTTTGTTGTTTAGTTGTTGAAGAATTAAACAAAAAAAGAAATGTAAAGGAACAAGACAAAACTAAATATTTAAAACTAAAAGAAATACACCTAAAGAGAGTCGTTTTGTGTCGAGCTTTCCAATCATTGGGTTTGAAAGGGCGCCCAATCGAATGGCGCCATCAGTTTTAGTCCCAATTAACTGCTTGGACCGTTTTTTTGCCGGTAAACCGGTTTTGACTTTTTCCGGTTATTTTTAACCGGCAGAGCCGGGAGTCGAGAGGACAAACATTGTCTGTATGCATCAAGCCCAGTTCAATCGAACACCTTCTACACAAGGAATAGAAAAGTGGACGCAGCACTGTCTAAGTGGTGGGGGAGGTGCGATGTTTGTTGTTTAGTTGTTGAAGAAACAAACAAAAAAAGAAATGTAAAGGAACAAGACAAAACTAAATATTTAAAACTAAAAGAAATACACCTAAAGAGAGTTGTTTTGTGTCGAGCTTTCCAATCCTTGGGTTTGAAAGGGCGCCCAATCGAATGGCGCCATCAGTTTTAGTCCCAATTAACTGCTTGGACCGTTTTTTTGCCGGTGAACCGGTTTTGACCTTTTCCGGTTATTTTTAACCGGCAGAGCCGGGAGTCGAGAGGACAAACATTGTCGGTATGCACCAAGCCCAGCTCAATCGAACACCTTCTACACAAGGTATGGAAAAGTGGACGTAGCACTGTCTATTCTAAGCGGCGGGGTTCATTTTTTAGGGAAAAAAAAGAAATGCAAAGAAGTTGGGACTTGGAATAATTTTCGGCGAAAGAAACATTTAAACAATTAACCATTTCTCTAGTACGTCCGCGCGGACCCTACTTAGGGCGACTCGAAACAAAGACGAACCGCGGTCCACGGCTACAATCCCCGCCCCATGTTTGCATATTTCTTCGTATCTATGCAAGGGCGGCGGAGGGACATCCACTCCCCCCTGTACTACAGACGGCTGCATTTGCTGATTGCCCACCAAGCAATGGCCAATGTGGCGGAAAGGTGAACTCTTCCCTACAGCAACACCAGCGATGCACCAGCCATTGCCTGACCACCAATGGCTGGCATGCCCCGCTGGTCCAGCAGTGGCTGGTATACGGACCAGCTGGCTGGACCAGCAATGGGGCTAGCTACAACAGCAATGCAGCAGCCCCCACCAGCCATTGCCCGACCAGCAGCGGCTGGTATCCCCCCCACTGGTCCAGCCATGGCTGGCATACGGACCATCTGGCTGGACCAGCAATGGGGTCGGTATGCGGACCAGCAATGGGGCTGGTATGCCCGGCCAGCCATTGCCCGGTTGCCCGACCAGCTGGCTTGTATGCCCCACCAGTGGTAGCGACGCCGTCTCCGCGGCTTTTGTTTTTCCAAAGCCAGCCTAAATTGTGCAAACTCGAATGCTCATAGCGCCTTAACCGTTAGAGGCGCCGACACCGAATCGGGTACCTGGGGGTTTAAAAAGGTGTCCGATCGAAAGGCATCATCGGTTTTAATCCCAAGTATATTTTTGAACCGGTTTGCTCCGGTTAACCAGTTTTGATATTTTCCGGTTATTTTTAACCGGCAGAGCCGGGAGTCGAGAGGACAGACATTGTCGGTATGCACCAAGCCCAGTTCAATCGAACACCTTCTACACAAGGAATAGAAAAGTGGACGCAGCACTGTCTAAGTGGTGGGGGAGGTGCGATGTTTGTTGTTTAGTTGTTGAAGAAACAAACAAAAAAAGAAATGTAAAGGAACAAGACAAAACTAAATATTTAAAACTAAAAGAAATACACCTAAAGAGAGTCGTTTTGTGTCGAGCTTTCCAATCACTGGGTTTGAAAGGGCGCCCAATCGAATGGCGCCATCAGTTTTAGTCCCAATTAACTGCTTGGACCGTTTTTTTGCCGGTAAACCGGTTTTGACTTTTTCCGGTTATTTTTAACCGGCAGAGCCGGGAGTCGAGAGGACAAACATTGTCTGTATGCATCAAGCCCAGTTCAATCGAACACCTTCTACACAAGGAATAGAAAAGTGGACGCAGCACTGTCTAAGTGGTGGGGGAGGTGCGATGTTTGTTGTTTAGTTGTTGAAGAAACAAACAAAAAAAGAAATGTAAAGGAACAAGACAAAACTAAATATTTAAAACTAAAAGAAATACACCTAAAGAGAGTCGTTTTGTGTCGAGCTTTCCAATCCTTGGGTTTGAAAGGGCGCCCAATCGAATGGCGCCATCAGTTTTAGTCCCAATTAACTGCTTGGACCGTTTTTTTGCCGGTGAACCGGTTTTGACCTTTTCCGGTTATTTTTAACCGGCAGAGCCGGGAGTCGAGAGGACAAACATTGTCGGTATGCACCAAGCCCAGCTCAATCGAACACCTTCTACACAAGGTATGGAAAAGTGGACGTAGCACTGTCTATTCTAAGCGGCGGGGTTCATTTTTTAGGGAAAAAAAAGAAATGCAAAGAAGTTGGGACTTGGAATAATTTTCGGCGAAAGAAACATTTAAACAATTAACCATTTCTCTAGTACGTCCGCGCGGACCCTACTTAGGGCGACTCGAAACAAAGACGAACCGCGGTCCACGGCTACAATCCCCGCCCCATGTTTGCATATTTCTTCGTATCTATGCAAGGGCGGCGGAGGGACATCCACTCCCCCCTGTACTACAGACGGCTGCATTTGCTGATTGCCCACCAAGCACTGGCCAATGTGGCGGAAAGGTGAACTCTTCCCTACAGCAACACCAGCGATGCACCAGCCATTGCCTGACCACCAATGGCTGGCATGCCCCGCTGGTCCAGCAATGGCTGGTATACGGACCAGCTGGCTGGACCAGCAATGGGGCTAGCTACAACAGCAATGCAGCAGCCCCCACCAGCCATTGCCCGACCAGCAGCGGCTGGTATCCCCCCCACTGGTCCAGCCATGGCTGGCATACGGACCATCTGGCTGGACCAGCAATGGGGTCGGTATGCGGACCAGCAATGGGGCTGGTATGCCCGGCCAGCCATTGCCCGGTTGCCCGACCAGCTGGCTTGTATGCCCCACCAGTGGTAGCGACGCCGTCTCCGCGGCTTTTGTTTTTCCAAAGCCCGCCTAAATTGTGCAAACTCGAATGCTCATAGCGCCTTAACCGTTAGAGGCGCCGACACCGAATCGGGTACCTGGGGGTTTAAAAAGGTGTCCGATCGAAAGGCATCATCGGTTTTAATCCCAAGTATATTTTTGAACCGGTTTGCTCCGGTTAACCAGTTTTGATATTTTCCGGTTATTTTTAACCGGCAGAGCCGGGAGTCGAGAGGACAGACATTGTCGGTATGCACCAAGCCCAGTTCAATCGAACACCTTCTACACAAGGAATAGAAAAGTGGACGCAGCACTGTCTAAGTGGTGGGGGAGGTGCGATGTTTGTTGTTTAGTTGTTGAAGAAACAAACAAAAAAAGAAATGTAAAGGAACAAGACAAAACTAAATATTTAAAACTAAAAGAAATACACCTAAAGAGAGTCGTTTTGTGTCGAGCTTTCCAATCATTGGGTTTGAAAGGGCGCCCAATCGAATGGCGCCATCAGTTTTAGTCCCAATTAACTGCTTGGACCGTTTTTTTGCCGGTAAACCGGTTTTGACTTTTTCCGGTTATTTTTAACCGGCAGAGCCGGGAGTCGAGAGGAAAAACATTGTCTGTATGCATCAAGCCCAGTTCAATCGAACACCTTCTACACAAGGAATAGAAAAGTGGACGCAGCACTGTCTAAGTGGTGGGGGAGGTGCGATGTTTGTTGTTTAGTTGTTGAAGAAACAAACAAAAAAAGAAATGTAAAGGAACAAGACAAAACTAAATATTTAAAACTAAAAGAAATACACCTAAAGAGAGTCGTTTTGTGTCGAGCTTTCCAATCATTGGGTTTGAAAGGGCGCCCAATCGAATGGCGCCATCAGTTTTAGTCCCAATTAACTGCTTGGACCGTTTTTTTGCCGGTAAACCGGTTTTGACCTTTTCCGGTTATTTTTAACCGGCAGAGCCGGGACTCGAGAGGACAAACATTGTCGGTATGCATCAAGCCCAGTTCAATCGAACACCTTCTACACAAGGTATGGAAAAGTGGACGTAGCACTGTCTATTCTAAGCGGCGGGGTTCATTTTTTTGGGAAAAAAAAGAAATGCAAAGAAGTTGGGACTTGGGAATAATTTTCGGCGAAAGAAACATTTAAACAATTAACCATTTCTCTAGTACGTCCGCGCGGACCCTACTTAGGGCGACTCGAAACAAAGACGAACCGCGGTCCACGGCTACAATCCCCGCCCCATGTTTGCATATTTCTTCGTATCTATGCAAGGGCGGCGGAGGGACATCCACTCCCCCCTGTACTACAGACGGCTGCATTTGCTGATTGCCCACCAAGCACTGGCCAATGTGGCGGAAAGGTGAACTCTTCCCTACAGCAACACCAGCGATGCACCAGCCATTGCCTGACCACCAATGGCTGGCATGCCCCGCTGGTCCAGCAATGGCTGGTATACGGACCAGCTGGCTGGACCAGCAATGGGGCTAGCTACAACAGCAATGCAGCAGCCCCCACCAGCCATTGCCCGACCAGCAGCGGCTGGTATCCCCCCCACTGGTAGAGCCATGGCTGGCATACGGACCATCTGGCTGGACCAGCAATGGGGTCGGTATGCGGACCAGCAATGGGGCTGGTATGCCCGGCCAGCCATTGCCCGGTTGCCCGACCAGCTGGCTTGTATGCCCCACCAGTGGTAGCGACGCCGTCTCCGCGGCTTTTGTTTTTCCAAAGCCAGCGTAAATTGTGCAAACTCGAATGCTCATAGCGCCTTAACCGTTAGAGGCGCCGACACCGAATCGGGTACCTGGGGGTTTAAAAAGGTGTCCGATCGAAAGGCATCATCGGTTTTAATCCCAAGTATATTTTTGAACCGGTTTGCTCCGGTTAACCAGTTTTGATATTTTCCGGTTATTTTTAACCGGCAGAGCCGGGAGTCGAGAGGACAGACATTGTCGGTATGCACCAAGCCCAGTTCAATCGAACACCTTCTACACAAGGAATAGAAAAGTGGACGCAGCACTGTCTAAGTGGTGGGGGAGGTGCGATGTTTGTTGTTTAGTTGTTGAAGAATTAAACAAAAAAAGAAATGTAAAGGAACAAGACAAAACTAAATATTTAAAACTAAAAGAAATACACCTAAAGAGAGTCGTTTTGTGTCGAGCTTTCCAATCATTGGGTTTGAAAGGGCGCCCAATCGAATGGCGCCATCAGTTTTAGTCCCAATTAACTGCTTGGACCGTTTTTTTGCCGGTAAACCGGTTTTGACTTTTTCCGGTTATTTTTAACCGGCAGAGCCGGGAGTCGAGAGGACAAACATTGTCTGTATGCATCAAGCCCAGTTCAATCGAACACCTTCTACACAAGGAATAGAAAAGTGGACGCAGCACTGTCTAAGTGGTGGGGGAGGTGCGATGTTTGTTGTTTAGTTGTTGAAGAAACAAACAAAAAAAGAAATGTAAAGGAACAAGACAAAACTAAATATTTAAAACTAAAAGAAATACACCTAAAGAGAGTCGTTTTGTGTCGAGCTTTCCAATCATTGGGTTTGAAAGGGCGCCCAATCGAATGGCGCCATCAGTTTTAGTCCCAATTAACTGCTTGGACCGTTTTTTTGCCGGTAAACCGGTTTTGACCTTTTCCGGTTATTTTTAACCGGCAGAGCCGGGACTCGAGAGGACAAACATTGTCGGTATGCATCAAGCCCAGTTCAATCGAACACCTTCTACACAAGGTATGGAAAAGTGGACGTAGCACTGTCTATTCTAAGCGGCGGGGTTCATTTTTTTGGGAAAAAAAAGAAATGCAAAGAAGTTGGGACTTGGGAATAATTTTCGGCGAAAGAAACATTTAAACAATTAACCATTTCTCTAGTACGTCCGCGCGGACCCTACTTAGGGCGACTCGAAACAAAGACGAACCGCGGTCCACGGCTACAATCCCCGCCCCATGTTTGCATATTTCTTCGTATCTATGCAAGGGCGGCGGAGGGACATCCACTCCCCCCTGTACTACAGACGGCTGCATTTGCTGATTGCCCACCAAGCACTGGCCAATGTGGCGGAAAGGTGAACTCTTCCCTACAGCAACACCAGCGATGCACCAGCCATTGCCTGACCACCAATGGCTGGCATGCCCCGCTGGTCCAGCAATGGCTGGTATACGGACCAGCTGGCTGGACCAGCAATGGGGCTAGCTACAACAGCAATGCAGCAGCCCCCACCAGCCATTGCCCGACCAGCAGCGGCTGGTATCCCCCCCACTGGTAGAGCCATGGCTGGCATACGGACCATCTGGCTGGACCAGCAATGGGGTCGGTATGCGGACCAGCAATGGGGCTGGTATGCCCGGCCAGCCATTGCCCGGTTGCCCGACCAGCTGGCTTGTATGCCCCACCAGTGGTAGCGACGCCGTCTCCGCGGCTTTTGTTTTTCCAAAGCCAGCCTAAATTGTGCAAACTCGAATGCTCATAGCGCCTTAACCGTTAGAGGCGCCGACACCGAATCGGGTACCTGGGGGTTTAAAAAGGTGTCCGATCGAAAGGCATCATCGGTTTTAATCCCAAGTATATTTTTGAACCGGTTTGCTCCGGTTAACCAGTTTTGATATTTTCCGGTTATTTTTAACCGGCAGAGCCGGGAGTCGAGAGGACAGACATTGTCGGTATGCACCAAGCCCAGTTCAATCGAACACCTTCTACACAAGGAATAGAAAAGTGGACGCAGCACTGTCTAAGTGGTGGGGGAGGTGCGATGTTTGTTGTTTAGTTGTTGAAGAATTAAACAAAAAAAGAAATGTAAAGGAACAAGACAAAACTAAATATTTAAAACTAAAAGAAATACACCTAAAGAGAGTCGTTTTGTGTCGAGCTTTCCAATCATTGGGTTTGAAAGGGCGCCCAATCGAATGGCGCCATCAGTTTTAGTCCCAATTAACTGCTTGGACCGTTTTTTTGCCGGTAAACCGGTTTTGACTTTTTCCGGTTATTTTTAACCGGCAGAGCCGGGAGTCGAGAGGACAAACATTGTCTGTATGCATCAAGCCCAGTTCAATCGAACACCTTCTACACAAGGAATAGAAAAGTGGACGCAGCACTGTCTAAGTGGTGGGGGAGGTGCGATGTTTGTTGTTTAGTTGTTGAAGAAACAAACAAAAAAAGAAATGTAAAGGAACAAGACAAAACTAAATATTTAAAACTAAAAGAAATACACCTAAAGAGAGTTGTTTTGTGTCGAGCTTTCCAATCCTTGGGTTTGAAAGGGCGCCCAATCGAATGGCGCCATCAGCTTTAGTCCCAATTAACTGCTTGGACCGTTTTTTTGCCGGTGAACCGGTTTTGACCTTTTCCGGTTATTTTTAACCGGCAGAGCCGGGAGTCGAGAGGACAAACATTGTCGGTATGCACCAAGCCCAGCTCAATCGAACACCTTCTACACAAGGTATGGAAAAGTGGACGTAGCACTGTCTATTCTAAGCGGCGGGGTTCATTTTTTAGGGAAAAAAAAGAAATGCAAAGAAGTTGGGACTTGGAATAATTTTCGGCGAAAGAAACATTTAAACAATTAACCATTTCTCTAGTACGTCCGCGCGGACCCTACTTAGGGCGACTCGAAACAAAGACGAACCGCGGTCCACGGCTACAATCCCCGCCCCATGTTTGCATATTTCTTCGTATCTATGCAAGGGCGGCGGAGGGACATCCACTCCCCCCTGTACTACAGACGGCTGCATTTGCTGATTGCCCACCAAGCAATGGCCAATGTGGCGGAAAGGTGAACTCTTCCCTACAGCAACACCAGCGATGCACCAGCCATTGCCTGACCACCAATGGCTGGCATGCCCCGCTGGTCCAGCAGTGGCTGGTATACGGACCAGCTGGCTGGACCAGCAATGGGGCTAGCTACAACAGCAATGCAGCAGCCCCCACCAGCCATTGCCCGACCAGCAGCGGCTGGTATCCCCCCCACTGGTCCAGCCATGGCTGGCATACGGACCATCTGGCTGGACCAGCAATGGGGTCGGTATGCGGACCAGCAATGGGGCTGGTATGCCCGGCCAGCCATTGCCCGGTTGCCCGACCAGCTGGCTTGTATGCCCCACCAGTGGTAGCGACGCCGTCTCCGCGGCTTTTGTTTTTCCAAAGCCAGCCTAAATTGTGCAAACTCGAATGCTCATAGCGCCTTAACCGTTAGAGGCGCCGACACCGAATCGGGTACCTGGGGGTTTAAAAAGGTGTCCGATCGAAAGGCATCATCGGTTTTAATCCCAAGTATATTTTTGAACCGGTTTGCTCCGGTTAACCAGTTTTGATATTTTCCGGTTATTTTTAACCGGCAGAGCCGGGAGTCGAGAGGACAGACATTGTCGGTATGCACCAAGCCCAGTTCAATCGAACACCTTCTACACAAGGAATAGAAAAGTGGACGCAGCACTGTCTAAGTGGTGGGGGAGGTGCGATGTTTGTTGTTTAGTTGTTGAAGAAACAAACAAAAAAAGAAATGTAAAGGAACAAGACAAAACTAAATATTTAAAACTAAAAGAAATACACCTAAAGAGAGTCGTTTTGTGTCGAGCTTTCCAATCATTGGGTTTGAAAGGGCGCCCAATCGAATGGCGCCATCAGTTTTAGTCCCAATTAACTGCTTGGACCGTTTTTTTGCCGGTAAACCGGTTTTGACTTTTTCCGGTTATTTTTAACCGGCAGAGCCGGGAGTCGAGAGGACAAACATTGTCTGTATGCATCAAGCCCAGTTCAATCGAACACCTTCTACACAAGGAATAGAAAAGTGGACGCAGCACTGTCTAAGTGGTGGGGGAGGTGCGATGTTTGTTGTTTAGTTGTTGAAGAAACAAACAAAAAAAGAAATGTAAAGGAACAAGACAAAACTAAATATTTAAAACTAAAAGAAATACACCTAAAGAGAGTCGTTTTGTGTCGAGCTTTCCAATCATTGGGTTTGAAAGGGCGCCCAATCGAATGGCGCCATCAGTTTTAGTCCCAATTAACTGCTTGGACCGTTTTTTTGCCGGTAAACCGGTTTTGACCTTTTCCGGTTATTTTTAACCGGCAGAGCCGGGACTCGAGAGGACAAACATTGTCGGTATGCATCAAGCCCAGTTCAATCGAACACCTTCTACACAAGGTATGGAAAAGTGGACGTAGCACTGTCTATTCTAAGCGGCGGGGTTCATTTTTTTGGGAAAAAAAAGAAATGCAAAGAAGTTGGGACTTGGGAATAATTTTCGGCGAAAGAAACATTTAAACAATTAACCATTTCTCTAGTACGTCCGCGCGGACCCTACTTAGGGCGACTCGAAACAAAGACGAACCGCGGTCCACGGCTACAATCCCCGCCCCATGTTTGCATATTTCTTCGTATCTATGCAAGGGCGGCGGAGGGACATCCACTCCCCCCTGTACTACAGACGGCTGCATTTGCTGATTGCCCACCAAGCACTGGCCAATGTGGCGGAAAGGTGAACTCTTCCCTACAGCAACACCAGCGATGCACCAGCCATTGCCTGACCACCAATGGCTGGCATGCCCCGCTGGTCCAGCAATGGCTGGTATACGGACCAGCTGGCTGGACCAGCAATGGGGCTAGCTACAACAGCAATGCAGCAGCCCCCACCAGCCATTGCCCGACCAGCAGCGGCTGGTATCCCCCCCACTGGTAGAGCCATGGCTGGCATACGGACCATCTGGCTGGACCAGCAATGGGGTCGGTATGCGGACCAGCAATGGGGCTGGTATGCCCGGCCAGCCATTGCCCGGTTGCCCGACCAGCTGGCTTGTATGCCCCACCAGTGGTAGCGACGCCGTCTCCGCGGCTTTTGTTTTTCCAAAGCCAGCCTAAATTGTGCAAACTCGAATGCTCATAGCGCCTTAACCGTTAGAGGCGCCGACACCGAATCGGGTACCTGGGGGTTTAAAAAGGTGTCCGATCGAAAGGCATCATCGGTTTTAATCCCAAGTATATTTTTGAACCGGTTTGCTCCGGTTAACCAGTTTTGATATTTTCCGGTTATTTTTAACCGGCAGAGCCGGGAGTCGAGAGGACAGACATTGTCGGTATGCACCGAGCCCAGTTCAATCGAACACCTTCTACACAAGGAATAGAAAAGTGGACGCAGCACTGTCTAAGTGGTGGGGGAGGTGCGATGTTTGTTGTTTAGTTGTTGAAGAATTAAACAAAAAAAGAAATGTAAAGGAACAAGACAAAACTAAATATTTAAAACTAAAAGAAATACACCTAAAGAGAGTCGTTTTGTGTCGAGCTTTCCAATCCTTGGGTTTGAAAGGGCGCCCAATCGAATGGCGCCATCAGTTTTAGTCCCAATTAACTGCTTGGACCGTTTTTTTGCCGGTGAACCGGTTTTGACCTTTTCCGGTTATTTTTAACCGGCAGAGCCGGGAGTCGAGAGGACAAACATTGTCGGTATGCACCAAGCCCAGCTCAATCGAACACCTTCTACACAAGGTATGGAAAAGTGGACGTAGCACTGTCTATTCTAAGCGGCGGGGTTCATTTTTTAGGGAAAAAAAAGAAATGCAAAGAAGTTGGGACTTGGAATAATTTTCGGCGAAAGAAACATTTAAACAATTAACCATTTCTCTAGTACGTCCGCGCGGACCCTACTTAGGGCGACTCGAAACAAAGACGAACCGCGGTCCACGGCTACAATCCCCGCCCCATGTTTGCATATTTCTTCGTATCTATGCAAGGGCGGCGGAGGGACATCCACTCCCCCCTGTACTACAGACGGCTGCATTTGCTGATTGCCCACCAAGCACTGGCCAATGTGGCGGAAAGGTGAACTCTTCCCTACAGCAACACCAGCGATGCACCAGCCATTGCCTGACCACCAATGGCTGGCATGCCCCGCTGGTCCAGCAATGGCTGGTATACGGACCAGCTGGCTGGACCAGCAATGGGGCTAGCTACAACAGCAATGCAGCAGCCCCCACCAGCCATTGCCCGACCAGCAGCGGCTGGTATCCCCCCCACTGGTCCAGCCATGGCTGGCATACGGACCATCTGGCTGGACCAGCAATGGGGTCGGTATGCGGACCAGCAATGGGGCTGGTATGCCCGGCCAGCCATTGCCCGGTTGCCCGACCAGCTGGCTTGTATGCCCCACCAGTGGTAGCGACGCCGTCTCCGCGGCTTTTGTTTTTCCAAAGCCAGCCTAAATTGTGCAAACTCGAATGCTCATAGCGCCTTAACCGTTAGAGGCGCCGACACCGAATCGGGTACCTGGGGGTTTAAAAAGGTGTCCGATCGAAAGGCATCATCGGTTTTAATCCCAAGTATATTTTTGAACCGGTTTGCTCCGGTTAACCAGTTTTGATATTTTCCGGTTATTTTTAACCGGCAGAGCCGGGAGTCGAGAGGACAGACATTGTCGGTATGCACCAAGCCCAGTTCAATCGAACACCTTCTACACAAGGAATAGAAAAGTGGACGCAGCACTGTCTAAGTGGTGGGGGAGGTGCGATGTTTGTTGTTTAGTTGTTGAAGAAACAAACAAAAAAAGAAATGTAAAGGAACAAGACAAAACTAAATATTTAAAACTAAAAGAAATACACCTAAAGAGAGTCGTTTTGTGTCGAGCTTTCCAATCATTGGGTTTGAAAGGGCGCCCAATCGAATGGCGCCATCAGTTTTAGTCCCAATTAACTGCTTGGACCGTTTTTTTGCCGGTAAACCGGTTTTGACTTTTTCCGGTTATTTTTAACCGGCAGAGCCGGGAGTCGAGAGGACAAACATTGTCTGTATGCATCAAGCCCAGTTCAATCGAACACCTTCTACACAAGGAATAGAAAAGTGGACGCAGCACTGTCTAAGTGGTGGGGGAGGTGCGATGTTTGTTGTTTAGTTGTTGAAGAAACAAACAAAAAAAGAAATGTAAAGGAACAAGACAAAACTAAATATTTAAAACTAAAAGAAATACACCTAAAGAGAGTCGTTTTGTGTCGAGCTTTCCAATCATTGGGTTTGAAAGGGCGCCCAATCGAATGGCGCCATCAGTTTTAGTCCCAATTAACTGCTTGGACCGTTTTTTTGCCGGTAAACCGGTTTTGACCTTTTCCGGTTATTTTTAACCGGCAGAGCCGGGACTCGAGAGGACAAACATTGTCGGTATGCATCAAGCCCAGTTCAATCGAACACCTTCTACACAAGGTATGGAAAAGTGGACGTAGCACTGTCTATTCTAAGCGGCGGGGTTCATTTTTTTGGGAAAAAAAAGAAATGCAAAGAAGTTGGGACTTGGGAATAATTTTCGGCGAAAGAAACATTTAAACAATTAACCATTTCTCTAGTACGTCCGCGCGGACCCTACTTAGGGCGACTCGAAACAAAGACGAACCGCGGTCCACGGCTACAATCCCCGCCCCATGTTTGCATATTTCTTCGTATCTATGCAAGGGCGGCGGAGGGACATCCACTCCCCCCTGTACTACAGACGGCTGCATTTGCTGATTGCCCACCAAGCACTGGCCAATGTGGCGGAAAGGTGAACTCTTCCCTACAGCAACACCAGCGATGCACCAGCCATTGCCTGACCACCAATGGCTGGCATGCCCCGCTGGTCCAGCAATGGCTGGTATACGGACCAGCTGGCTGGACCAGCAATGGGGCTAGCTACAACAGCAATGCAGCAGCCCCCACCAGCCATTGCCCGACCAGCAGCGGCTGGTATCCCCCCCACTGGTCCAGCCATGGCTGGCATACGGACCATCTGGCTGGACCAGCAATGGGGTCGGTATGCGGACCAGCAATGGGGCTGGTATGCCCGGCCAGCCATTGCCCGGTTGCCCGACCAGCTGGCTTGTATGCCCCACCAGTGGTAGCGACGCCGTCTCCGCGGCTTTTGTTTTTCCAAAGCCAGCCTAAATTGTGCAAACTCGAATGCTCATAGCGCCTTAACCGTTAGAGGCGCCGACACCGAATCGGGTACCTGGGGGTTTAAAAAGGTGTCCGATCGAAAGGCATCATCGGTTTTAATCCCAAGTATATTTTTGAACCGGTTTGCTCCGGTTAACCAGTTTTGATATTTTCCGGTTATTTTTAACCGGCAGAGCCGGGAGTCGAGAGGACAGACATTGTCGGTATGCACCAAGCCCAGTTCAATCGAACACCTTCTACACAAGGAATAGAAAAGTGGACGCAGCACTGTCTAAGTGGTGGGGGAGGTGCGATGTTTGTTGTTTAGTTGTTGAAGAAACAAACAAAAAAAGAAATGTAAAGGAACAAGACAAAACTAAATATTTAAAACTAAAAGAAATACACCTAAAGAGAGTCGTTTTGTGTCGAGCTTTCCAATCATTGGGTTTGAAAGGGCGCCCAATCGAATGGCGCCATCAGTTTTAGTCCCAATTAACTGCTTGGACCGTTTTTTTGCCGGTAAACCGGTTTTGACTTTTTCCGGTTATTTTTAACCGGCAGAGCCGGGAGTCGAGAGGACAAACATTGTCTGTATGCATCAAGCCCAGTTCAATCGAACACCTTCTACACAAGGAATAGAAAAGTGGACGCAGCACTGTCTAAGTGGTGGGGGAGGTGCGATGTTTGTTGTTTAGTTGTTGAAGAAACAAACAAAAAAAGAAATGTAAAGGAACAAGACAAAACTAAATATTTAAAACTAAAAGAAATACACCTAAAGAGAGTCGTTTTGTGTCGAGCTTTCCAATCCTTGGGTTTGAAAGGGCGCCCAATCGAATGGCGCCATCAGTTTTAGTCCCAATTAACTGCTTGGACCGTTTTTTTGCCGGTGAACCGGTTTTGACCTTTTCCGGTTATTTTTAACCGGCAGAGCCGGGAGTCGAGAGGACAAACATTGTCGGTATGCACCAAGCCCAGCTCAATCGAACACCTTCTACACAAGGTATGGAAAAGTGGACGAAGCACTGTCTATTCTAAGCGGCGGGGTTCATTTTTTAGGGAAAAAAAAGAAATGCAAAGAAGTTGGGACTTGGAATAATTTTCGGCGAAAGAAACATTTAAACAATTAACCATTTCTCTAGTACGTCCGCGCGGACCCTACTTAGGGCGACTCGAAACAAAGACGAACCGCGGTCCACGGCTACAATCCCCGCCCCATGTTTGCATATTTCTTCGTATCTATGCAAGGGCGGCGGAGGGACATCCACTCCCCCCTGTACTACAGACGGCTGCATTTGCTGATTGCCCACCAAGCACTGGCCAATGTGGCGGAAAGGTGAACTCTTCCCTACAGCAACACCAGCGATGCACCAGCCATTGCCTGACCACCAATGGCTGGCATGCCCCGCTGGTCCAGCAATGGCTGGTATACGGACCAGCTGGCTGGACCAGCAATGGGGCTAGCTACAACAGCAATGCAGCAGCCCCCACCAGCCATTGCCCGACCAGCAGCGGCTGGTATCCCCACCACTGGTCCAGCCATGGCTGGCATACGGACCATCTGGCTGGACCAGCAATGGGGTCGGTATGCGGACCAGCAATGGGGCTGGTATGCCCGGCCAGCCATTGCCCGGTTGCCCGACCAGCTGGCTTGTATGCCCCACCAGTGGTAGCGACGCCGTCTCCGCGGCTTTTGTTTTTCCAAAGCCAGCCTAAATTGTGCAAACTCGAATGCTCATAGCGCCTTAACCGTTAGAGGCGCCGACACCGAATCGGGTACCTGGGGGTTTAAAAAGGTGTCCGATCGAAAGGCATCATCGGTTTTAATCCCAAGTATATTTTTGAACCGGTTTGCTCCGGTTAACCAGTTTTGATATTTTCCGGTTATTTTTAACCGGCAGAGCCGGGAGTCGAGAGGACAGACATTGTCGGTATGCACCAAGCCCAGTTCAATCGAACACCTTCTACACAAGGAATAGAAAAGTGGACGCAGCACTGTCTAAGTGGTGGGGGAGGTGCGATGTTTGTTGTTTAGTTGTTGAAGAAACAAACAAAAAAAGAAATGTAAAGGAACAAGACAAAACTAAATATTTAAAACTAAAAGAAATACACCTAAAGAGAGTCGTTTTGTGTCGAGCTTTCCAATCATTGGGTTTGAAAGGGCGCCCAATCGAATGGCGCCATCAGTTTTAGTCCCAATTAACTGCTTGGACCGTTTTTTTGCCGGTAAACCGGTTTTGACTTTTTCCGGTTATTTTTAACCGGCAGAGCCGGGAGTCGAGAGGACAAACATTGTCTGTATGCATCAAGCCCAGTTCAATCGAACACCTTCTACACAAGGAATAGAAAAGTGGACGCAGCACTGTCTAAGTGGTGGGGGAGGTGCGATGTTTGTTGTTTAGTTGTTGAAGAAACAAACAAAAAAAGAAATGTAAAGGAACAAGACAAAACTAAATATTTAAAACTAAAAGAAATACACCTAAAGAGAGTCGTTTTGTGTCGAGCTTTCCAATCCTTGGGTTTGAAAGGGCGCCCAATCGAATGGCGCCTTTAGTTTTAGTCCCAATTAACTGCTTGGACCGTTTTTTTGCCGGTGAACCGGTTTTGACCTTTTCCGGTTATTTTTAACCGGCAGAGCCGGGAGTCGAGAGGACAAACATTGTCGGTATGCACCAAGCCCAGCTCAATCGAACACCTTCTACACAAGGTATGGAAAAGTGGACGTAGCACTGTCTATTCTAAGCGGCGGGGTTCATTTTTTAGGGAAAAAAAAGAAATGCAAAGAAGTTGGGACTTGGAATAATTTTCGGCGAAAGAAACATTTAAACAATTAACCATTTCTCTAGTACGTCCGCGCGGACCCTACTTAGGGCGACTCGAAACAAAGACGAACCGCGGTCCACGGCTACAATCCCCGCCCCATGTTTGCATATTTCTTCGTATCTATGCAAGGGCGGCGGAGGGACATCCACTCCCCCCTGTACTACAGACGGCTGCATTTGCTGATTGCCCACCAAGCACTGGCCAATGTGGCGGAAAGGTGAACTCTTCCCTACAGCAACACCCGCGATGCACCAGCCATTGCCTGACCACCAATGGCTGGCATGCCCCGCTGGTCCAGCAATGGCTGGTATACGGACCAGCTGGCTGGACCAGCAATGGGGCTAGCTACAACAGCAATGCAGCAGCCCCCACCAGCCATTGCCCGACCAGCAGCGGCTGGTATCCCCCCCACTGGTCCAGCCATGGCTGGCATACGGACCATCTGGCTGGACCAGCAATGGGGTCGGTATGCGGACCAGCAATGGGGCTGGTATGCCCGGCCAGCCATTGCCCGGTTGCCCGACCAGCTGGCTTGTATGCCCCACCAGTGGTAGCGACGCCGTCTCCGCGGCTTTTGTTTTTCCAAAGCCCGCCTAAATTGTGCAAACTCGAATGCTCATAGCGCCTTAACCGTTAGAGGCGCCGACACCGAATCGGGTACCTGGGGGTTTAAAAAGGTGTCCGATCGAAAGGCATCATCGGTTTTAATCCCAAGTATATTTTTGAACCGGTTTGCTCCGGTTAATCAGTTTTGATATTTTCCGGTTATTTTTAACCGGCAGAGCCGGGAGTCGAGAGGACAGACATTGTCGGTATGCACCAAGCCCAGTTCAATCGAACACCTTCTACACAAGGAATAGAAAAGTGGACGCAGCACTGTCTAAGTGGTGGGGGAGGTGCGATGTTTGTTGTTTAGTTGTTGAAGAAACAAACAAAAAAAGAAATGTAAAGGAACAAGACAAAACTAAATATTTAAAACTAAAAGAAATACACCTAAAGAGAGTCGTTTTGTGTCGAGCTTTCCAATCATTGGGTTTGAAAAGGCGCCCAATCGAATGGCGCCATCAGTTTTAGTCCCAATTAACTGCTTGGACCGTTTTTTTGCCGGTAAACCGGTTTTGACCTTTTCCGGTTATTTTTAACCGGCAGAGCCGGGACTCGAGAGGACAAACATTGTCGGTATGCAACAAGCCCAGTTCAATCGAACACCTTCTACACAAGGTATGGAAAAGTGGACGTAGCACTGTCTATTCTAAGCGCCGGGGTTCATTTTTTAGGGAAAAAAAAGAAATGCAAAGAAGTTGGGACTTGGAATAATTTTCGGCGAAAGAAACATTTAAACAATTAACCATTTCTCTAGTACGTCCGCGCGGACCCTACTTAGGGCGACTCGAAACAAAGACGAACCGCGGTCCACGGCTACAATCCCCGCCCCATGTTTGCATATTTCTTCGTATCTATGCAAGGGCGGCGGAGGGACATCCACTCCCCCCTGTACTACAGACGGCTGCATTTGCTGATTGCCCACCAAGCACTGGCCAATGTGGCGGAAAGGTGAACTCTTCCCTACAGCAACACCAGCGATGCACCAGCCATTGCCTGACCACCAATGGCTGGCATGCCCCGCTGGTCCAGCAATGGCTGGTATACGGACCAGCTGGCTGGACCAGCAATGGGGCTAGCTACAACAGCAATGCAGCAGCCCCCACCAGCCATTGCCCGACCAGCAGCGGCTGGTATCCCCCCCACTGGTCCAGCCATGGCTGGCATACGGACCATCTGGCTGGACCAGCAATGGGGTCGGTATGCGGACCAGCAATGGGGCTGGTATGCCCGGCCAGCCATTGCCCGGTTGCCCGACCAGCTGGCTTGTATGCCCCACCAGTGGTAGCGACGCCGTCTCCGCGGCTTTTGTTTTTCCAAAGCCAGCCTAAATTGTGCAAACTCGAATGCTCATAGCGCCTTAACCGTTAGAGGCGCCGACACCGAATCGGGTACCTGGGGGTTTAAAAAGGTGTCCGATCGAAAGGCATCATCGGTTTTAATCCCAAGTATATTTTTGAACCGGTTTGCTCCGGTTAATCAGTTTTGATATTTTCCGGTTATTTTTAACCGGCAGAGCCGGGAGTCGAGAGGACAGACATTGTCGGTATGCACCAAGCCCAGTTCAATCGAACACCTTCTACACAAGGAATAGAAAAGTGGACGCAGCACTGTCTAAGTGGTGGGGGAGGTGCGATGTTTGTTGTTTAGTTGTTGAAGAAACAAACAAAAAAAGAAATGTAAAGGAACAAGACAAAACTAAATATTTAAAACTAAAAGAAATACACCTAAAGAGAGTCGTTTTGTGTCGAGCTTTCCAATCATTGGGTTTGAAAGGGCGCCCAATCGAATGGCGCCATCAGTTTTAGTCCCAATTAACTGCTTGGACCGTTTTTTTGCCGGTTAACCGGTTTTGACCTTTTCCGGTTATTTTTAACCGGCAGAGCCGGGACTCGAGAGGACAAACATTGTCGGTATGCATCAAGCCCAGTTCAATCGAACACCTTCTACACAAGGTATGGAAAAGTGGACGTAGCACTGTCTATTCTAAGCGGCGGGGTTCATTTTTTTGGGAAAAAAAAGAAATGCAAAGAAGTTGGGACTTGGAATAATTTTCGGCGAAAGAAACATTTAAACAATTAACCATTTCTCTAGTACGTCCGCGCGGACCCTACTTAGGGCGACTCGAAACAAAGACGAACCGCGGTCCACGGCTACAATCCCCGCCCCATGTTTGCATATTTCTTCGTATCTATGCAAGGGCGGCCGAGGGACATCCACTCCCCCCTGTACTACAGACGGCTGCATTTGCTGATCGCCCACCAAGCACTGGCCAATGTGGCGGAAAGGTGAACTCTTCCCTACAGCAACACCAGCGATGCACCAGCCATTGCCTGACCACCAATGGCTGGCATGCCCCGCTGGTCCAGCAATGGCTGGTATACGGACCAGCTGGCTGGACCAGCAATGGGGCTAGCTACAACAGCAATGCAGCAGCCCCCACCAGCCATTGCCCGACAAGCAGCGGCTGGTATCCCCCCAATGGTCCAGCCATGGCTGGCATACGGACCATCTGGCTGGACCAGCAATGGGGCTGGTATGCCCGGCCAGCCATTGCCCGGTTGCCCGACCAGCTGGCTGGTATGCCCCACCAGTGGTAGCGACGCCGTCTCCGCGGCTTTTGTTTTTCCAAAGCCCGCCTAAATTGTGCAAACTCGAATGCTCATAGCGCCTTAACCGTTAGAGGCGCCGACACCGAATCGGGTACCTGGGGGTTTAAAAAGGTGTCCGATCGAAAGGCATCATCGGTTTTAATCCCAAGTATATTTTTGAACCGGTTTGCTCCGGTTAATCAGTTTTGATATTTTCCGGTTATTTTTAACCGGCAGAGCCGGGAGTCGAGAGGACAGACATTGTCGGTATGCACCAAGCCCAGTTCAATCGAACACCTTCTACACAAGGAATAGAAAAGTGGACGCAGCACTGTCTAAGTGGTGGGGGAGGTGCGATGTTTGTTGTTTAGTTGTTGAAGAAACAAACAAAAAAAGAAATGTAAAGGAACAAGACAAAACTAAATATTTAAAACTAAAAGAAATACACCTAAAGAGAGTCGTTTTGTGTCGAGCTTTCCAATCATTGGGTTTGAAAAGGCGCCCAATCGAATGGCGCCATCAGTTTTAGTCCCAATTAACTGCTTGGACCGTTTTTTTGCCGGTAAACCGGTTTTGACCTTTTCCGGTTATTTTTAACCGGCAGAGCCGGGACTCGAGAGGACAAACATTGTCGGTATGCAACAAGCCCAGTTCAATCGAACACCTTCTACACAAGGTATGGAAAAGTGGACGTAGCACTGTCTATTCTAAGCGCCGGGGTTCATTTTTTAGGGAAAAAAAAGAAATGCAAAGAAGTTGGGACTTGGAATAATTTTCGGCGAAAGAAACATTTAAACAATTAACCATTTCTCTAGTACGTCCGCGCGGACCCTACTTAGGGCGACTCGAAACAAAGACGAACCGCGGTCCACGGCTACAATCCCCGCCCCATGTTTGCATATTTCTTCGTATCTATGCAAGGGCGGCGGAGGGACATCCACTCCCCCCTGTACTACAGACGGCTGCATTTGCTGATTGCCCACCAAGCACTGGCCAATGTGGCGGAAAGGTGAACTCTTCCCTACAGCAACACCAGCGATGCACCAGCCATTGCCTGACCACCAATGGCTGGCATGCCCCGCTGGTCCAGCAATGGCTGGTATACGGACCAGCTGGCTGGACCAGCAATGGGGCTAGCTACAACAGCAATGCAGCAGCCCCCACCAGCCATTGCCCGACCAGCAGCGGCTGGTATCCCCCCCACTGGTCCAGCCATGGCTGGCATACGGACCATCTGGCTGGACCAGCAATGGGGTCGGTATGCGGACCAGCAATGGGGCTGGTATGCCCGGCCAGCCATTGCCCGGTTGCCCGACCAGCTGGCTTGTATGCCCCACCAGTGGTAGCGACGCCGTCTCCGCGGCTTTTGTTTTTCCAAAGCCAGCCTAAATTGTGCAAACTCGAATGCTCATAGCGCCTTAACCGTTAGAGGCGCCGACACCGAATCGGGTACCTGGGGGTTTAAAAAGGTGTCCGATCGAAAGGCATCATCGGTTTTAATCCCAAGTATATTTTTGAACCGGTTTGCTCCGGTTAATCAGTTTTGATATTTTCCGGTTATTTTTAACCGGCAGAGCCGGGAGTCGAGAGGACAGACATTGTCGGTATGCACCAAGCCCAGTTCAATCGAACACCTTCTACACAAGGAATAGAAAAGTGGACGCAGCACTGTCTAAGTGGTGGGGGAGGTGCGATGTTTGTTGTTTAGTTGTTGAAGAAACAAACAAAAAAAGAAATGTAAAGGAACAAGACAAAACTAAATATTTAAAACTAAAAGAAATACACCTAAAGAGAGTCGTTTTGTGTCGAGCTTTCCAATCATTGGGTTTGAAAGGGCGCCCAATCGAATGGCGCCATCAGTTTTAGTCCCAATTAACTGCTTGGACCGTTTTTTTGCCGGTTAACCGGTTTTGACCTTTTCCGGTTATTTTTAACCGGCAGAGCCGGGACTCGAGAGGACAAACATTGTCGGTATGCATCAAGCCCAGTTCAATCGAACACCTTCTACACAAGGTATGGAAAAGTGGACGTAGCACTGTCTATTCTAAGCGGCGGGGTTCATTTTTTTGGGAAAAAAAAGAAATGCAAAGAAGTTGGGACTTGGAATAATTTTCGGCGAAAGAAACATTTAAACAATTAACCATTTCTCTAGTACGTCCGCGCGGACCCTACTTAGGGCGACTCGAAACAAAGACGAACCGCGGTCCACGGCTACAATCCCCGCCCCATGTTTGCATATTTCTTCGTATCTATGCAAGGGCGGCCGAGGGACATCCACTCCCCCCTGTACTACAGACGGCTGCATTTGCTGATCGCCCACCAAGCACTGGCCAATGTGGCGGAAAGGTGAACTCTTCCCTACAGCAACACCAGCGATGCACCAGCCATTGCCTGACCACCAATGGCTGGCATGCCCCGCTGGTCCAGCAATGGCTGGTATACGGACCAGCTGGCTGGACCAGCAATGGGGCTAGCTACAACAGCAATGCAGCAGCCCCCACCAGCCATTGCCCGACAAGCAGCGGCTGGTATCCCCCCAATGGTCCAGCCATGGCTGGCATACGGACCATCTGGCTGGACCAGCAATGGGGCTGGTATGCCCGGCCAGCCATTGCCCGGTTGCCCGACCAGCTGGCTGGTATGCCCCACCAGTGGTAGCGACGCCGTCTCCGCGGCTTTTGTTTTTCCAAAGCCCGCCTAAATTGTGCAAACTCGAATGCTCATAGCGCCTTAACCGTTAGAGGCGCCGACACCGAATCGGGTACCTGGGGGTTTAAAAAGGTGTCCGATCGAAAGGCATCATCGGTTTTAATCCCAAGTATATTTTTGAACCGGTTTGCTCCGGTTAACCAGTTTTGATATTTTCCGGTTATTTTTAACCGGCAGAGCCGGGAGTCGAGAGGACAGACATTGTCGGTATGCAGCAAGCCCAGTTCAATCGAACACCTTCTACACAAGGAATAGAAAAGTGGACGCAGCACTGTCTAAGTGGTGGGGGAGGTGCGATGTTTGTTGTTTAGTTGTTGAAGAAACAAACAAAAAAAGAAATGTAAAGGAACAACACAAAACTAAATATTTAAAACTAAACGAAATACACCTAAAGAGAGTCGTTTTGTGTCGAGCTTTCCATTCTTTGGGTTAGAAAGGGCGCCCAATCGAATGGCGCCATCAGTTTTAGTCCCAATTAACCGCTTGAACTGTTTTTCTGCCGCAAAACCGGTTGTGACCTTTTCAGGTTATTTTTAACCGGAAGAGCCGGGAGTCGAGAGGACAAACATTGTCGGTATGCATCAAGCCCAGTTCAATCGAACACCTTCTACACAAGGTATGGAAAAGTGGACGTAGCACTGTCTATTCTAAAAGGCGGGGTTCATTTTTTAAGGAAAAAAAAGAAATGCAAAGAAGTTGGGACTTGGAATAATTTTCGGCGAAAGAAACATTTAAACAATTAACCATTTCTCTAGTACGTCCGCGCGGACCCTACTTAGGGCGACTCGAAACAAAGACGAACCGCGGTCCACGGCTACAATCCCCGCCCCATGTTTGCATATTTCTTCGTATCTATGCAAGGGCGGCCGAGGGACATCCACTCCCCCCTGTACTACAGACGGCTGCATTTGCTGATCGCCCACCAAGCACTGGCCAATGTGGCGGAAAGGTGAACTCTTCCCTACAGCAACACCAGCGATGCACCAGCCATTGCCTGACCACCAATGGCTGGCATGCCCCGCTGGTCCAGCAATGGCTGGTATACGGACCAGCTGGCTGGACCAGCAATGGGGCTAGCTACAACAGCAATGCAGCAGCCCCCACCAGCCATTGCCCGACCAGCAGCGGCTGGTATCCCCCCCACTGGTCCAGCCATGGCTGGCATACGGACCATCTGGCTGGACCAGCAATGGGGCTGGTATGCCCGGCCAGCCATTGCCCGGTTGCCCGACCAGCTGGCTGGTATGCCCCACCAGTGGTAGCGACGCCGTCTCCGCGGCTTTTGTTTTTCCAAAGCCCGCCTAAATTGTGCAAACTCGAATGCTCATAGCGCCTTAACCATTAGAGGCGCCGACACCGAATCGGGTACCTGGGGGTTTAAAAAGGTGTCCGATCGAAAGGCATCATCGGTTTTAATCCCAAGTATATTTTTGAACCGGTTTGCTCCGGTTAACCAGTTTTGATATTTTCCGGTTATTTTTAACCGGCAGAGCCGGGAGTCGAGAGGACAGACATTGTCGGTATGCACCAAGCCCAGTTCAATCGAACACCTTCTACACAAGGAATAGAAAAGTGGACGCAGCACTGTCTAAGTGGTGGGGGAGGTGCGATGTTTGTTGTTTAGTTGTTGAAGAAACAAACAAAAAAAGAAATGTAAAGGAACAACACAAAACTAAATATTTAAAACTAAAAGAAATACACCTAAATAGAGTCGTTTTGTGTCGAGCTTTCCAATCATTGGGTTTGAAAGGGCGCCCAATCGAATGGCGCCATCAGTTTTAGTCCCAATTAACTGCTTGGACCGTTTTTTTGCCGGTAAACCGGTTTTGACCTTTTCCGGTTATTTTTAACCGGCAGAGCCGGGAGTCGAGAGGACAAACATTGCCGGTATGCATCAAGCCCAGTTCAATCGAACACCTTCTACACAAGGTATGGAAAAGTGGACGTAGCACTGTCTATTCTAAGCGGGGGGTTCATTTTTTAGTGAAAAAAAAGAAATGCAAAGAAGTTGGGACTTGGAATAATTTTGGGCGAAAGAAACATTTAAACAATTAACCATTTCTCTAGTACGTCCGCGCGGACCCTACTTAGGGCGACTCGAAACAAAGACGAACCGCGGTCCACGGCTACAATCCCCGCCCCATGTTTGCATATTTCTTCGTATCTATGCAAGGGCGGCCGAGGGACATCCACTCCCCCCTGTACTACAGAAGGCTGCATTTGCTGATCGCCCACCAAGCACTGGCCAATGTGGCGGAAAGGTGAACTCTTCCCTACAGCAACACCAGCGATGCACCAGCCATTGCCTGACCACCAATGGCTGGCATGCCCCGCTGGTCCAGCAATGGCTGGTATACGGACCAGCTGGCTGGACCAGCAATGGGGCTAGCTACAACAGCAATGCAGCAGCCCCCACCAGCCATTGCCCGACCAGCAGCGGCTGGTATCCCCCCCACTGGTCCAGCCA
This sequence comes from Omphiscola glabra, assembly GCA_964017045.1. Classification (NCBI taxonomy): domain Eukaryota; kingdom Metazoa; phylum Mollusca; class Gastropoda; family Lymnaeidae; genus Omphiscola; species Omphiscola glabra. The sequence goes on from OZ024799.1 coordinate 159,746, forward strand.
TGGCTGGCATACGGACCATCTGGCTGGACCAGCAATGGGGTCGGTATGCGGACCAGCAATGGGGCTGGTATGCCCGGCCAGCCATTGCCCGGTTGCCCGACCAGCTGGCTGGTATGCCCCACCAGTGGTAGCGACGCCGTCTCCGCGGCTTTTGTTTTTCCAAAGCCCGCCTAAATTGTGCAAACTCGAATGCTCATAGCGCCTTAACCATTAGAGGCGCCGACACCGAATCGGGTACCTATGGGTTTAAAAAGGTGTCCGATCGAAAGGCATCATCGGTTTTAATCCCAAGTATATTTTTGAACCGGTTTGCTCCGGTTAACCAGTTTTGATATTTTCCGGTTATTTTTAACCGGCAGAGCCGGGAGTCGAGAGGACAGACATTGTCGGTATGCAGCAAGCCCAGTTCAATCGAACACCTTCTACACAAGGAATAGAAAAGTGGACGCAGCACTGTCTAAGTGGTGGGGGAGGTGCGATGTTTGTTGTTTAGTTGTTGAAGAAACAAACAAAAAAAGAAATGTAAAGGAACAAGACAAAACTAAATATTTAAAACTAAAAGAAATACACCTAAAGAGAGTCGTTTTGTGTCGAACTTTCCAATCATTGGGTTTGAAAGGGCGCCCAATCGAATGGCGCCATCAGTTTTAGTCCCAATTAACTGCTTGGACCGTTTTTTTGCCGGTAAACCGGTTTTGACCTTTTCCGGTTATTTTTAACCGGCAGAGCCGGGAGTCGAGAGGACAAACATTGCCGGTATGCATCAAGCCCAGTTCAATCGAACACCTTCTACACAAGGTATGGAAAAGTGGACGTAGCACTGTCTATTCTAAGCGGGGGGTTCATTTTTTAGTGAAAAAAAAGAAATGCAAAGAAGTTGGGACTTGGAATAATTTTGGGCGAAAGAAACATTTAAACAATTAACCATTTCTCTAGTACGTCCGCGTGGACCCTACTTAGGGCGACTCGAAACAAAGACGAACCGCGGTCCACGGCTACAATCCCCGCCCCATGTTTGCATATTTCTTCGTATCTATGCAAGGGCGGCCGAGGGACATCCACTCCCCCCTGTACTACAGAAGGCTGCATTTGCTGATCGCCCACCAAGCACTGGCCAATGTGGCGGAAAGGTGAACTCTTCCCTACAGCAACACCAGCGATGCACCAGCCATTGCCTGACCACCAATGGCTGGCATGCCCCGCTGGTCCAGCAATGGCTGGTATACGGACCAGCTGGCTGGACCAGCAATGGGGCTAGCTACAACAGCAATGCAGCAGCCCCCACCAGCCATTGCCCGACCAGCAGCGGCTGGTATCCCCCCCACTGGTCCAGCCATGGCTGGCATACGGACCATCTGGCTGGACCAGCAATGGGGTCGGTATGCGGACCAGCAATGGGGCTGGTATGCCCGGCCAGCCATTGCCCGGTTGCCCGACCAGCTGGCTGGTATGCCCCACCAGTGGTAGCGACGCCGTCTCCGCGGCTTTTGTTTTTCCAAAGCCCGCCTAAATTGTGCAAACTCGAATGCTCATAGCGCCTTAACCATTAGAGGCGCCGACACCGAATCGGGTACCTATGGGTTTAAAAAGGTGTCCGATCGAAAGGCATCATCGGTTTTAATCCCAAGTATATTTTTGAACCGGTTTGCTCCGGTTAACCAGTTTTGATATTTTCCGGTTATTTTTAACCGGCAGAGCCGGGAGTCGAGAGGACAGACATTGTCGGTATGCACCAAGCCCAGTTCAATCGAACACCTTCTACACAAGGAATAGAAAAGTGGACGCAGCACTGTCTAAGTGGTGGGGGAGGTGCGATGTTTGTTGTTTAGTTGTTGAAGAAACAAACAAAAAAAGAAATGTAAAGGAACAAGACAAAACTAAATATTTAAAACTAAAAGAAATACACCTAAAGAGAGTCGTTTTGTGTCGAACTTTCCAATCATTGGGTTTGAAAGGGCGCCCAATCGAATGGCGCCATCAGTTTTAGTCCCAATTAACTGCTTGGACCGTTTTTTTGCCGGTAAACCGGTTTTCACCTTTTCCGGTTATTTTTAACCCGCAGAGCCGGGAGTCGAGAGGACAAACATTGTCGGTATGCATCAAGCCCAGTTCAATCGAACACCTTCTACACAAGGTATGGAAAAGTGGACGGAGCACTGTCTATTCTAAGCGGCGGGGTTCATTTTTTAGGGAAAAAAAAAGAAATGCAAAGAAGTTGGGACTTGGAATAATTTTCGGCGAAAGAAACATTTAAACAATTAACCATTTCTCTAGTACGTCCGCGCGGACCCTACTTAGGGCGACTCGAAACAAAGACGAACCGCGGTCCACGGCTACAATCCCCGCCCCATGTTTGCATATTTCTTCGTATCTATGCAAGGGCGGCCGAGGGACATCCACTCCCCCCTGTACTACAGACGGCTGCATTTGCTGATCGCCCACCAAGCACTGGCCAATGTGGCGGAAAGGTGAACTCTTCCCTACAGCAACACCAGCGATGCACCAGCCATTGCCTGACCACCAATGGCTGGCATGCCCCGCTGGTCCAGCAATGGCTGGTATACGGACCAGCTGGCTGGACCAGCAATGGGGCTAGCTACAACAGCAATGCAGCAGCCCCCACCAGCCATTGCCCGACCAGCAGCGGCTGGTATCCCCCCCACTGGTCCAGCCATGGCTGGCATACGGACCATCTGGCTGGACCAGCAATGGGGTCGGTATGCGGACCAGCAATGGGGCTGGTATGCCCGGCCAGCCATTGCCCGGTTGCCCGACCAGCTGGCTGGTATGCCCCACCAGTGGTAGCGACGCAGTCTCCGCGGCTTTTGTTTTTCCAAAGCCCGCCTAAATTGTGCAAACTAGAATGCTCATAGCGCCTTAACCGTTAGAGGCGCCGACACCGAATCGGGTACCTGGGGGTTTAAAAAGGTGTCCGATCGAAAGGCATCATCGGTTTAAATCCCAAGTATATTTTTGAACCAGTTTGCTCCGGTTAACCAGTTTTGATATTTTCCGGTTATTTTTAACCGGCAGAGCCGGGAGTCGAGAGGACAGACATTGTCGGTATGCACCAAGCCCAGTTCAATCGAACACCTTCTACACAAGGAATAGAAAAGTGGACGCAGCACTGTCTAAGTGGTGGGGGAGGTGCGATGTTTGTTGTTTAGTTGTTGAAGAAACAAACAAAAAAAGAAATGTAAAGGAACAACACAAAACTAAATATTTAAAACTAAAAGAAATACACCTAAAGAGAGTCGTTTTGTGTCGAGCTTTCCAATCTTTGGGTTTGAAAGGGCGCCCAATCGAATGGCGCCATCAGTTTTAGTCCCAATTAACTGCTTGGACCGTTTTTTTGCCGGTAAACTGGTTTTAACCTTTTCCGGTTATTTTTAACCGGCAGAGCCGGTAGTCGAGAGGACAAACATTGTCGGTATGCATCAAGCACAGTTCAATCGAACACCTTCTACACAAGGTATGGAAAAGTGGACGTAGCACTGTCTATTCTTAGCGACGGGGTTCATTTTTTTGGGAAAAAAAAGAAATGCAAAGAAGTTGGGACTTGGAATAATTTTCGGCGAAAGAAACATTTAAACAATTAACCATTTCTCTAGTACGTCCGCGCGGACCCTACTTAGGGCGACTCGAAACAAAGACGAACCGCGGTCCACGGCTACAATCCCCGCCCCATGTTTGCATATTTCTTCGTATCTATGCAAGGGCGGCCGAGGGACATCCACTCCCCCCTGTATTACAGACGGCTGCATTTGCTGATCGCCCACCAAGCACTGGCCAATGTGGCGGAAAGGTGAACTCTTCCCTACAGCAACACCAGCGATGCACCAGCCATTGCCTGACCACCAATGGCTGGCATGCCCCGCTGGTCCAGCAATGGCTGGTATACGGACCAGCTGGCTGGACCAGCAATGGGGCTAGCTACAACAGCAATGCAGCAGCCCCCACCAGCCATTGCCCGACAAGCAGCGGCTGGTATCCCCCCACTGGTCCAGCCATGGCTGGCATACGGACCATCTGGCTGGACCAGCAATGGGGCTGGTATGCCCGGCCAGCCATTGCCCGGTTGCCCGACCAGCTGGCTGGTATGCCCCACCAGTGGTAGCGACGCCATCTCCGCGGCTTTTGTTTTTCCAAAGCCCGCCTAAATTGTGCAAACTCGAATGCTCATAGCGCCTTAACCGTTAAAGGCGCCGACACCGAATCGGGTACCTGGGGGTTTAAAAAGGTGTCCGATCGAAAGGCATCATCGGTTTTAATCCCAAGTATATTTTTGAACCGGTTTGCTCCGGTTAACCAGTTTTGATATTTTCCGGTTATTTTTAACCGGCAGAGCCGGGAGTCGAGAGGACAGACATTGTCGGTATGCAGCAAGCCCAGTTCAATCGAACACCTTCTACACAAGGAATAGAAAAGTGGACGCAGCACTGTCTAAGTGGTGGGGGAGGTGCGATGTTTGTTGTTTAGTTGTTGAAGAAACAAACAAAAAAAGAAATGTAAAGGAACAACACAAAACTAAATATTTAAAACTAAACGAAATACACCTAAAGATGGTCGTTTTGTGTCGAGCTTTCCATTCTTTGGGTTAGAAAGGGCGCCCAATCGAATGGCGCCATCAGTTTTAGTCCCAATTAACCGCTTGAACTGTTTTTCTGCCGCAAAACCGGTTGTGACCTTTTCAGGTTATTTTTAACCGGAAGAGCCGGGAGTCGAGAGGACAAACATTGTCGGTATGCATCAAGCCCAGTTCAATCGAACACCTTCTACACAAGGTATGGAAAAGTGGACGTAGCACTGTTTATTCTAAAAGGCGGGGTTCATTTTTTAAGGAAAAAAAAGAAATGCAAAGAAGTTGGGACTTGGAATATTTTTCGGCGAAAGAAACATTTAAACAATTAACCATTTCTCTAGTACGTCCGCGCGGACCCTACTTAGGGCGACTCGAAACAAAGACGAACCGCGGTCCACGGCTACAATCCCCGCCCCATGTTTGCATATTTCTTCGTATCTATGCAAGGGCGGCCGAGGGACATCCACTCCCCCCTGTACTACAGACGGCTGCATTTGCTGATCGCCCACCAAGCACTGGCCAAGGTGGCGGAAAGGTGAACTCTTCCCTACAGCAACACCAGCGATGCACCAGCCATTGCCTGACCACCTATGGCTGGCATGCCTCGCTGGTCCAGCAATGGCTGGTATACGGACCAGCTGGCTGGACCAGCAATGGGGCTAGCTACAACAGCAATGCAGCAGCCCCCACCAGCCATTGCCCAACCAGCAGCGGCTGGTATCCCCCCCACTGGTCCAGCCATGGCTGGCATACGGACCATCTCGCTGGACCAGCAATGGGGTCGGTATGCGGACCAGCAATGGGGCTGGTATGCCCGGCCAGCCATTGCCCGGTTGCCCGACCAGCTGGCTGTTATGCCCCACCAGTGGTAGCGACGCCGTCTCCGCGGCTTTTGTTTTTCCAAAGCCCGCCTAAATTGTGCAAACTCGAATGCTCATAGCGCCTTAACCGTTAGAGGCGCCGACACCGAATCGGGTACCCTGGGGTTTAAAAAGGTGTCCGATCGAAAGGCATCATCGGTTTTAATCCCAAGTATATTTTTGAACCGGTTTGCTCCGGTTAACCAGTTTTGATATTTTCCGGTTATTTTTAACCGGCAGAGCCGGGAGTCGAGAGAACAGACATTGTCGGTATGCAGCAAGCCCAGTTCAATCGAACACCTTCTACACAAGGAATAGAAAAGTGGACGCAGCACTGTCTAAGTGGTGGGGGAGGTGCGATGTTTGTTGTTTAGTTGTTGAAGAAACAAACAAAAAAAGAAATGTAAAGGAACAACACAAAACTAAATATTTAAAACTAAAAGAAATACACCTAAAGAGAGTCGTTTTGTGTCGAGCATTCCATTCTATTGGTTTAAAAGGGCGCACAATCCAATGGCGCCATCAGTTTTAGTCCCAATTAACCGCTTGAACCGTTTTTCTGCCGGTAAACCGGTTTTGACCTTTTCCGGTTATTTTTAACCGGCAGAGCCGGGAGTCGAGAGGACAAAGAATGTCGGTATGCAAAAAGCCCAGTTCAATCGAACACCTTCTACACAAGGTATGGAAAAGTGGACGTAGCACTGTCTATTCTAAGCGGCGGGGTTAATTTTTTAGGGAAAAAAAAGAAATGCAAAGAAGTTGGGACTTGGAATAATTTTCGGCGAAAGAAACATTTACACAATTAACCATTTCTCTAGTACGTCCGCGCGGACCCTACTTAGGGCGACTCGAAAAAAAGACGAACCGCAGTCCACGGCTACAATCCCCGCCCCATGTTTGCATATTTCTTCGTATCTATGCAAGGGCGGCCGAAGGACACCCACTCCCCCCTGTACTACAGAAAGGCATCATCGGTTTTAATCCCAAGTATATTTTTGAACCGGTTTGCTCCGGTTAACCAGTTTTGATATTTTCCGGTTATTTTTAACCGGCAGAGCCGGGAGTCGAGAGGACAGACATTGTCGGTATGCACCAAGCCCAGTTCAATCGAACACCTTCTACACAAGGAATAGAAAAGTGGACGCAGCACTGTCTAAGTGGTGGGGGAGGTGCGATGTTTGTTGTTTAGTTGTTGAAGAAACAAACAAAAAAAGAAATGTAAAGGAACAACACAAAACTAAATATTTAAAACTAAAAGAAATACACCTAAAGAGAGTCGTTTTGTGTCGAGCTTTCCAATCTTTGGGTTTGAAAGGGCGCTCAATCGAATGGCGCCATCAGTTTTAGTCCCAATTAACTGCTTGGACCGTTTTTTTGCCGGTAAACCGGTTTTGACCTTTTCCGGTTAATTTTAACCGGCAGAGCCGGGAGTCGAGGGGAAAAACATTGTCGGTATGCATCAAGCCCAGTTCAATCGAACACCTTCTACACAAGGTATGGAAAAGTGGACGTAGCACTGTCTATTCTAAGCGGCGGGGTTCATTTTTTAGGGAAAAAAAAGAAATGCAAAGAAGTTGGGACTTGGAATAATTTTCGGCGAAAGAAACATTTAAACAATTAACCATTTCTCTAGTACGTCCGCGCGGACCCTACTTAGGGCGACTCGAAACAAAGACGAACCGCGGTCCACGGCTACAATCTCCGCCCCATCTTTGCATATTTCTTCGTATCTATGCAAGGGCGGACGAGGGACATCCACTCCCCCCTGTACTACAGACGGCTGCATTTGCTGATCGCCCACCAAGCACTGGCCAATGTGGCGGAAAGGTGAACTCTTCCCTACAGCAACACCGGCAATGCACCAGCCATTGCCTGACCACCTATGGCTGGCATGCCTCGGTGGTCCAGCAATGGCTGGTATACGGACCAGCTGGCTGGACCAGCAATGGGGCTAGCTACAACAGCAATGCAGCAGCCCCCACCAGCCATTGCCCAACCAGCAGCGGCTGGTATCCCCCCCACTGGTCCAGCCATGGCTGGCATACGGACCATCTGGCTGGACCAGCAATGGGGTCGGTATGCGGACCAGCAATGGGGCTGGTATGCCCGGCCAGCCATTGCCCGGTTGCCCGACCAGCTGGCTGTTATGCCCCACCAGTGGTAGCGACGCCGTCTCCGCGGCTTTTGTTTTTCCAAAGCCCGCCTAAATTGTGCAAACTCGAATGCTCATAGCGCCTTAACCGTTAGAGGCGCCGACACCGAATCGGGTACCTGGGGGTTTAAAAAGGTGTCCGATCGAAAGGCATCATCGGTTTTAATCCCAAGTATATTTTTGAACCGGTTTGCTCCGGTTAACCAGTTTTGATATTTTCCGGTTATTTTTAACCGGCAGAGCCGGGAGTCGAGAGGACAGACATTGTCGGTATGCACCAAGCCCAGTTCAATCGAACACCTTCTACACAAGGAATAGAAAAGTGGACGCAGCACTGTCTAAGTGGTGGGGGAGGTGCGATGTTTGTTGTTTAGTTGTTGAAGAAACAAACAAAAAAAGAAATGTAAAGGAACAACACAAAACTAAATATTTAAAACTAAAAGAAATACACCTAAAGAGAGTCGTTTTGTGTCGAGCTTTCCAATCATTGGGTTTGAAAGGGCGCCCAATCGAATGGCGCCATCAGTTTTAGTCCCAATTAACTGCTTGGACCGTTTTTTTGCCGGTAAACCGGTTTTGACCTTTTCCGGTTAATTTTAACCGGCAGAGCCGGGAGTCGAGGGGAAAAACATTGTCGGTATGCATCAAGCCCAGTTCAATCGAACACCTTCTACACAAGGTATGGAAAAGTGGACGTAGCACTGTCTATTCTAAGCGGCGGGGTTCATTTTTTAGGGAAAAAAAAGAAATGCAAAGAAGTTGGGACTCTGAATAATTTTCGGCGAAAGAAACATTTAAACAATTAACCATTTCTCTAGTACGTCCGCGCGGACCCTACTTAGGGCGAATCGAAACAAAGACGAACCGCGGTCCACGGCTACAATCCCCGCCCCATGTTTGCATATTTCTTCGTATCTATGCAAGGGCGGCGGAGGGACATCCACTCCCCCCTGTACTACAGACGGCTGCATTTGCTGATTGCCCACCAAGCACTGGCCAATGTGGCGGAAAGGTGAACTCTTCCCTACAGCAACACCAGCGATGCACCAGCCATTGCCTGACCACCAATGGCTGGCATGCCCCGCTGGTCCAGCAATGGCTGGTATACGGACCAGCTGGCTGGACCAGCAATGGGGCTAGCTACAACAGCAATGCAGCAGCCCCCACCAGCCATTGCCCGACCAGCAGCGGCTGGTATCCCCCCCACTGGTCCAGCCATGGCTGGCATACGGACCATCTGGCTGGACCAGCAATGGGGTCGGTATGCGGACCAGCAATGGGGCTGGTATGCCCGGCCAGCCATTGCCCGGTTGCCCGACCAGCTGGCTTGTATGCCCCACCAGTGTTAGCGACGCCGTCTCAGCGGCTTTTGTTTTTCCAAAGCCAGCCTAAATTGTGCAAACTCGAATGCTCATAGCGCCTTAACCGTTAGAGGCGCCGACACCGAATCGGGTACCTGGGGGTTTAAAAAGGTGTCCGATCGAAAGGCATCATCGGTTTTAATCCCAAGTATATTTTTGAACCGGTTTGCTCCGGTTAACCAGTTTTGATATTTTCCGGTTATTTTTAACCGGCAGAGCCGGGAGTCGAGAGGACAGACATTGTCGGTATGCACCAAGCCCAGTTCAATCGAACACCTTCTACACAAGGAATAGAAAAGTGGACGCAGCACTGTCTAAGTGGTGGGGGAGGTGCGATGTTTGTTGTTTAGTTGTTGAAGAAACAAACAAAAAAAGAAATGTAAAGGAACAAGACAAAACTAAATATTTAAAACTAAAAGAAATACACCTAAAGAGAGTCGTTTTGTGTCGAGCTTTCCAATCATTGGGTTTGAAAGGGCGCCCAATCGAATGGCGCCATCAGTTTTAGTCCCAATTAACTGCTTGGACCGTTTTTTTGCCGGTAAACCGGTTTTGACTTTTTCCGGTTATTTTTAACCGGCAGAGCCGGGAGTCGAGAGGACAAACATTGTCTGTATGCATCAAGCCCAGTTCAATCGAACACCTTCTACACAAGGAATAGAAAAGTGGACGCAGCACTGTCTAAGTGGTGGGGGAGGTGCGATGTTTGTTGTTTAGTTGTTGAAGAAACAAACAAAAAAAGAAATGTAAAGGAACAAGACAAAACTAAATATTTAAAACTAAAAGAAATACACCTAAAGAGAGTCGTTTTGTGTCGAGCTTTCCAATCATTGGGTTTGAAAGGGCGCCCAATCGAATGGCGCCATCAGTTTTAGTCCCAATTAACTGCTTGGACCGTTTTTTTGCCGGTAAACCGGTTTTGACCTTTTCCGGTTATTTTTAACCGGCAGAGCCGGGACTCGAGAGGACAAACAATGTCGGTATGCATCACGCCCAGTTCAATCGAACACCTTCTACACAAGGTATGGAAAAGTGGACGTAGCACTGTCTATTCTAAGCGGCGGGGTTCATTTTTTTGGGAAAAAAAAGAAATGCAAAGAAGTTGGGACTTGGAATAATTTTCGGCGAAAGAAACATTTAAACAATTAACCATTTCTCTAGTACGTCCGCGCGGACCCTACTTAGGGCGACTCGAAACAAAGACGAACCGCGGTCCACGGCTACAATCCCCGCCCCATGTTTGCATATTTCTTCGTATCTATGCAAGGGCGGCGGAGGGACATCCACTCCCCCCTGTACTACAGACGGCTGCATTTGCTGATTGCCCACCAAGCACTGGCCAATGTGGCGGAAAGGTGAACTCTTCCCTACAGCAACACCAGCGATGCACCAGCCATTGCCTGACCACCAATGGCTGGCATGCCCCGCTGGTCCAGCAATGGCTGGTATACGGACCAGCTGGCTGGACCAGCAATGGGGCTAGCTACAACAGCAATGCAGCAGCCCCCACCAGCCATTGCCCGACCAGCAGCGGCTGGTATCCCCCCCACTGGTAGAGCCATGGCTGGCATACGGACCATCTGGCTGGACCAGCAATGGGGTCGGTATGCGGACCAGCAATGGGGCTGGTATGCCCGGCCAGCCATTGCCCGGTTGCCCGACCAGCTGGCTTGTATGCCCCACCAGTGGTAGCGACGCCGTCTCCGCGGCTTTTGTTTTTCCAAAGCCAGCCTAAATTGTGCAAACTCGAATGCTCATAGCGCCTTAACCGTTAGAGGCGCCGACACCGAATCGGGTACCTGGGGGTTTAAAAAGGTGTCCGATCGAAAGGCATCATCGGTTTTAATCCCAAGTATATTTTTGAACCGGTTTGCTCCGGTTAACCAGTTTTGATATTTTCCGGTTATTTTTAACCGGCAGAGCCGGGAGTCGAGAGGACAGACATTGTCGGTATGCACCAAGCCCAGTTCAATCGAACACCTTCTACACAAGGAATAGAAAAGTGGACGCAGCACTGTCTAAGTGGTGGGGGAGGTGCGATGTTTGTTGTTTAGTTGTTGAAGAAACAAACAAAAAAAGAAATGTAAAGGAACAAGACAAAACTAAATATTTAAAACTAAAAGAAATACACCTAAAGAGAGTCGTTTTGTGTCGAGCTTTCCAATCATTGGGTTTGAAAGGGCGCCCAATCGAATGGCGCCATCAGTTTTAGTCCCAATTAACTGCTTGGACCGTTTTTTTGCCGGTAAACCGGTTTTGACTTTTTCCGGTTATTTTTAACCGGCAGAGCCGGGAGTCGAGAGGACAAACATTGTCTGTATGCATCAAGCCCAGTTCAATCGAACACCTTCTACACAAGGAATAGAAAAGTGGACGCAGCACTGTCTAAGTGGTGGGGGAGGTGCGATGTTTGTTGTTTAGTTGTTGAAGAAACAAACAAAAAAAGAAATGTAAAGGAACAAGACAAAACTAAATATTTAAAACTAAAAGAAATACACCTAAAGAGAGTCGTTTTGTGTCGAGCTTTCCAATCCTTGGGTTTGAAAGGGCGCCCAATCGAATGGCGCCATCAGTTTTAGTCCCAATTAACTGCTTGGACCGTTTTTTTGCCGGTGAACCGGTTTTGACCTTTTCCGGTTATTTTTAACCGGCAGAGCCGGGAGTCGAGAGGACAAACATTGTCGGTATGCACCAAGCCCAGCTCAATCGAACACCTTCTACACAAGGTATGGAAAAGTGGACGTAGCACTGTCTATTCTAAGCGGCGGGGTTCATTTTTTAGGGAAAAAAAAGAAATGCAAAGAAGTTGGGACTTGGAATAATTTTCGGCGAAAGAAACATTTAAACAATTAACCATTTCTCTAGTACGTCCGCGCGGACCCTACTTAGGGCGACTCGAAACAAAGACGAACCGCGGTCCACGGCTACAATCCCCGCCCCATGTTTGCATATTTCTTCGTATCTATGCAAGGGCGGCGGAGGGACATCCACTCCCCCCTGTACTACAGACGGCTGCATTTGCTGATTGCCAACCAAGCAATGGCCAATGTGGCGGAAAGGTGAACTCTTCCCTACAGCAACACCAGCGATGCACCAGCCATTGCCTGACCACCAATGGCTGGCATGCCCCGCTGGTCCAGCAATGGCTGGTATACGGACCAGCTGGCTGGACCAGCAATGGGGCTAGCTACAACAGCAATGCAGCAGCCCCCACCAGCCATTGCCCGACCAGCAGCGGCTGGTATCCCCCCCACTGGTCCAGCCATGGCTGGCATACGGACCATCTGGCTGGACCAGCAATGGGGTCGGTATGCGGACCAGCAATGGGGCTGGTATGCCCGGCCAGCCATTGCCCGGTTGCCCGACCAGCTGGCTTGTATGCCCCACCAGTGGTAGCGACGCCGTCTCCGCGGCTTTTGTTTTTCCAAAGCCAGCCTAAATTGTGCAAACTCGAATGCTCATAGCGCCTTAACCGTTAGAGGCGCCGACACCGAATCGGGTACCTGGGGGTTTAAAAAGGTGTCCGATCGAAAGGCATCATCGGTTTTAATCCCAAGTATATTTTTGAACCGGTTTGCTCCGGTTAACCAGTTTTGATATTTTCCGGTTATTTTTAACCGGCAGAGCCGGGAGTCGAGAGGACAGACATTGTCGGTATGCACCAAGCCCAGTTCAATCGAACACCTTCTACACAAGGAATAGAAAAGTGGACGCAGCACTGTCTAAGTGGTGGGGGAGGTGCGATGTTTGTTGTTTAGTTGTTGAAGAAACAAACAAAAAAAGAAATGTAAAGGAACAAGACAAAACTAAATATTTAAAACTAAAAGAAATACACCTAAAGAGAGTCGTTTTGTGTCGAGCTTTCCAATCATTGGGTTTGAAAGGGCGCCCAATCGAATGGCGCCATCAGTTTTAGTCCCAATTAACTGCTTGGACCGTTTTTTTGCCGGTAAACCGGTTTTGACTTTTTCCGGTTATTTTTAACCGGCAGAGCCGGGAGTCGAGAGGACAAACATTGTCTGTATGCATCAAGCCCAGTTCAATCGAACACCTTCTACACAAGGAATAGAAAAGTGGACGCAGCACTGTCTAAGTGGTGGGGGAGGTGCGATGTTTGTTGTTTAGTTGTTGAAGAAACAAACAAAAAAAGAAATGTAAAGGAACAAGACAAAACTAAATATTTAAAACTAAAAGAAATACACCTAAAGAGAGTCGTTTTGTGTCGAGCTTTCCAATCCTTGGGTTTGAAAGGGCGCCCAATCGAATGGCGCCATCAGTTTTAGTCCCAATTAACTGCTTGGACCGTTTTTTTGCCGGTGAACCGGTTTTGACCTTTTCCGGTTATTTTTAACCGGCAGAGCCGGGAGTCGAGAGGACAAACATTGTCGGTATGCACCAAGCCCAGCTCAATCGAACACCTTCTACACAAGGTATGGAAAAGTGGACGCAGCACTGTCTAAGTGGTGGGGGAGGTGCGATGTTTGTTGTTTAGTTGTTGAAGAAACAAACAAAAAAAGAAATGTAAAGGAACAAGACAAAACTAAATATTTAAAACTAAAAGAAATACACCTAAAGAGAGTCGTTTTGTGTCGAGCTTTCCAATCCTTGGGTTTGAAAGGGCGCCCAATCGAATGGCGCCATCAGTTTTAGTCCCAATTAACTGCTTGGACAGTTTTTTTGCCAGTGAACCGGTTTTGACCTTTTCCGGTTATTTTTAACCGGCAGAGCCGGGAGTCGAGAGGACAAACATTGTCGGTATGCATCAAGCCCAGTTCAATCGAACACCTTCTACACAAGGTATGGAAAAGTGGACGTAGCACTGTCTATTCTAAGCGGCGGGGTTCATTTTTTTGGGAAAAAAAAGAAATGCAAAGAAGTTGGGACTTGGAATAATTTTCGGCGAAAGAAACATTTAAACAATTAACCATTTCTCTAGTACGTCCGCGCGGACCCTACTTAGGGCGACTCGAAACAAAGACGAACCGCGGTCCACGGCTACAATCCCCGCCCCATGTTTGCATATTTCTTCGTATCTATGCAAGGGCGGCGGAGGGACATCCACTCCCCCCTGTACTACAGACGGCTGCATTTGCTGATTGCCCACCAAGCACTGGCCAATGTGGCGGAAAGGTGAACTCTTCCCTACAGCAACACCAGCGATGCACCAGCCATTGCCTGACCACCAATGGCTGGCATGCCCCGCTGGTCCAGCAATGGCTGGTATACGGACCAGCTGGCTGGACCAGCAATGGGGCTAGCTACAACAGCAATGCAGCAGCCCCCACCAGCCATTGCCCGACCAGCAGCGGCTGGTATCCCCCCCACTGGTCCAGCCATGGCTGGCATACGGACCATCTGGCTGGACCAGCAATGGGGTCGGTATGCGGACCAGCAATGGGGCTGGTATGCCCGGCCAGCCATTGCCCGGTTGCCCGACCAGCTGGCTTGTATGCCCCACCAGTGGTAGCGACGCCGTCTCCGCGGCTTTTGTTTTTCCAAAGCCAGCCTAAATTGTGCAAACTCGAATGCTCATAGCGCCTTAACCGTTAGAGGCGCCGACACCGAATCGGGTACCTGGGGGTTTAAAAAGGTGTCCGATCGAAAGGCATCATCGGTTTTAATCCCAAGTATATTTTTGAACCGGTTTGCTCCGGTTAACCAGTTTTGATATTTTCCGGTTATTTTTAACCGGCAGAGCCGGGAGTCGAGAGGACAGACATTGTCGGTATGCACCAAGCCCAGTTCAATCGAACACCTTCTACACAAGGAATAGAAAAGTGGACGCAGCACTGTCTAAGTGGTGGGGGAGGTGCGATGTTTGTTGTTTAGTTGTTGAAGAAACAAACAAAAAAAGAAATGTAAAGGAACAAGACAAAACTAAATATTTAAAACTAAAAGAAATACACCTAAAGAGAGTCGTTTTGTGTCGAGCTTTCCAATCATTGGGTTTGAAAGGGCGCCCAATCGAATGGCGCCATCAGTTTTAGTCCCAATTAACTGCTTGGACCGTTTTTTTGCCGGTAAACCGGTTTTGACTTTTTCCGGTTATTTTTAACCGGCAGAGCCGGGAGTCGAGAGGACAAACATTGTCTGTATGCATCAAGCCCAGTTCAATCGAACACCTTCTACACAAGGAATAGAAAAGTGGACGCAGCACTGTCTAAGTGGTGGGGGAGGTGCGATGTTTGTTGTTTAGTTGTTGAAGAAACAAACAAAAAAAGAAATGTAAAGGAACAAGACAAAACTAAATATTTAAAACTAAAAGAAATACACCTAAAGAGAGTCGTTTTGTGTCGAGCTTTCCAATCCTTGGGTTTGAAAGGGCGCCCAATCGAATGGCGCCATCAGTTTTAGTCCCAATTAACTGCTTGGACCGTTTTTTTGCCGGTGAACCGGTTTTGACCTTTTCCGGTTATTTTTAACCGGCAGACCCGGGAGTCGAGAGGACAAACATTGTCGGTATGCACCAAGCCCAGCTCAATCGAACACCTTCTACACAAGGTATGGAAAAGTGGACGTAGCACTGTCTATTCTAAGCGGCGGGGTTCATTTTTTAGGGAAAAAAAAGAAATGCAAAGAAGTTGGGACTTGGAATAATTTTCGGCGAAAGAAACATTTAAACAATTAACCATTTCTCTAGTACGTCCGCGCGGACCCTACTTAGGGCGACTCGAAACAAAGACGAACCGCGGTCCACGGCTACAATCCCCGCCCCATGTTTGCATATTTCTTCGTATCTATGCAAGGGCGGCGGAGGGACATCCACTCCCCCCTGTACTACAGACGGCTGCATTTGCTGATTGCCCACCAAGCACTGGCCAATGTGGCGGAAAGGTGAACTCTTCCCTACAGCAACACCAGCGATGCACCAGCCATTGCCTGACCACCAATGGCTGGCATGCCCCGCTGGTCCAGCAATGGCTGGTATACGGACCAGCTGGCTGGACCAGCAATGGGGCTAGCTACAACAGCAATGCAGCAGCCCCCACCAGCCATTGCCCGACCAGCAGCGGCTGGTATCCCCCCCACTGGTCCAGCCATGGCTGGCATACGGACCATCTGGCTGGACCAGCAATGGGGTCGGTATGCGGACCAGCAATGGGGCTGGTATGCCCGGCCAGCCATTGCCCGGTTGCCCGACCAGCTGGCTTGTATGCCCCACCAGTGGTAGCGACGCCGTCTCCGCGGCTTTTGTTTTTCCAAAGCCAGCCTAAATTGTGCAAACTCGAATGCTCATAGCGCCTTAACCGTTAGAGGCGCCGACACCGAATCGGGTACCTGGGGGTTTAAAAAGGTGTCCGATCGAAAGGCATCATCGGTTTTAATCCCAAGTATATGTTTGAACCGGTTTGCTCCGGTTAACCAGTTTTGATATTTTCCGGTTATTTTTAACCGGCAGAGCCGGGAGTCGAGAGGACAGACATTGTCGGTATGCACCAAGCCCAGTTCAATCGAACACCTTCTACACAAGGAATAGAAAAGTGGACGCAGCACTGTCTAAGTGGTGGGGGAGGTGCGATGTTTGTTGTTTAGTTGTTGAAGAAACAAACAAAAAAAGAAATGTAAAGGAACAAGACAAAACTAAATATTTAAAACTAAAAGAAATACACCTAAAGAGAGTCGTTTTGTGTCGAGCTTTCCAATCATTGGGTTTGAAAGGGCGCCCAATCGAATGGCGCCATCAGTTTTAGTCCCAATTAACTGCTTGGACCGTTTTTTTTGCCGGTAAACCGGTTTTGACCTTTTCCGGTTATTTTTAACCGGCAGAGCCGGGACTCGAGAGGACAAACATTGTCGGTATGCATCAAGCCCAGTTCAATCGAACACCTTCTACACAAGGTATGGAAAAGTGGACGTAGCACTGTCTATTCTAAGCGGCGGGGTTCATTTTTTTGGGAAAAAAAAGAAATGCAAAGAAGTTGGGACTTGGGAATAATTTTCGGCGAAAGAAACATTTAAACAATTAACCATTTCTCTAGTACGTCCGCGCGGACCCTACTTAGGGCGACTCGAAACAAAGACGAACCGCGGTCCACGGCTACAATCCCCGCCCCATGTTTGCATATTTCTTCGTATCTATGCAAGGGCGGCGGAGGGACATCCACTCCCCCCTGTACTACAGACGGCTGCATTTGCTGATTGCCCACCAAGCACTGGCCAATGTGGCGGAAAGGTGAACTCTTCCCTACAGCAACACCAGCGATGCACCAGCCATTGCCTGACCACCAATGGCTGGCATGCCCCGCTGGTCCAGCAATGGCTGGTATACGGACCAGCTGGCTGGACCAGCAATGGGGCTAGCTACAACAGCAATGCAGCAGCCCCCACCAGCCATTGCCCGACCAGCAGCGGCTGGTATCCCCCCCACTGGTCCAGCCATGGCTGGCATACGGACCATCTGGCTGGACCAGCAATGGGGTCGGTATGCGGACCAGCAATGGGGCTGGTATGCCCGGCCAGCCATTGCCCGGTTGCCCGACCAGCTGGCTTGTATGCCCCACCAGTGGTAGCGACGCCGTCTCCGCGGCTTTTGTTTTTCCAAAGCCAGCCTAAATTGTGCAAACTCGAATGCTCATAGCGCCTTAACCGTTAGAGGCGCCGACACCGAATCGGGTACCTGGGGGTTTAAAAAGGTGTCCGATCGAAAGGCATCATCGGTTTTAATCCCAAGTATATTTTTGAACCGGTTTGCTCCGGTTAACCAGTTTTGATATTTTCCGGTTATTTTTAACCGGCAGAGCCGGGAGTCGAGAGGACAGACATTGTCGGTATGCACCAAGCCCAGTTCAATCGAACACCTTCTACACAAGGAATAGAAAAGTGGACGCAGCACTGTCTAAGTGGTGGGGGAGGTGCGATGTTTGTTGTTTAGTTGTTGAAGAAACAAACAAAAAAAGAAATGTAAAGGAACAAGACAAAACTAAATATTTAAAACTAAAAGAAATACACCTAAAGAGAGTCGTTTTGTGTCGAGCTTTCCAATCATTGGGTTTGAAAGGGCGCCCAATCGAATGGCGCCATCAGTTTTAGTCCCAATTAACTGCTTGGACCGTTTTTTTGCCGGTAAACCGGTTTTGACTTTTTCCGGTTATTTTTAACCGGCAGAGCCGGGAGTCGAGAGGACAAACATTGTCTGTATGCATCAAGCCCAGTTCAATCGAACACCTTCTACACAAGGAATAGAAAAGTGGACGCAGCACTGTCTAAGTGGTGGGGGAGGTGCGATGTTTGTTGTTTAGTTGTTGAAGAAACAAACAAAAAAAGAAATGTAAAGGAACAAGACAAAACTAAATATTTAAAACTAAAAGAAATACACCTAAAGAGAGTTGTTTTGTGTCGAGCTTTCCAATCCTTGGGTTTGAAAGGGCGCCCAATCGAATGGCGCCATCAGTTTTAGTCCCAATTAACTGCTTGGACCGTTTTTTTGCCGGTGAACCGGTTTTGACCTTTTCCGGTTATTTTTAACCGGCAGAGCCGGGAGTCGAGAGGACAAACATTGTCGGTATGCAACAAGCCCAGCTCAATCGAACACCTTCTACACAAGGTATGGAAAAGTGGACGTAGCACTGTCTATTCTAAGCGGCGGGGTTCATTTTTTAGGGAAAAAAAAGAAATGCAAAGAAGTTGGGACTTGGAATAATTTTCGGCGAAAGAAACATTTAAACAATTAACCATTTCTCTAGTACGTCCGCGCGGACCCTACTTAGGGCGACTCGAAACAAAGACGAACCGCGGTCCACGGCTACAATCCCCGCCCCATGTTTGCATATTTCTTCGTATCTATGCAAGGGCGGCGGAGGGACATCCACTCCCCCCTGTACTACAGACGGCTGCATTTGCTGATTGCCCACCAAGCACTGGCCAATGTGGCGGAAAGGTGAACTCTTCCCTACAGCAACACCAGCGATGCACCAGCCATTGCCTGACCACCAATGGCTGGCATGCCCCGCTGGTCCAGCAATGGCTGGTATACGGACCAGCTGGCTGGACCAGCAATGGGGCTAGCTACAACAGCAATGCAGCAGCCCCCACCAGCCATTGCCCGACCAGCAGCGGCTGGTATCCCCCCCACTGGTCCAGCCATGGCTGGCATACGGACCATCTGGCTGGACCAGCAATGGGGTCGGTATGCGGACCAGCAATGGGGCTGGTATGCCCGGCCAGCCATTGCCCGGTTGCCCGACCAGCTGGCTTGTATGCCCCACCAGTGGTAGCGACGCCGTCTCCGCGGCTTTTGTTTTTCCAAAGCCAGCCTAAATTGTGCAAACTCGAATGCTCATAGCGCCTTAACCGTTAGAGGCGCCGACACCGAATCGGGTACCTGGGGGTTTAAAAAGGTGTCCGATCGAAAGGCATCATCGGTTTTAATCCCAAGTATATTTTTGAACCGGTTTGCTCCGGTTAACCAGTTTTGATATTTTCCGGTTATTTTTAACCGGCAGAGCCGGGAGTCGACAGGACAGACATTGTCGGTATGCACCAAGCCCAGTTCAATCGAACACCTTCTACACAAGGAATAGAAAAGTGGACGCAGCACTGTCTAAGTGGTGGGGGAGGTGCGATGTTTGTTGTTTAGTTGTTGAAGAAACAAACAAAAAAAGAAATGTAAAGGAACAAGACAAAACTAAATATTTAAAACTAAAAGAAATACACCTAAAGAGAGTCGTTTTGTGTCGAGCTTTCCAATCATTGGGTTTGAAAGGGCGCCCAATCGAATGGCGCCATCAGTTTTAGTCCCAATTAACTGCTTGGACCGTTTTTTTGCCGGTAAACCGGTTTTGACTTTTTCCGGTTATTTTTAACCGGCAGAGCCGGGAGTCGAGAGGACAAACATTGTCTGTATGCATCAAGCCCAGTTCAATCGAACACCTTCTACACAAGGAATAGAAAAGTGGACGCAGCACTGTCTAAGTGGTGGGGGAGGTGCGATGTTTGTTGTTTAGTTGTTGAAGAAACAAACAAAAAAAGAAATGTAAAGGAACAAGACAAAACTAAATATTTAAAACTAAAAGAAATACACCTAAAGAGAGTCGTTTTGTGTCGAGCTTTCCAATCCTTGGGTTTGAAAGGGCGCCCAATCGAATGGCGCCATCAGTTTTAGTCCCAATTAACTGCTTGGACCGTTTTTTTGCCGGTGAACCGGTTTTGACCTTTTCCGGTTATTTTTAACCGGCAGAGCCGGGAGTCGAGAGGACAAACATTGTCGGTATGCACCAAGCCCAGCTCAATCGAACACCTTCTACACAAGGTATGGAAAAGTGGACGTAGCACTGTCTATTCTAAGCGGCGGGGTTCATTTTTTAGGGAAAAAAAAGAAATGCAAAGAAGTTGGGACTTGGAATAATTTTCGGCGAAAGAAACATTTAAACAATTAACCATTTCTCTAGTACGTCCGCGCGGACCCTACTTAGGGCGACTCGAAACAAAGACGAACCGCGGTCCACGGCTACAATCCCCGCCCCATGTTTGCATATTTCTTCGTATCTATGCAAGGGCGGCGGAGGGACATCCACTCCCCCCTGTACTACAGACGGCTGCATTTGCTGATTGCCCACCAAGCACTGGCCAATGTGGCGGAAAGGTGAACTCTTCCCTACAGCAACACCAGCGATGCACCAGCCATTGCCTGACCACCAATGGCTGGCATGCCCCGCTGGTCCAGCAATGGCTGGTATACGGACCAGCTGGCTGGACCAGCAATGGGGCTAGCTACAACAGCAATGCAGCAGCCCCCACCAGCCATTGCCCGACCAGCAGCGGCTGGTATCCCCCCCACTGGTCCAGCCATGGCTGGCATACGGACCATCTGGCTGGACCAGCAATGGGGTCGGTATGCGGACCAGCAATGGGGCTGGTATGCCCGGCCAGCCATTGCCCGGTTGCCCGACCAGCTGGCTTGTATGCCCCACCAGTGGTAGCGACGCCGTCTCCGCGGCTTTTGTTTTTCCAAAGCCCGCCTAAATTGTGCAAACTCGAATGCTCATAGCGCCTTAACCGTTAGAGGCGCCGACACCGAATCGGGTACCTGGGGGTTTAAAAAGGTGTCCGATCGAAAGGCATCATCGGTTTTAATCCCAAGTATATTTTTGAACCGGTTTGCTCCGGTTAATCAGTTTTGATATTTTCCGGTTATTTTTAACCGGCAGAGCCGGGAGTCGAGAGGACAGACATTGTCGGTATGCACCAAGCCCAGTTCAATCGAACACCTTCTACACAAGGAATAGAAAAGTGGACGCAGCACTGTCTAAGTGGTGGGGGAGGTGCGATGTTTGTTGTTTAGTTGTTGAAGAAACAAACAAAAAAAGAAATGTAAAGGAACAAGACAAAACTAAATATTTAAAACTAAAAGAAATACACCTAAAGAGAGTCGTTTTGTGTCGAGCTTTCCAATCATTGGGTTTGAAAAGGCGCCCAATCGAATGGCGCCATCAGTTTTAGTCCCAATTAACTGCTTGGACCGTTTTTTTGCCGGTAAACCGGTTTTGACCTTTTCCGGTTATTTTTAACCGGCAGAGCCGGGACTCGAGAGGACAAACATTGTCGGTATGCAACAAGCCCAGTTCAATCGAACACCTTCTACACAAGGTATGGAAAAGTGGACGTAGCACTGTCTATTCTAAGCGGCGGGGTTCATTTTTTAGGGAAAAAAAAGAAATGCAAAGAAGTTGGGACTTGGAATAATTTTCGGCGAAAGAAACATTTAAACAATTAACCATTTCTCTAGTACGTCCGCGCGGACCCTACTTAGGGCGACTCGAAACAAAGACGAACCGCGGTCCACGGCTACAATCCCCGCCCCATGTTTGCATATTTCTTCGTATCTATGCAAGGGCGGCGGAGGGACATCCACTCCCCCCTGTACTACAGACGGCTGCATTTGCTGATTGCCCACCAAGCACTGGCCAATGTGGCGGAAAGGTGAACTCTTCCCTACAGCAACACCAGCGATGCACCAGCCATTGCCTGACCACCAATGGCTGGCATGCCCCGCTGGTCCAGCAATGGCTGGTATACGGACCAGCTGGCTGGACCAGCAATGGGGCTAGCTACAACAGCAATGCAGCAGCCCCCACCAGCCATTGCCCGACCAGCAGCGGCTGGTATCCCCCCCACTGGTCCAGCCATGGCTGGCATACGGACCATCTGGCTGGACCAGCAATGGGGTCGGTATGCGGACCAGCAATGGGGCTGGTATGCCCGGCCAGCCATTGCCCGGTTGCCCGACCAGCTGGCTTGTATGCCCCACCAGTGGTAGCGACGCCGTCTCCGCGGCTTTTGTTTTTCCAAAGCCAGCCTAAATTGTGCAAACTCGAATGCTCATAGCGCCTTAACCGTTAGAGGCGCCGACACCGAATCGGGTACCTGGGGGTTTAAAAAGGTGTCCGATCGAAAGGCATCATCGGTTTTAATCCCAAGTATATTTTTGAACCGGTTTGCTCCGGTTAATCAGTTTTGATATTTTCCGGTTATTTTTAACCGGCAGAGCCGGGAGTCGAGAGGACAGACATTGTCGGTATGCACCAAGCCCAGTTCAATCGAACACCTTCTACACAAGGAATAGAAAAGTGGACGCAGCACTGTCTAAGTGGTGGGGGAGGTGCGATGTTTGTTGTTTAGTTGTTGAAGAAACAAACAAAAAAAGAAATGTAAAGGAACAAGACAAAACTAAATATTTAAAACTAAAAGAAATACACCTAAAGAGAGTCGTTTTGTGTCGAGCTTTCCAATCATTGGGTTTGAAAGGGCGCCCAATCGAATGGCGCCATCAGTTTTAGTCCCAATTAACTGCTTGGACCGTTTTTTTGCCGGTTAACCGGTTTTGACCTTTTCCGGTTATTTTTAACCGGCAGAGCCGGGACTCGAGAGGACAAACATTGTCGGTATGCATCAAGCCCAGTTCAATCGAACACCTTCTACACAAGGTATGGAAAAGTGGACGTAGCACTGTCTATTCTAAGCGGCGGGGTTCATTTTTTTGGGGAAAAAAAGAAATGCAAAGAAGTTGGGACTTTGGAATAATTTTCGGCGAAAGAAACATTTAAACAATTAACCATTTCTCTAGTACGTCCGCGCGGACCCTACTTAGGGCGACTCGAAACAAAGACGAACCGCGGTCCACGGCTACAATCCCCGCCCCATGTTTGCATATTTCTTCGTATCTATGCAAGGGCGGACGAGGGACATCCACTCCCCACTGTACTACAGACGGCTGCATTTGCTGATTGCCCACCAAGCACTGGCCAATGTGGCGGAAAGGTGAACTCTTCCCTACAGCAACACCAGCGAT
Organism: Omphiscola glabra; assembly: GCA_964017045.1. NCBI lineage: Eukaryota > Metazoa > Mollusca > Gastropoda > Lymnaeidae > Omphiscola > Omphiscola glabra. The sequence continues at coordinate 182,988 of OZ024799.1, forward strand.
GCACCAGCCATTGCCTGACCACCAATGGCTGGCATGCCCCGCTGGTCCATCAATGGCTGGTATACGGACCAGCTGGCTGGACCAGCAATGGGGCTAGCTACAACAGCAATGCAGCAGCCCCCACCAGCCATTGCCCGACCAGCAGCGGCTGGTATCCCCCCCACTGGTCCAGCCATGGCTGGCATACGGACCATCTGGCTGGACCAGCAATGGGGTCGGTATGCGGACCAGCAATGGGGCTGGTATGCCCGGCCAGCCATTGCCCGGTTGCCCGACCAGCTGGCTTGTATGCCCCACCAGTGGTAGCGACGCCGTCTCCGCGGCTTTTGTTTTTCCAAAGCCCGCCTAAATTGTGCAAACTCGAATGCTCATAGCGCCTTAACCGTTAGAGGCGCCGACACCGAATCGGGTACCTGGGGGTTTAAAAAGGTGTCCGATCGAAAGGCATCATCGGTTTTAATCCCAAGTATATTTTTGAACCGGTTTGCTCCGGTTAACCAGATTTGATATTTTACGGTTATTTTTAACCGGCAGAGCCAGGAGTCGAGAGGACAGACATTGTCGGTATGCACCAAGCCCAGTTCAATCGAACACCTTCTACACAAGGAATAGAAAAGTGGACGCAGCACTGTCTAAGTGGTGGGGGAGGTGCGATGTTTGTTGTTTAGTTGTTGAAGAAACAAACAAAAAAAGAAATGTAAAGGAACAACACAAAACTAAATATTTAAAACTAAACGAAATACACCTAAAGAGAGTCGTTTTGTGTCGAGCTTTCCATTCTTTGGGTTAGAAAGGGCGCCCAATCGAATGGCGCCATCAGTTTTAGTCCCAATTAACCGCTTGAACTGTTTTTCTGCCGCAAAACCGGTTGTGACCTTTTCAGGTTATTTTTAACCGGAAGAGCCGGGAGTCGAGAGGACAAACATTGTCGGTATGCATCAAGCCCAGTTCAATCGAACACCTTCTACACAAGGTATGGAAAAGTGGACGTAGCACTGTCTATTCTAAGCGGCGGGGTTCATTTTTTAGGGAAAAAAAAGAAATGCAAAGAAGTTGGGACTTGGAATAATTTTCGGCGAAAGAAACATTTAAACAATTAACCATTTCTCTAGTACGTCCGCGCGGACCCTACTTAGGGCGACTCGAAACAAAGACGAACCGCGGTCCACGGCTACAATCCCCGCCCCATGTTTGCATATTTCTTCGTATCTATGCAAGGGCGGCGGAGGGACATCCACTCCCCCCTGTACTACAGACGGCTGCATTTGCTGATTGCCCACCAAGCACTGGCCAATGTGGCGGAAAGGTGAACTCTTCCCTACAGCAACACCAGCGATGCACCAGCCATTGCCTGACCACCAATGGCTGGCATGCCCCGCTGGTCCAGCAATGGCTGGTATACGGACCAGCTGGCTGGACCAGCAATGGGGCTAGCTACAACAGCAATGCAGCAGCCCCCACCAGCCATTGCCCGACCAGCAGCGGCTGGTATCCCCCCACTGGTCCAGCCATGGCTGGCATACGGACCATCTGGCTGGACCAGCAATGGGGTCGGTATGCGGACCAGCAATGGGGCTGGTATGCCCGGCCAGCCATTGCCCGGTTGCCCGACCAGCTGGCTTGTATGCCCCACCAGTGGTAGCGACGCCGTCTCCGCGGCTTTTGTTTTTCCAAAGCCCGCCTAAATTGTGCAAACTCGAATGCTCATAGCGCCTTAACCGTTAGAGGCGCCGACACCGAATCGGGTACCTGGGGGTTTAAAAAGGTGTCCGATCGAAAGGCATCATCGGTTTTAATCCCAAGTATATTTTTGAACCGGTTTGCTCCGGTTAATCAGTTTTGATATTTTCCGGTTATTTTTAACCGGCAGAGCCGGGAGTCGAGAGGACAGACATTGTCGGTATGCACCAAGCCCAGTTCAATCGAACACCTTCTACACAAGGAATAGAAAAGTGGACGCAGCACTGTCTAAGTGGTGGGGGAGGTGCGATGTTTGTTGTTTAGTTGTTGAAGAAACAAACAAAAAAAGAAATGTAAAGGAACAAGACAAAACTAAATATTTAAAACTAAAAGAAATACACCTAAAGAGAGTCGTTTTGTGTCGAGCTTTCCAATCATTGGGTTTGAAAAGGCGCCCAATCGAATGGCGTCATCAGTTTTAGTCCCAATTAACTGCTTGGACCGTTTTTTTGCCGGTAAACCGGTTTTGACCTTTTCCGGTTATTTTTAACCGGCAGAGCCGGGACTCGAGAGGACAAACATTGTCGGTATGCAACAAGCCCAGTTCAATCGAACACCTTCTACACAAGGTATGGAAAAGTGGACGTAGCACTGTCTATTCTAAGCGGCGGGGTTCATTTTTTAGGGAAAAAAAAGAAATGCAAAGAAGTTGGGACTTGGAATAATTTTCGGCGAAAGAAACATTTAAACAATTAACCATTTCTCTAGTACGTCCGCGCGGACCCTACTTAGGGCGACTCGAAACAAAGACGAACCGCGGTCCACGGCTACAATCCCCGCCCCATGTTTGCATATTTCTTCGTATCTATGCAAGGGCGGCGGAGGGACATCCACTCCCCCCTGTACTACAGACGGCTGCATTTGCTGATTGCCCACCAAGCACTGGCCAATGTGGCGGAAAGGTGAACTCTTCCCTACAGCAACACCAGCGATGCACCAGCCATTGCCTGACCACCAATGGCTGGCATGCCCCGCTGGTCCAGCAATGGCTGGTATACGGACCAGCTGGCTGGACCAGCAATGGGGCTAGCTACAACAGCAATGCAGCAGCCCCCACCAGCCATTGCCCGACCAGCAGCGGCTGGTATCCCCCCCACTGGTCCAGCCATGGCTGGCATACGGACCATCTGGCTGGACCAGCAATGGGGTCGGTATGCGGACCAGCAATGGGGCTGGTATGCCCGGCCAGCCATTGCCCGGTTGCCCGACCAGCTGGCTGGTATGCCCCACCAGTGGTAGCGACGCCGTCTCCGCGGCTTTTGTTTTTCCAAAGCCCGCCTAAATTGTGCAAACTCGAATGCTCATAGCGCCTTAACCATTAGAGGCGCCGACACCGAATCGGGTACCTGGGGGTTTAAAAAGGTGTCCGATCGAAAGGCATCATCGGTTTTAATCCCAAGTATATTTTTGAACCGGTTTGCTCCGGTTAACCAGTTTTGATATTTTCCGGTTATTTTTAACCGGCAGAGCCGGGAGTCGAGAGGACAGACATTGTCGGTATGCACCAAGCCCAGTTCAATCGAACACCTTCTACACAAGGAATAGAAAAGTGGACGCAGCACTGTCTAAGTGGTGGGGGAGGTGCGATGTTTGTTGTTTAGTTGTTGAAGAAACAAACAAAAAAAGAAATGTAAAGGAACAACACAAAACTAAATATTTAAAACTAAAAGAAATACACCTAAAGAGAGTCGTTTTGTGTCGAGCTTTCCAATCATTGGGTTTGAAAGGGCGCCCAATCGAATGGCGCCATCAGTTTTAGTCCCAATTAACTGCTTGGACCGTTTTTTTGCCGGTTAACCGGTTTTGACCTTTTCCGGTTATTTTTAACCGGCAGAGCCGGGAGTCGAGAGGACAAACATTGCCGGTATGCATCAAGCCCAGTTCAATCGAACACCTTCTACACAAGGTATGGAAAAGTGGACGTAGCACTGTCTATTCTAAGCGGGGGGTTCATTTTTTAGTGAAAAAAAAGAAATGCAAAGAAGTTGGGACTTGGAATAATTTTGGGCGAAAGAAACATTTAAACAATTAACCATTTCTCTAGTACGTCCGCGCGGACCCTACTTAGGGCGACTCGAAACAAAGACGAACCGCGGTCCACGGCTACAATCCCCGCCCCATGTTTGCATATTTCTTCGTATCTATGCAAGGGCGGCCGAGGGACATCCACTCCCCCCTGTACTACAGAAGGCTGCATTTGCTGATCGCCCACCAAGCACTGGCCAATGTGGCGGAAAGGTGAACTCTTCCCTACAGCAACACCAGCGATGCACCAGCCATTGCCTGACCACCAATGGCTGGCATGCCCCGCTGGTCCAGCAATGGCTGGTATACGGACCAGCTGGCTGGACCAGCAATGGGGCTAGCTACAACAGCAATGCAGCAGCCCCCACCAGCCATTGCCCGACCAGCAGCGGCTGGTATCCCCCCCACTGGTCCAGCCATGGCTGGCATACGGACCATCTGGCTGGACCAGCAATGGGGTCAGTATGCGGACCAGCAATGGGGCTGGTATGCCCGGCCAGCCATTGCCCGGTTGCCCGACCAGCTGGCTGGTATGCCCCACCAGTGGTAGCGACGCCGTCTCCGCGGCTTTTGTTTTTCCAAAGCCCGCCTAAATTGTGCAAACTCGAATGCTCATAGCGCCTTAACCATTAGAGGCGCCGACACCGAATCGGGTACCTATGGGTTTAAAAAGGTGTCCGATCGAAAGGCATCATCGGTTTTAATCCCAAGTATATTTTTTAACCGGTTTGCTCCGGTTAACCAGTTTTGATATTTTCCGGTTATTTTTAACCGGCAGAGCCGGGAGTCGAGAGGACAGACATTGTCGGTATGCACCAAGCCCAGTTCAATCGAACACCTTCTACACAAGGAATAGAAAAGTGGACGCAGCACTGTCTAAGTGGTGGGGGAGGTGCGATGTTTGTTGTTTAGTTGTTGAAGAAACAAACAAAAAAAGAAATGTAAAGGAACAAGACAAAACTAAATATTTAAAACTAAAAGAAATACACCTAAAGAGAGTCGTTTTGTGTCGAACTTTCCAATCATTGGGTTTGAAAGGGCGCCCAATCGAATGGCGCCATCAGTTTTAGTCCCAATTAACTGCTTGGACCGTTTTTTTGCCGGTAAACCGGTTTTGACCTTTTCCGGTTATTTTTAACCCGCAGAGCCGGGAGTCGAGAGGACAAACATTGTCGGTATGCATCAAGCCCAGTTCAATCGAACACCTTCTACACAAGGTATGGAAAAGTGGACGGAGCACTGTCTATTCTAAGCGGCGGGGTTCATTTTTTAGGGAAAAAAAAAGAAATGCAAAGAAGTTGGGACTTGGAATAATTTTCGGCGAAAGAAACATTTAAACAATTAACCATTTCTCTAGTACGTCCGCGCGGACCCTACTTAGGGCGACTCGAAACAAAGACGAACCGCGGTCCACGGCTACAATCCCCGCCCCATGTTTGCATATTTCTTCGTATCTATGCAAGGGCGGCCGAGGGACATCCACTCCCTTCTGTACTACAGACGGCTGCATTTGCTGATCGCCCACCAAGCACTGGCCAATGTGGCGGAAAGGTGAACTCTTCCCTACAGCAACACCAGCGATGCACCAGCCATTGCCTGACCACCAATGGCTGGCATGCCCCGCTGGTCCAGCAATGGCTGGTATACGGACCAGCTGGCTGGACCAGCAATGGGGCTAGCTACAACAGCAATGCAGCAGCCCCCACCAGCCATTGCCCGACCAGCAGCGGCTGGTATCCCCCCCACTGGTCCAGCCATGGCTGGCATACGGACCATCTGGCTGGACCAGCAATGGGGTCGGTATGCGGACCAGCAATGGGGCTGGTATGCCCGGCCAGCCATTGCCCGGTTGCCCGACCAGCTGGCTGGTATGCCCCACCAGTGGTAGCGACGCAGTCTCCGCGGCTTTTGTTTTTCCAAAGCCCGCCTAAATTGTGCAAACTAGAATGCTCATAGCGCCTTAACCGTTAGAGGCGCCGACACCGAATCGGGTACCTGGGGGTTTAAAAAGGTGTCCGATCGAAAGGCATCATCGGTTTAAATCCCAAGTCTATTTTTGAACCGGTTTGCTCCGGTTAACCAGTTTTGATATTTTCCGGTTATTTTTAACCGGCAGAGCCGGGAGTCGAGAGGACAGACATTGTCGGTATGCACCAAGCCCAGTTCAATCGAACACCTTCTACACAAGGAATAGAAAAGTGGACGCAGCACTGTCTAAGTGGTGGGGGAGGTGCGATGTTTGTTGTTTAGTTGTTGAAGAAACAAACAAAAAAAGAAATGTAAAGGAACAACACAAAACTAAATATTTAAAACTAAAAGAAATACACCTAAAGAGAGTCGTTTTGTGTCGAGCTTTCCAATCTTTGGGTTTGAAAGGGCGCCCAATCGAATGGCGCCATCAGTTTTAGTCCCAATTAACTGCTTGGACCGTTTTTTTGCCGGTAAACTGGTTTTAACCTTTTCCGGTTATTTTTAACCGGCAGAGCCAGTAGTCGAGAGGACAAAGATTGTCGGTATGCATCAAGCACAGTTCAATCGAACACCTTCTACACAAGGTATGGAAAAGTGGACGTAGCACTGTCTATTCTTAGCGACGGGGTTCATTTTTTTGGGAAAAAAAAGAAATGCAAAGAAGTTGGGACGGAATAATTTTCGGCGAAAGAAACATTTAAACAATTAACCATTTCTCTAGTACGTCCGCGCGGACCCTACTTAGGGCGACTCGAAACAAAGACGAACCGCGGTCCACGGCTACAATCCCCGCCCCATGTTTGCATATTTCTTCGTATCTATGCAAGGGCGGCCGAGGGACATCCACTCCCCCCTGTACTACAGACGGCTGCATTTGCTGATCGCCCACCAAGCACTGGCCAATGTGGCGGAAAGGTGAACTCTTCCCTACAGCAACACCAGCGATGCACCAGCCATTGCCTGACCACCAATGGCTGGCATGCCCCGCTGGTCCAGCAATGGCTGGTATACGGACCAGCTGGCTGGACCAGCAATGGGGCTAGCTACAACAGCAATGCAGCAGCCCCCACCAGCCATTGCCCGACAAGCAGCGGCTGGTATCCCCCCACTGGTCCAGCCATGGCTGGCATACGGACCATCTGGCTGGACCAGCAATGGGGCTGGTATGCCCGGCCAGCCATTGCCCGGTTGCCCGACCAGCTGGCTGGTATGCCCCACCAGTGGTAGCGACGCCATCTCCGCGGCTTTTGTTTTTCCAAAGCCCGCCTAAATTGTGCAAACTCGAATGCTCATAGCGCCTTAACCGTTAAAGGCGCCGACACCGAATCGGGTACCTGGGGGTTTAAAAAGGTGTCCGATCGAAAGGCATCATCGGTTTTAATCCCAAGTATATTTTTGAACCGGTTTGCTCCGGTTAACCAGTTTTGATATTTTCCGGTTATTTTTAACCGGCAGAGCCGGGAGTCGAGAGGACAGACATTGTCGGTATGCAGCAAGCCCAGTTCAATCGAACACCTTCTACACAAGGAATAGAAAAGTGGACGCAGCACTGTCTAAGTGGTGGGGGAGGTGCGATGTTTGTTGTTTAGTTGTTGAAGAAACAAACAAAAAAAGAAATGTAAAGGAACAACACAAAACTAAATATTTAAAACTAAACGAAATACACCTAAAGATGGTCGTTTTGTGTCGAGCTTTCCATTCTTTGGGTTAGAAAGGGCGCCCAATCGAATGGCGCCATCAGTTTTAGTCCCAATTAACCGCTTGAACTGTTTTTCTGCCGCAAAACCGGTTGTGACCTTTTCAGGTTATTTTTAACCGGAAGAGCCGGGAGTCGAGAGGACAAACATTGTCGGTATGCATCAAGCCCAGTTCAATCGAACACCTTCTACACAAGGTATGGAAAAGTGGACGTAGCACTGTTTATTCTAAAAGGCGGGGTTCATTTTTTAAGGAAAAAAAAGAAATGCAAAGAAGTTGGGACTTGGAATATTTTTCGGCGAAAGAAACATTTAAACAATTAACCATTTCTCTAGTACGTCCGCGCGGACCCTACTTAGGGCGACTCGAAACAAAGACGAACCGCGGTCCACGGCTACAATCCCCGCCCCATGTTTGCATATTTCTTCGTATCTATGCAAGGGCGGCCGAGGGACATCCACTCCCCCCTGTACTACAGACGGCTGCATTTGCTGATCGCCCACCAAGCACTGGCCAAGGTGGCGGAAAGGTGAACTCTTCCCTACAGCAACACCAGCGATGCACCAGCCATTGCCTGACCACCTATGGCTGGCATGCCTCGCTGGTCCAGCAATGGCTGGTATACGGACCAGCTGGCTGGACCAGCAATGGGGCTAGCTACAACAGCAATGCAGCAGCCCCCACCAGCCATTGCCCAACCAGCAGCGGCTGGTATCCCCCCCACTGGTCCAGCCATGGCTGGCATACGGACCATCTCGCTGGACCAGCAATGGGGTCGGTATGCGGACCAGCAATGGGGCTGGTATGCCCGGCCAGCCATTGCCCGGTTGCCCGACCAGCTGGCTGTTATGCCCCACCAGTGGTAGCGACGCCGTCTCCGCGGCTTTTGTTTTTCCAAAGCCCGCCTAAATTGTGCAAACTCGAATGCTCATAGCGCCTTAACCGTTAGAGGCGCCGACACCGAATCGGGTACCCTGGGGTTTAAAAAGGTGTCCGATCGAAAGGCATCATCGGTTTTAATCCCAAGTATATTTTTGAACCGGTTTGCTCCGGTTAACCAGTTTTGATATTTTCCGGTTATTTTTAACCGGCAGAGCCGGGAGTCGAGAGAACAGACATTGTCGGTATGCAGCAAGCCCAGTTCAATCGAACACCTTCTACACAAGGAATAGAAAAGTGGACGCAGCACTGTCTAAGTGGTGGGGGAGGTGCGATGTTTGTTGTTTAGTTGTTGAAGAAACAAACAAAAAAAGAAATGTAAAGGAACAACACAAAACTAAATATTTAAAACTAAAAGAAATACACCTAAAGAGAGTCGTTTTGTGTCGAGCATTCCATTCTATTGGTTTAAAAGGGCGCACAATCCAATGGCGCCATCAGTTTTAGTCCCAATTAACCGCTTGAACCGTTTTTCTGCCGGTAAACCGGTTTTGACCTTTTCCGGTTATTTTTAACCGGCAGAGCCGGGAGTCGAGAGGACAAAGAATGTCGGTATGCAAAAAGCCCAGTTCAATCGAACACCTTCTACACAAGGTATGGAAAAGTGGACGTAGCACTGTCTATTCTAAGCGGCGGGGTTAATTTTTTAGGGAAAAAAAAGAAATGCAAAGAAGTTGGGACTTGGAATAATTTTCGGCGAAAGAAACATTTACACAATTAACCATTTCTCTAGTACGTCCGCGCGGACCCTACTTAGGGCGACTCGAAAAAAAGACGAACCGCAGTCCACGGCTACAATCCCCGCCCCATGTTTGCATATTTCTTCGTATCTATGCAAGGGCGGCCGAAGGACACCCACTCCCCCCTGTACTACAGAAAGGCATCATCGGTTTTAATCCCAAGTATATTTTTGAACCGGTTTGCTCCGGTTAACCAGTTTTGATATTTTCCGGTTATTTTTAACCGGCAGAGCCGGGAGTCGAGAGGACAGACATTGTCGGTATGCACCAAGCCCAGTTCAATCGAACACCTTCTACACAAGGAATAGAAAAGTGGACGCAGCACTGTCTAAGTGGTGGGGGAGGTGCGATGTTTGTTGTTTAGTTGTTGAAGAAACAAACAAAAAAAGAAATGTAAAGGAACAACACAAAACTAAATATTTAAAACTAAAAGAAATACACCTAAAGAGAGTCGTTTTGTGTCGAGCTTTCCAATCTTTGGGTTTGAAAGGGCGCCCAATCGAATGGCGCCATCAGTTTTAGTCCCAATTAACTGCTTGGACCGTTTTTTTGCCGGTAAACCGGTTTTGACCTTTTCCGGTTAATTTTAACCGGCAGAGCCGGGAGTCGAGGGGAAAAACATTGTCGGTATGCATCAAGCCCAGTTCAATCGAACACCTTCTACACAAGGTATGGAAAAGTGGACGTAGCACTGTCTATTCTAAGCGGCGGGGTTCATTTTTTAGGGAAAAAAAAGAAATGCAAAGAAGTTGGGACTTGGAATAATTTTCGGCGAAAGAAACATTTAAACAATTAACCATTTCTCTAGTACGTCCGCGCGGACCCTACTTAGGGCGACTCGAAACAAAGACGAACCGCGGTCCACGGCTACAATCTCCGCCCCATCTTTGCATATTTCTTCGTATCTATGCAAGGGCGGACGAGGGACATCCACTCCCCCCTGTACTACAGACGGCTGCATTTGCTGATCGCCCACCAAGCACTGGCCAATGTGGCGGAAAGGTGAACTCTTCCCTACAGCAACACCGGCAATGCACCAGCCATTGCCTGACCACCTATGGCTGGCATGCCTCGGTGGTCCAGCAATGGCTGGTATACGGACCAGCTGGCTGGACCAGCAATGGGGCTAGCTACAACAGCAATGCAGCAGCCCCCACCAGCCATTGCCCAACCAGCAGCGGCTGGTATCCCCCCCACTGGTCCAGCCATGGCTGGCATACGGACCATCTGGCTGGACCAGCAATGGGGTCGGTATGCGGACCAGCAATGGGGCTGGTATGCCCGGCCAGCCATTGCCCGGTTGCCCGACCAGCTGGCTGTTATGCCCCACCAGTGGTAGCGACGCCGTCTCAGCGGCTTTTGTTTTTCCAAAGCCCGCCTAAATTGTGCAAACTCGAATGCTCATAGCGCCTTAACCGTTAGAGGCGCCGACACCGAATCGGGTACCTGGGGGTTTAAAAAGGTGTCCGATCGAAAGGCATCATCGGTTTTAATCCCAAGTATATTTTTGAACCGGTTTGCTCCGGTTAACCAGTTTTGATATTTTCCGGTTATTTTTAACCGGCAGAGCCGGGAGTCGAGAGAACAGACATTGTCGGTATGCAGCAAGCCCAGTTCAATCGAACACCTTCTACACAAGGAATAGAAAAGTGGACGCAGCACTGTCTAAGTGGTGGGGGAGGTGCGATGTTTGTTGTTTAGTTGTTGAAGAAACAAACAAAAAAAGAAATGTAAAGGAACAACACAAAACTAAATATTTAAAACTAAAAGAAATACACCTAAAGAGAGTCGTTTTGTGTCGAGCTTTCCACTCATTGGGTTTGAAAGGGCGCCCAATCGAATGGCGCCATCAGTTTTAGTCCCAATTAACTGCTTGGACCGTTTTTTTGCCGGTAAACCGGTTTTGACCTTTTCCGGTTAATTTTAACCGGCAGAGCCGGGAGTCGAGGGGAAAAACATTGTCGGTATGCATCAAGCCCAGTTCAATCGAACACCTTCTACACAAGGTATGGAAAAGTGGACGTAGCACTGTCTATTCTAAGCGGCGGGGTTCATTTTTTAGAGAAAAAAAAGAAATGCAAAGAAGTTGGGACTTTGAATAATTTTCGGCGAAAGAAACATTTAAACAATTAACCATTTCTCTAGTACGTCCGCGCGGACCCTACTTAGGGCGACTCGAAACAAAGACGAACCGCGGTCCACGGCTACAATCCCCGCCCCATGTTTGCATATTTCTTCGTATCTATGCAAGGGCGGCCGAGGGACACCCACTCCCCCCTGTACTACAGACGGCTGCATTTGCTGATCGCCCACCAAGCACTGGCCAATGTGGCGGAAAGGTGAACTCTTCCCTACAGCAACACCAGCGATGCACCAGCCATTGCCTGACCACCAATGGCTGGCATGCCCCGCTGGTCCAGCAATGGCTGGTATACGGACCAGCTGGCTGGACCAGCAATGGGGCTAGCTACAACAGCAATGCAGCAGCCCCCACCAGCCATTGCCCGACCAGCAGCGGCTGGTATCCCCCCCACTGGTCCAGCCATGGCTGGCATACGGACCATCTGGCTGGACCAGCAATGGGGTCGGTATGCGGACCAGCAATGGGGCTGGTATGCCCGGCCAGCCATTGCCCGGTTGCCCGACCAGCTGGCTGTTATGCCCCACCAGTGGTAGCGACGCCGTCTCCGCGGCTTTTGTTTTTCCAAAGCCCGCCTAAATTGTGCAAACTCGAATGCTCATAGCGCCTTAACCGTTAGAGGCGCCGACACCGAATCGGGTACCTGGGGGTTTAAAAAGGTGTCCGATCGAAAGGCATCATCGGTTTTAATCCCAAGTATATTTTTGAACCGGTTTGCTCCGGTTAACCAGTTTTGATATTTTCCGGTTATTTTTAACCGGCAGAGCCGGGAGTCGAGAGGACAGACATTGTCGGTATGCACCAAGCCCAGTTCAATCGAACACCTTCTACACAAGGAATAGAAAAGTGGACGCAGCACTGTCTAAGTGGTGGGGGAGGTGCGATGTTTGTTGTTTAGTTGTTGAAGAAACAAACAAAAAAAGAAATGTAAAGGAACAACACAAAACTAAATATTTAAAACTAAAAGAAATACACCTAAAGAGAGTCGTTTTGTGTCGAGCTTTCCAATCATTGGGTTTGAAAGGGCGCCCAATCGAATGGCGCCATCAGTTTTAGTCCCAATTAACTGCTTGGACCGTTTTTTTGCCGGTAAACCGGTTTTGACCTTTTCCGGTTAATTTTAACCGGCAGAGCCGGGAGTCGAGGGGAAAAACATTGTCGGTATGCATCAAGCCCAGTTCAATCGAACACCTTCTACACAAGGTATGGAAAAGTGGACGTAGCACTGTCTATTCTAAGCGGCGGGGTTCATTTTTTAGGGAAAAAAAAGAAATGCAAAGAAGTTGGGACTCTGAATAATTTTCGGCGAAAGAAACATTTAAACAATTAACCATTTCTCTAGTACGTCCGCGCGGACCCTACTTAGGGCGACTCGAAACAAAGACGAACCGCGGTCCACGGCTACAATCCCCGCCCCATGTTTGCATATTTCTTCGTATCTATGCAAGGGCGGCGGAGGGACATCCACTCCCCCCTGTACTACAGACGGCTGCATTTGCTGATTGCCCACCAAGCACTGGCCAATGTGGCGGAAAGGTGAACTCTTCCCTACAGCAACACCAGCGATGCACCAGCCATTGCCTGACCACCAATGGCTGGCATGCCCCGCTGGTCCAGCAATGGCTGGTATACGGACCAGCTGGCTGGACCAGCAATGGGGCTAGCTACAACAGCAATGCAGCAGCCCCCACCAGCCATTGCCCGACCAGCAGCGGCTGGTATCCCCCCCACTGGTCCAGCCATGGCTGGCATACGGACCATCTGGCTGGACCAGCAATGGGGTCGGTATGCGGACCAGCAATGGGGCTGGTATGCCCGGCCAGCCATTGCCCGGTTGCCCGACCAGCTGGCTTGTATGCCCCACCAGTGTTAGCGACGCCGTCTCCGCGGCTTTTGTTTTTCCAAAGCCAGCCTAAATTGTGCAAACTCGAATGCTCATAGCGCCTTAACCGTTAGAGGCGCCGACACCGAATCGGGTACCTGGGGGTTTAAAAAGGTGTCCGATCGAAAGGCATCATCGGTTTTAATCCCAAGTATATTTTTGAACCGGTTTGCTCCGGTTAACCAGTTTTGATATTTTCCGGTTATTTTTAACCGGCAGAGCCGGGAGTCGAGAGGACAGACATTGTCGGTATGCACCAAGCCCAGTTCAATCGAACACCTTCTACACAAGGAATAGAAAAGTGGACGCAGCACTGTCTAAGTGGTGGGGGAGGTGCGATGTTTGTTGTTTAGTTGTTGAAGAAACAAACAAAAAAAGAAATGTAAAGGAACAAGACAAAACTAAATATTTAAAACTAAAAGAAATACACCTAAAGAGAGTCGTTTTGTGTCGAGCTTTCCAATCATTGGGTTTGAAAGGGCGCCCAATCGAATGGCGCCATCAGTTTTAGTCCCAATTAACTGCTTGGACCGTTTTTTTGCCGGTAAACCGGTTTTGACTTTTTCCGGTTATTTTTAACCGGCAGAGCCGGGAGTCGAGAGGACAAACATTGTCTGTATGCATCAAGCCCAGTTCAATCGAACACCTTCTACACAAGGAATAGAAAAGTGGACGCAGCACTGTCTAAGTGGTGGGGGAGGTGCGATGTTTGTTGTTTAGTTGTTGAAGAAACAAACAAAAAAAGAAATGTAAAGGAACAAGACAAAACTAAATATTTAAAACTAAAAGAAATACACCTAAAGAGAGTCGTTTTGTGTCGAGCTTTCCAATCATTGGGTTTGAAAGGGCGCCCAATCGAATGGCGCCATCACTTTTAGTCCCAATTAACTGCTTGGACCGTTTTTTTGCCGGTAAACCGGTTTTGACCTTTTCCGGTTATTTTTAACCGGCAGAGCCGGGACTCGAGAGGACAAACATTGTCGGTATGCATCACGCCCAGTTCAATCGAACACCTTCTACACAAGGTATGGAAAAGTGGACGTAGCACTGTCTATTCTAAGCGGCGGGGTTCATTTTTTTGGGAAAAAAAAGAAATGCAAAGAAGTTGGGACTTGGAATAATTTTCGGCGAAAGAAACATTTAAACAATTAACCATTTCTCTAGTACGTCCGCGCGGACCCTACTTAGGGCGACTCGAAACAAAGACGAACCGCGGTCCACGGCTACAATCCCCGCCCCATGTTTGCATATTTCTTCGTATCTATGCAAGGGCGGCGGAGGGACATCCACTCCCCCCTGTACTACAGACGGCTGCATTTGCTGATTGCCCACCAAGCACTGGCCAATGTGGCGGAAAGGTGAACTCTTCCCTACAGCAACACCAGCGATGCACCAGCCATTGCCTGACCACCAATGGCTGGCATGCCCCGCTGGTCCAGCAATGGCTGGTATACGGACCAGCTGGCTGGACCAGCAATGGGGCTAGCTACAACAGCAATGCAGCAGCCCCCACCAGCCATTGCCCGACCAGCAGCGGCTGGTATCCCCCCCACTGGTAGAGCCATGGCTGGCATACGGACCATCTGGCTGGACCAGCAATGGGGTCGGTATGCGGACCAGCAATGGGGCTGGTATGCCCGGCCAGCCATTGCCCGGTTGCCCGACCAGCTGGCTTGTATGCCCCACCAGTGGTAGCGACGCCGTCTCCGCGGCTTTTGTTTTTCCAAAGCCAGCCTAAATTGTGCAAACTCGAATGCTCATAGCGCCTTAACCGTTAGAGGCGCCGACACCGAATCGGGTACCTGGGGGTTTAAAAAGGTGTCCGATCGAAAGGCATCATCGGTTTTAATCCCAAGTATATTTTTGAACCGGTTTGCTCCGGTTAACCAGTTTTGATATTTTCCGGTTATTTTTAACCGGCAGAGCCGGGAGTCGAGAGGACAGACATTGTCGGTATGCATCAAGCCCAGTTCAATCGAACACCTTCTACACAAGGAATAGAAAAGTGGACGCAGCACTGTCTAAGTGGTGGGGGAGGTGCGATGTTTGTTGTTTAGTTGTTGAAGAAACAAACAAAAAAAGAAATGTAAAGGAACAAGACAAAACTAAATATTTAAAACTAAAAGAAATACACCTAAAGAGAGTCGTTTTGTGTCGAGCTTTCCAATCATTGGGTTTGAAAGGGCGCCCAATCGAATGGCGCCATCAGTTTTAGTCCCAATTAACTGCTTGGACCGTTTTTTTGCCGGTAAACCGGTTTTGACTTTTTCCGGTTATTTTTAACCGGCAGAGCCGGGAGTCGAGAGGACAAACATTGTCTGTATGCATCAAGCCCAGTTCAATCGAACACCTTCTACACAAGGAATAGAAAAGTGGACGCAGCACTGTCTAAGTGGTGGGGGAGGTGCGATGTTTGTTGTTTAGTTGTTGAAGAAACAAACAAAAAAAGAAATGTAAAGGAACAAGACAAAACTAAATATTTAAAACTAAAAGAAATACACCTAAAGAGAGTCGTTTTGTGTCGAGCTTTCCAATCCTTGGGTTTGAAAGGGCGCCCAATCGAATGGCGCCATCAGTTTTAGTCCCAATTAACTGCTTGGACCGTTTTTTTGCCGGTGAACCGGTTTTGACCTTTTCCGGTTATTTTTAACCGGCAGAGCCGGGAGTCGAGAGGACAAACATTGTCGGTATGCAACAAGCCCAGCTCAATCGAACACCTTCTACACAAGGTATGGAAAAGTGGACGTAGCACTGTCTATTCTAAGCGGCGGGGTTCATTTTTTAGGGAAAAAAAAGAAATGCAAAGAAGTTGGGACTTGGAATAATTTTCGGCGAAAGAAACATTTAAACAATTAACCATTTCTCTAGTACGTCCGCGCGGACCCTACTTAGGGCGACTCGAAACAAAGACGAACCGCGGTCCACGGCTACAATCCCCGCCCCATGTTTGCATATTTCTTCGTATCTATGCAAGGGCGGCGGAGGGACATCCACTCCCCCCTGTACTACAGACGGCTGCATTTGCTGATTGCCAACCAAGCAATGGCCAATGTGGCGGAAAGGTGAACTCTTCCATACAGCAACACCAGCGATGCACCAGCCATTGCCTGACCACCAATGGCTGGCATGCCCCGCTGGTCCAGCAATGGCTGGTATACGGACCAGCTGGCTGGACCAGCAATGGGGCTAGCTACAACAGCAATGCAGCAGCCCCCACCAGCCATTGCCCGACCAGCAGCGGCTGGTATCCCCCCCACTGGTCCAGCCATGGCTGGCATACGGACCATCTGGCTGGACCAGCAATGGGGTCGGTATGCGGACCAGCAATGGGGCTGGTATGCCCGGCCAGCCATTGCCCGGTTGCCCGACCAGCTGGCTTGTATGCCCCACCAGTGGTAGCGACGCCGTCTCCGCGGCTTTTGTTTTTCCAAAGCCAGCCTAAATTGTGCAAACTCGAATGCTCATAGCGCCTTAACCGTTAGAGGCGCCGACACCGAATCGGGTACCTGGGGGTTTAAAAAGGTGTCCGATCGAAAGGCATCATCGGTTTTAATCCCAAGTATATTTTTGAACCGGTTTGCTCCGGTTAACCAGTTTTGATATTTTCCGGTTATTTTTAACCGGCAGAGCCGGGAGTCGAGAGGACAGACATTGTCGGTATGCACCAAGCCCAGTTCAATCGAACACCTTCTACACAAGGAATAGAAAAGTGGACGCAGCACTGTCTAAGTGGTGGGGGAGGTGCGATGTTTGTTGTTTAGTTGTTGAAGAAACAAACAAAAAAAGAAATGTAAAGGAACAAGACAAAACTAAATATTTAAAACTAAAAGAAATACACCTAAAGAGAGTCGTTTTGTGTCGAGCTTTCCAATCATTGGGTTTGAAAGGGCGCCCAATCGAATGGCGCCATCAGTTTTAGTCCCAATTAACTGCTTGGACCGTTTTTTTGCCGGTAAACCGGTTTTGACTTTTTCCGGTTATTTTTAACCGGCAGAGCCGGGAGTCGAGAGGACAAACATTGTCTGTATGCATCAAGCCCAGTTCAATCGAACACCTTCTACACAAGGAATAGAAAAGTGGACGCAGCACTGTCTAAGTGGTGGGGGAGGTGCGATGTTTGTTGTTTAGTTGTTGAAGAAACAAACAAAAAAAGAAATGTAAAGGAACAAGACAAAACTAAATATTTAAAACTAAAAGAAATACACCTAAAGAGAGTCGTTTTGTGTCGAGCTTTCCAATCCTTGGGTTTGAAAGGGCGCCCAATCGAATGGCGCCATCAGTTTTAGTCCCAATTAACTGCTTGGACCGTTTTTTTGCCGGTGAACCGGTTTTGACCTTTTCCGGTTATTTTTAACCGGCAGAGCCGGGAGTCGAGAGGACAAACATTGTCGGTATGCACCAAGCCCAGCTCAATCGAACACCTTCTACACAAGGTATGGAAAAGTGGACGCAGCACTGTCTAAGTGGTGGGGGAGGTGCGATGTTTGTTGTTTAGTTGTTGAAGAAACAAACAAAAAAAGAAATGTAAAGGAACAAGACAAAACTAAATATTTAAAACTAAAAGAAATACACCTAAAGAGAGTCGTTTTGTGTCGAGCTTTCCAATCCTTGGGTTTGAAAGGGCGCCCAATCGAATGGCGCCATCAGTTTTAGTCCCAATTAACTGCTTGGACAGTTTTTTTGCCAGTGAACCGGTTTTGACCTTTTCCGGTTATTTTTAACCGGCAGAGCCGGGAGTCGAGAGGACAAACATTGTCGGTATGCATCAAGCCCAGTTCAATCGAACACCTTCTACACAAGGTATGGAAAAGTGGACGTAGCACTGTCTATTCTAAGCGGCGGGGTTCATTTTTTTGGGAAAAAAAAGAAATGCAAAGAAGTTGGGACTTGGAATAATTTTCGGCGAAAGAAACATTTAAACAATTAACCATTTCTCTAGTACGTCCGCGCGGACCCTACTTAGGGCGACTCGAAACAAAGACGAACCGCGGTCCACGGCTACAATCCCCGCCCCATGTTTGCATATTTCTTCGTATCTATGCAAGGGCGGCGGAGGGACATCCACTCCCCCCTGTACTACAGACGGCTGCATTTGCTGATTGCCCACCAAGCACTGGCCAATGTGGCGGAAAGGTGAACTCTTCCCTACAGCAACACCAGCGATGCACCAGCCATTGCCTGACCACCAATGGCTGGCATGCCCCGCTGGTCCAGCAATGGCTGGTATACGGACCAGCTGGCTGGACCAGCAATGGGGCTAGCTACAACAGCAATGCAGCAGCCCCCACCAG
This sequence comes from Omphiscola glabra, assembly GCA_964017045.1. Taxonomy (NCBI): domain Eukaryota; kingdom Metazoa; phylum Mollusca; class Gastropoda; family Lymnaeidae; genus Omphiscola; species Omphiscola glabra. The sequence goes on from OZ024799.1 coordinate 201,414, forward strand.
CCATTGCCCGACCAGCAGCGGCTGGTATCCCCCCCACTGGTCCAGCCATGGCTGGCATACGGACCATCTGGCTGGACCAGCAATGGGGTCGGTATGCGGACCAGCAATGGGGCTGGTATGCCCGGCCAGCCATTGCCCGGTTGCCCGACCAGCTGGCTTGTATGCCCCACCAGTGGTAGCGACGCCGTCTCCGCGGCTTTTGTTTTTCCAAAGCCAGCCTAAATTGTGCAAACTCGAATGCTCATAGCGCCTTAACCGTTAGAGGCGCCGACACCGAATCGGGTACCTGGGGGTTTAAAAAGGTGTCCGATCGAAAGGCATCATCGGTTTTAATCCCAAGTATATTTTTGAACCGGTTTGCTCCGGTTAACCAGTTTTGATATTTTCCGGTTATTTTTAACCGGCAGAGCCGGGAGTCGAGAGGACAGACATTGTCGGTATGCACCAAGCCCAGTTCAATCGAACACCTTCTACACAAGGAATAGAAAAGTGGACGCAGCACTGTCTAAGTGGTGGGGGAGGTGCGATGTTTGTTGTTTAGTTGTTGAAGAAACAAACAAAAAAAGAAATGTAAAGGAACAAGACAAAACTAAATATTTAAAACTAAAAGAAATACACCTAAAGAGAGTCGTTTTGTGTCGAGCTTTCCAATCATTGGGTTTGAAAGGGCGCCCAATCGAATGGCGCCATCAGTTTTAGTCCCAATTAACTGCTTGGACCGTTTTTTTGCCGGTAAACCGGTTTTGACTTTTTCCGGTTATTTTTAACCGGCAGAGCCGGGAGTCGAGAGGACAAACATTGTCTGTATGCATCAAGCCCAGTTCAATCGAACACCTTCTACACAAGGAATAGAAAAGTGGACGCAGCACTGTCTAAGTGGTGGGGGAGGTGCGATGTTTGTTGTTTAGTTGTTGAAGAAACAAACAAAAAAAGAAATGTAAAGGAACAAGACAAAACTAAATATTTAAAACTAAAAGAAATACACCTAAAGAGAGTCGTTTTGTGTCGAGCTTTCCAATCCTTGGGTTTGAAAGGGCGCCCAATCGAATGGCGCCATCAGTTTTAGTCCCAATTAACTGCTTGGACCGTTTTTTTGCCGGTGAACCGGTTTTGACCTTTTCCGGTTATTTTTAACCGGCAGAGCCGGGAGTCGAGAGGACAAACATTGTCTGTATGCATCAAGCCCAGTTCAATCGAACACCTTCTACACAAGGAATAGAAAAGTGGACGCAGCACTGTCTAAGTGGTGGGGGAGGTGCGATGTTTGTTGTTTAGTTGTTGAAGAAACAAACAAAAAAAGAAATGTAAAGGAACAAGACAAAACTAAATATTTAAAACTAAAAGAAATACACCTAAAGAGAGTCGTTTTGTGTCGAGCTTTCCAATCCTTGGGTTTGAAAGGGCGCCCAATCGAATGGCGCCATCAGTTTTAGTCCCAATTAACTGCTTGGACCGTTTTTTTGCCGGTGAACCGGTTTTGACCTTTTCCGGTTATTTTTAACCGGCAGAGCCGGGAGTCGAGAGGACAAACATTGTCGGTATGCAACAAGCCCAGCTCAATCGAACACCTTCTACACAAGGTATGGAAAAGTGGACGTAGCACTGTCTATTCTAAGCGGCGGGGTTCATTTTTTAGGGAAAAAAAAGAAATGCAAAGAAGTTGGGACTTGGAATAATTTTCGGCGAAAGAAACATTTAAACAATTAACCATTTCTCTAGTACGTCCGCGCGGACCCTACTTAGGGCGACTCGAAACAAAGACGAACCGCGGTCCACGGCTACAATCCCCGCCCCATGTTTGCATATTTCTTCGTATCTATGCAAGGGCGGCGGAGGGACATCCACTCCCCCCTGTACTACAGACGGCTGCATTTGCTGATTGCCCACCAAGCACTGGCCAATGTGGCGGAAAGGTGAACTCTTCCCTACAGCAACACCAGCGATGCACCAGCCATTGCCTGACCACCAATGGCTGGCATGCCCCGCTGGTCCAGCAATGGCTGGTATACGGACCAGCTGGCTGGACCAGCAATGGGGCTAGCTACAACAGCAATGCAGCAGCCCCCACCAGCCATTGCCCGACCAGCAGCGGCTGGTATCCCCCCCACTGGTCCAGCCATGGCTGGCATACGGACCATCTGGCTGGACCAGCAATGGGGTCGGTATGCGGACCAGCAATGGGGCTGGTATGCCCGGCCAGCCATTGCCCGGTTGCCCGACCAGCTGGCTTGTATGCCCCACCAGTGGTAGCGACGCCGTCTCCGCGGCTTTTGTTTTTCCAAAGCCAGCCTAAATTGTGCAAACTCGAATGCTCATAGCGCCTTAACCGTTAGAGGCGCCGACACCGAATCGGGTACCTGGGGGTTTAAAAAGGTGTCCGATCGAAAGGCATCATCGGTTTTAATCCCAAGTATATTTTTGAACCGGTTTGCTCCGGTTAACCAGTTTTGATATTTTCCGGTTATTTTTAACCGGCAGAGCCGGGAGTCGAGAGGACAGACATTGTCGGTATGCACCAATCCCAGTTCAATCGAACACCTTCTACACAAGGAATAGAAAAGTGGACGCAGCACTGTCTAAGTGGTGGGGGAGGTGCGATGTTTGTTGTTTAGTTGTTGAAGAAACAAACAAAAAAAGAAATGTAAAGGAACAAGACAAAACTAAATATTTAAAACTAAAAGAAATACACCTAAAGAGAGTCGTTTTGTGTCGAGCTTTCCAATCATTGGGTTTGAAAGGGCGCCCAATCGAATGGCGCCATCAGTTTTAGTCCCAATTAACTGCTTGGACCGTTTTTTTGCCGGTAAACCGGTTTTGACTTTTTCCGGTTATTTTTAACCGGCAGAGCCGGGAGTCGAGAGGACAAACATTGTCTGTATGCATCAAGCCCAGTTCAATCGAACACCTTCTACACAAGGAATAGAAAAGTGGACGCAGCACTGTCTAAGTGGTGGGGGAGGTGCGATGTTTGTTGTTTAGTTGTTGAAGAAACAAACAAAAAAAGAAATGTAAAGGAACAAGACAAAACTAAATATTTAAAACTAAAAGAAATACACCTAAAGAGAGTCGTTTTGTGTCGAGCTTTCCAATCCTTGGGTTTGAAAGGGCGCCCAATCGAATGGCGCCATCAGTTTTAGTCCCAATTAACTGCTTGGACCGTTTTTTTGCCGGTGAACCGGTTTTGACCTTTTCCGGTTATTTTTAACCGGCAGAGCCGGGAGTCGAGAGGACAAACATTGTCGGTATGCACCAAGCCCAGCTCAATCGAACACCTTCTACACAAGGTATGGAAAAGTGGACGTAGCACTGTCTATTCTAAGCGGCGGGGTTCATTTTTTAGGGAAAAAAAAGAAATGCAAAGAAGTTGGGACTTGGAATAATTTTCGGCGAAAGAAACATTTAAACAATTAACCATTTCTCTAGTACGTCCGCGCGGACCCTACTTAGGGCGACTCGAAACAAAGACGAACCGCGGTCCACGGCTACAATCCCCGCCCCATGTTTGCATATTTCTTCGTATCTATGCAAGGGCGGCGGAGGGACATCCACTCCCCCCTGTACTACAGACGGCTGCATTTGCTGATTGCCCACCAAGCACTGGCCAATGTGGCGGAAAGGTGAACTCTTCCCTACAGCAACACCAGCGATGCACCAGCCATTGCCTGACCACCAATGGCTGGCATGCCCCGCTGGTCCAGCAATGGCTGGTATACGGACCAGCTGGCTGGACCAGCAATGGGGCTAGCTACAACAGCAATGCAGCAGCCCCCACCAGCCATTGCCCGACCAGCAGCGGCTGGTATCCCCCCCACTGGTCCAGCCATGGCTGGCATACGGACCATCTGGCTGGACCAGCAATGGGGTCGGTATGCGGACCAGCAATGGGGCTGGTATGCCCGGCCAGCCATTGCCCGGTTGCCCGACCAGCTGGCTTGTATGCCCCACCAGTGGTAGCGACGCCGTCTCCGCGGCTTTTGTTTTTCCAAAGCCAGCCTAAATTGTGCAAACTCGAATGCTCATAGCGCCTTAACCGTTAGAGGCGCCGACACCGAATCGGGTACCTGGGGGTTTAAAAAGGTGTCCGATCGAAAGGCATCATCGGTTTTAATCCCAAGTATATGTTTGAACCGGTTTGCTCCGGTTAACCAGTTTTGATATTTTCCGGTTATTTTTAACCGGCAGAGCCGGGAGTCGAGAGGACAGACATTGTCGGTATGCACCAAGCCCAGTTCAATCGAACACCTTCTACACAAGGAATAGAAAAGTGGACGCAGCACTGTCTAAGTGGTGGGGGAGGTGCGATGTTTGTTGTTTAGTTGTTGAAGAAACAAACAAAAAAAGAAATGTAAAGGAACAAGACAAAACTAAATATTTAAAACTAAAAGAAATACACCTAAAGAGAGTCGTTTTGTGTCGAGCTTTCCAATCATTGGGTTTGAAAGGGCGCCCAATCGAATGGCGCCATCAGTTTTAGTCCCAATTAACTGCTTGGACCGTTTTTTTGCCGGTAAACCGGTTTTGACCTTTTCCGGTTATTTTTAACCGGCAGAGCCGGGACTCGAGAGGACAAACATTGTCGGTATGCATCAAGCCCAGTTCAATCGAACACCTTCTACACAAGGTATGGAAAAGTGGACGTAGCACTGTCTATTCTAAGCGGCGGGGTTCATTTTTTTGGGAAAAAAAAGAAATGCAAAGAAGTTGGGACTTGGGAATAATTTTCGGCGAAAGAAACATTTAAACAATTAACCATTTCTCTAGTACGTCCGCGCGGACCCTACTTAGGGCGACTCGAAACAAAGACGAACCGCGGTCCACGGCTACAATCCCCGCCCCATGTTTGCATATTTCTTCGTATCTATGCAAGGGCGGCGGAGGGACATCCACTCCCCCCTGTACTACAGACGGCTGCATTTGCTGATTGCCCACCAAGCACTGGCCAATGTGGCGGAAAGGTGAACTCTTCCCTACAGCAACACCAGCGATGCACCAGCCATTGCCTGACCACCAATGGCTGGCATGCCCCGCTGGTCCAGCAATGGCTGGTATACGGACCAGCTGGCTGGACCAGCAATGGGGCTAGCTACAACAGCAATGCAGCAGCCCCCACCAGCCATTGCCCGACCAGCAGCGGCTGGTATCCCCCCCACTGGTCCAGCCATGGCTGGCATACGGACCATCTGGCTGGACCAGCAATGGGGTCGGTATGCGGACCAGCAATGGGGCTGGTATGCCCGGCCAGCCATTGCCCGGTTGCCCGACCAGCTGGCTTGTATGCCCCACCAGTGGTAGCGACGCCGTCTCCGCGGCTTTTGTTTTTCCAAAGCCAGCCTAAATTGTGCAAACTCGAATGCTCATAGCGCCTTAACCGTTAGAGGCGCCGACACCGAATCGGGTACCTGGGGGTTTAAAAAGGTGTCCGATCGAAAGGCATCATCGGTTTTAATCCCAAGTATATTTTTGAACCGGTTTGCTCCGGTTAACCAGTTTTGATATTTTCCGGTTATTTTTAACCGGCAGAGCCGGGAGTCGAGAGGACAGACATTGTCGGTATGCACCAAGCCCAGTTCAATCGAACACCTTCTACACAAGGAATAGAAAAGTGGACGCAGCACTGTCTAAGTGGTGGGGGAGGTGCGATGTTTGTTGTTTAGTTGTTGAAGAAACAAACAAAAAAAGAAATGTAAAGGAACAAGACAAAACTAAATATTTAAAACTAAAAGAAATACACCTAAAGAGAGTCGTTTTGTGTCGAGCTTTCCAATCATTGGGTTTGAAAGGGCGCCCAATCGAATGGCGCCATCAGTTTTAGTCCCAATTAACTGCTTGGACCGTTTTTTTGCCGGTAAACCGGTTTTGACTTTTTCCGGTTATTTTTAACCGGCAGAGCCGGGAGTCGAGAGGACAAACATTGTCTGTATGCATCAAGCCCAGTTCAATCGAACACCTTCTACACAAGGAATAGAAAAGTGGACGCAGCACTGTCTAAGTGGTGGGGGAGGTGCGATGTTTGTTGTTTAGTTGTTGAAGAAACAAACAAAAAAAGAAATGTAAAGGAACAAGACAAAACTAAATATTTAAAACTAAAAGAAATACACCTAAAGAGAGTCGTTTTGTGTCGAGCTTTCCAATCCTTGGGTTTGAAAGGGCGCCCAATCGAATGGCGCCATCAGTTTTAGTCCCAATTAACTGCTTGGACCGTTTTTTTGCCGGTGAACCGGTTTTGACCTTTTCCGGTTATTTTTAACCGGCAGAGCCGGGAGTCGAGAGGACAAACATTGTCGGTATGCAACAAGCCCAGCTCAATCGAACACCTTCTACACAAGGTATGGAAAAGTGGACGTAGCACTGTCTATTCTAAGCGGCGGGGTTCATTTTTTAGGGAAAAAAAAGAAATGCAAAGAAGTTGGGACTTGGAATAATTTTCGGCGAAAGAAACATTTAAACAATTAACCATTTCTCTAGTACGTCCGCGCGGACCCTACTTAGGGCGACTCGAAACAAAGACGAACCGCGGTCCACGGCTACAATCCCCGCCCCATGTTTGCATATTTCTTCGTATCTATGCAAGGGCGGCGGAGGGACATCCACTCCCCCCTGTACTACAGACGGCTGCATTTGCTGATTGCCCACCAAGCACTGGCCAATGTGGCGGAAAGGTGAACTCTTCCCTACAGCAACACCAGCGATGCACCAGCCATTGCCTGACCACCAATGGCTGGCATGCCCCGCTGGTCCAGCAATGGCTGGTATACGGACCAGCTGGCTGGACCAGCAATGGGGCTAGCTACAACAGCAATGCAGCAGCCCCCACCAGCCATTGCCCGACCAGCAGCGGCTGGTATCCCCCCCACTGGTCCAGCCATGGCTGGCATACGGACCATCTGGCTGGACCAGCAATGGGGTCGGTATGCGGACCAGCAATGGGGCTGGTATGCCCGGCCAGCCATTGCCCGGTTGCCCGACCAGCTGGCTTGTATGCCCCACCAGTGGTAGCGACGCCGTCTCCGCGGCTTTTGTTTTTCCAAAGCCAGCCTAAATTGTGCAAACTCGAATGCTCATAGCGCCTTAACCGTTAGAGGCGCCGACACCGAATCGGGTACCTGGGGGTTTAAAAAGGTGTCCGATCGAAAGGCATCATCGGTTTTAATCCCAAGTATATTTTTGAACCGGTTTGCTCCGGTTAACCAGTTTTGATATTTTCCGGTTATTTTTAACCGGCAGAGCCGGGAGTCGACAGGACAGACATTGTCGGTATGCACCAAGCCCAGTTCAATCGAACACCTTCTACACAAGGAATAGAAAAGTGGACGCAGCACTGTCTAAGTGGTGGGGGAGGTGCGATGTTTGTTGTTTAGTTGTTGAAGAAACAAACAAAAAAAGAAATGTAAAGGAACAAGACAAAACTAAATATTTAAAACTAAAAGAAATACACCTAAAGAGAGTCGTTTTGTGTCGAGCTTTCCAATCATTGGGTTTGAAAGGGCGCCCAATCGAATGGCGCCATCAGTTTTAGTCCCAATTAACTGCTTGGACCGTTTTTTTGCCGGTAAACCGGTTTTGACTTTTTCCGGTTATTTTTAACCGGCAGAGCCGGGAGTCGAGAGGACAAACATTGTCTGTATGCATCAAGCCCAGTTCAATCGAACACCTTCTACACAAGGAATAGAAAAGTGGACGCAGCACTGTCTAAGTGGTGGGGGAGGTGCGATGTTTGTTGTTTAGTTGTTGAAGAAACAAACAAAAAAAGAAATGTAAAGGAACAAGACAAAACTAAATATTTAAAACTAAAAGAAATACACCTAAAGAGAGTCGTTTTGTGTCGAGCTTTCCAATCCTTGGGTTTGAAAGGGCGCCCAATCGAATGGCGCCATCAGTTTTAGTCCCAATTAACTGCTTGGACCGTTTTTTTGCCGGTGAACCGGTTTTGACCTTTTCCGGTTATTTTTAACCGGCAGAGCCGGGAGTCGAGAGGACAAACATTGTCGGTATGCACCAAGCCCAGCTCAATCGAACACCTTCTACACAAGGTATGGAAAAGTGGACGTAGCACTGTCTATTCTAAGCGGCGGGGTTCATTTTTTAGGGAAAAAAAAGAAATGCAAAGAAGTTGGGACTTGGAATAATTTTCGGCGAAAGAAACATTTAAACAATTAACCATTTCTCTAGTACGTCCGCGCGGACCCTACTTAGGGCGACTCGAAACAAAGACGAACCGCGGTCCACGGCTACAATCCCCGCCCCATGTTTGCATATTTCTTCGTATCTATGCAAGGGCGGCGGAGGGACATCCACTCCCCCCTGTACTACAGACGGCTGCATTTGCTGATTGCCCACCAAGCACTGGCCAATGTGGCGGAAAGGTGAACTCTTCCCTACAGCAACACCAGCGATGCACCAGCCATTGCCTGACCACCAATGGCTGGCATGCCCCGCTGGTCCAGCAATGGCTGGTATACGGACCAGCTGGCTGGACCAGCAATGGGGCTAGCTACAACAGCAATGCAGCAGCCCCCACCAGCCATTGCCCGACAAGCAGCGGCTGGTATCCCCCCACTGGTCCAGCCATGGCTGGCATACGGACCATCTGGCTGGACCAGCAATGGGGCTGGTATGCCCGGCCAGCCATTGCCCGGTTGCCCGACCAGCTGGCTGGTATGCCCCACCAGTGGTAGCGACGCCATCTCCGCGGCTTTTGTTTTTCCAAAGCCCGCCTAAATTGTGCAAACTCGAATGCTCATAGCGCCTTAACCGTTAAAGGCGCCGACACCGAATCGGGTACCTGGGGGTTTAAAAAGGTGTCCGATCGAAAGGCATCATCGGTTTTAATCCCAAGTATATTTTTGAACCGGTTTGCTCCGGTTAACCAGTTTTGATATTTTCCGGTTATTTTTAACCGGCAGAGCCGGGAGTCGAGAGGACAGACATTGTCGGTATGCAGCAAGCCCAGTTCAATCGAACACCTTCTACACAAGGAATAGAAAAGTGGACGCAGCACTGTCTAAGTGGTGGGGGAGGTGCGATGTTTGTTGTTTAGTTGTTGAAGAAACAAACAAAAAAAGAAATGTAAAGGAACAACACAAAACTAAATATTTAAAACTAAACGAAATACACCTAAAGATGGTCGTTTTGTGTCGAGCTTTCCATTCTTTGGGTTAGAAAGGGCGCCCAATCGAATGGCGCCATCAGTTTTAGTCCCAATTAACCGCTTGAACTGTTTCTCTGCCGCAAAACCGGTTGTGACCTTTTCAGGTTATTTTTAACCGGAAGAGCCGGGAGTCGAGAGGACAAACATTGTCGGTATGCATCAAGCCCAGTTCAATCGAACACCTTCTACACAAGGTATGGAAAAGTGGACGTAGCACTGTTTATTCTAAAAGGCGGGGTTCATTTTTTAAGGAAAAAAAAGAAATGCAAAGAAGTTGGGACTTGGAATAATTTTCGGCGAAAGAAACATTTAAACAATTAACCATTTCTCTAGTACGTCCGCGCGGACCCTACTTAGGGCGACTCGAAACAAAGACGAACCGCGGTCCACGGCTACAATCCCCGCCCCATGTTTGCATATTTCTTCGTATCTATGCAAGGGCGGCCGAGGGACATCCACTCCCCCCTGTACTACAGACGGCTGCATTTGCTGATCGCCCACCAAGCACTGGCCAAGGTGGCGGAAAGGTGAACTCTTCCCTACAGCAACACCAGCGATGCACCAGCCATTGCCTGACCACCTATGGCTGGCATGCCTCGCTGGTCCAGCAATGGCTGGTATACGGACCAGCTGGCTGGACCAGCAATGGGGCTAGCTACAACAGCAATGCAGCAGCCCCCACCAGCCATTGCCCAACCAGCAGCGGCTGGTATCCCCCCCCACTGGTCCAGCCATGGCTGGCATACGGACCATCTCGCTGGACCAGCAATGTGGTCGGTATGCGGACCAGCAATGGGGCTGGTATGCCCGGCCAGCCATTGCCCGGTTGCCCGACCAGCTGGCTGTTATGCCCCACCAGTGGTAGCGACGCCGTCTCCGCGGCTTTTGTTTTTCCAAAGCCCGCCTAAATTGTGCAAACTCGAATGCTCATAGCGCCTTAACCGTTAGAGGCGCCGACACCGAATCGGGTACCCTGGGGTTTAAAAGGTGTCCGATCGAAAGGCATCATCGGTTTTAATCCCAAGTATATTTTTGAACCGGTTTGCTCCGGTTAACCAGTTTTGATATTTTCCGGTTATTTTTAACCGGCAGAGCCGGGAGTCGAGAGAACAGACATTGTCGGTATGCAGCAAGCCCAGTTCAATCGAACACCTTCTACACAAGGAATAGAAAAGTGGACGCAGCACTGTCTAAGTGGTGGGGGAGGTGCGATGTTTGTTGTTTAGTTGTTGAAGAAACAAACAAAAAAAGAAATGTAAAGGAACAACACAAAACTAAATATTTAAAACTAAACGAAATACACCTAAAGAGAGTCGTTTTGTGTCGAGCTTTCCATTCTTTGGGTTAGAAAGGGCGCCCAATCGAATGGCGCCATCAGTTTTAGTCCCAATTAACCGCTTGAACTGTTTTTCTGCCGCAAAACCGGTTGTGACCTTTTCAGGTTATTTTTAACCGGAAGAGCCGGGAGTCGAGAGGACAAACATTGTCGGTATGCATCAAGCCCAGTTCAATCGAACACCTTCTACACAAGGTATGGAAAAGTGGACGTAGCACTGTCTATTCTAAGCGGCGGGGTTCATTTTTTAGGGAAAAAAAAGAAATGCAAAGAAGTTGGGACTTGGAATAATTTTCGGCGAAAGAAACATTTAAACAATTAACCATTTCTCTAGTACGTCCGCGCGGACCCTACTTAGGGCGACTCGAAACAAAGACGAACCGCGGTCCACGGCTACAATCCCCGCCCCATGTTTGCATATTTCTTCGTATCTATGCAAGGGCGGCGGAGGGACATCCACTCCCCCCTGTACTACAGACGGCTGCATTTGCTGATTGCCCACCAAGCACTGGCCAATGTGGCGGAAAGGTGAACTCTTCCCTACAGCAACACCAGCGATGCACCAGCCATTGCCTGACCACCTATGGCTGGCATGCCTCGCTGGTCCAGCAATGGCTGGTATACGGACCAGCTGGCTGGACCAGCAATGGGGCTAGCTACAACAGCAATGCAGCAGCCCCCACCAGCCATTGCCCAACCAGCAGCGGCTGGTATCCCCCCCACTGGTCCAGCCATGGCTGGCATACGGACCATCTCGCTGGACCAGCAATGGGGTCGGTATGCGGACCAGCAATGGGGCTGGTATGCCCGGCCAGCCATTGCCCGGTTGCCCGACCAGCTGGCTGTTATGCCCCACCAGTGGTAGCGACGCCGTCTCCGCGGCTTTTGTTTTTCCAAAGCCCGCCTAAATTGTGCAAACTCGAATGCTCATAGCGCCTTAACCGTTAGAGGCGCCGACACCGAATCGGGTACCCTGGGGTTTAAAAAGGTGTCCGATCGAAAGGCATCATCGGTTTTAATCCCAAGTATATTTTTGAACCGGTTTGCTCCGGTTAACCAGTTTTGATATTTTCCGGTTATTTTTAACCGGCAGAGCCGGGAGTCGAGAGAACAGACATTGTCGGTATGCAGCAAGCCCAGTTCAATCGAACACCTTCTACACAAGGAATAGAAAAGTGGACGCAGCACTGTCTAAGTGGTGGGGGAGGTGCGATGTTTGTTGTTTAGTTGTTGAAGAAACAAACAAAAAAAGAAATGTAAAGGAACAACACAAAACTAAATATTTAAAACTAAACGAAATACACCTAAAGAGAGTCGTTTTGTGTCGAGCTTTCCATTCTTTGGGTTAGAAAGGGCGCCCAATCGAATGGCGCCATCAGTTTTAGTCCCAATTAACCGCTTGAACTGTTTTTCTGCCGCAAAACCGGTTGTGACCTTTTCAGGTTATTTTTAACCGGAAGAGCCGGGAGTCGAGAGGACAAACATTGTCGGTATGCATCAAGCCCAGTTCAATCGAACACCTTCTACACAAGGTATGGAAAAGTGGACGTAGCACTGTCTATTCTAAGCGGCGGGGTTCATTTTTTAGGGAAAAAAAAGAAATGCAAAGAAGTTGGGACTTGGAATAATTTTCGGCGAAAGAAACATTTAAACAATTAACCATTTCTCTAGTACGTCCGCGCGGACCCTACTTAGGGCGACTCGAAACAAAGACGAACCGCGGTCCACGGCTACAATCCCCGCCCCATGTTTGCATATTTCTTCGTATCTATGCAAGGGCGGCGGAGGGACATCCACTCCCCCCTGTACTACAGACGGCTGCATTTGCTGATTGCCCACCAAGCACTGGCCAATGTGGCGGAAAGGTGAACTCTTCCCTACAGCAACACCAGCGATGCACCAGCCATTGCCTGACCACCAATGGCTGGCATGCCCCGCTGGTCCAGCAATGGCTGGTATACGGACCAGCTGGCTGGACCAGCAATGGGGCTAGCTACAACAGCAATGCAGCAGCCCCCACCAGCCATTGCCCGACCAGCAGCGGCTGGTATCCCCCCCACTGGTCCAGCCATGGCTGGCATACGGACCATCTGGCTGGACCAGCAATGGGGTCGGTATGCGGACCAGCAATGGGGCTGGTATGCCCGGCCAGCCATTGCCCGGTTGCCCGACCAGCTGGCTTGTATGCCCCACCAGTGGTAGCGACGCCGTCTCCGCGGCTTTTGTTTTTCCAAAGCCCGCCTAAATTGTGCAAACTCGAATGCTCATAGCGCCTTAACCGTTAGAGGCGCCGACACCGAATCGGGTACCTGGGGGTTTAAAAAGGTGTCCGATCGAAAGGCATCATCGGTTTTAATCCCAAGTATATTTTTGAACCGGTTTGCTCCGGTTAATCAGTTTTGATATTTTCCGGTTATTTTTAACCGGCAGAGCCGGGAGTCGAGAGGACAGACATTGTCGGTATGCACCAAGCCCAGTTCAATCGAACACCTTCTACACAAGGAATAGAAAAGTGGACGCAGCACTGTCTAAGTGGTGGGGGAGGTGCGATGTTTGTTGTTTAGTTGTTGAAGAAACAAACAAAAAAAGAAATGTAAAGGAACAAGACAAAACTAAATATTTAAAACTAAAAGAAATACACCTAAAGAGAGTCGTTTTGTGTCGAGCTTTCCAATCATTGGGTTTGAAAAGGCGCCCAATCGAATGGCGCCATCAGTTTTAGTCCCAATTAACTGCTTGGACCGTTTTTTTGCCGGTAAACCGGTTTTGACCTTTTCCGGTTATTTTTAACCGGCAGAGCCGGGACTCGAGAGGACAAACATTGTCGGTATGCAACAAGCCCAGTTCAATCGAACACCTTCTACACAAGGTATGGAAAAGTGGACGTAGCACTGTCTATTCTAAGCGGCGGGGTTCATTTTTTAGGGAAAAAAAAGAAATGCAAAGAAGTTGGGACTTGGAATAATTTTCGGCGAAAGAAACATTTAAACAATTAACCATTTCTCTAGTACGTCCGCGCGGACCCTACTTAGGGCGACTCGAAACAAAGACGAACCGCGGTCCACGGCTACAATCCCCGCCCCATGTTTGCATATTTCTTCGTATCTATGCAAGGGCGGCGGAGGGACATCCACTCCCCCCTGTACTACAGACGGCTGCATTTGCTGATTGCCCACCAAGCACTGGCCAATGTGGCGGAAAGGTGAACTCTTCCCTACAGCAACACCAGCGATGCACCAGCCATTGCCTGACCACCAATGGCTGGCATGCCCCGCTGGTCCAGCAATGGCTGGTATACGGACCAGCTGGCTGGACCAGCAATGGGGCTAGCTACAACAGCAATGCAGCAGCCCCCACCAGCCATTGCCCGACCAGCAGCGGCTGGTATCCCCCCCACTGGTCCAGCCATGGCTGGCATACGGACCATCTGGCTGGACCAGCAATGGGGTCGGTATGCGGACCAGCAATGGGGCTGGTATGCCCGGCCAGCCATTGCCCGGTTGCCCGACCAGCTGGCTTGTATGCCCCACCAGTGGTAGCGACGCCGTCTCCGCGGCTTTTGTTTTTCCAAAGCCAGCCTAAATTGTGCAAACTCGAATGCTCATAGCGCCTTAACCGTTAGAGGCGCCGACACCGAATCGGGTACCTGGGGGTTTAAAAAGGTGTCCGATCGAAAGGCATCATCGGTTTTAATCCCAAGTATATTTTTGAACCGGTTTGCTCCGGTTAATCAGTTTTGATATTTTCCGGTTATTTTTAACCGGCAGAGCCGGGAGTCGAGAGGACAGACATTGTCGGTATGCACCAAGCCCAGTTCAATCGAACACCTTCTACACAAGGAATAGAAAAGTGGACGCAGCACTGTCTAAGTGGTGGGGGAGGTGCGATGTTTGTTGTTTAGTTGTTGAAGAAACAAACAAAAAAAGAAATGTAAAGGAACAAGACAAAACTAAATATTTAAAACTAAAAGAAATACACCTAAAGAGAGTCGTTTTGTGTCGAGCTTTCCAATCATTGAGTTTGAAAGGGCGCCCAATCGAATGGCGCCATCAGTTTTAGTCCCAATTAACTGCTTGGACCGTTTTTTTGCCGGTTAACCGGTTTTGACCTTTTCCGGTTATTTTTAACCGGCAGAGCCGGGACTCGAGAGGACAAACATTGTCGGTATGCATCAAGCCCAGTTCAATCGAACACCTTCTACACAAGGTATGGAAAAGTGGACGTAGCACTGTCTATTCTAAGCGGCGGGGTTCATTTTTTTGGGGAAAAAAAGAAATGCAAAGAAGTTGGGACTTGGGAATAATTTTCGGCGAAAGAAACATTTAAACAATTAACCATTTCTCTAGTACGTCCGCGCGGACCCTACTTAGGGCGACTCGAAACAAAGACGAACCGCGGTCCACGGCTACAATCCCCGCCCCATGTTTGCATATTTCTTCGTATCTATGCAAGGGCGGACGAGGGACATCCACTCCCCCCTGTACTACAGACGGCTGCATTTGCTGATTGCCCACCAAGCACTGGCCAATGTGGCGGAAAGGTGAACTCTTCCCTACAGCAACACCAGCGATGCACCAGCCATTGCCTGACCACCAATGGCTGGCATGCCCCGCTGGTCCAGCAATGGCTGGTATACGGACCAGCTGGCTGGACCAGCAATGGGGCTAGCTACAACAGCAATGCAGCAGCCCCCACCAGCCATTGCCCGACCAGCAGCGGCTGGTATCCCCCCCACTGGTCCAGCCATGGCTGGCATACGGACCATCTGGCTGGACCAGCAATGGGGTCGGTATGCGGACCAGCAATGGGGCTGGTATGCCCGGCCAGCCATTGCCCGGTTGCCCGACCAGCTGGCTTGTATGCCCCACCAGTGGTAGCGACGCCGTCTCCGCGGCTTTTGTTTTTCCAAAGCCCGCCTAAATTGTGCAAACTCGAATGCTCATAGCGCCTTAACCGTTAGAGGCGCCGACACCGAATCGGGTACCTGGGGGTTTAAAAAGGTGTCCGATCGAAAGGCATCATCGGTTTTAATCCCAAGTATATTTTTTAACCGGTTTGCTCCGGTTAACCAGTTTTGATATTTTCCGGTTATTTTTAACCGGCAGAGCCGGGAGTCGAGAGGACAGACATTGTCGGTATGCACCAAGCCCAGTTCAATCGAACACCTTCTACACAAGGAATAGAAAAGTGGACGCAGCACTGTCTAAGTGGTGGGGGAGGTGCGATGTTTGTTGTTTAGTTGTTGAAGAAACAAACAAAAAAAGAAATGTAAAGGAACAAGACAAAACTAAATATTTAAAACTAAAAGAAATACACCTAAAGAGAGTCGTTTTGTGTCGAACTTTCCAATCATTGGGTTTGAAAGGGCGCCCAATCGAATGGCGCCATCAGTTTTAGTCCCAATTAACTGCTTGGACCGTTTTTTTGCCGGTAAACCGGTTTTGACCTTTTCCGGTTATTTTTAACCCGCAGAGCCGGGAGTCGAGAGGACAAACATTGTCGGTATGCATCAAGCCCAGTTCAATCGAACACCTTCTACACAAGGTATGGAAAAGTGGACGGAGCACTGTCTATTCTAAGCGGCGGGGTTCATTTTTTAGGGAAAAAAAAAGAAATGCAAAGAAGTTGGGACTTGGAATAATTTTCGGCGAAAGAAACATTTAAACAATTAACCATTTCTCTAGTACGTCCGCGCGGACCCTACTTAGGGCGACTCGAAACAAAGACGAACCGCGGTCCACGGCTACAATCCCCGCCCCATGTTTGCATATTTCTTCGTATCTATGCAAGGGCGGCCGAGGGACATCCACTCCCCCCTGTACTACAGACGGCTGCATTTGCTGATCGCCCACCAAGCACTGGCCAATGTGGCGGAAAGGTGAACTCTTCCCTACAGCAACACCAGCGATGCACCAGCCATTGCCTGACCACCAATGGCTGGCATGCCCCGCTGGTCCAGCAATGGCTGGTATACGGACCAGCTGGCTGGACCAGCAATGGGGCTAGCTACAACAGCAATGCAGCAGCCCCCACCAGCCATTGCCCGACCAGCAGCGGCTGGTATCCCCCCCACTGGTCCAGCCATGGCTGGCATACGGACCATCTGGCTGGACCAGCAATGGGGTCGGTATGCGGACCAGCAATGGGGCTGGTATGCCCGGCCAGCCATTGCCCGGTTGCCCGACCAGCTGGCTGGTATGCCCCACCAGTGGTAGCGACGCAGTCTCCGCGGCTTTTGTTTTTCCAAAGCCCGCCTAAATTGTGCAAACTAGAATGCTCATAGCGCCTTAACCGTTAGAGGCGCCGACACCGAATCGGGTACCTGGGGGTTTAAAAAGGTGTCCGATCGAAAGGCATCATCGGTTTAAATCCCAAGTCTATTTTTGAACCAGTTTGCTCCGGTTAACCAGTTTTGATATTTTCCGGTTATTTTTAACCGGCAGAGCCGGGAGTCGAGAGGACAGACATTGTCGGTATGCACCAAGCCCAGTTCAATCGAACACCTTCTACACAAGGAATAGAAAAGTGGACGCAGCACTGTCTAAGTGGTGGGGGAGGTGCGATGTTTGTTGTTTAGTTGTTGAAGAAACAAACAAAAAAAGAAATGTAAAGGAACAACACAAAACTAAATATTTAAAACTAAAAGAAATACACCTAAAGAGAGTCGTTTTGTGTCGAGCTTTCCAATCTTTGGGTTTGAAAGGGCGCCCAATCGAATGGCGCCATCAGTTTTAGTCCCAATTAACTGCTTGGACCGTTTTTTTGCCGGTAAACTGGTTTTAACCTTTTCCGGTTATTTTTAACCGGCAGAGCCGGTAGTCGAGAGGACAAACATTGTCGGTATGCATCAAGCACAGTTCAATCGAACACCTTCTACACAAGGTATGGAAAAGTGGACGTAGCACTGTCTATTCTTAGCGACGGGGTTCATTTTTTAGGGAAAAAAAAGAAATGCAAAGAAGTTGGGACTTGGAATAATTTTCGGCGAAAGAAACATTTAAACAATTAACCATTTCTCTAGTACGTCCGCGCGGACCCTACTTAGGGCGACTCGAAACAAAGACGAACCGCGGTCCACGGCTACAATCCCCGCCCCATGTTTGCATATTTCTTCGTATCTATGCAAGGGCGGCCGAGGGACATCCACTCCCCCCTGTACTACAGACGGCTGCATTTGCTGATCGCCCACCAAGCACTGGCCAATGTGGCGGAAAGGTGAACTCTTCCCTACAGCAACACCAGCGATGCACCAGCCATTGCCTGACCACCAATGGCTGGCATGCCCCGCTGGTCCAGCAATGGCTGGTATACGGACCAGCTGGCTGGACCAGCAATGGGGCTAGCTACAACAGCAATGCAGCAGCCCCCACCAGCCATTGCCCGACAAGCAGCGGCTGGTATCCCCCCACTGGTCCAGCCATGGCTGGCATACGGACCATCTGGCTGGACCAGCAATGGGGCTGGTATGCCCGGCCAGCCATTGCCCGGTTGCCCGACCAGCTGGCTGGTATGCCCCACCAGTGGTAGCGACGCCATCTCCGCGGCTTTTGTTTTTCCAAAGCCCGCCTAAATTGTGCAAACTCGAATGCTCATAGCGCCTTAACCGTTAAAGGCGCCGACACCGAATCGGGTACCTGGGGGTTTAAAAAGGTGTCCGATCGAAAGGCATCATCGGTTTTAATCCCAAGTATATTTTTGAACCGGTTTGCTCCGGTTAACCAGTTTTGATATTTTCCGGTTATTTTTAACCGGCAGAGCCGGGAGTCGAGAGGACAGACATTGTCGGTATGCAGCAAGCCCAGTTCAATCGAACACCTTCTACACAAGGAATAGAAAAGTGGACGCAGCACTGTCTAAGTGGTGGGGGAGGTGCGATGTTTGTTGTTTAGTTGTTGAAGAAACAAACAAAAAAAGAAATGTAAAGGAACAACACAAAACTAAATATTTAAAACTAAACGAAATACACCTAAAGATGGTCGTTTTGTGTCGAGCTTTCCATTCTTTGGGTTAGAAAGGGCGCCCAATCGAATGGCGCCATCAGTTTTAGTCCCAATTAACCGCTTGAACTGTTTCTCTGCCGCAAAACCGGTTGTGACCTTTTCAGGTTATTTTTAACCGGAAGAGCCGGGAGTCGAGAGGACAAACATTGTCGGTATGCATCAAGCCCAGTTCAATCGAACACCTTCTACACAAGGTATGGAAAAGTGGACGTAGCACTGTCTATTCTAAGCGGCGGGGTTAATTTTTTAGGGAAAAAAAAGAAATGCAAAGAAGTTGGGACTTGGAATAATTTTCGGCGAAAGAAACATTTACACAATTAACCATTTCTCTAGTACGTCCGCGCGGACCCTACTTAGGGCGACTCGAAAAAAAGACGAACCGCAGTCCACGGCTACAATCCCCGCCCCATGTTTGCATATTTCTTCGTATCTATGCAAGGGCGGCCGAGGGACACCCACTCCCCCCAGTACTACAGAAAGGCATCATCGGTTTTAATCCCAAGTATATTTTTGAACCGGTTTGCTCCGGTTAACCAGTTTTGATATTTTCCGGTTATTTTTAACCGGCAGAGCCGGGAGTCGAGAGGACAGACATTGTCGGTATGCACCAAGCCCAGTTCAATCGAACACCTTCTACACAAGGAATAGAAAAGTGGACGCAGCACTGTCTAAGTGGTGGGGGAGGTGCGATGTTTGTTGTTTAGTTGTTGAAGAAACAAACAAAAAAAGAAATGTAAAGGAACAACACAAAACTAAATATTTAAAACTAAAAGAAATACACCTAAAGAGAGTCGTTTTGTGTCGAGCTTTCCAATCATTGGGTTTGAAAGGGCGCCCAATCGAATGGCGCCATCAGTTTTAGTCCCAATTAACTGCTTGGACCGTTTTTTTGCCGGTAAACCGGTTTTGACCTTTTCCGGTTAATTTTAACCGGCAGAGCCGGGAGTCGAGGGGAAAAACATTGTCGGTATGCATCAAGCCCAGTTCAATCGAACACCTTCTACACAAGGTATGGAAAAGTGGACGTAGCACTGTCTATTCTAAGCGGCGGGGTTCATTTTTTAGGGAAAAAAAAGAAATGCAAAGAAGTTGGGACTCTGAATAATTTTCGGCGAAAGAAACATTTAAACAATTAACCATTTCTCTAGTACGTCCGCGCGGACCCTACTTAGGGCGACTCGAAACAAAGACAAACCGCGGTCCACGGCTACAATCCCCGCCCCATGTTTGCATATTTCTTCGTATCTATGCAAGGGCGGCCGAGGGACACCCACTCCCCCCTGTACTACAGAAAGGCATCATCGGTTTTAATCCCAAGTATATTTTTGAACCGGTTTGCTCCGGTTAACCAGTTTTGATATTTTCCGGTTATTTTTAACCGGCAGAGCCGGGAGTCGAGAGGACAGACATTGTCGGTATGCACCAAGCCCAGTTCAATCGAACACCTTCTACACAAGGAATAGAAAAGTGGACGCAGCACTGTCTAAGTGGTGGGGGAGGTGCGATGTTTGTTGTTTAGTTGTTGAAGAAACAAACAAAAAAAGAAATGTAAAGGAACAACACAAAACTAAATATTTAAAACTAAAAGAAATACACCTAAAGAGAGTCGTTTTGTGTCGAGCTTTCCATTCTATTGGTTTAAAAGTGCGCACGATCCAATGGCGCCATCAGTTTTAGTTCCAATTAACCGCTTGAACCGTTTTTCTGCCGGTAAACCGGTTTTGACCTTTTCCGGTTATTTTTAACCGGCAGAGCCGGGAGTCGAGAGGACAAACATTGTCGGTATGCATCAAGCCCAGTTCAATCGAACACCTTCTACACAAGGTATGGAAAAGTGGACGGAGCACTGTCTATTCTAAGCGGCGGGGTTCATTTTCGACGAAAAAAAAAGAAATGCAAAGAAGTTGGGACTTAGAATAATTTTGGGCGAAAGAAACATTAAAAAAATTAACCATTTCTCTACTACGTCCGCGCGGACCCTACTTAGGGCGACTCGAAACAAAGACGAACCGCGGTCCACGGCTACAATCTCCGCCCCATCTTTGCATATTTCTTCGTATCTATGCAAGGGCGGACGAGGGACATCCACTCCCCCCTGTACTACAGACGGCTGCATTTGCTGATCGCCCACCAAGCACTGGCCAAGGTGGCGGAAAGGTGAACTCTTCCCTACAGCAACACCAGCGATGCACCAGCCATTGCCTGACCACCTATGGCTGGCATGCCTCGCTGGTCCAGCAATGGCTGGTATACGGACCAGCTGGCTGGACCAGCAATGGGGCTAGCTACAACAGCAATGCAGCAGCCCCCACCAGCCATTGCCCAACCAGCAGCGGCTGGTATCCCCCCCACTGGTCCAGCCATGGCTGGCATACGGACCATCTGGCTGGACCAGCAATGGGGTCGGTATGCGGACCAGCAATGGGGCTGGTATGCCCGGCCAGCCATTGCCCGGTTGCCCGACCAGCTGGCTGTTATGCCCCACCAGTGGTAGCGACGCATTCTCCGCGGCTTTTGTTTTTCCAAAGCCCGCCTAAATTGTGCAAACTCGAATGCTCATAGCGCCTTAACCGTTAGAGGCGCCGACACCGAATCGGGTACCTGGGGGTTTAAAAAGGTGTCCGATCGAAAGGCATCATCGGTTTTAATCCCAAGTATATTTTTGAACCGGTTTGCTCCGGTTAACCAGTTTTGATATTTTCCGGTTATTTTTAACCGGCAGAGCCGGGAGTCGAGAGAACAGACATTGTCGGTATGCAGCAAGCCCAGTTCAATCGAACACCTTCTACACAAGGAATAGAAAAGTGGACGCAGCACTGTCTAAGTGGTGGGGGAGGTGCGATGTTTGTTGTTTAGTTGTTGAAGAAACAAACAAAAAAAGAAATGTAAAGGAACAACACAAAACTAAATATTTAAAACTAAAAGAAATACACCTAAAGAGAGTCGTTTTGTGTCGAGCTTTCCAATCATTGGGTTTGAAAGGGCGCCCAATCGAATGGCGCCATCAGTTTTAGTCCCAATTAACTGCTTGGACCGTTTTTTTGCCGGTAAACAGGTTTTGACTTTTTCCAGTTAATTTTAACCGGCAGAGCCGGGAGTCGAGAGGAAAAACATTGTCGGTATGCATCAAGCCCAGTTCAATTGAACACCTTCTACACAAGGTATGGAAAAGTGGACGGAGCACTGTCTATTCTAAGCGGCGGGGTTCATTTTTTAGGGAAAAAAAAGAAATGCAAAGAAGTTGGGACTTGGAATAATTTTCGGCGAAAGAAACATTTAAACAATTAACCATTTCTCTAGTACGTCCGCGCGGACCCTACTTAGGGCGACTCGAAACAAAGACGAACCGCGGTCCACGGCTACAATCCCCGCCCCATGTTTGCATATTTCTTCGTATCTATGCAAGGGCGGCCAAGGGACATCCACTCCCCCCTGTACTACAGACGGCTGCATTTGCTGATCGCCCACCAAGCACTGGCCAATGTGGCGGAAAGGTGAACTCTTCCCTACAGCAACACCAGCGATGCACCAGCCATTGCCTGACCACCAATGGCTGGCATGCCCCGCTGGTCCAGCAATGGCTGGTATACGGACCAGCTGGCTGGACCAGCAATGGGGCTAGCTACAACAGCAATGCAGCAGCCCCCACCAGCCATTGCCCGACCAGCAGCGGCTGGTATCCCCCCCACTGGTCCAGCCATGGCTGGCATACGGACCATCTGGCTGGACCAGCAATGGGGTCGGTATGCGGACCAGCAATGGGGCTGGTATGCCCGGCCAGCCATTGCCCGGTTGCCCGACCAGCTGGCTGTTATGCCCCACCAGTGGTAGCGACGCCGTCTCCGCGGCTTTTGTTTTTCCAAAGCCCGCCTAAATTGTGCAAACTCGAATGCTCATAGCGCCTTAACCGTTAGAGGCGCCGACACCGAATCGGGTACCTGGGGGTTTAAAAAGGTGTCCGATCGAAAGGCATCATCGATTTTAATCCCAAGTATATTTTTGAACCGGTTTGCTCCGGTTAACCAGTTTTGATATTTTCCGGTTATTTTTAACCGGCAGAGCCGGGAGTCGAGAGGACAGACATTGTCGGTATGCACCAAGCCCAGTTCAATCGAACACCTTCTACACAAGGAATAGAAAAGTGGACGCAGCACTGTCTAAGTGGTGGGGGAGGTGCGATGTTTGTTGTTTAGTTGTTGAAGAAACAAACAAAAAAAGAAATGTAAAGGAACAATACAAAACTAAATATTTAAAACTAAAAGAAATACACCTAAAGAGAGTCGTTTTGTGTCGAGCTTTCCAATCGTTGGGTTTGAAAGGGCGCCCAATCGAATGGCGCCATCAGTTTTAGTCCCAATTAATCGCTTGAACCGTTTTTCTGCCGGTAAACCGGTTTTGACCTTTTCCGGTTATTTTTAACCGGCAGAGCCGGGAGTCGAGAGGACAAACATTGTCGGTATGCATCAAGCCCAGTTTAATCGAACACCTTCTACACAAGGTATGGAAAAGTGGACGTAGCACTGTCTATTCTAAGCGGCGGGGTTCATTTTTTAGGGAAAAAAAAGAAATGCAAAGAAGTTGGGACTTGGAATAATTTTCGGCGAAAGAAACATTTAAACAATTAACCATTTCTCTAGTACGTCCGCGCGGACCCTACTTAGGGCGACTCGAAACAAAGACGAACCGCGGTCCACGGCTACAATCCCCGCCCCATGTTTGCATATTTCTTCGTATCTATGCAAGGGCGGCCGAGGGACATCCACTCCCCCCTGTACTACAGACGGCTGCATTTGCTGATCGCCCACCAAGCACTGGCCAATGTGGCGGAAGGGTGAACTCTTCCCTACAGCAACACCAGCGATGCACCAGCCATTGACTGACCACCAATGGCTGGCATGCCCCGCTGGTCCAGCAATGGCTGGTATACGGACCAGCTGGCTGGACCAGCAATGGGGCTAGCTACAACAGCAATGCAGCAGCCCCCACCAGCCATTGCCCGACCAGCAGCGGCTGGTATCCCCCCCACTGGTCCAGCCATGGCTGGCATACGGACCATCTGGCTGGACCAGCAATGGGGTCGGTATGCGGACCAGCAATGGGGCTGGTATGCCCGGCCAGCCATTGCCCGGTTGCCCGACCAGCTGGCTGGTATGCCCCACCAGTGGTAGCGACGCCGTCTCCGCGGCTTTTGTTTTTCCAAAGCCCGCCTAAATTGTGCAAACTCGAATTCTCATAGCGCCTTAACCGTTAGAGGCGCCGACACCGAATCGGGTACCTGGGGGTTTAAAAAGGTGTCCGATCGAAAGGCATCATCGGTTTTAATCCCAAGTATATTTCTGAACCGGTTTGCTCCGGTTAACCAGTTTTGATATTTTCCGGTTATTTTTAACCGGCAGAGCAGGGAGTCGAGAGGACAGACATTGTCGGTATGCACCAAGCCCAGTTCAATCGAACACCTTCTACACAAGGAATAGAAAAGTGGACGCAGCACTGTCTAAGTGGTGGGGGAGGTGCGATGTTTGTTGTTTAGTTGTTGAAGAAACAAACAAAAAAAGAAATGTAAAGGAACAACACAAAACTAAATATTTAAAACTAAAAGAAATACACCTAAAGAGAGTCGTTTTGTGTCGAGCTTTCCATTCTTTGGGTTTGAAAGGGCGTCCGATCGAATGGCGCCATCCGTTTTAGTGCCAATTAACCGCTTGAACCGTTTTTCTGCCTGTAAACCGGTTTTGACCTTTTCCGGTTTTTTTAACCGGCAGAGCCGGGAGTCGAGAGGACAAACATTGTCGGTATGCATCAAGCCCAGTTCAATCGAACACCTTCTACATAAGGTATGGAAAAGTGGACGGAGCACTGTCTATTTTAAGCGGCGGTGTTCATTTTCGAGGGAAAAAAAAGAAATGCAAAGAAGTTGGGACTGAATAATTTTCGGCGAAAGAAACATTTAAAAAATTAACCATTTCTCTAGTACGTCGGCGCGGACCCTACTTAGGGCGACTCGAAACAAAGACGAACCGCGGTCCACGGCTACAATCCCCGTCCCATGTTTGCATATTTCTTCGTATCTATGCAAGGGCGGACGAGGGACATCCACTCCCCCCTGTACTACAGACGGCTGCATTTGCTGATCGCCCACCAAGCACTGGCCAAGGTGGCGGAAAGGTGAACTCTTCCCTACAGCAACACCAGCGATGCACCAGCCATTGCCTGACCACCTATGGCTGGCATGCCTCGCTGGTCCAGCAATGGCTGGTATACGGACCAGCTGGCTGGACCAGCAATGGGGCTAGCTACAACAGCAATGCAGCAGCCCCCACCAGCCATTGCCCAACCAGCAGCGGCTGGTATCCCCCCCACTGGTCCAGCCATGGCTGGCATACGGACCATCTGGCTGGACCAGCAATGGGGTCGGTATGCGGACCAGCAATGGGGCTGGTATGCCCGGCCAGCCATTGCCCGGTTGCCCGACCAGCTGGCTGTTATGCCCCACCAGTGGTAGCGACGCCGTCTCCGCGGCTTTTGTTTTTCCAAAGCCCGCCTAAATTGTGCAAACTCGAATGCTCATAGCGCCTTAACCGTTAGAGGCGCCGACACCGAATCGGGTACCTGGGGGTTTAAAAAGGTGTCCGATCGAAAGGCATCATCGGTTTTAATCCCAAGTATATTTTTGAACCGGTTTGCTCCGGTTAACCAGTTTTGATATTTTCCGGTTATTTTTAACCGGCAGAGCCGGGAGTCGAGAGAACAGACATTGTCGGTATGCAGCAAGCCCAGTTCAATCGAACACCTTCTACACAAGGAATAGAAAAGTGGACGCAGCACTGTCTAAGTGGTGGGGGAGGTGCGATGTTTGTTGTTTAGTTGTTGAAGAAACAAACAAAAAAAGAAATGTAAAGGAACTACACAAAACTAAATATTTAAAACTAAAAGAAATACACCTAAAGAGAGTCGTTTTGTGTCGAGCTTTCCATTCTTTGGGTTTGAAAGGGCGTCCGATCGAATGGCGCCATCAGTTTTAGTGCCAATTAACCGCTTGAACCGTTTTTCTGCCGGTAAACCGGTTTTGACCTTTTCCGGTTATTTTTAACCGGCAGAGCCGGGAGCGGGAGTCGAGAGGACAAACATTGTCGGTATGCATCAAGCCCAGTTCAATCGAACACCTTCTACACAAGGTATGGAAAAGTGGACGGAGCACTGTCTATTCTAAGCGGCGGGGTTCATTTTCGACGAAAAAAAAAGAAATGCAAAGAAGTTGGGACTTAGAATAATTTTGGGCGAAAGAAACATTAAAAAAATTAACCATTTCTCTACTACGTCCGCGCGGACCCTACTTAGGGCGACTCGAAACAAAGACGAACCGCGGTCCACGGCTACAATCTCCGCCCCATCTTTGCATATTTCTTCGTATCTATGCAAGGGCGGACGAGGGACATCCACTCCCCCCTGTACTACAGACGGCTGCATTTGCTGATCGCCCACCAAGCACTGGCCAAGGTGGCGGAAAGGTGAACTCTTCCCTACAGCAACACCAGCGATGCACCAGCCATTGCCTGACCACCTATGGCTGGCATGCCTCGCTGGTCCAGCAATGGCTGGTATACGGACCAGCTGGCTGGACCAGCAATGGGGCTAGCTACAACAGCAATGCAGCAGCCCCCACCAGCCATTGCCCAACCAGCAGCGGCTGGTATCCCCCCCACTGGTCCAGCCATGGCTGGCATACGGACCATCTGGCTGGACCAGCAATGGGGTCGGTATGCGGACCAGCAATGGGGCTGGTATGCCCGGCCAGCCATTGCCCGGTTGCCCGACCAGCTGGCTGTTATGCCCCACCAGTGGTAGCGACGCCGTCTCCGCGGCTTTTGTTTTTCCAAAGCCCGCCTAAATTGTGCAAACTCGAATGCTCATAGCGCCTTAACCGTTAGAGGCGCCGACACCGAATCGGGTACCTGGGGGTTTAAAAAGGTGTCCGATCGAAAGGCATCATCGGTTTTAATCCCAAGTATATTTTTGAACCGGTTTGCTCCGGTTAACCAGTTTTGATATTTTCCGGTTATTTTTAACCGGCAGAGCCGGGAGTCGAGAGAACAGACATTGTCGGTATGCAGCAAGCCCAGTTCAATCGAACACCTTCTACACAAGGAATAGAAAAGTGGACGCAGCACTGTCTAAGTGGTGGGGGAGGTGCGATGTTTGTTGTTTAGTTGTTGAAGAAACAAACAAAAAAAGAAATGTAAAGGAACTACACAAAACTAAATATTTAAAACTAAAAGAAATACACCTAAAGAGAGTCGTTTTGTGTCGAGCTTTCCATTCTTTGGGTTTGAAAGGGCGTCCGATCGAATGGCGCCATCAGTTTTAGTGCCAATTAACCGCTTGAACCGTTTTTCTGCCTGTAAACCGGTTTTGACCTTTTCCGGTTTTTTTAACCGGCAGAGCCGGGAGTCGAGAGGACAAACATTGTCGGTATGCATCAAGCCCAGTTCAATCGAACACCTTCTACATAAGGTATGGAAAAGTGGACGGAGCACTGTCTATTTTAAGCGGCGGTGTTCATTTTCGAGGGAAAAAAAAGAAATGCAAAGAAGTTGGGACTGAATAATTTTCGGCGAAAGAAACATTTAAAAAATTAACCATTTCTCTAGTACGTCGGCGCGGACCCTACTTAGGGCGACTCGAAACAAAGACGAACCGCGGTCCACGGCTACAATCCCCGTCCCATGTTTGCATATTTCTTCGTATCTATGCAAGGGCGGACGAGGGACATCCACTCCCCCCTGTACTACAGACGGCTGCATTTGCTGATCGCCCACCAAGCACTGGCCAAGGTGGCGGAAAGGTGAACTCTTCCCTACAGCAACACCAGCGATGCACCAGCCATTGCCTGACCACCTATGGCTGGCATGCCTCGCTGGTCCAGCAATGGCTGGTATACGGACCAGCTGGCTGGACCAGCAATGGGGCTAGCTACAACAGCAATGCAGCAGCCCCCACCAGCCATTGCCCAACCAGCAGCGGCTGGTATCCCCCCCACTGGTCCAGCCATGGCTGGCATACGGACCATCTGGCTGGACCAGCAATGGGGTCGGTATGCGGACCAGCAATGGGGCTGGTATGCCCGGCCAGCCATTGCCCGGTTGCCCGACCAGCTGGCTGTTATGCCCCACCAGTGGTAGCGACGCCGTCTCCGCGGCTTTTGTTTTTCCAAAGCCCGCCTAAATTGTGCAAACTCGAATGCTCATAGCGCCTTAACCGTTAGAGGCGCCGACACCGAATCGGGTACCTGGGGGTTTAAAAAGGTGTCCGATCGAAAGGCATCATCGGTTTTAATCCCAAGTATATTTTTGAACCGGTTTGCTCCGGTTAACCAGTTTTGATATTTTCCGGTTATTTTTAACCGGCAGAGCCGGGAGTCGAGAGAACAGACATTGTCGGTATGCAGCAAGCCCAGTTCAATCGAACACCTTCTACACAAGGAATAGAAAAGTGGACACAGCACTGTCTAAGTGGTGGGGGAGGTGCGATGTTTGTTGTTTAGTTGTTGAAGAAACAAACAAAAAAAGAAATGTAAAGGAACTACACAAAACTAAATATTTAAAACTAAAAGAAATACACCTAAAGAGAGTCGTTTTGTGTCGAGCTTTCCATTCTTTGGGTTTGAAAGGGCGTCCGATCGAATGGCGCCATCAGTTTTAGTGCCAATTAACCGCTTGAACCGTTTTTCTGCCTGTAAACCGGTTTTGACCTTTTCCGGTTTTTTTAACCGGCAGAGCCGGGAGTCGAGAGGACAAACATTGTCGGTATGCATCAAGCCCAGTTCAATCGAACACCTTCTACATAAGGTATGGAAAAGTGGACGGAGCACTGTCTATTTTAAGCGGCGGTGTTCATTTTCGAAGGAAAAAAAAGAAATGCAAAGAAGTTGGGACTGAATAATTTTCGGCGAAAGAAACATTTAAAAAATTAACCATTTCTCTAGTACGTCGGCGCGGACCCTACTTAGGGCGACTCGAAACAAAGACGAACCGCGGTCCACGGCTACAATCCCCGTCCCATGTTTGCATATTTCTTCGTATCTATGCAAGGGCGGACGAGGGACATCCACTCCCCCCTGTACTACAGACGGCAGCATTTGCTGATCGCCCATCAAGAACTGGCCAAGGTGGCTGAAAGGTGAACTCTTCCCTACAGCAACACCAGCGATGCACCAGCCATTGCCTGACCACCAATGGCTGGCATGCCCCGCTGGTCCAGCAATGGCTGGTATACGGACCAGCTGGCTGGACCAGCAATGGGGCTAGCTACAACAGCAATGCAGCAGCCCCCACCAGCCATTGCCCGACCAGCAGCGGCTGGTATCCCCCCCACTGGTCCAGCCATGGCTGGCATACGGACCATCTGGCTGGACCAGCAATGGGGTCGGTATGCGGACCAGCAATGGGGCTTGTATGCCCGGCCAGCCATTGCCCGGTTGCCCGACCAGCTGGCTGGTATGCCCCACCAGTGGTAGCGACGCCGTCTCCGCGGCTTTTGTTTTTCCAAAGCCCGCCTAAATTGTGCAAACTTGAATGCTCATAGCGCCTTAACCGATAGAGGCGCCGACACCGAATCGGGTTCCCTGGGGTTTAAAAAGGTGTCCGATCGAATGGCATCATCGGTTTTAATCCCAAGTATATTTTTGAACCGGTTTGCTCCGGTTAACCAGTTTTGATATTTTCCGGTCATTTTTAACCGGCAGAGCCGGGAGTCGAGAGGACAGACATTGTCGGTATGCACCAAGCCCAGTTCAATCGAACACCTTCTACACAAGGTATAGAAAAGTGGACGCAGCACTGTCTAAGTGGTGGGGGAGGTGCGATGTTTGTTGTTTAGTTGTTGAAGAAACAAACAAAAAAAGAAATGTAAAGGAACAACACAAAACTAAATAATTAAAACTAAAAATAATACACCTAAAGAGAGTCGTTTTGTATCGAGCTTTCCATTCTTTGAATTAGAAAGGGCGCCCAATCGAATGGCGCCATCAGTTTTAGTCCCAATCAACCGCTTGAACTGTTTTTCTGCCGCAAAACCGGTTGTGACCTTTTCCGGTTATTTTTAACCGGAAGAGCCGGGAGTCGAGAGGACAAACATTGTCGGTATGCATCAAGCCCAGCTCAATCGAACACCTTCTACACAAGGTATGGAAAAGTGGACGGAGCACTGTCTATTCTAAGCGGCGGGGTTCATTTTCGACGAAAAAAAAAGAAATGCAAAGAAGTTGGGACTTTGAATAATTTGGGGCGAAAGAAACATTAAAAAAATTAACCATTTCTCTAGTACGTCCGCGCGGACCCTACTTAGGGCGACTCGAAACAAAGACGAACCGCGGTCCACGGCTACAATCTCCGCCCCATCTTTGCATATTTCTTCGTATCTATGCAAGGGCGGACGAGGGACATCCACTCCCCCCTGTACTACAGACGGCTGCATTTGCTGATCGCCCACCAAGCACTGGCCAAGGTGGCGGAAAGGTGAACTCTTCCCTACAGCAACACCAGCGATGCACCAGCCATTGCCTGACCACCTATGGCTGTCATGCCTCGCTGGTCCAGCAATGGCTGGTATACGGACCAGCTGGCTGGACCAGCAATGGGGCTAGCTACAACAGCAATGCAGCAGCCCCCACCAGCCATTGCCCGACCAGCAGCGGCTGGTATCCCCCCCACTGGTCCAGCCATGGCTGGCATACGGACCATCTGGCTGGACCAGCAATGGGGTCGGTATGCGGACCAGCAATGGGGCTTGTATGCCCGGCCAGCCATTGCCCGGTTGCCCGACCAGCTGGCTGGTATGCCCCACCAGTGGTAGCGACGCCGTCTCCGCGGCTTTTGTTTTTCCAAAGCCCGCCTAAATTGTGCAAACTCGAATGCTCATAGCGCCTTAACCGATAGAGGCGCCGACACCGAATCGGGTTCCCTGGGGTTTAAAAAGGTGTCCGATCGAATGGCATCATCGGTTTTAATCCCAAGTATATTTTTGAACCGGTTTGCTCCGGTTAACCAGTTTTGATATTTTCCGGTCATTTTTAACCGGCAGAGCCGGTAGTCGAGAGGACAGACATTGTCGGTATGCACCAAGCCCAGTTCAATCGAACACCTTCTACACAAGGTATAGAAAAGTGGACGCAGCACTGTCTAAGTGGTGGGGGAGGTGCGATGTTTGTTGTTTAGTTGTTGAAGAAACAAACAAAAAAAGAAATGTAAAGGAACAACACAAAACTAAATAATTAAAACTAAAAATAATACACCTAAAGAGAGTCGTTTTGTATCGAGCTTTCCATTCTTTGAATTAGAAAGGGCGCCCAATCGAATGGCGCCATCAGTTTTAGTCCCAATCAACCGCTTGAACTGTTTTTCTGCCGCAAAACCGGTTGTGACCTTTTCCGGTTATTTTTAACCGGAAGAGCCGGGAGTCGAGAGGACAAACATTGTCGGTATGCATCAAGCCCAGCTCAATCGAACACCTTCTACACAAGGTATGGAAAAGTGGACGGAGCACTGTCTATTCTAAGCGGCGGGGTTCATTTTCGACGAAAAAAAAAGAAATGCAAAGAAGTTGGGACTTAGAATAATTTTGGGCGAAAGAAACATTTAAAAAATTAACCATTTCTCTAGTACGTCCGCGCGGACCCTACTTAGGGCGACTTGAAACAAAGACGAACCGCAGTCCACGGCTACAATCCCCGCCCCAATTTGCATATTTCTTCGTATCTATGCAAGGGCGGCCGAGGGACATCCACTCCCCCCAGTACTACAGACGGCTGCATTTGCTGATCGCCCACCAAGCACTGGCCAAGGTGGCGGAAAGGTGAACTCTTCCCTACAGCAACACCAGCGATGCACCAGCCATTGCCTGACCACCAATGGCTGGCATGCCCCGCTGGTCCAGCAATGGCTGGTATAAGGACCAGCTGGCTGGAATACGGACCAGCTGGCTGGACCAGCAATGGGGCTAGCTACAACAGCAATGCAGCAGCCCCCACCAGCCATTGCCCGACCAGCAGCGGCTGGTATCCCCCCCACTGGTCCAGCCATGGCTGGCATACGGACCATCTGGCTGGACCAGCAATAAGGTCGGTATGCGGACCAGCAATGGGGCTGGTATGCCCGGCCAGCCATTGCCCGGTTGCCCGACCAGCTGGCTGGTATGCCCCACCAGTGGTAGCGACGCCGTCTCCGCGGCTTTTGTTTTTCCAAAGCCCGCCTAAATTGTGCAAACTCGAATGCTCATAGCGCCTTAACCGTTTGAGGCGCCGACACCGAATCGGGTTCCTTGTGGTTTAAAAAGGTGTCCGATCGAATGGCATCATCGGTTTTAATCCCAAGTATATTTTTGAATCAGTTTTCTCCGGTTAACCAGTTTTGATATTTTCCGGTTATTTTTAACCGGCAGAGCCGGGAGTCGAGAGGACAGACATTGTCGGTATGCACCAAGCCCAGTTCAATCGAACACCTTCTACACAAGGAATAGAAAAGTGGACGCAGCACTGTCTAAGTGGTGGGGGAGGTGCGATGTTTGTTGTTTAGTTGTTGAAGAAACAAACAAAAAAAGAAATGTAAAGGAACAACACAAAACTAAATATTTAAAACTAAAAGAAATACACCTAAAGAGAGTCGTTTTGTGTCGAGCTTTCCAATCATTGGGTTTGAAAGGGCGCCCAATCGAATGGCGCCATCAGTTTTAGTCCCAATTAACTGCTTGGACCGTTTTTTTGCCGGTAAACCGGTTTTGACCTTTTCCGGTTAATTTTAACCGGCAGAGCCGGGAGTCGAGGGGAAAAACATTGTCGGTATGCATCAAGCCCAGTTCAATCGAACACCTTCTACACAAGGTATGGAAAAGTGGACGTAGCACTGTCTATTCTAAGCGGCGGGGTTCATTTTTTAGGGAAAAAAAAGAAATGCAAAGAAGTTGGGACTCTGAATAATTTTCGGCGAAAGAAACATTTAAACAATTAACCATTTCTCTAGTACGTCCGCGCGGACCCTACTTAGGGCGACTCGAAACAAAGACGAACCGCGGTCCACGGCTACAATCCCCGCCCCATGTTTGCATATTTCTTCGTATCTATGCAAGGGCGGCCGAGGGACACCCACTCCCCCCTGTACTACAGACGGCTGCATTTGCTGATCGCCCACCAAGCACTGGCCAAGGTGGCGGAAAGGTGAACTCTTCCCTACAGCAACACCAGCGATGCACCAGCCATTGCCTGACCACCTATGGCTGTCATGCCTCGCTGGTCCAGCAATGGCTGGTATACGGACCAGCTGGCTGGACCAGCAATGGGGCTAGCTACAACAGCAATGCAGCAGCCCCCACCAGCCATTGCCCGACCAGCAGCGGCTGGTATCCCCCCCACTGGTCCAGCCATGGCTGGCATACGGACCATCTGGCTGGACCAGCAATGGGGTCGGTATGCGGACCAGCAATGGGGCTTGTATGCCCGGCCAGCCATTGCCCGGTTGCCCGACCAGCTGGCTGGTATGCCCCACCAGTGGTAGCGACGCCGTCTCCGCGGCTTTTGTTTTTCCAAAGCCCGCCTAAATTGTGCAAACTCGAATGCTCATAGCGCCTTAACCGATAGAGGCGCCGACACCGAATCGGGTTCCCTGGGGTTTAAAAAGGTGTCCGATCGAATGGCATCATCGGTTTTAATCCCAAGTATATTTTTGAACCGGTTTGCTCCGGTTAACCAGTTTTGATATTTTCCGGTCATTTTTAACCGGCAGAGCCGGTAGTCGAGAGGACAGACATTGTCGGTATGCACCAAGCCCAGTTCAATCGAACACCTTCTACACAAGGTATAGAAAAGTGGACGCAGCACTGTCTAAGTGGTGGGGGAGGTGCGATGTTTGTTGTTTAGTTGTTGAAGAAACAAACAAAAAAAGAAATGTAAAGGAACAACACAAAACTAAATAATTAAAACTAAAAATAATACACCTAAAGAGAGTCGTTTTGTATCGAGCTTTCCATTCTTTGAATTAGAAAGGGCGCCCAATCGAATGGCGCCATCAGTTTTAGTCCCAATCAACCGCTTGAACTGTTTTTCTGCCGCAAAACCGGTTGTGACCTTTTCCGGTTATTTTTAACCGGAAGAGCCGGGAGTCGAGAGGACAAACATTGTCGGTATGCATCAAGCCCAGCTCAATCGAACACCTTCTACACAAGGTATGGAAAAGTGGACGGAGCACTGTCTATTCTAAGCGGCGGGGTTCATTTTCGACGAAAAAAAAAGAAATGCAAAGAAGTTGGGACTTAGAATAATTTTGGGCGAAAGAAACATTTAAAAAATTAACCATTTCTCTAGTACGTCCGCGCGGACCCTACTTAGGGCGACTTGAAACAAAGACGAACCGCAGTCCACGGCTACAATCCCCGCCCCAATTTGCATATTTCTTCGTATCTATGCAAGGGCGGCCGAGGGACATCCACTCCCCCCAG
This sequence comes from Omphiscola glabra, assembly GCA_964017045.1. Taxonomy (NCBI): domain Eukaryota; kingdom Metazoa; phylum Mollusca; class Gastropoda; family Lymnaeidae; genus Omphiscola; species Omphiscola glabra. The sequence goes on from OZ024799.1 coordinate 235,381, forward strand.
TACTACAGACGGCTGCATTTGCTGATCGCCCACCAAGCACTGGCCAAGGTGGCGGAAAGGTGAACTCTTCCCTACAGCAACACCAGCGATGCACCAGCCATTGCCTGACCACCAATGGCTGGCATGCCCCGCTGGTCCAGCAATGGCTGGTATAAGGACCAGCTGGCTGGAATACGGACCAGCTGGCTGGACCAGCAATGGGGCTAGCTACAACAGCAATGCAGCAGCCCCCACCAGCCATTGCCCGACCAGCAGCGGCTGGTATCCCCCCCACTGGTCCAGCCATGGCTGGCATACGGACCATCTGGCTGGACCAGCAATGGGGTCGGTATGCGGACCAGCAATGGGGCTGGTATGCCCGGCCAGCCATTGCCCGGTTGCCCGACCAGCTGGCTGGTATGCCCCACCAGTGGTAGCGACGCCGTCTCCGCGGCTTTTGTTTTTCCAAAGCCCGCCTAAATTGTGCAAACTCGAATGCTCATAGCGCCTTAACCGTTTGAGGCGCCGACACCGAATCGGGTTCCTTGTGGTTTAAAAAGGTGTCCGATCGAATGGCATCATCGGTTTTAATCCCAAGTATATTTTTGAATCAGTTTTCTCCGGTTAACCAGTTTTGATATTTTCCGGTTATTTTTAACCGGCAGAGCCGGGAGTCGAGAGGACAGACATTGTCGGTATGCACCAAGCCCAGTTCAATCGAACACCTTCTACACAAGGAATAGAAAAGTGGACGCAGCACTGTCTAAGTGGTGGGGGAGGTGCGATGTTTGTTGTTTAGTTGTTGAAGAAACAAACAAAAAAAGAAATGTAAAGGAACAACACAAAACTAAATATTTAAAACTAAAAGAAATACACCTAAAGAGAGTCGTTTTGTGTCGAGCTTTCCAATCATTGGGTTTGAAAGGGCGCCCAATCGAATGGCGCCATCAGTTTTAGTCCCAATTAACTGCTTGGACCGTTTTTTTGCCGGTAAACCGGTTTTGTCCTTTTCCGGTTAATTTTAACCGGCAGAGCCGGGAGTCGAGGGGAAAAACATTGTCGGTATGCATCAAGCCCAGTTCAATCGAACACCTTCTACACAAGGTATGGAAAAGTGGACGTAGCACTGTCTATTCTAAGCGGCGGGGTTCATTTTTTAGGGAAAAAAAAGAAATGCAAAGAAGTTGGGACTCTGAATAATTTTCGGCGAAAGAAACATTTAAACAATTAACCATTTCTCTAGTACGTCCGCGCGGACCCTACTTAGGGCGACTCGAAACAAAGACGAACCGCGGTCCACGGCTACAATCCCCGCCCCATGTTTGCATATTTCTTCGTATCTATGCAAGGGCGGCCGAGGGACACCCACTCCCCCCTGTACTACAGACGGCTGCATTTGCTGATCGCCCACCAAGCACTGGCCAAGGTGGCGGAAAGGTGAACTCTTCCCTACAGCAACACCAGCGATGCACCAGCCATTGCCTGACCACCTATGGCTGTCATGCCTCGCTGGTCCAGCAATGGCTGGTATACGGACCAGCTGGCTGGACCAGCAATGGGGCTAGCTACAACAGCAATGCAGCAGCCCCCACCAGCCATTGCCCGACCAGCAGCGGCTGGTATCCCCCCCACTGGTCCAGCCATGGCTGGCATACGGACCATCTGGCTGGACCAGCAATGGGGTCGGTATGCGGACCAGCAATGGGGCTTGTATGCCCGGCCAGCCATTGCCCGGTTGCCCGACCAGCTGGCTGGTATGCCCCACCAGTGGTAGCGACGCCGTCTCCGCGGCTTTTGTTTTTCCAAAGCCCGCCTAAATTGTGCAAACTCGAATGCTCATAGCGCCTTAACCGATAGAGGCGCCGACACCGAATCGGGTTCCCTGGGGTTTAAAAAGGTGTCCGATCGAATGGCATCATCGGTTTTAATCCCAAGTATATTTTTGAACCGGTTTGCTCCGGTTAACCAGTTTTGATATTTTCCGGTCATTTTTAACCGGCAGAGCCGGTAGTCGAGAGGACAGACATTGTCGGTATGCACCAAGCCCAGTTCAATCGAACACCTTCTACACAAGGTATAGAAAAGTGGACGCAGCACTGTCTAAGTGGTGGGGGAGGTGCGATGTTTGTTGTTTAGTTGTTGAAGAAACAAACAAAAAAAGAAATGTAAAGGAACAACACAAAACTAAATAATTAAAACTAAAAATAATACACCTAAAGAGAGTCGTTTTGTATCGAGCTTTCCATTCTTTGAATTAGAAAGGGCGCCCAATCGAATGGCGCCATCAGTTTTAGTCCCAATCAACCGCTTGAACTGTTTTTCTGCCGCAAAACCGGTTGTGACCTTTTCCGGTTATTTTTAACCGGAAGAGCCGGGAGTCGAGAGGACAAACATTGTCGGTATGCATCAAGCCCAGCTCAATCGAACACCTTCTACACAAGGTATGGAAAAGTGGACGGAGCACTGTCTATTCTAAGCGGCGGGGTTCATTTTCGACGAAAAAAAAAGAAATGCAAAGAAGTTGGGACTTAGAATAATTTTGGGCGAAAGAAACATTTAAAAAATTAACCATTTCTCTAGTACGTCCGCGCGGACCCTACTTAGGGCGACTTGAAACAAAGACGAACCGCAGTCCACGGCTACAATCCCCGCCCCAATTTGCATATTTCTTCGTATCTATGCAAGGGCGGCCGAGGGACATCCACTCCCCCCAGTACTACAGACGGCTGCATTTGCTGATCGCCCACCAAGCACTGGCCAAGGTGGCGGAAAGGTGAACTCTTCCCTACAGCAACACCAGCGATGCACCAGCCATTGCCTGACCACCAATGGCTGGCATGCCCCGCTGGTCCAGCAATGGCTGGTATAAGGACCAGCTGGCTGGAATACGGACCAGCTGGCTGGACCAGCAATGGGGCTAGCTACAACAGCAATGCAGCAGCCCCCACCAGCCATTGCCCGACCAGCAGCGGCTGGTATCCCCCCCACTGGTCCAGCCATGGCTGGCATACGGACCATCTGGCTGGACCAGCAATGGGGTCGGTATGCGGACCAGCAATGGGGCTGGTATGCCCGGCCAGCCATTGCCCGGTTGCCCGACCAGCTGGCTGGTATGCCCCACCAGTGGTAGCGACGCCGTCTCCGCGGCTTTTGTTTTTCCAAAGCCCGCCTAAATTGTGCAAACTCGAATGCTCATAGCGCCTTAACCGTTTGAGGCGCCGACACCGAATCGGGTTCCTTGTGGTTTAAAAAGGTGTCCGATCGAATGGCATCATCGGTTTTAATCCCAAGTATATTTTTGAATCAGTTTTCTCCGGTTAACCAGTTTTGATATTTTCCGGTTATTTTTAACCGGCAGAGCCGGGAGTCGAGAGGACAGACATTGTCGGTATGCACCAAGCCCAGTTCAATCGAACACCTTCTACACAAGGAATAGAAAAGTGGACGCAGCACTGTCTAAGTGGTGGGGGAGGTGCGATGTTTGTTGTTTAGTTGTTGAAGAAACAAACAAAAAAAGAAATGTAAAGGAACAACACAAAACTAAATATTTAAAACTAAAAGAAATACATCTAAAGAGAGTCGTTTTGTGTCGAGCTTTCCAATCATTGGGTTTGAAAGGGCGCCCAATCGAATGGCGCCATCAGTTTTAGTCCCAATTAACTGCTTGGACCGTTTTTTTGCCGGTAAACCGGTTTTGACCTTTTCCGGTTAATTTTAACCGGCAGAGCCGGGAGTCGAGGGGAAAAACATTGTCGGTATGCATCAAGCCCAGTTCAATCGAACACCTTCTACACAAGGTATGGAAAAGTGGACGTAGCACTGTCTATTCTAAGCGGCGGGGTTCATTTTTTAGGGAAAAAAAAGAAATGCAAAGAAGTTGGGACTCTGAATAATTTTCGGCGAAAGAAACATTTAAACAATTAACCATTTCTCTAGTACGTCCGCGCGGACCCTACTTAGGGCGACTCGAAACAAAGACGAACCGCGGTCCACGGCTACAATCCCCGCCCCATGTTTGCATATTTCTTCGTATCTATGCAAGGGCGGCCGAGGGACACCCACTCCCCCCTGTACTACAGAAAGGCATCATCGGTTTTAATCCCAAGTATATTTTTGAACCGGTTTGCTCCGGTTAACCAATTTTGATATTTTCCGGTTATTTTTAACCGGCAGAGCCGGGAGTCGAGAGGACAGACATTGTCGGTATGCACCAAGCCCAGTTCAATCGAACACCTTCTACACAAGGAATAGAAAAGTGGACGCAGCACTGTCTAAGTGGTGGGGGAGGTGCGATGTTTGTTGTTTAGTTGTTGAAGAAACAAACAAAAAAAGAAATGTAAAGGAACAACACAAAACTAAATATTTAAAACTAAAAGAAATACACCTAAAGAGAGTCGTTTTGTGTCGAGCTTTCCAATCATTGGGTTTGAAAGGGCGCCCAATCGAATGGCGCCATCAGTTTTAGTCCCAATTAACTGCTTGGACCGTTTTTTTGCCGGTAAACCGGTTTTGACCTTTTCCGGTTAATTTTAACCGGCAGAGCCGGGAGTCGAGGGGAAAAACATTGTCGGTATGCATCAAGCCCAGTTCAATCGAACACCTTCTACACAAGGTATGGAAAAGTGGACGTAGCACTGTCTATTCTAAGCTGCGGGGTTCATTTTTTAGGGAAAAAAAAGAAATGCAAAGAAGTTGGGACTCTGAATAATTTTCGGCGAAAGAAACATTTAAACAATTAACCATTTCTCTAGTACGTCCGCGCGGACCCTACTTAGGGCGACTCGAAACAAAGACGAACCGCGGTCCACGGCTACAATCTCCGCCCCATGTTTGCATATTTCTTCGTATCTATGCAAGGGCGGCCGAGGGACACCCACTCCCCCCTGTACTACAGAAAGGCATCATCGGTTTTAATCCCAAGTATATTTTTGAACCGGTTTGCTCCGGTTAACCAGTTTTGATATTTTCCGGTTATTTTTAACCGGCAGAGCCGGGAGTCGAGAGGACAGACATTGTCGGTATGCACCAAGCCCAGTTCAATCGAACACCTTCTACACAAGGAATGGAAAAGTGGACGCAGCACTGTCTAAGTGGTGGGGGAGGTGCGATGTTTGTTGTTTAGTTGTTGAAGAAACAAACAAAAAAAGAAATGTAAAGGAACAACACAAAACTAAATATTTAAAACTAAAAGAAATACACCTAAAGAGAGTCGTTTTGTGTCGAGCTTTCCATTCTATTGGTTTAAAAGGGCGCACGATCCAATGGCGCCATCAGTTTTAGTTCCAATTAACCGCTTGAACCGTTTTTCTGCCGGTAAACCGGTTTTGACCTTTTCCGGTTATTTTTAACCGGCAGAGCCGGGAGCGGGAGTCGAGAGGACAAACATTGTCGGTATGCATCAAGCCCAGTTCAATCGAACACCTTCTACACAAGGTATGGAAAAGTGGACGGAGCACTGTCTATTCTAAGCGGCGGGGTTCATTTTCGACGAAAAAAAAAGAAATGCAAAGAAGTTGGGACTTAGAATAATTTTGGGCGAAAGAAACATTAAAAAAATTAACCATTTCTCTACTACGTCCGCGCGGACCCTACTTAGGGCGACTCGAAACAAAGACGAACCGCGGTCCACGGCTACAATCTCCGCCCCATCTTTGCATATTTCTTCGTATCTATGCAAGGGCGGACGAGGGACATCCACTCCCCCCTGTACTACAGACGGCTGCATTTGCTGATCGCCCACCAAGCACTGGCCAAGGTGGCGGAAAGGTGAACTCTTCCCTACAGCAACACCAGCGATGCACCAGCCATTGCCTGACCACCTATGGCTGGCATGCCTCGCTGGTCCAGCAATGGCTGGTATACGGACCAGCTGGCTGGACCAGCAATGGGGCTAGCTACAACAGCAATGCAGCAGCCCCCACCAGCCATTGCCCAACCAGCAGCGGCTGGTATCCCCCCCACTGGTCCAGCCATGGCTGGCATACGGACCATCTGGCTGGACCAGCAATGGGGTCGGTATGCGGACCAGCAATGGGGCTGGTATGCCCGGCCAGCCATTGCCCGGTTGCCCGACCAGCTGGCTGTTATGCCCCACCAGTGGTAGCGACGCCGTCTCCGCGGCTTTTGTTTTTCCAAAGCCCGCCTAAATTGTGCAAACTCGAATGCTCATAGCGCCTTAACCGTTAGAGGCGCCGACACCGAATCGGGTAGCTAGGGGTTTAAAAAGGTGTCCGATCGAAAGGCATCATCGGTTTTAATCCCAAGTATATTTTTGAACCGGTTTGCTCCGGTTAACCAGTTTTGATATTTTCCGGTTATTTTTAACCGGCAGAGCCGGGAGTCGAGAGAACAGACATTGTCGGTATGCAGCAAGCCCAGTTCAATCGAACACCTTCTACACAAGGAATAGAAAAGTGGACGCAGCACTGTCTAAGTGGTGGGGGAGGTGCGATGTTTGTTGTTTAGTTGTTGAAGAAACAAACAAAAAAAGAAATGTAAAGGAACTACACAAAACTAAATATTTAAAACTAAAAGAAATACACCTAAAGAGAGTCGTTTTGTGTCGAGCTTTCCATTCTTTGGGTTTGAAAGGGCGTCCGATCGAATGGCGCCATCAGTTTTAGTGCCAATTAACCGCTTGAACCGTTTTTCTGCCTGTAAACCGGTTTTGACCTTTTCCGGTTTTTTTAACCGGCAGAGCCGGGAGTCGAGAGGACAAACATTGTCGGTATGCATCAAGCCCAGTTCAATCGAACACTTTCTACATAAGGTATGGAAAAGTGGACGGAGCACTGTCTATTTTAAGCGGCGGTGTTCATTTTCGAGGGAAAAAAAAGAAATGCAAAGAAGTTGGGACTGAATAATTTTGGGCGAAAGAAACATTTAAAAAATTAACCATTTCTCTAGTACGTCCGCGCGGACCCTACTTAGGGCGACTTGAAACAAAGACGAACCGCAGTCCACGGCTACAATCCCCGCCCCAATTTGCATATTTCTTCGTATCTATGCAAGGGCGGCCGAGGGACATCCACTCCCCCCAGTACTACAGACGGCTGCATTTGCTGATCGCCCACCAAGCACTGGCCAAGGTGGCGGAAAGGTGAACTCTTCCCTACAGCAACACCAGCGATGCACCAGCCATTGCCTGACCACCAATGGCTGGCATGCCCCGCTGGTCCAGCAATGGCTGGTATAAGGACCAGCTGGCTGGAATACGGACCAGCTGGCTGGACCAGCAATGGGGCTAGCTACAACAGCAATGCAGCAGCCCCCACCAGCCATTGCCCGACCAGCAGCGGCTGGTATCCCCCCCACTGGTCCAGCCATGGCTGGCATACGGACCATCTGGCTGGACCAGCAATGGGGTCGGTATGCGGACCAGCAATGGGGCTGGTATGCCCGGCCAGCCATTGCCCGGTTGCCCGACCAGCTGGCTGGTATGCCCCACCAGTGGTAGCGACGCCGTCTCCGCGGCTTTTGTTTTTCCAAAGCCCGCCTAAATTGTGCAAACTCGAATGCTCATAGCGCCTTAACCGTTTGAGGCGCCGACACCGAATCGGGTTCCTTGTGGTTTAAAAAGGTGTCCGATCGAATGGCATCATCGGTTTTAATCCCAAGTATATTTTTGAATCAGTTTTCTCCGGTTAACCAGTTTTGATATTTTCCGGTTATTTTTAACCGGCAGAGCCGGGAGTCGAGAGGACAGACATTGTCGGTATGCACCAAGCCCAGTTCAATCGAACACCTTCTACACAAGGAATAGAAAAGTGGACGCAGCACTGTCTAAGTGGTGGGGGAGGTGCGATGTTTGTTGTTTAGTTGTTGAAGAAACAAACAAAAAAAGAAATGTAAAGGAACAACACAAAACTAAATATTTAAAACTAAAAGAAATACACCTAAAGAGAGTCGTTTTGTGTCGAGCTTTCCAATCATTGGGTTTGAAAGGGCGCCCAATCGAATGGCGCCATCAGTTTTAGTCCCAATTAACTGCTTGGACCGTTTTTTTGCCGGTAAACCGGTTTTGACCTTTTCCGGTTAATTTTAACCGGCAGAGCCGGGAGTCGAGGGGAAAAACATTGTCGGTATGCATCAAGCCCAGTTCAATCGAACACCTTCTACACAAGGTATGGAAAAGTGGACGTAGCACTGTCTATTCTAAGCGGCGGGGTTCATTTTTTAGGGAAAAAAAAGAAATGCAAAGAAGTTGGGACTCTGAATAATTTTCGGCGAAAGAAACATTTAAACAATTAACCATTTCTCTAGTACGTCCGCGCGGACCCTACTTAGGGCGACTCGAAACAAAGACGAACCGCGGTCCACGGCTACAATCCCCGCCCCATGTTTGCATATTTCTTCGTATCTATGCAAGGGCGGCCGAGGGACACCCACTCCCCCCTGTACTACAGAAAGGCATCATCGGTTTTAATCCCAAGTATATTTTTGAACCGGTTTGCTCCGGTTAACCAGTTTTGATATTTTCCGGTTATTTTTAACCGGCAGAGCCGGGAGTCGAGAGGACAGACATTGTCGGTATGCACCAAGCCCAGTTCAATCGAACACCTTCTACACAAGGAATGGAAAAGTGGACGCAGCACTGTCTAAGTGGTGGGGGAGGTGCGATGTTTGTTGTTTAGTTGTTGAAGAAACAAACAAAAAAAGAAATGTAAAGGAACAACACAAAACTAAATATTTAAAACTAAAAGAAATACACCTAAAGAGAGTCGTTTTGTGTCGAGCTTTCCATTCTTTGGGTTTGAAAGGGCGTCCGATCGAATGGCGCCATCAGTTTTAGTGCCAATTAACCGCTTGAACCGTTTTTCTGCCTGTAAACCGGTTTTGACCTTTTCCGGTTTTTTTAACCGGCAGAGCCGGGAGTCGAGAGGACAAACATTGTCGGTATGCATCAAGCCCAGTTCAATCGAACACTTTCTACATAAGGTATGGAAAAGTGGACGGAGCACTGTCTATTTTAAGCGGCGGTGTTCATTTTCGAGGGAAAAAAAAGAAATGCAAAGAAGTTGGGACTGAATAATTTTCGGCGAAAGAAACATTAAAAAAATTAACCATTTCTCTAGTACGTCGGCGCGGACCCTACTTAGGGCGACTCGAAACAAAGACGAACCGCGGTCCACGGCTACAATCTCCGCCCCATCTTTGCATATTTCTTCGTATCTATGCAAGGGCGGACGAGGGACATCCACTCCCCCCTGTACTACAGACGGCTGCATTTGCTGATCGCCCACCAAGCACTGGCCAAGGTGGCGGAAAGGTGAACTCTTCCCTACAGCAACACCAGCGATGCACCAGCCATTGCCTGACCACCTATGGCTGGCATGCCTCGCTGGTCCAGCAATGGCTGGTATACGGACCAGCTGGCTGGACCAGCAATGGGGCTAGCTACAACAGCAATGCAGCAGCCCCCACCAGCCATTGCCCAACCAGCAGCGGCTGGTATCCCCCCCACTGGTCCAGCCATGGCTGGCATACGGACCATCTGGCTGGACCAGCAATGGGGTCGGTATGCGGACCAGCAATGGGGCTGGTATGCCCGGCCAGCCATTGCCCGGTTGCCCGACCAGCTGGCTGTTATGCCCCACCAGTGGTAGCGACGCCGTCTCCGCGGCTTTTGTTTTTCCAAAGCCCGCCTAAATTGTGCAAACTCGAATGCTCATAGCGCCTTAACCGTTAGAGGCGCCGACACCGAATCGGGTACCTAGGGGTTTAAAAAGGCGTCCGATCGAAAGGCATCATCGGTTTTAATCCCAAGTATATTTTTGAACCGGTTTGCTCCGGTTAACCAGTTTTGATATTTTCCGGTTATTTTTAACCGGCAGAGCCGGGAGTCGAGAGAACAGACATTGTCGGTATGCAGCAAGCCCAGTTCAATCGAACACCTTCTACACAAGGAATAGAAAAGTGGACGCAGCACTGTCTAAGTGGTGGGGGAGGTGCGATGTTTGTTGTTTAGTTGTTGAAGAAACAAACAAAAAAAGAAATGTAAAGGAACTACACAAAACTAAATATTTAAAACTAAAAGAAATACACCTAAAGAGAGTCGTTTTGTGTCGAGCTTTCCATTCTTTGGGTTTGAAAGGGCGTCCGATCGAATGGCGCCATCAGTTTTAGTGCCAATTAACCGCTTGAACCGTTTTTCTGCCTGTAAACCGGTTTTGACCTTTTCCGGTTTTTTTAACCGGCAGAGCCGGGAGTCGAGAGGACAAACATTGTCGGTATGCATCAAGCCCAGTTCAATCGAACACTTTCTACATAAGGTATGGAAAAGTGGACGGAGCACTGTCTATTTTAAGCGGCGGTGTTCATTTTCGAGGGAAAAAAAAGAAATGCAAAGAAGTTGGGACTGAATAATTTTCGGCGAAAGAAACATTTAAAAAATTAACCATTTCTCTAGTACGTCGGCGCGGACCCTACTTAGGGCGACTCGAAACAAAGACGAACCGCGGTCCACGGCTACAATCCCCGTCCCATGTTTGCATATTTCTTCGTATCTATGCAAGGGCGGACGAGGGACATCCACTCCCCCCTGTACTACAGACGGCTGCATTTGCTGATCGCCCACCAAGCACTGGCCAAGGTGGCGGAAAGGTGAACTCTTCCCTACAGCAACACCAGCGATGCACCAGCCATTGCCTGACCACCTATGGCTGGCATGCCTCGCTGGTCCAGCAATGGCTGGTATACGGACCAGCTGGCTGGACCAGCAATGGGGCTAGCTACAACAGCAATGCAGCAGCCCCCACCAGCCATTGCCCAACCAGCAGCGGCTGGTATCCCCCCCACTGGTCCAGCCATGGCTGGCATACGGACCATCTGGCTGGACCAGCAATGGGGTCGGTATGCGGACCAGCAATGGGGCTGGTATGCCCGGCCAGCCATTGCCCGGTTGCCCGACCAGCTGGCTGTTATGCCCCACCAGTGGTAGCGACGCCGTCTCCGCGGCTTTTGTTTTTCCAAAGCCCGCCTAAATTGTGCAAACTCGAATGCTCATAGCGCCTTAACCGTTAGAGGCGCCGACACCGAATCGGGTACCTGGGGGTTTAAAAAGGTGTCCGATCGAAAGGCATCATCGGTTTTAATCCCAAGTATATTTTTGAACCGGTTTGCTCCGGTTAACCAGTTTTGATATTTTCCGGTTATTTTTAACCGGCAGAGCCGGGAGTCGAGAGAACAGACATTGTCGGTATGCAGCAAGCCCAGTTCAATCGAACACCTTCTACACAAGGAATAGAAAAGTGGACGCAGCACTGTCTAAGTGGTGGGGGAGGTGCGATGTTTGTTGTTTAGTTGTTGAAGAAACAAACAAAAAAAGAAATGTAAAGGAACTACACAAAACTAAATATTTAAAACTAAAAGAAATACACCTAAAGAGAGTCGTTTTGTGTCGAGCTTTCCATTCTTTGGGTTTGAAAGGGCGTCCGATCGAATGGCGCCATCAGTTTTAGTGCCAATTAACCGCTTGAACCGTTTTTCTGCCTGTAAACCGGTTTTGACCTTTTCCGGTTTTTTTAACCGGCAGAGCCGGGAGTCGAGAGGACAAACATTGTCGGTATGCATCAAGCCCAGTTCAATCGAACACCTTCTACATAAGGTATGGAAAAGTGGACGGAGCACTGTCTATTTTAAGCGGCGGTGTTCATTTTCGAGGGAAAAAAAAGAAATGCAAAGAAGTTGGGACTGAATAATTTTCGGCGAAAGAAACATTTAAAAAATTAACCATTTCTCTAGTACGTCGGCGCGGACCCTACTTAGGGCGACTCGAAACAAAGACGAACCGCGGTCCACGGCTACAATCCCCGTCCCATGTTTGCATATTTCTTCGTATCTATGCAAGGGCGGACGAGGGACATCCACTCCCCCCTGTACTACAGACGGCTGCATTTGCTGATCGCCCACCAAGCACTGGCCAAGGTGGCGGAAAGGTGAACTCTTCCCTACAGCAACACCAGCGATGCACCAGCCATTGCCTGACCACCTATGGCTGGCATGCCTCGCTGGTCCAGCAATGGCTGGTATACGGACCAGCTGGCTGGACCAGCAATGGGGCTAGCTACAACAGCAATGCAGCAGCCCCCACCAGCCATTGCCCAACCAGCAGCGGCTGGTATCCCCCCCACTGGTCCAGCCATGGCTGGCATACGGACCATCTGGCTGGACCAGCAATGGGGTCGGTATGCGGACCAGCAATGGGGCTGGTATGCCCGGCCAGCCATTGCCCGGTTGCCCGACCAGCTGGCTGTTATGCCCCACCAGTGGTAGCGACGCCGTCTCCGCGGCTTTTGTTTTTCCAAAGCCCGCCTAAATTGTGCAAACTCGAATGCTCATAGCGCCTTAACCGTTAGAGGCGCCGACACCGAATCGGGTACCTGGGGGTTTAAAAAGGTGTCCGATCGAAAGGCATCATCGGTTTTAATCCCAAGTATATTTTTGAACCGGTTTGCTCCGGTTAACCAGTTTTGATATTTTCCGGTTATTTTTAACCGGCAGAGCCGGGAGTCGAGAGAACAGACATTGTCGGTATGCAGCAAGCCCAGTTCAATCGAACACCTTCTACACAAGGAATAGAAAAGTGGACGCAGCACTGTCTAAGTGGTGGGGGAGGTGCGATGTTTGTTGTTTAGTTGTTGAAGAAACAAACAAAAAAAGAAATGTAAAGGAACTACACAAAACTAAATATTTAAAACTAAAAGAAATACACCTAAAGAGAGTCGTTTTGTGTCGAGCTTTCCATTCTTTGGGTTTGAAAGGGCGTCCGATCGAATGGCGCCATCAGTTTTAGTGCCAATTAACCGCTTGAACCGTTTTTCTGCCTGTAAACCGGTTTTGACCTTTTCCGGTTTTTTTAACCGGCAGAGCCGGGAGTCGAGAGGACAAACATTGTCGGTATGCATCAAGCCCAGTTCAATCGAACACCTTCTACATAAGGTATGGAAAAGTGGACGGAGCACTGTCTATTTTAAGCGGCGGTGTTCATTTTCGAGGGAAAAAAAAGAAATGCAAAGAAGTTGGGACTGAATAATTTTCGGCGAAAGAAACATTTATAAAATTAACCATTTCTCTAGTACGTCGGCGCGGACCCTACTTAGGGCGACTCGAAACAAAGACGAACCGCGGTCCACGGCTATAATCCCCGTCCCATGTTTGCATATTTCTTCGTATCTATGCAAGGGCGGACGAGGGACATCCACTCCCCCCTGTACTACAGACGGCAGCATTTGCTGATCGCCCATCAAGAACTGGCCAAGGTGGCTGAAAGGTGAACTCTTCCCTACAGCAACACCAGCGATGCACCAGCCATTGCCTGACCACCTATGGCTGGCATGCCCCGCTGGTCCAGCAATGGCTGGTATACGGACCAGCTGGCTGGACCAGCAATGGGGCTAGCTACAACAGCAATGCAGCAGCCCCCACCAGCCATTGCCCGACCAGCAGCGGCTGGTATCCCCCCCACTGGTCCAGCCATGGCTGGCATACGGACCATCTGGCTGGACCAGCAATGGGGTCGGTATGCGGACCAGCAATGGGGCTTGTATGCCCGGCCAGCCATTGCCCGGTTGCCCGACCAGCTGGCTGGTATGCCCCACCAGTGGTAGCGACGCCGTCTCCGCGGCTTTTGTTTTTCCAAAGCCCGCCTAAATTGTGCAAACTCGAATGCTCATAGCGCCTTAACCGATAGAGGCGCCGACACCGAATCGGGTTCCCTGGGGTTTAAAAAGGTGTCCGATCGAATGGCATCATCGGTTTTAATCCCAAGTATATTTTTGAACCGGTTTGCTCCGGTTAACCAGTTTTGATATTTTCCGGTCATTTTTAACCGGCAGAGCCGGTAGTCGAGAGGACAGACATTGTCGGTATGCACCAAGCCCAGTTCAATCGAACACCTTCTACACAAGGTATAGAAAAGTGGACGCAGCACTGTCTAAGTGGTGGGGGAGGTGCGATGTTTGTTGTTTAGTTGTTGAAGAAACAAACAAAAAAAAGAAATGTAAAGGAACAACACAAAACTAAATAATTAAAACTAAAAATAATACACCTAAAGAGAGTCGTTTTGTATCGAGCTTTCCATTCTTTGAATTAGAAAGGGCGCCCAATCGAATGGCGCCATCAGTTTTAGTCCCAATCAACCGCTTGAACTGTTTTTCTGCCGCAAAACCGGTTGTGACCTTTTCCGGTTATTTTTAACCGGAAGAGCCGGGAGTCGAGAGGACAAACATTGTCGGTATGCATCAAGCCCAGCTCAATCGAACACCTTCTACACAAGGTATGGAAAAGTGGACGGAGCACTGTCTATTCTAAGCGGCGGGGTTCATTTTCGACGAAAAAAAAAGAAATGCAAAGAAGTTGGGACTTAGAATAATTTTGGGCGAAAGAAACATTTAAAAAATTAACCATTTCTCTAGTACGTCCGCGCGGACCCTACTTAGGGCGACTTGAAACAAAGACGAACCGCAGTCCACGGCTACAATCCCCGCCCCAATTTGCATATTTCTTCGTATCTATGCAAGGGCGGCCGAGGGACATCCACTCCCCCCAGTACTACAGACGGCTGCATTTGCTGATCGCCCACCAAGCACTGGCCAAGGTGGCGGAAAGGTGAACTCTTCCCTACAGCAACACCAGCGATGCACCAGCCATTGCCTGACCACCAATGGCTGGCATGCCCCGCTGGTCCAGCAATGGCTGGTATAAGGACCAGCTGGCTGGAATACGGACCAGCTGGCTGGACCAGCAATGGGGCTAGCTACAACAGCAATGCAGCAGCCCCCACCAGCCATTGCCCGACCAGCAGCGGCTGGTATCCCCCCCACTGGTCCAGCCATGGCTGGCATACGGACCATCTGGCTGGACCAGCAATGGGGTCGGTATGCGGACCAGCAATGGGGCTGGTATGCCCGGCCAGCCATTGCCCGGTTGCCCGACCAGCTGGCTGGTATGCCCCACCAGTGGTAGCGACGCCGTCTCCGCGGCTTTTGTTTTTCCAAAGCCCGCCTAAATTGTGCAAACTCGAATGCTCATAGCGCCTTAACCGTTTGAGGCGCCGACACCGAATCGGGTTCCTTGTGGTTTAAAAAGGTGTCCGATCGAATGGCATCATCGGTTTTAATCCCAAGTATATTTTTGAATCAGTTTTCTCCGGTTAACCAGTTTTGATATTTTCCGGTTATTTTTAACCGGCAGAGCCGGGAGTCGAGAGGACAGACATTGTCGGTATGCACCAAGCCCAGTTCAATCGAACACCTTCTACACAAGGTATAGAAAAGTGGACGCAGCACTGTCTAAGTGGTGGGTGTGGTGCGATGTTTGTTGTTTAGTTGTTGAAGAAACAAACCAAAAAAGAAATGTAAAGGAACAACACAAAACTAAATATTTAAAACTAAAAGAAATACACCTAAAGAGAGTCGCTTTGTGTCGAGCTTTCCATTCTTTGGGTTTTAAAGGGCGCCCGATTGAATGGCACCATCAGTTTTAGTGCCAATTAACCGCTTGAACCGTATTTCTGCCGGTAAACTGGTTTTAACCTTTTCCGGTTTTTTTTAACCGGCAGAGCCGGGAGTCGAGAGGACAAACATTGTCGGTATGCATCAAACCCAGGTCAATCGAACACCTTCTACACGAGGTATGGAAAAGTGGACGGAGCACTGTCTATTCTAAGCGGCGTGGTTCATTTTCGAGGGAAAAAAAAGAAATGCAAAGAAGTTGGGACTTTGAATAATTTTCGGCGAAAGAAACATTTAAAAAATTAACCATTTCTCTAGTACGTCCGCGCGGACCCTACTTAGGGCGACTCGAAACAAAGACGAACCGCGGTCCACGGCTACAATCCCCGTCCCATGTTTGCATATTTCTTCGTATCTATGCAAGGGCGGACGAGGGACATCCACTCCCCCCTGTACTACAGACGGTTGCATTTGCTGATCGCCCACCAAGCACTGGCCAAGGTGGCGGAAAGGTGAACTCTTCCCTACAGCAACACCAGCGATGCACCAGCCATTGCCTGACCACCAATGGCTGGCATGCCCCGCTGGTCCAGCAATGGCTGGTATACGGACCAGCTGGCTGGACCAGCAATGGGGCTAGCTACAACAGCAATGCAGCAGCCCCCACCAGCCATTGCCCGACCAGCAGCGGCTGGTATCCCCCCACTGGTCCAGCCATGGCTGGCATACGGACCATCTGGCTGGACCAGCAATGGGGTCGGTATGCGGACCAGCAATGGCGCTGGTATGCCCGGCCAGCCATTGCCCGGTTGCCCAACCAGCTGGCTGGTATGCCCCACCAGTGATAGCGACGCCGTCTCCGCGGCTTTTGTTTTTCCAAAGCCCGCCTAAATTGTGCAAACTCGAATGCTCATAGCGCCTTAACCGTTAGAGGCGCCGACACCGAATCGGGTACCCTGGAGCTTAAAAGGGCGCCCGATCGAATGGCATCATCGGTTTTAAATCCTAAACAAAGACGAACCGCGGTCCACGGCTACAAGCCCCGCCCCATGTTTGCATATTTCTTCGTATCTATGCAAGGGCGGCCGAGGGACATCCACTCCCCCCTGTACTACAGACGGCTGCATTTGCTGATCGCCCACCGAGCACTGGCCAAGGTGGCGGAAAGGTGAACTCTTCCCTACAGCAAATCCAGCGATGCACCAGCCATTGCCTGACCACCAAGAACAAGAAAACATAACTGTGGCGGATAGTCGTCTACGGTTAGGTCCCTTCCTAATGGCCACAGAAACAATGCCCGAGTCTAGAACTCCGTTGCCTTCTCCTTAGACCAAGAACAAGAAAACATAACTGTGGCGGATAGTCGTCCACGGTTAGGTCCCTTCCTAATGGCCACAGAAACAATGCCTGAGTCTATAACTCCGTTGCCTTCTCCTTAGCCCCCTACAAGGCTGATGTGTAGTAAGCCATTTACGCTTCAGAGAAAATCCACGAGACGGTTTCAATCCAAAAAAAGTATTTTTGTATTATTTATACACTGTACTAAAACACAGAGCACAATAAGAAAGAACCAGCAATAATGGCGTTCACGCAATAAGAAAGGTAACTCCTGTCCACCTTCTAAGATTTACCCAGCTCAACAAAAAACCAATCACTCACTCCTTTTAAAAAATGGCTTCCCTTCGCATATAACAATAAAATTATGCACTCCCCCCCCCCCAGGAAATACGTCATACCTCATTCGTGGGTGAGTAAAAGTGGTGCAACAGATGGGAAAGTTGCTCAGGGAAAACATTATCATCACGTAATCTGACTGTGACAATCACCTGGTGACATCATCTTGTTATCATCTCTAGTATTTGTACGTCACAGCTCAGTACATTCAGAGCACTACCAACATTTTTACAAAAACCGTCCACATCTCAATCAAAATTGTTCCGAAGTTGGTGACAACAAGAGAAGGAATCCAATGACGTCATTAGGGCACTCTCACCTCGCTGTATTAGTCCAGATCAGTTGGATGATAATTAATGAATACATTTTATCATGGTAATATTTTATGATCATTGAGTTGTCATATTGGTGCACACGAGAGACAGAGTGAACAAGGTTGCGAATTAATTAGAGAACAGAGACGCATAAGGTTCTTTACAATATCGACCCATCTAATATACATACCACAATTCAGTCAAGATATCGACCCATCTAATATACATGCAACAATTCAGTCGAGATATCGCCCCATCTAATATACATACCACAATCCAGTCAAGAAGTCGGGTTAGGCTTAGGGTTAGGCTTAGGGTTAGGCTTAGGGTTAGGCTTAGGGTTAGGCTTACGTTCCTACCTAAATTTTGGTCTTATTTAATCCCAGCCATTTGCATCAATGACATCCATAAATAAACCGTTTATAAATTCTAGAAACCCTAAATAGATTATAAACAAAGTCAGAATCGATATTATGTTTAATAATATATTGAAACGCAACCAAAATAAACCTTTTTAATTAAAATGAATCTTCAAAAACGGAAGTTCAATCATTTCCGATCGCATTAATGGAACATTTATTATTGCAGCGCCTAAAAAACCATGTTTTGTTTTGTCTAAATATGTATGAAGGAAGAGGTTTATAGAATATAGATATAAACAAATTTATTTTGATCACAGATTTAATATAAACATTCTTATTAAAGCACATTGGTAAGTAAAGTAAGGTAAAAATGACAGTGAAAAGGTTATTATAAAATGTTCATGTATTTTTACAGTGATATCATGCATCCTAAAGTAAATGTTGATGTCTGCAGCACCATCTACTTTTAAGTTTTGTCTACTATTGTGTAGCTGGCCGCAGTAACGAATCTATACGCACAATTATGTGATGTATAAAGAGTGATTGTAATAATTAGCATATCTATATATGTTATAAAGAGTGATTATAATAATTAGCATATCTATATATGTTATAAAGAGTGATTGTAATAAGTATATCTATAAAGTAGATTCCATTGTTAAAACATAATGAAAATAGCGCCAATGACGTCATAGCGAGAATCGCCTATTTTAGCCAAAACCTTTAAGCTGCTTTGATTTAATAACCGTGCGTTACAAAACTTATAATGTATTTTCCCCTTATAAAAGTAAAATTAATAAATATAATTGATTGCTTTTTTAATATTTCATAACACACAAACAATTTTAGCTTTTTCTTTTTAACATTTAATAAGTTTTTACTTTTTTTATTCCAAAAATATACTTTTATTAAATTTATAATGCAATAACAACTTTATCTTTAAATATACTTTTAATAAGAAAATGCCGTTTATATCAATCAGTACAGCGAAACTCCATAGCCAAATAGCATTCACTAATCCACTTATAACTCATCCAAATAAGAATAAACCATATGAAGAGCAAAAAATCCGTGATAGCGCATGGAAGGGACTACAATTCCGTGTAAGATTTTATTAATTTTATTAAAATGTTTGGGGGGGGGGGGGCGGATGGAGGGGGTGGGTGGATGGGGGGCGGGTGGAGGGAGGGGCGATACTTTCATTTTGCCACAGGCAGCACAAGATACGTCTCAGAACAAAAGATTGAATTTGATTAATAATTAACCTTCTTAGGCTTAGGAACATGAATATTGGTATAGGAAATAGGATGTTTAAATTTTTACGTGGATGACAATATATTTAGATCCTATGGTATTACATTTGTGAACAAAGAGATTTCACATTCTCTTTTTGCAAATAAACGTATGTTTACCAATTAAGAAAATCAATGGCGTTAATGAAACGTAGGTATTTTTACATAAGTATACCTATGCATATCAAAACACAATCATTTTACACAAGTGAAAATTTAATTTAAAAAAATGGAAATGGGATAAGATTTTCTTTCAAAAAATTAATATAGATTATTGTTTTTACTTTGCTAAAGTGGGTGTGTATTCTTCTGAGATTAACAACTTTAGAAAAAAGGGCACTCAAGTCTGTTATAGACATTCAAGTCTGTTATAGACATTCAAGTATGTTATAGACAATCAAGTCTGTTATAGACACTCAAGTCTGTTATAGACACTCAAGTCTGTTATAGACACTCAAGTCTGTTATAAACACTCAAGTCTCTTATAGACATTCAAGTATGTTATAGACATTCAAGTATGTTATAGACAATCAAGTCTGTTATAGACACTCAAGTCTGTTATAGACACTCAAGTCTGTTATAGACACTCAAGTCTGTTATAGACACTCAAGTCTGTTATAGACACTCAAGTCTGTTATAGACATTCAAGTCTGTTATAGACACTCAAGTCTGTTATAGACATTCAAGTCTGTTATAGACATTCAAGTCTGTTATAGACACTCAAGTCTGTTATAGACATTCAAGTCTGTTATAGACATTCAAGTCTGTTATAGACATTCAAGTCTGTTATAGACATTCAAGTCTGTTATAGACATTCAAGTCTGTTATAGACATTCAAGTCTGTTATAGACACTCAACATTTAACATTTTAAAAACACATGCCATCACATGCCATCACATGCCATCACATGCCATCACATGCCAACACATGCCATCACATGCCATCTAACGTATTTCTCTAGAGTAGAAATCGTCCATCAATTAACTTCTTTCGTGATAATAATGAAATAATTAGTGATCATTTAGATTTGGTCATGTAAGGTCATATTTAGAGAAAAAATGTAGTTTAGAGCCGTGAAAGTGGGTACTTCTAAAAACTTAATGATGTTAGAAACGTAAATATATATAAACTTCTTTTTAGAGTTAGGAATTGTTATGAAGTTTTGTAATAGTAGGTAGAAATTATCGCAAATGACTTACCGTTATTATCCCCATAACATCAGGTCATATATTCTAGTATATATATATGTAGATATGACAATAACATCGTTGTGACCGATAGTATGTTAGTCTAGAGGTTAGGTCACCTGCGCTAAAGCCACAGACAAAGTTCAGACTCAAAAAGCTCCTGTCGTTCCAGCTCCTGCAGAACTGATGTGTTGTAATATTCTTCTAGCCCCTAAGGAGTTGATGTATTGAATCCATTAACACAAAGCAGTGAAACAGTAAACATAAATATATTTAATCCTTTGTATGCATGTGGGTTGAAATGCATTAGAAACCACAACATTATTATATCCACTTATAAGATCACTTCTACTTCTACATCACCAGAAAAATTCACTCTCTCTACAAAACGAAAAAAACACACATTCTATCGACTCCACTCGTCACTGTCTACTCAAAAACTCAACTTCCCTCATTTTCACACACTCCTATCCTCACGTGGTTTTTCCCGGCACATCACCCCTGTCATAGGTGACTGAGGAAAACTCGTGGGGCATACGGGGAAAAAACCCACGATCCCTCACTTAAGATCATCAAAACAGACACAGAAAAAATAATCACACGAATGACCCTGACACGCCCCCCCCCCCCCCCCACCCGCGAGTGATGTTTGGTGAAACCCATTGTTGCGAGTTTTAAATAAACTCGACAATTCCTGTGTATGTTAGCGTCAACCTGAAATTCCAATGAGAGCATACAAACATATCGAAATTTATGTAAATTAATATGATGACATGTCTAACTTATAACATCCTTTCTTTTTTAAATTGCAATATTAATGACATACTAATAAAATACATTATAGACCTATGTCATCTCTAATTCAAAATCAATAGTAATAGGTAAATTAATTCCTATCTCTATCAGCTCAATGTTTACCTAAATGAAACGGAACATATGAAATACATTGACGCAAATATTTAAATCATTACATCACATGATTTAGCAAAATCCATAAAGTGCAAAGTGAAAAAGAGAAGAAGAAAAAAATGTCAACATCTGAGCTTGTATGGACAGCCGTGAATTGTCCCGTCAATGTCAACATCTGAGCTTGTGTGGACAGCCGTGAATTGTCCCGTCAATGTCAACATCTGAGCTTGTATGGACAGCCGTGAATTGTCCCGTCAATGTCAACATCTGAGCTTGTGTGGACAGCCGTGAATTGTCCCGTCAATGTCAACATCTGAGCTTGTGTGGACAGTCATGAATTGTCCCGTCAATGTCAACATCTGAGCTTGTGTGGACAGCCATGAATTGTCCCGTCAATGTCAACAACTGAGCTTGTGTGGACAGCCGTGAATTGTCCCGTCAATGTCAACATCTGAGCTTGTGTGGACAGCCATGAATTGTCCCGTCAATGTCAACATCTGAGCTTGTGTGGACAGCCGTGAATTGTCCCGTCAATGTCAACATCTGAGCTTGTGTGGACAGCCGTGAATTGTCCCGTCAATGTCAACATCTGAGCTTGTGTGGACAGCCGTGAATTGTCCCGTCAATGTCAACATCTGAGCTTGTGTGGACAGCCGTGAATTGTCCCGTCAATGTTTACAAATAAGACGGTGGAATGTTCCGTTTATCCCCTTGTCTTAAAAAATTGTGGAGGTCATATAATCCACCTAACTCCCCCCTTCTTTCTTCTCGTGTCTGACCTGCAAGGTCCAGTGGTCACGTAGTCACCAAACAAGTCTTTTATTTACAAGGACAATTCTGCTGCACTCCTAGCTATCATTTGTCCTTTGTAACCACCAACATCTTGGTTGAAAAGAAAAAAAAAAATTACATTATCATACATGTTAATTCTAGACAAATCAATAATTTTGAAGTTGCCATTTCCATCGTCTCTGGACGGAAACACTTCACAGTCTTCGCCCCTAAGGCGGTCACTGTCATCTGTGAAATGTTCACAAACACTAGAGTTCAATTGGGGAGCAGCCCAAAACTGCGATCTCCCGTACTCCTCAAAACAGAACAACTCGCCCGAGCTTGGTTCAGGAGTGTTTGTGAACTCTGTCAAAAGTTCAACCTGACGACATCTAATGGTCGCTGCCTTGGTCAAGGTTATGGTCTATTTCACCATATAAACCATCAACAACACTAGGTTCACAATCAATATTAGCATCAAATTCACAATATAAACCATCAACTTGGGTCACAATCAATATTAGCATCAAAGTCACCATCTAAACCATCAACTAGGGTAACAATCAATATTAGCATCAAATTCACCATATAAACTAGGGTAACAATCAATGTTAGCATCAAATCATCCTGTGAAAAATTAATAACGCTTGGTTCATAATCAATGTCACAAGCAAAATCACCACGTGACGCATCAATAACACTATGGCGTCATGTTTGAGTTCATTAAAATTTAATATTTGAATTTATTAAAATATGTCATTTTGTCTAAAAATAAATTTGAAAATAGCTTCTCATTGTAACTCAAACGCCTGTTGGGCCGCCACAAAATTTAATCCATTTTAATGTGCCGTTATAAATGCAATTTTTTTTATTTTTTAAAGATTTTTTTTTAATGAAGTCTTTTCATTGCACGCGAAAAATTAGTCGTTTGCTTTTTGCTGGCAGCCATCATCACAAAAGGTTCAGATAAAACATACGTTTTTTAATAAAAGGATCTGTATGTCCGTAGCGGTAGAGTCCTGATGATGATACCACACCAGCCAGGTGATTTCACATCATGTTGTATTTACACATTGAGTCTGATGCTATTGGAAATTAGAACTGTCGCAAACATGGGACATCCATCTGACGCTGAGAAAAGTAAGTGTTGACAATTCCCTTATTCTGAGTTAACTAACGTTTGATGTTTCCTTTACTCCGAGACAAAAAAAAAATATGGAAATCTTTCAAAAGTTAAATCAATTAATTGTTACATAAATATTAGGCAAGAAATGCCCAACAACATTGTTAGGGTGGATGGGGCATTTCCTATATTCTGGTTGGTAATGACATTTGCGGAGAAAGGGGTAGTATTTTATTCTTTTTAAGGGTCGGTTCGCTTCGGGTGGCATTTTCGGCCAACAGCAGAATTTTATCGTGGAAAGGGAGTGGCAAAAAGCTTGGAATCTTAGTGGGACTAGCCCTAGCTACGCCGCATGACAGTGCACTTCCAAAAGAAAATAATTTGGTATAAAAGTGACCAGGTCCAGCAAACTACAGCCCCTAACCAAATATAAAATATATTCATTCCAGTTGTGGTGCTCTTGAGAGTATGATTTTTGACCAAGATTAATTTCCACCCCCTCCCCCAACACTGTCGCAGTGATATCAGTGGGACTGGGGGTAAATCAAAAATCGGGGATGTATATGAATGGCAACAAATATTACTAGTAACTATATTATTTAAATAAAAACCAAGAGGATGGTATGCAAATTACTCAATGCACCACGTCTAAAATTTATCTCATTTTGTGAAAAAAGGAAAACACATTTCGATATTATTATACTTAGCAAGAACCAATTTCAACTAATATTATATGGGCATTTAAAGCAATTGGAAGATGGTTAAATTCCGTATATTTCCGAGTAAAGGCCGAATGGTTTCTATATAAATAAAAGTAAATTACATTGTATTACGTGGATATATGGATTAGACCTAACTTGTTACACATGCTATATAATCCAGATTACAATACTGGTGTGTTCTGATATCATAAAGCCCAATCACTTAACGACAGGGAACCAGACACTAAGTTACCTCGTTAAACTATGTTATACATGTAGGCTACAATATAGAATTCTACGTCAATTACTCATCTCTTTGATTTTTATTAGGCCACTTATCTTAGGAATAACTAAAAAGGAATCGTTTGGAATGGCTCTCCTCCTCCCACGCTGCCCCCCTTTGTAACTTCAATGAAAGACGCCCATGGTTAATTTTGTACTTCGCGACATTTCGGTTAGGGAAAAAAGGTTTACGCAAAAAAAAAATTTTCACGTTTCTATGAAATAATAAAAATTATTAATAAAATTATCCAGGAAATTCTCTATTGCTATGTGGATATAAAGATTATTATGGTGTATGGGGTACTTAATGTTGGGGTAGTACCTCTGATTGTGAAGTAGTCGTATCCCTTTAAGGTAGCTAAGCAATCTTTAACCTATATCATGCTCAGCTCTCCCCCTTCCCTCCCCCCTTTGCTCCAAAGAAGCTGTAGTAAACACAGCTCCCATCTGTTGCTCCAAAGATGCTGTAGTAAGCACAGCGGCCACGCCATAGAAAATAACGTCGACTAGCCGGCAAACCAGGTTGAGGGACGTAACCGAAATTATTCAAGTCTTCGGTAAACAGCACGTAAAGACTGTATCCGGACGATTGCACGTAAGAAAAACGTGTTCACTGGTTCTCAACTTTCTAAATGCCGTGACCCTTTAATAAAGTTCCTAATATTGTGGCGACCCCCAACCACAAAATTATTTTCGTTGCTACTTCATAACTGTAGCGTTTGTGTTTTCCGATGGTTTTCCGTTCGATCCCACAGGTTGAGAACCGCTGCACTAGTTGGACAGCGGGCAGAAAAGTGGAAACAGCAACGTGATGTGAATCGCACAGAGGATGGCAACCCTCGACCTTTTCCCGCTGCTGCATTCAGATCGCGCTAGGCAAGAGAGTGAAGTTAACGATTCGCATCTCTTTCTCACTTGAATCCAAAGTCATAGTGCAAGTCATGTTAAACATTGAGCTCTACATCTACAGATTAGGCCATAGGGTCGTTCATCACTGTAAAGGCGCAGTAGTGGTGATTGAGCAGCCCTCTTTAAGGAACACACAGCTCGCCTCCATGGCCTGAGGGAGGGGCTAGAAAGGGTGCCTAAACATTATATTGCTCAATCCATCCACATACAAATTTCTGAAAAAAATATTTTTAAAAAAATAATAAGCTCAAAACTGTTCCTCTAAAAAAAAAGGACTTGTAATGTGTGCAATATTTAGGATAAGGACAACCGGGATAGACCGCAAAGGAGAACATCCCTTATAGGAAATGAACTAGCCAGGTACAACGTAGATCAGTATAGTTTAAATATAACAGAGATATCTCCTTGGTATTTACTAAAATTGGGGACATTAAATATGACACAGATTTCCCCTTTTCATTTACTAAAATTGAGGATATTACACCAAAAAATGGACATAGTCTGTGTTACTTTCAGGAAAATACATATCAAAGACTCCAAAACAACCATTGTTTTTGTAGGGATCATACAATTTAATTAATAAAGCTTTATTAGTTTTTCCAAATGTACGCAATGTATATTGGCTATTAAATTCTAGCCAATGTCACGTATATTGGCTATTAAATGATAGCCCATGTCACGTATATTGGCTAATAAATGCTAGCCCATGTCACGCAAAGTATATTGGCAGAGGCGTAACAACGGCTTGGCATTGGGGCAATTGCCAGGGGCGCCGGCCTGCGCAAGTTCAAAAGGGCGCCGCTAAAAGTCGCAAAGCTGAAACTTGTCAATTTATCAAAGGCGCCAAAAATAAATTAGCCAAGGGCGTAAAAAACCAAGTTACGCCTCTGTAAATTGGCTATTAATTGCTAGCCCATGACACGTATATTAACTATTAATTGCTAGCCCATGACACGTATATTAACTATTAATTGCTAACCCATGGCACGAATTTCAATTGACTTCTTTTTTATTTTGGAAATAACTTGTTTTGTTGGTTATGACTACTCTGGGTAGATTCACAATTATAAGCAAATACTTGTTATGTGTGTTTCTTGACAATTAAATGTAGTGTTGCATATGAAGTGTAAATATATAAAGATAATAAAGTCCTACACAAATTCTGACTTGAGAAATCATCCCTCTCGTTAGCGCATATAATATGCCTTACAACACTTCTTATGCGACATTTATTCAACCAGCCTGTAGTCACTTTAAAGTCTTCAGCTGCTACAATTTTACTCCGTACAAATCACCGTTAAACAGCTTGGCGCCTTGTCACAAAATATTGTCTCGCTAACGCTATCTGCAGACTACAGCCAGATGCTTCGTTTTTTAAAACACAAAGCTGACAGACAATTTGGAGATGCATGTGTGAAATCATTGAACGGGCAACTCGAAGTATACAGGTTATGTTGGGCTCATGTTTGCTGAAGTTATTTAAAGAAATCAGTCACTTTTAGACTCGAGTACAAGTATTTTTTTTATTTCCCAGAAAATGACAAGATAATTTTCTTTTGTTAATCATATGTTTAAACATTGGAATTATTTTCACGTTGTTTTCCCGAACATTACCTGCGAGTGTAAATAAGACTGAAACCATTTCTATTGTACCCCAAAACATTGACCAGTGGTCAGCTGCCCCGTCAAAACGAGGAGTTTAAATATCTTGCTGGCATTTTCATTTCGGACAGAAAGAATGATATTGAGTTATAGGCAGAATGCAGTGGGCAAATGCAGTCAGCTAACAAATGCAGTCAGCTACAAATGCAGTCAGCTACCACATGTAGTCAGCTATCAAATGCAGTCAGCTACAAATGCAGCCAGTTACCACATGCAGTCAGCTACCGCATTCAGTCCGCTACCAAATGCAGTCAGGAACAAATGCAGTCATCTACCAAATGCAGTCAGCTACAAATGCAGCCAGTTACCACATGCAGTCATCTATCAAATGCAGTCAGCTACAAATGCAGCCAGTTACCACATGCAGTCATCTTTCAAATGCAGTCAGCTACAAATGCAGCCAGTTACCACATGCAGTCAGCCACCACATATAGTCAGCTACCAAATGCAGTCAGGAACAAATGCAGTCATCTACCAAATGCAGTCAGCTACAAATGCAGTCAGCCACCAAATGCAGTCAGCTACCCAGTCCTCCCGTCTCAGACATCCGTGATGAAGACCAAACCTAGGCTAATTAACGCCATCTTTATTCCAACCTTTACTTAGCAGTTTTGAGGTTGTCTTTATTCCAACCTTTACTTAGCAGTTTTGAGGTTGTCTTTATTCCAACCTTTACTTAGCAGTTTTGAGGTTGTCTTTATTACAACCTTTACTTAGCAGTTTTGAGGTTG
Organism: Omphiscola glabra; assembly: GCA_964017045.1. Taxonomy (NCBI): domain Eukaryota; kingdom Metazoa; phylum Mollusca; class Gastropoda; family Lymnaeidae; genus Omphiscola; species Omphiscola glabra. The sequence goes on from OZ024799.1 coordinate 262,730, forward strand.
TCTTTATTCCAACCTTTACTTAGCAGTTTTGAGGTTGTCTTTATTCCAACCTTTACTTAGCAGTTTTGAGGTTGTCTTTATTCCAACCTTTACTTAGCAGTTTTGAGGTTGTCTATATTACAACCTTTACTTAGCAGTTTTGAGGTTGTCTTTATTCCAACCTTTACTTAGCAGTTTCAAACTTGCGATATGAATAAAAGTTTTAAAAAAGGACTATATTGAAAGACGGGATAATTAGGTAAATGGTTGGTGATATCCCAATAAGCCAGTTTTTGGCCTAACAACAAATCAATTGGTTTTTGCAACTCGACAGAACATCCGTAAACCAAACTACATTGTAAACCAACCTACATTGTAAAACAACCTTCATTGTAAACCAACCTACATTGTAAAACAACCTTCATTGTAAACCAACTTACATTGTAAAACAACCTTCATTGTAAACCAACCTACATTGTAAACCAACCTTCATTGTAAACCAACCTACATTGTATAACAACCTTCATTGTAAACCAACCTACATTGTAAAACAACCTTCATTGTAAACCAACCTACATTGTAAAACAACCTTCATTGTAAACCAACCTACATTGTAAAACAACCTTCATTGTAAACCAACCTACATTGTAAAACAACCTTCATTGTAAACCAACCTACATTGTAAAACAACCTTCATTGTAAACCAACCTACATTGTAAAACAACCTTCATTGTAAACCAACCTACATTGTAAAACAACCTTCATTGTAAACCAACCTTCATTGTAAACCAACCTGCACTGTAAACCAACCTACATTGCATACTTACAATACCAGTCACTCTAGTATTAGGGCCAGACGAAGACCACGCCATCGATAGATTGACACCATAAAATTCAACAATGTGAAGTACCAGTAGACCTTACACCTTGCGGCAATCTGTCAACCATACAATTACTTGGCGGAAATCTGTCAACCATATTACCCGGAGGCAATCTGTCAACCATACAATTACTTGGCGGAAATCTGTCAACCATATTACCCGGCGGAAATCTGTCAACTAGACTACCCGGCGGCAATCTGTCAACCATACTACCCGGCGGAAATCTGTCAACTAGACTACCCGGCGGAAATCTGTCACCATACTATCCGACGGAAATCTGTCAACCATACTCCCCAGCGGCAATCTGACAAACATACTACCCGGGGCAGTCTGTCAACTAGACTACCCGGCGGAAATTGGTCAACCATACTACCCGGCGGCAATCTGTCAACCATACTAACTGGCGGCAATCTGTCAACCATACTACCCGTAAATGGGAAAAGCGGACACAACAAGAATTATTTTTTTTTTTTTTAAATGTGTATTTTATATTTTTATTTGTTTTATGTAGAGGACAATATTTAATTTTGAAAATAGTTATTGTTTTTATGTATTCAATACAAATATACTTGACTTATAACTTATTGTAAGTGTTATATGCTACAACATCCAATGCCAGGGTCCATAAATAGATCACAACATTGACATTGAAACTTTGCTTACGTCATCGTGAGACGTCATTTTTTAAACTCTAATCCTGGGAGAAGTGGGCGTGGCCTAAGAAGATATGAACCTCATTTTTTTTTTCTCAGTAGTCCGTTGGCAAAAGGATTGGGGGAAAAACTGAGCTAAAGGCTATGGCTTAAAATGTATGGATGTTTGAGATGAAGAGTTGTGGTCTGGAGAGTAAACTTGGTTCACGTGATAGCTCAGTTGTCAATGGGTGTGGGAACCTATAACGTAGGGAGAGTGGACAGCGGCGAGATGTTTCCAGTTTTGGCGTTGCACTGAGTTCTTGTCATGGGTGGGGTGCAACACTATGACACACAAGTTGATTTCAGTGAAGGTGAAGTTAAAGAGCTTATATAGTTGGGGATTCAAAGAAATGATGAAAATGTGGAACAGAAGATTTAGTAGTTAGTACGTTGTGAATAGTGAAAACAAGAATTTAATTTCTACAAGGCTACAAATTAATTGATCTTGGCATGTAGTGTACACATATGTTGTGAATTGATCTTGGCATGTAGTGTACACATATGTTGTGAATTGATTCTGACATGTAGTGTACACATATGTTGTGAATTGATCTTGGCATGTAGTGTACACATATGTTGTGAATTGATCCTGACATGTAGTGTACACATATGTTGTGAATTGATCCTGGTATGTAGTGTACACATATGTTGTAAATTGATCCGGTTATGTAGTGTACACATATGTAGTGAATTGATCCTGACATGTAGTGTAAACATATTATGTTGTGAGTTGATCCTTGCATGTAGTTTACACATATGTTTTAAATTGATCCAGTTATGTAGTGTACACATATGTTGTGAATTGATCCTGGCATGTAGTGTACACATATGTTTTAAATTGATCATGACATGTAGTGTACACATATGTTGTAAATTGATCCGGTTATGCGGTGTACACATATGTGGTGAATTGACCCTTGCATGTAGTGTACACATATGTTGCGAATTGATCCTGACAAGTAGTGTACACATATGTTGTAAATTGATCCTGGCATGTAGTGTACACATATGTTGTGAATTGACCCTGGCATGTAGTGTACACATATGTTGTGAATTGATCATGCCATGTAGTGTACACATATGTTGTAAATTGATCCTGACAAGTAGTGTACACATATGTTGTGAGTTGATCCTGGCATGTAGTGTACATATATGTTGTAAATTGATCCTGGCATGTAGTTTACACATATGTTGTGAATTGATCCTGACATGTAGTGTACACATATGTTGTAAATTGATCATGACATGTAGTGTACACATATTTTGTGAAATAGATGGTGACTATGATCGTAGTTTATAAAGGATGAGACAGTGTTTTAGTGGAGGGTGGAAGGGTGAGAAAGTGTTTTAGTGGAGGGTGGAAGGATGGGACAGTGTTTTAGTGGAGGGTGGAAGGATGAGACAGTGTTTTAGTGGATAGTGGAAGGATGGGACAGTATTTTAATGGAGGGTGGAAGGATGAGAGAGTGTTTTAGTGGAGGGCGGAAGGGTGAGACAGTGTTTTAGTGGATAGTGGAAGGATGGGACAGTGTTTTAGTGGAGGGTGGAAGTATGGGACAGTGTTTTAGTGGAAGGATGAGAGATGAAGGAAACCAATAGAGGGGTGGCGTTTATTTTTAATAGAGTTTGAGAGAAAAATTGGGATGGTAAGTGAGAACGAGTTTGATTGTTGGGCTGTGGATTTTTCGGATGGAAGGATGGTAGTTAGGAGCTTAGAAGCAGAAGTGAATGAAAGAGAAGAAGCAGAAGTGAATAAAAGTTAATTTGGTGATAAATAATAAATACTTTTGAGTATGCTGCGTGGTATAATAAAATAATAAAGCAGCAACATTTCCTTACATTAATTTGATTTACCTTTTTGTTACAACCCATCACTAGACTCATCATTCCCTTACAAGAAGTAGATGTAATTAGTGTGGTACATAACAGGGCCCGCCCACTGGAAGGACGTGTTCCCCGACTGTGACAGCACCATGCAGTCACTAATCAACAGAGAGTCCCATCACGTGATAATCACCCGTCAGTTGCCTCTCTTCAACTTCTTTTATTATCAAGTGACGGATAATGTCTTCATCAAAGTGGTGAAATCTGTCAAACGAACGGGTCAGTTCCTTCTCTCTTCCTTTTATATAGTGGTCAGTTTTGTATACGTCAAAGGATGCATTTTCAGTTGGTTTGTAAGTCTTGTCTTTATATGTCAGTTTGTCTGCTTTTGTTGTTTAGTTATGCGCAGTAGGTGTTGTTGTTTTCAGGTGGCGAGGCGACAAAGAATTTAGAAAATAACTCGTAGGATTTCATCACTATTTATTGTTAAATTGTTTCACCGTTATAACAATGACTTACCTATGACTCAATCACTGAACGCTTTACATTCCAATGACCCAATCACTGAACGCTTTACATTCCAATGACCCAATCACTGAACGCTTTACATTCCAGCACAGTTGACGCTTATAAGCTCAAAGGTCATATTCCTAAAGGGCGGTGGCTTGCCAGATATTTACAAACTGGATGAGTTTCACTTCCATTGGGGCTTGGAGCCCCACACGTCCTCTGAGCATACCATTGACGGATGCGTGGGAGGTGTGAGAGCAAATGTGACACCAGTTTTAAAGTATTGATATAAATCTGTCCAATAAGTTGAACTATTGACATAATTAATACTGAAATCGGAAATAGTGTGCTATAATTCTTTAAAAACTAAGAAGTGTTTTTTATATTAATTATGATATTTTAAAAATTATTATAATGATACCAATATAATTTATAGTTATAATGATACTAATCTTATTTATAATTATATTGATACTAATCTAATTTATAAATATATTGATACTAATCTAATTTATAAATATATTAATACCAATCTAATTTATAAATATAATGATTGTCACGAGCTCCCTATGCTAAGTGACCCTTGGTCTATATTCTTATACAACACCTCTGACACCACCTTGTTTTGATGTGTCCAAGGAAACACAATAACTATACAATAAACAAAGTCTTCAATATAACGTAAACTGACTAAAGCTAATGTATTCTTTAAATGATGTTGTATTTTCCTAGCTTCATATTGTCCATCATCAGTCCAAATTATACAACTTCAAAACTGCCTTCTCTCAACCGTTCCGCCTGGCTGTTGTCGTCTTTATGTTCAAGGTCAGTGGTTCTATCGATCACTGGACACTGACGAAATTCTAACCGTTCAATTATGTTATTATGTTACTGATCAGGATCTGTAACAATTTAATACATGTTACTGATCACCGACTGTAACAATTTAATACTTGTTACTGATCACCGACTGTAACAATGTGCTCTACAATAAATGTATTTCCCTTAAGTAGATCATGATAAAACACATACGGGGATCATGAGATGTCACAATAAGGGGATCATGGGATGTTACAATAAGGGACCATGGGATGTCACAATAAGGGATCAATCATGCGTTGTCATAATAAGGTGATCATGGAATGTCACAATAAGGGGATCACGGGATGTTACAATTCATCGTAGAGTTTTAAATGGTGAAGGTAAAAATTCAACTTGAGTTACAAATCTGAGGGGGAAAGGTCGTAGATCTAACTCGATATGATTAATACTAGACTTTATGACCCGATTTGACTGGGATAAAAATGGATGGCATTTGAGATACTTTCTACCTTCTATAGCGAGTCTCAACATCTAAAAGTTCAATTTATACGTATATAACTGAAATAGGTTCTGATATTTTGTATAGTCATAAAAACAACAAATAAAGAAAATATTTCATGTCTTCGAGATGTATATTGTGGCGTGTTCAGACCTTGGTAGTCGACCTGTGTGTACAGGGGTGGCGGGGGTACTGACCAACGGTTAAGGTCCATTAAGCAGAGTGTGTGGCTATATTTTCTATTTATCTTTTCCTGGAGATTTCCTCGCATCCAGACGTGCAACATCTTCGATAGGGAAGAAGAGCCCAAGTACCGGAGGACATGTCTGGTGCCAGGTGTGTCAAATCAGTCACTGATCAGTGCGTGGAGGTTTAACGCAGGTTCAACTCCTGCCCCGGGTAAATAACAAAAAAATATTTCTTAACGGCAGTGGGTGAAATGCCGCCCGGTGACTCACTAAACCTAACCACGCATGATTGACTGACTGGCGACACCATGTCTCCTCTCCATAGCCGGGCCGGGACAGCGACATCCCATTAAACACATGAAATGGCCTGCTGCGCCAAGTCCAAGTCCCAATGTTTGATTGGCGATGAGCGTGCAATTTCCACAAACAGAACATAAAAGTCCCAACTTCTTTGCATTTCTTTTTTTTTTTTTTTTTTACAAGCGGACACCACGTCGTTCTACGCTTCATTCCAAGTCGATCACAAAGGAACGCCGCATAGGCCTGTTGGTCGCCAGGCACCGTTGCATTTCATTTTTTTTCACCCCAACCCAAAGTTATTTTCAAAGTCCCAACTTCTTTGCATTTCTTTTTTTCCCCTCGAAAATTAACCCCGCCGCTTAGATTAGACAGTGCTGCGTCCAATTTTCCATATCTTGTGTAGAAGGTTTTCGATTGAGCTAGGCATGCTCTATGCCAACTGTCCTCTTGACTCCGTGCTCCGCCGGTTAAAAAAAAACAGGAACAAGTCAAAACCGGTTAACTGGCAGAAAAAGGGTTCAAGCGGTTAACTGGGACTTAAACTGATGGCACCATTCGATCAAGCGCTCCTTCAAACCCAAAGAATAGAAAGCTCGACACAAAGCGACTCTCTTTAGGTGTATTTCCTTTAGTTTTAGCTTTGGTTTTGTGTTGTTCCTTTGCATTTCTTTTTTTGTTTTGTTTTTTTACCCAACCCAAAATATTCAAAGTCCCAACTTCTTTGCATTTCTTTTTTTTCCCCTCGAAAATAGAACTGGCTTAGACAGTGCCGCGTCCACTTTTCCATACCTTGTGTAGAAGGTTTTCGATTGAGCTGGGCATGTTTAATACCGGTAATGTCTGTCCTCTCGGCTGCGAGCTCTGCCGGTTAAAAATAACCGGAAGAGGTTAGAACCTTTTAACCAGATCAAGCTGGTTTAAACTGAAAACTGGGACTAAAACCGATGGTGCCATTCGATTGGGTGCCCTTTCAAATCCCAGGGTTCCCGATTCGGTGTCGGTGCCGCTAACGGCTGAGGCGCGATGAGCATTCGAATTGGCACAATCGAGGCGGGCTTTGGAAAAACCAAAGCCGCGGAGGCCGCGGAGACGGCGTCGCTACCACTGGTGGGGCATACCAGCAAGCTGGTGCAAATATCGGCAATTGCTGTTCCACCCAGCTGGTTCGCATACCGGCCATTGCCCGACCAGTTGCCTGGTCCGGGCAATGGCTTTGCCCGACCATTTGCCTGGTCCGGGCAATGGCTGGCCAGGCATACCAGCCATAGCTGGTCCTCATACCAGCCCCATTGCTGGTCCAGCCAGCTGGTCCGTATACCAGCCATTGCTGGACCAGCGGGGCATGCCAGCCATTGGTGGTCAGGCAATGGCTGGTGGGGCAGGGGTGTTGCTGTAGGGAAGAGTTCACCTCTCCGTCACCTTGGCCAGTGCTCAGTGGGCGATCTACAAATGCAGCCGTCTGTAGTAGGGGGGAGTGGATGTCCCTCGGCCGCCCTTGTGTAGATACGAAGAAATATGCAAACATGGGGCGGAGCTTGTACCCGTGGACCGCGGTTCGTCTTTGTTTTGAGTCGTCCTAAGTAGGGTCCGCGCGGACGTACTAGAAAAATGGTTAATTTTTTAAAATGTTTTTTCGCCCAAAAATATTGAAAGTCCCAACTTCTTTGCATTTCTTTTTTCCCCTCGAAAATGAACCCCGCCGTTTAGATTAGACAGTGCTGCGTCCACTTTTCCATACCTTGTGTAGAAGGTTTTCGATTGAGCTAGGCATGCTCTATACCGACAACGTCTGTCCTTTCGACTCCGTGTTCCGCCGGTTAAAAAAACCGGAAAAAGTTAAAACCTGTTAACTGGCACAAAGAAGGTTTAAGCGGTTCATTGGGACTAAAACAGATGGCGCCATTCGATCGGGCGCCCTTTCAAACACAATGAATAGAAAGCTCGACACAAAGGGACTCTCTTTAGATGTATTTCTTTTAGTTTTGGTTTTGTGTTGTTCCTTTGCATTTCTTTTTTTCTTTTGTTTTTCCCCCCTACCCAAAGATATACAAAGTCCCAACTTCTTTGCATTTCTTTTTTTCCCTCGAAAATAAAACTGGCGAAGACAGTGTGCGTCCACTTTCTATACCTTGTGTAGAAGGTTTTCGATTGTGCTCGGCTTTCTTTATACCGACAACGTCTGTCCTCTCGGCTGCCGTCTCTGCCGGTTAAAAGTTAACCGGATCAAACTGGTTCAAAGTTGAAAACTGGGACTAAAACCGATGGTGCCATTCGATTTGGCGCCCTTTCAAATCCCAGGGTTCCCATTTCGGTGTCGGCGCCGCTAACGGTTGAAGCGCGATGAGCATTCGATTTGGCACCGTCGGGGAGGGCTTTGGAAAAACCAAAGCCGCTGAGACGGCGTCGCTCACACTTCGTCCCGAAGCCGAGTCCTAGGGATGAAGTGTGGATCGCGGCGTTCGTCACCTTTACATTTCTTTTTTTTTACTTTTTTTCCCCTTAGCTTTTTCAATCCAGCTCCTGGCCTAACTTCCCAGGGCGCTTGTAGTGTACTACAACTACTTCCAAATAATACCAAAATCATGTTCCTACCACATCCGCAAGTTACAAAAAAATCATGTAATCCCCAGAAGTTGACATTTGCAAGATTGGTCGAAAAAATGCGATGTGAGTTGCATATCACTTCAGACTACATTATTCCCCAAGTCGGTGATCACCACAGATTATCACAGAATATCAACCAGTAGCACCATATACACCATATATACACCATAATATACACCATATATACCACATAAAACATGGGGCATCATTTTATACAGGTATTTATACACAAATATATAGATATATACACACATATATTAGGGTTAGGGTTAGGGTAAGTTACAATGATATATACTGATATCTATATAGATACATATACCTATACAGATACATACACCTATACCGATACATATATTACTATTAGGGTTAGGTAAGATACAATGATATATATACTGATACCTATACAGATACATACACCTATACCGATAAATATATAGATACATATATTATTATTAGGGTTAAGGTTAGGGTTAGATATATGGATATATGTAATGATATATACATATAGAGATATATACATGTATGTAGAGACATATATGACTATTAGGGTTAGGGTTAGGTATATGGATATGTATAATGCTATATTCATATAGTGGTACACACAGGGATACATATGTAGATACATATATTACCATTAGGCTTAGGGTTAGTCTTAGGGTTAGGGTTAGATATATGGATATGTATAATGCTATCTTCATATAGTGGTACACATAAGGATACATATGTAGATACATATATTACTATTAGGCTTAGGGTTAGGGTTAGATATATGTATATGTATAAAGCTATATTCATATAGTGGTACACATAGAGATACATATGTAGATACATATATTACTATTAGGCTTAATGCTATATTCATATAGTAATATCAAAACCTTGTCACCCACCACGAACTTTCTATCTCTCGTTCCTTTATCATACTAATGTTTGTATCTTACTTGGGCTTTGCTTAGCTCCTCCTGAGCCAACGTTAGTGTGTCATCTATCTTTTCTCGTAGATCAATTACGTACTGGAAGCTGTTTCTCACCTCTTCATCTTGAATGTCTTGGGTCCACAACTGTTGCAAGACATGCATAGGGCCTCTGATGCTACGCCCGTAAAGCATCTAAAAAGAATAAAATCCAGTTGACTCTTGTGGCACCTCCCTATACGCGAACAACGCTGCGTTTATAAAACGATGCCACTGCCTGGGTTGCTTGTAACACAAGCGTTTCAATATGGTTTTTAATGTCCCATTGAATCTCTCGACCAATCCATTACACATGGGGTGATAGGGTGTGGTGGTAAGTGGTTTGATACCCAATATCCTGCTCACCTCTTTCATACACTCCGATGGAAACTGGGAACCTTGATCACTCAAAACTTCTTCTGGGATTCCCAAACGACTGTACACGTCAACTAGTGCCTCAGCCATGGTCTCTGTGTCGATTCTTTTTAACGGTACCGCCTCCGGATACTTAGTAGCATAGTCAACAAGTGTCAAAATATAACGATAACCGGCTTCACTCGCCTGCAAAATAGGTCCTATCAGATCGATGGCCACTCGTTTGAAGGGAACATCAACCACGGGGACTCTTTGCATTGGAACTTTTGATACTGATCCTTTCTTGGTAGTTTTCTGGCAAATATCACATTATCTGCAGTATTCCTTTACGTCATTTCTCATTCCTTGCCAATAGAAATTGCTCAGGATCCTCTCCTTTGTCCTGCCAACTCCGAGATGACCACCCACTATACTGTCATGGGCAACTGATATGACTTGCCGTCTGAGAGACTTTGGTAATACAATTTGTCTGATTGTCCTTCCTCTTTTCTTGTCCTTAAAAACTCTATAAACTATGCCATCTTTAAAATCAAAGATTGAATTGTTCTTTTGTTCCGAATCTTTCTCTTGTGGCAATGAGCGAATAACAGGGTTGCCTTGTTGCAGCCGTATGAAAGTCTCGCGACTCACCTCCGCGTGTTTTTCCACCACAGGTATTTTTAAGGGCCATATATCCTCAACCCTTTTATCTTGCGCCCTGGTTGTTACCATAGCATTCGTCATTGTCTTGTCTGGGTCATCAGCTCCCCTCGCGCCATCCACATTTCCCACTATAAGGTCCACTATTGACTTTGAAACACATAGCACCTCTACTCTCCCACTAAGGTATGGTTTTGCTATGTCGATGACAGCCTATTCTGCTTTTACAATGTCCGTGTTCATTAACTCAATGAATCCTACTCCACCGGTTAGCTGGTCATCTCTTACATACTTTCGCTTAACAATTATTTCTTCACATCCAGTGTCTCTCAGCACCTCAACTTTAGTAGACCCGACCAGGCCTTCCAAAATCGGCAAGTTTCTCTTCCTTGTCGTTTCATTGTTCTGCTTACTAATCTCCCCGCAACATTTGATATCTATCTTTGTGTCAACATTTGATATCTATCTTTGTGTCAATATGTTTATTTTCTTTTGGCAATCTGTAACTTTTATTTTGTCACCTGTTGCCCGAAAGTTGCTTCCTAGGATAAAATAGTGCTGATGCAGCCATTTTTGAATCATTTTTACCCGATTCACGTACATTAGGACAGTTTTTCGCTATATGTCCACTCTTGTGACACCTCTAAACACTTGAAGTCAGGTTTCGCCTGTCCCCTACTGGCACCATAGGTCCTCATCGGACCAGGCCATGTCTTCTGCTCTTCATCTCCTCTATTGTTCGAGCCGATTCTCCTATTATCCAAATGGGTCTCGTGAGGCTTATCATTGAAGCTTCTTCCCATTGTCTCGAGAAATAGCTCTGCTACTCTCGCTACTTCATCAAGACTATCGATCATTCTCTCTTTTAAGTGAGTAGCCAAATCAACGGGACACACACTCATGAATTGCTCCTTGATGAACATTTCCATAATACATTCAACAGGACTCTCTGTTTTACATAGACTAATCCATTTCTTAAGGTAATTCTTCAATCTTCCGATGAATACGACCGGACACTCATCTGCCTGTGGCCTGCTTTCTCTGAACAGGATCCTGTTTCCATCCTTTGTAAGTTTGTACCTCTTTAACAGCACCTCTTTCACCTTTTCATAATCTAGTGCATCTTCATAGGACGTTCTTGAATACTCTTCTAAAGCACGCCCAGACAGAAGTGCACGATGCGACCAATTGCTGGTCTTAGCAAATAACTCGAATCTGGTGAGCCATCCATCCAATAAATCCACTCCATCCATGAAAGGTGGAAGCTTAGGCTGCCTAGATCGACCATCATGACCATTGGAACGCCAGCAACTGGATTGTTCTATCCTCTTGGATTCCAATAGCGCCTTGTTACGACCTTTCCAAACGTTACTGTTTCCTTCCAAATGTTACGGTCTCTAAAGTTACAGCCTTCATACTTCACGGCCTACTCTCGTTGTCTAAGGTCTCTTCTCTAGGTCCATTCAATGACACAATTAAGTCCACAATAATTCCTCATATTTCATAAATCAGTTCTTTATTTACTTTATACAAAACGTCGTCCTATCCAGGGTCACTACACACACATAAGGTCCTCAACAAATCTCTCGGTCTCTCTTAATAGATCTCTCGTCCTCCCTAATAAATCTCTGATCTCCCCCTCGACAAACTAACACACTGACCTTTTATACACGCACTTGTTTATTCATATTTCCCTCTCAACCAATGACCATTCAGCCACAATAACAAAATTCATAACACAACTCATGCTACCAAAAGGTATTCACACTAACAACAGTGATTCTCATACAAACTCTCACCATGCATGAACAACCTTTCATACCAAACATCACACTAACAAATCATGTTCACAACACGCCTCTCTGTCAGCCGCCCTCTCTGCCGCCTCTCTGTCGGCCGCCCTCTCTGCCGCCTCTCTTTCAGCTGCCCTCTCTGCCGCTTCTCTCTCGGCTGCTCTCTCTGCCGCCTCTCTCTCAGCTGCTCTCTCTGCCACCCTATCAGCTGCCCTCTCTGCCGCCTCTCTCTCAGCTGCCCTCTCTGCCGCCTCTCTCTCAGCTGCTCTCTCTGCCGCCTCTCTCTCTAACACTATTCACCTCTCTCTCGATATATTCTTTCCTCTCATCACCTCTAAGCTGAAGAGCATCTACTAGAGCCACTATCTCATTCAAACTCGTCACTGGCATCTTCGTCGTCCTCTCGTTGTGTCTCGATCCCGGTAACGAGCCCACAGATGTCACAGAATGAGATCTTCTAAGGTACGGCCCTTCGCGTACCAAGTAATATTGGTGTTGATGAATGCGGGGCTATTCCTCTCTGTGAAAGTTCAGTATCCAGACGTTGAGGATTTTAACGAAGACAACACAGACGTTAATGAATAACTAAGGAATTCCTCATTAACAATTGTAAACAAGAGAATGTATTGATAGATTAATATAGTCTAGTAATGTTTCTTCAACTTTCAAACGCAACGTTAACCTTCATTAATCTCAACCTCCATAAGCTCTCCCCAAAACATTTCTCACGTTCCCTGGAAATCGCACCACATCACGTTTTTCCTCAAATGAATGTGGTGCTACATATCGGAAAGTCCCGAACAAAACACATTATAAGTTACATGAGTAATTACCCAGCATCTAGCCATTTGTCCCATCTCCTAGCCACTTGTCCCATATCCATGCCTCTTGGCCCCTAATCTAGCCATTTGTTCCATCTCCTAGCCACTTGTCATATCTCCTAGCCACTTGTCCCATCTCCTAGCCACTTGTCCCCTCTCCTAGCGATTAATCCCATCTCATAGCCACTTGTTCGATCTCCTAGACACTTGTCCCATCTCTTAGCCACTTGTCCCATCTCCTAGCCACTTGTCCCATCTCCTAACCACTTGTCCCATATCCTTGCATCTTGGCCCTGAATCTAACCAATTGTTCCATCTCCATGCCACTTGTACCATCTCCTGGTAATTATCTCTGCATCTAGACACTTGTCCAATCTCCTAGCGTCTAGCCCCCCTCATAGTAGCTGGTTCCATCTCATAGCCACTTGTTCCATCTCCTAGCCACTTGTCCTATCTCCTAGCCACTTGTCCTATCTCCTAGCCACTTGTCCCATCTCCTAGCCACTTGTCCCATCTCTTAGCCACTTGTCCCCTCTCCTAGCGATTAGTCCCATCTCATAGCCACCTGCTCAATCTTATAACCACTTCTCCTATCTTCTTGCCTCTTGGCTCTGTATCTAGCAACTTGTCCCATCTCCTAGCCATTTGTCCCATTTCCTTGCCACTTGGCTCAGCATCTAGCCACTTATCCCATCTCCTAGCGACTAGCTTCACCTCACAGCCACATGTTCCATCTCATAGAAACTTGTTCCTTCTCCTAGCCACTTGTTCCATATCCTTACCACTTGTCTTTCATCTGGCCACTTGTCTCATCTCCTTACCACTTGTCTTTCATCTAGTCACTTGTCCCATCTCCTAGCCACTAGTCCCATCTCCTTGCCACTATTCTCTGCATCTAGCCACTTGTCCCATCTTCTAGCCACTTGTTCCATATGCTTGCCAGTTGACCCATCTTCTAGCCACTAGTCGCATCTCTTTGTCACTTGGCTAAGCATCTAGCCACTTGTCCCATCTCCTAGCCACTTGTCCCTTAACCTTGCCACTTGTCCCATCTCCTTGCCACTTGTCTCTACATCTAGACACTTGTCCCATCATCTAGCCCCTTTTCCCATCAACTTTGCACTTGACTCTTCATCTAGAATCTTGTCACATCTCCTAGCCACTTGTCCCATCTCTTAGCCACTTGTCCCGTCTCCTAGCGATTAGTCCCATCTCATAAACACTTGTCCCGTCTCCGAGCGATTAGTCCCATCTCATAAACACTTGTTCAATCTCCTAGCCACTTGTCCAATCTCCTTGCCACTTATCTCTGTACCTAGCCACTTGTCCCATCTCTTAGCCACTTGTCCCATCTCCTAGCGCCTAGTCCCATCTTATAGCCACTTGTCCTATCTCCTAGCCACGTGTCTCATCTCCATGCCATTTGTATTTGCATCTAGCCACTTGTCCCATCTCCTAGCGACTAGGCCCACCTCAACGCCATTTGTTCAATCTCCTAGTCACTTGTCCTATCACCTAGCCACTTATCTTTAAACCTAGCCACTTGTCTCATCTCTTAGCCACTTGTTTCTTCTCATTGCAACTTGTCCTATCTTATAGTCACTTGTCCCATCTCCTAGCCTCTTGTCCCATATCCTTGTCTCTTGTCTTTGCATCTAGCCAGTTGTCCCATCTCCTAGCGACTAGTCCCACCTCATAGCCACTTGTTCCATCTCCTAGCCACTTGTCCTATCTCCTAGACACTTGTCACATCTCCTAGCAACGTAAACCATCTCTTTGCCACTTGTCCCATCTTCTAGCCACTTGTCCCATCTCCTAGCTACTTGTCGCATCTCCTAGCAACTTGTCCTATCACTTAGACACTTATCTCTAAACCTAGCGACTAGTCCCAACTCATAGCCATTTGTTCAATCTCCTAGCCACTTGACCTATTACCTAGCCACTTATCTCTGTATCTAGCCACTTGTCTCATCTCTTAGCCACTTGTTCCTTCTCCCAGCCACTTGTCCTATCTCATAGTCACTTGTCCTAGCTCCTAGCCACTTGTCTCATCTCCTTGCCACTTGTCTTTGCATCTAGCCACTTGTCCCATCTCCTTGCCACATGGCCAAGCATCTGGCTTGCCCCAGCGACTACTCCCACCTCATAGCCATTTATTCAATCTCCTAGGCACTTGTCCTATTACCTAGCCACTTATCTTTAAACCTAGCCACTTGTCTCATCTCTTAACCACTTGTTCTTTCTCCTAGCCACTTGTCCTTTCTCCTAGCCAATTATTCCATCTCCTAGCCACATGTTCCATCTCCTTGCCACTTGTCTTTGCATCTAGCCACATGTCCCATCTCCTAGCCACTTGTCGCATCTTCTTGTCACTTGGCCCAGCTTCTAGCTCATCTCTTAACCACTTGTTCCTTCTCCTAGCCACTTGTCCTTTCTCCTAGCCAATTATCCCATCTCCTAGCTACTCGTCCCATCGCCTTGTCACTTATCTCTGTACCTAGCCACATGTCTCATCTCCTTACCACTTGTCTTTGCATCTAGCCACTTGTCCCATCTCCTAGCGACTAGTCCCACCTCATAGCCATTTATTCAATCTCCTAGCCACTTGTCCTATCACCTAGCCACGTATCTTTAAACCTAGCCACTTGTCTCATCTCTTAACCACTTGTCCCATCTCCTAGCGACTAGCCCCACCTCATAGCCACTTGTTCCATCTCCTTGCCAATTGTCTTTGCATCTAACCACTTGTCCCATCTCCTAGCGACTAGCCCCACCTCATAGCCACTCGTTCCATCTCCTAGCCACTTGTCCTATTCTTAGCCACTTGTCCCATCTCCTTGCAACTTGTCTGTGCATCTAGCTACTTGTCCCATCTCTTAGCCACTTGTCCCATCTCCTTGCCAATTGTCTTTGCATCTAACCACTTGTCCAATCTCCTAGCGACTAGCTCCAACTCATAGCCACTTGTTCCATCTCCTAGCCACTTGTCCTATTCATAGCCACTGTCCCTTCTCCTTGCAACTTGTCTGTGCATCTACCTACTTGTCCCATCTCCTAGCCACTTGTCCCATCTCCTTGCTACTTGGCCCAGCATCTAGCCTTTTGTCCCATCTCATAGCACTTGTCCCATCTCCTTGCCACTTGGCTCAGCATCTACCCACTTGTTCCATCAGCTAACCACTTGTCCTATCTCCTAGCCACTTGTCCCATCTCCTTGCCACTTGACCCAGCATCTAGCCACTTGTCACTACTCCTAGGCACTTGTACCATCTCCTTGACACTTGTCTCTGCATTTAGCTACTTTTTCCATATTGGGAACAAACCTAAGGACGTTTTGAATTTGATTGTTCTGTTTCTTGTGGTTATCATAAACATTACCCTTTGTTGTTCTGTCAATTTGTGTCCTGCTCCATAATCTCTACACTTACATCGTATGGACACTTAGAGCACAACCAGCCTAAGTCTATGCTTATATCGTATGGACATTTAGAGCATAACCAGCCTAAGTCTATGCTTACATCGTATGGACACTTAGAGCACAACCAGCCTAAGAAAAATAATAGCTGCAAGTCCCCCCCTCCGTTAATTTACATCTCATTTCAGACGTAGTAATGCTTAACACATTTGACCGAAAATTGACAGTTGCATCAGCTTGAAAGAACAGGGGGTGTTTTCTCTTTAAGAAAAGGGCAATACCCTTAATTACTTTGGCATAAAATTACTATTAGAAGTACGTGTTGTCTTCCCTTTGTGACAATCTCAACATGTTTTATGCAAGCTGTAAACGAAACGACCTGGTCTGTTTGTATGTATAGCGCACCCATAATGACATGTCATTATTTAAGAAACTGGGTCTTGTCAATTTAGAACTGATGCCAATTTAGAACTAATGCCCATTTCGAACTAATGCCCATTTTGAACTCATGTCCATTTAGAACAAATGCCAATGAAGAATTAATGCCCATTAAAACTAATGCCCATTAAAACTAATGCCAATTTAGAAATAATGCCCATTAAAACTAAAGTCACTTTAGAAATAATGCCCATTTAGAACTAATGCCCATTTAGAAATAATGCCCATTTAGAACTAATGCCAATTTAGAACTAATGCCCATTTAGAACTAATGCCAATTTAAAACTAAGGCCCATTTAGAACTAATTCCAATAGTGACTGTTGCAGTTCTCTAAATCAGGCCAGCACAACATACGGCCCGTTGGCCACATGTGGCCCACCAGCACTCACTTTGCGGCCTACGAAGCAACGAAATATTCTTTTTTTATTATTATTATTTTTCCTGTGTCCTATTTTCTTTCGCCCCGCACAAGTTTTTCATAAACTGTTACTGCCCGACTTGAGTTGTGCAGGGCCTGCTATGAAGTTAAAACAAAATAGTTTTTTGTCATGAAATCGTAAGACAAAAAAATAATAAATAAACATATTCTTATCAAATGTGCCATTTATTATAAGATTGTGTGAACCCCAGGGCCGGCCTTAGGCCACTGCAACCTATGCGGCCGCAATGGGCCCCGCAATTTCATAGGCCCCACCCCGAATTTATTTTCTAATACAAAATCTTAATTTTCACTTATTATCCTTATCCTCTACCCAGAATGGGCCCCGTGCAATCCGTTTCGCATAGGGCCCCGCAGTTGTTAGGGTCGGCCCTGGTTAACCCTAACCCTAATCCTAATCGAATGTACCGTTTATTATAAGATTGTGTGATCAAATATTTCAAGGGGCAAGCAATGAAAAAACTTCTTTCGCTTATAAGAGGGGAGTTAATCAGAACATTTAAAACGAAGTTGCTTTTAAAGCTGTTAATTCCCCTTCATAGTGTCTATATCCCTCACTATCTCCTCCCCCCCCCCCTCTCTCTCTCCCTATCTTTCTCTTTCCTTCTTTTTCTATATCTCTATCTCTTTCTTTCAATCACTCTCCCTCACTTTTTATCTCTTTATTTTTTTCTCTCTCTTTCTTTCTCTCTTTTTATTTTTCTCTTTCCTTCTTTCTTTCACTCTCTATTTCTCTATCTTTCTTTCTCTCCATTTCTCTAGTTCTGCCTCTCTTTCCGCATCACAACTACATTAGCAGTAGTAAAAAGTTCAACATCAGTACGCATTCCAATATTTTATTGTATTCTGAACTGAAGACTTCTTGGCATACGACTGGTGTAGGTATTAAGGTTTCCCTTTGATACATGACTTTTCAAAAACATTCTGTTACAATATTATTTGTTTACGTGACGTTTTCGCTTGTATTTAATGGATCCGCTACTCGAAAACATGTCAAGAGTTATATAGTCCCTGGGTGGAAGAGGCTAAGATGAAAGAGTGAGGCTGACGATTTGAGTAACTCTCTTTCGATTTAAAAACAATCAGCTCATGTCGAAGCTACTACACAAGTCAAATATCGCCGAAAGTCGAAGGACGAACCATGACTCTTCTCGTGTGTTTGTCTTAAGGACAACCTTCTATCTTGTAATTGATGTCATATTTTCAACATTATATATGCCATGAGTGTCATATGGATGATTTCTCTATCTTGTTATAATTGTCATATGGACCAGGTGTTGGCAACAACATGTATTCAGCGTGTCAAAGTAAGACTTCTAACGTATTCAGCGTGTCAAAGTAAGACTTCTAACGTATTCAGCGTGTCAAAGAAAGAATTCTAATGTGTAAATATTTTAATGTTTTAGCGTGCCAATAAGTCTGCTATATTAGACGCTTTTTTTAAAGTCATGTCAATTACTTTTTTTTGGTCTTCAAAATGCCAATAAAAATTATTATGCACGATGGGTCTGGAACACGTGCTGTAGCTTGAAGTTTATAAAAACAATACATTATGTTGTTATGAATAATGATCCCAATGTTGTATTTAATTTTCAAACGGAAAACATTTTCTAACTTATCTATGTCATATGGACAACTTGCTTCTGAACGTGTGTATTTTATATGGATAACTTGCTAATGAAATTGTTTACTTCATATGGACAAATGCTTAGAAATTGAGTATTTCATTTGGAAAATTTGCTACTTAAATTAAATATTTCAAATGGACAGCTTACTGTTAACTGTTTAGAAAAGGTGCAGACGTTTGGTGGATGACCCAAAAGTCTTGTTACAATATGTTAATTTCAATTTAAGAAACTTAACCCGTATCTGTCACAGGTTAAATGGTTAATTTTAGCAAGCTCGACTTTTTTAACCAGGGTCCAGGTGTTTATGGAGATCCACGGATAACGTCTGCCCTTTGATAACCTCAACAATCTCCCGTAATTAACCTGTTTGACTGATAGAAACTCTGAGTGCTCCCTATCGTTTTATCGCTTGTCAACAGCCAGGGATCTCATGGTGTGCGAGATCAAGTTTTCATCTGAACGATTTCTAATAAGTGTATAGATGCACAGATTAAACATATATTTTACTTGGCTGATACTAGATTATATCAATTGGTAAATTTACTGAGAATGTCTCATACATGTCCACATAGATTGTATCAATGGATAGATTTACTAAGAATTCCTGATACATGACCAAGTAGATTGCATTTTGAAAAGCAGTGCGCAATTTTGTGACATAGCCGGGGTCTGGTAGGGGAGGAATTAATTAAGTTCTTTTTTTTCATTTGATATTCAATAGATCATGGAGAGATTCAAGAGGCTCAAGAAAATATGGAACGACAAAAATATAGCCCCTAGCACCAAAATCAGGCTGATGCGCTCATTAATCCTCTCCATTTTCTTATATGCCTGTGAGTCCTGGACATTAACAGCAGAACTTGAAAGGAAAATAAAGGCGATGGAGATGAAATGTTACAGAGGCATTCTTGGCATCTGCTATAGAGACCACATCACCAATGAGCAAATAAAAGAAAGGATTCGTCAGGCAATTGGGCAATACGATGACCTCCTGACGTCTGTTAAAAAGCGCAAACTTGAGTGGTATGGCCACGTGACCAGAAAACAAGGGCTCGCCAAAGAGATCTTGCAGGGCACTATTGGAGGAAGGAGAAGAAGAGGAAGACAAAGAAAAAGATGGGAAGATAATATCAAAGAATGGACTGGATTACAACTAGGCGATGCTATGCGTATGGCAGAAGACCGAGAGGAATGGAGAAGAATAGTGTACATGTCATCTGTGGCGCCCCAACGGTCGAAGGACTACGGGACCTGATGACGATGATGATGATGATGAGATCATGGAGAACATCCATTCAAGAATCATGGAGAACATCCATTCAAGAATCATGGAAAACATCCATTCAAGAATCACGGAGAACATCCATTCAAGAATCATGGAGAACATCCATTCAAGAATCATGGAAAACATCCATTAAAAAATCACTGAGAACATTCATTCGATGAACCATGACAAGTACATCCATTCAAAGAATCATGAAGTATATCTGTGATGATCCGAGGCTGGACTTTAGAAAATTCTTCACTAATTAATCCGCCCCTGAAAACCCTTGTAAGATATACCATTCCTCCCCCTTGTTATGCCCCACAGTGCCATAGATCACTCACCCCAAAAGTGTGAATTTTGTGTTCAACTCCTATCATTGATGAACCTTGAGAAAATAATACCTTACCCCCCCCCCCCCCACCCCCTCGGTATTGCCCTGGAGACAGCAAAGCGGAGTAACGTCCCTTGTTGTTATTGCATTCTTAAACCAAATAGCTCACGCAAAAGCGTGATAATGGATTTTGTACCTCACACCGATAAACTTTGAGGGTAGAAGGTCAAGCCCGCAATATCAGAAATGATTATCATTGGATGTGGAAAGCATACATCATTTCAATCATCCAATTGAATCATCACTCAACTCGAATAAATAGCCAGAACAAGCAAGAATATGTCTTTTATGATCTTATCACTTCACTGTGGACGCTGGAAGGAACTAGACTTAGACCTTCATTAGCGTGATAATAACTGCAACCCAGACTATTAGCAAATATATGACTTATAAGATCTGATCACTTAACCGTGAAAGCTGGCAGTAACTAGACTTAGGACTACATTAGCGTGATCATTAACTGCGACTGCTACCTGGAGTACTAGTGAGTACGCAACCATGATTTTGATATCATGTTATTGCATTTGTAATGTTCACATAGCTATATAACAAATATTCGATCGTGTTTGATATTATTCTTATAATGGCTATGTTACCTTATTTGATATTATGCATTCTATTATTGCCTTTGCCGCGGGATACGACACACCGCCATCACTTAATAGAGATGGTAGGTTGTTGTTCCAACTCGCTCATGTCTCTTTTAACAAGAGGGCATTATGTTTATTAAGTACCTGTAAATTTATTTGTTGTTAATTATTAAATATCACATACGGCATAATTAAAATGTTTGCCTGGTCCAACATTGTCGCGAAGCAACATATGCTTACGCCGACAATGATCAGACTTATAAATCCATCCACAAATTGGAGGTATACGAATGTACAAGCTATGTCACTTTCCACACCTCGATCTGAATTCGTTGCTGTTGGAAAGGGACTTATCAGCGTATGACCATTCGATTGGATACTTATCCATTTTTGTATCATACTACATTCAGCCTGGTTTCTATCACTGGACCGATTGACCTTGAAGCTGGAACTAGGGGATTGATCTACATCATACACTAAACTACCTGACGGCTACTAGGACTTCGAGATCCAAGGACTCTTTCTACCACAATTCGTCGCTGGAGAGTCATCTTCACCATCGCCGAGATCCCACGGAACTTACGACCGGGAACTCCGCCTTCACTACTCTACGCTTGTGATCCACCGAGATCATCGTGGAAATATATAAACGTTAAGTCCCCAAGGAATGAACATAGTATCTTGAGCATTTATAATGATGATAACATTAGGGTGTCAGTGACAATTGAAATACATTGGAATATCTCGTCTAATTATAGGATATCTTTTTGTAAATAGTAATATTCAATAAATCCTTGTATTTGTTTCTAATTTAACAAAGACTTAGTTCAGTCTATACTACATGTACATAAATAGTGTATTATGTCTGTGTGGTGATTTGGTTTAAGTAAAGCATCCCTAGACTGAGTGCTTATAGGATATCTCGTACGAGAGATATTCCTCAATACTAATTTATAAGGCAGATCACCACAATATCCATTAGATGGATCATAAAGTAATTCCATTTAATGGATCATGAAGTAAATCCAAAGGTTTTGGGTTTATATTAAATTACAGAACACTGCCTCGGTTTCAAGTGTGATGACATCTGCTTCACTTAAAGAGGGACATTCACGTCACCAATAATAGGACATATACATGACTAATAGAGATTGATCTACTTCATTAATAGTAGGACATCTACTTCACTGACAGGAGGACAACAAAGTCCCCACTACTAAGATATATACTTCACAAAAAGGACGTCTGATTTCAATTTAGAAAGACATTTCCATTTTACAATTAAGGTTGATATACATTTACATGTAAAGGACACATATATAACAAACAATAGAATTTTTTTTAAATAAAAATAAGAGATTTGCCCCAAGCGATGTTTAGCGATTCAAACTTTTGGAATAGTTCATTATAATATCGGTCATTCATCAGAGCTGGGAACTTGGGCTAAATTTAGCGGTGTGTACACTTAGATTGGCATCTCCAGTTTGAAGGGTCCTCATGGCGCAGACGGAAGTATGGATACTGGCTAGTTAAGTGTGACCTACTTCTTGCAAGTTAAAAGGTCATTTACTTGATCAGGTGTCTTTTTCTTTTTTTTTTCTTGTCATCACTCACAGTGTCAGCCAATTTTTTATCACTCACGGGGTCAGACAAATGACCATCACTCACAGGGTCAGCCTATTTGTCATCACTCAGTGTCAGCCAATTTGTCATCACTCACAGTGTCAGCCAATTTGTCATCACTCACAGTGTCAGCCAATTTGTCATCACTCACAGTGTCAGCCAATTGGTCATCCCTCACAGTGTCAGCCAATTGGTTATCACTCACAGTGTCAGCCAATTGGTCATCACTCACAGTGTCAGCCAATTGGTCATCACTCACAGTGTCAGCCAATTTGTCATCACTCACAGTGTCAGCCAATTTGTCATCACTCACAGTGTCAGCCAATTGGTCATCACTCAGTGTCAGCCAATTTGTCATCACTCACAGTGTCAGCCAATTTGTCATCACTCACAGTGTCAGCCAATTTGTCATCACTCACAGTGTCAGCCAATTGGTCATCCCTCACAGTGTCAGCCAATTGGTTATCACTCACAGTGTCAGCCAATTGGTCATCACTCACAGTGTCAGCCAATTGATCATCACTCACAGTGTCAGCCAATTGGTCATCCCTCACAGTGTCAGCCAATTGGTCATCACTCACAGTGTCAGCCAATTGGTTATCACTCACAGTTGGTCATCACTCACAGTGTCAGCCAATTGGTCATCACTCACAGTGTCAGCCAATTGGTCATCACTCACAGTGTCAGCCAATTTGTCATCACTCACAGTGTCAGCCAATTGGTCATCACTCACAGTGTCAGCCAATTGGTCATCACTCACAGTGTCAGCCAATTGGTCATCCCTCACAGTGTCAGCCAATTGGTCATCACTCACAGTGTCAGCCAATTGGTTATCACTCACAGTTGGTCATCACTCACAGTGTCAGCCAATTGGTCATCACTCACAGTGTCAGCCAATTGGTCATCACTCACAGTGTCAGCCAATTTGTCATCACTCACAGTGTCAGCCAATTGGTCATCCCTCACAGTGTCAGCCAATTGGTTATCACTCACAGTGTCAGCCAATTGGTCATCACTCACAGTGTCAGCCAATTGATCATCACTCACAGTGTCAGCCAATTGATCATCACTCACAGTGTCAGCCAATTGGTCATCACTCACAGTGTCAGCCAATTGGTTATCACTCACAGTGTCAGCCAATTTGTCATCACTCACAGTGTCAGCCAATTTGTCATCACTCACAGTGTCAGCCAATTTGTCATCACTCACAGTGTCAGCCAATTTGTCATCCCTCACAGTGTCAGCCAATTGGTCATCCCTCACAGTGTCAGCCAATTGGTTATCACTCACAGTGTCAGCCAATTGGTCATCACTCACAGTGTCAGCCAATTGATCATCACTCACAGTGTCAGCCAATTGGTCATCCCTCACAGTGTCAGCCAATTGGTCATCACTCACAGTGTCAGCCAATTGGTTATCACTCACAGTTGGTCATCACTCACAGTGTCAGCCAATTGGTCATCACTCACAGTGTCAGCCAATTGGTCATCACTCACAGTGTCAGCCAATTTGTCATCACTCACAGTGTCAGCCAATTGGTCATCACTCACAGTGTCAGCCAATTGGTCATCACTCACAGTGTCAGCCAATTGGTCATCCCTCACAGTGTCAGCCAATTGGTCATCACTCACAGTGTCAGCCAATTGGTTATCACTCACAGTTGGTCATCACTCACAGTGTCAGCCAATTGGTCATCACTCACAGTGTCAGCCAATTGGTCATCACTCACAGTGTCAGCCAATTGGTCATCACTCACAGTGTCAGCCAATTGGTCATCACTCACAGTGTCAGCCAATTGGTCATCCCTCACAGTGTCAGCCAATTGGTCATCACTCACAGTGTCAGCCAATTGGTTATCACTCACAGTTGGTCATCACTCACAGTGTCAGCCTATTTGTCATCACTCACAGTGTCAGCCAATTGGTCATCCCTCACAGTGTCAGCCAATTGGTTATCACTCACAGTGTCAGCCAATTGGTCATCACTCACAGTGTCAGCCAATTGATCATCACTCACAGTGTCAGCCAATTGGTCATCCCTCACAGTGTCAGCCAATTGGTCATCACTCACAGTGTCAGCCAATTGGTTATCACTCACAGTTGGTCATCACTCACAGTGTCAGCCAATTGGTCATCACTCACAGTGTCAGCCAATTGGTCATCACTCACAGTGTCAGCCAATTTGTCATCACTCACAGTGTCAGCCAATTGGTCATCACTCACAGTGTCAGCCAATTGGTCATCACTCACAGTGTCAGCCAATTGGTCATCCCTCACAGTGTCAGCCAATTGGTCATCACTCACAGTGTCAGCCAATTGGTTATCACTCACAGTTGGTCATCACTCACAGTGTCAGCCAATTGGTCATCACTCACAGTGTCAGCCAATTGGTCATCACTCACAGTGTCAGCCAATTTGTCATCACTCACAGTGTCAGCCAATTGGTCATCACTCACAGTGTCAGCCAATTGGTCATCACTCACAGTGTCAGCCAATTGGTCATCCCTCACAGTGTCAGCCAATTGGTCATCACTCACAGTGTCAGCCAATTGGTTATCACTCACAGTTGGTCATCACTCACAGTGTCAGCCAATTGGTCATCACTCACAGTGTCAGCCAATTGGTCATCACTCACAGTGTCAGCCAATTTGTCATCACTCACAGTGTCAGCCAATTGGTCATCCCTCACAGTGTCAGCCAATTGGTTATCACTCACAGTGTCAGCCAATTGGTCATCACTCACAGTGTCAGCCAATTGATCATCACTCACAGTGTCAGCCAATTGGTCATCCCTCACAGTGTCAGCCAATTGGTCATCACTCACAGTGTCAGCCAATTGGTTATCACTCACAGTTGGTCATCACTCACAGTGTCAGCCAATTGGTCATCACTCACAGTGTCAGCCAATTGGTCATCACTCACAGTGTCAGCCAATTTGTCATCACTCACAGTGTCAGCCAATTGGTCATCACTCACAGTGTCAGCCAATTGGTCATCACTCACAGTGTCAGCCAATTGGTCATCCCTCACAGTGTCAGCCAATTGGTCATCACTCACAGTGTCAGCCAATTGGTTATCACTCACAGTTGGTCATCACTCACAGTGTCAGCCAATTGGTCATCACTCACAGTGTCAGCCAATTGGTCATCACTCACAGTGTCAGCCAATTTGTCATCACTCACAGTGTCAGCCAATTGGTCATCACTCACAGTGTCAGCCAATTGGTCATCACTCAAAGGGTCAGAAAATTGAGGCTTAGATTGTAACTGTTAGTTGAATGAGGTCTTGGTATATATGGCTCAGATTGTACGAATTTGTCATCGATGTCGTTTCTATTGAACAAATTCTATTTACAAGAAAAGCTTCACCGAAGCTTTATTAGACTTACACTACTTTGGTATTTTTAAAATAATTGTGTACTTGGGTACTCTTGAACTACTTTAGTACGGGTTACTTTTACAGTACTTTAGCATTTGGGTACTCTGCATTACTTTTGTACCTGATTACTCTTGCTCTACATTAATTCTTGAATCTATTTAAACTACTTTAGTACCTGCGCACTCTTACAATATTTCTTTACTTTTCAACTCTAACCCTTCATCATTACTTGGTTACGTTTGCACTAGTTTAGTTCCTGGTTACTATTACACTACCTTTGTGCGTGTATACTCATTTAACTAGTTAAGTACAGTGGTAATCTTGCGCCACTTTAGCACATGGTTACTCTTACTCTAGTTTAGTAAATAGGTACTCTTACACTTATTTGTACATTGTTACTCTTACACAACTTTAGCACATGTTTAATCAGCCAGCACTTTAATATTGTGATACTCTTACAGTAATTTTGTACTTGGGTACTCTTAAACTACTTTTTACTGATTACTCTTAAACCAAACCCGGACACTTACTAAATGTCCTTCTCACTAACAAATATTCTAATAGAAACATTTACACAAATATCTAACCATAACCCTAACATATATTTTAATAAAAACAGTTACACTAAATCTAGTCCTAACCCTAACAAATATTCTAATAGAAACATTGACACTAAATCTAACCCGACCCTAACAAATATTCTAATAGAAACATTGACACTAAATCTAACCCGACCCTAACATAAATTCTAATAGAAACATTGACACTAAATCTAACCCGACCCTAACATAAATTCTAATAGAAACATTGACACTAAATCTAACCCGACCCTAACATAAATTCTAATAGAAACATTGACACTAAATCTAACCCGACCCTAACATAAATTCTAATAGAAACATTGACACTAAATCTAACCCGACCCTAACATAAATTCTAATAGAAACATTGACACTAAATCTAACCCGACCCTAACATAAATTCTAATAGAAACATTGACACTAAATCTAACCCGACCCTAACATAAATTCGAATAGAAACATTGACACTAAATCTAACCCGACCCTAACATAAATTCTAATAGAAACATTGACACTAAATCTAACCCGACCCTAACATAAATTCTAATAGAAACATTGACACTAAATCTAACCCGACCCTAACATAAATTCTAATAGAAACATTGACACTAAATCTAACCCGACCCTAACATAAATTCTAATAGAAACATTGACACTAAATCTAACCCGACCCTAACATAAATTCGAATAGAAACATTGACACTAAATCTAACCCGACCCTAACATAAATTCTAATAGAAACATTGACACTAAATCTAACCCGACCCTAACATAAATTCTAATAGAAACATTGACACTAAATCTAACCCGACCCTAACATAAATTCTAATAGAAACATTGACACTAAATCTAACCCGACCCTAACATAAATTCTAATAGAAACATTGACACTAAATCTAACCCGACCCTAACATAAATTCGAATAGAAACATTGACACTAAATCTAACCCGACCCTAACATAAATTCGAATAGAAACATTGACACTAAATCTAACCCGACCCTAACATAAATTCTAATAGAAACATTGACACTAAATCTAACCCGACCCTAACATAAATTCTAATAGAAACATTGACACTAAATCTAACCCGACCCTAACATAAATTCTAATAGAAACATTGACACTAAATCTAACCCGACCCTAACATAAATTCTAATAGAAACATTGACACTAAATCTAACCCGACCCTAACATAAATTCGAATAGAAACATTGACACTAAATCTAACCCGACCCTAACATAAATTCTAATAGAAACATTGACACTAAATCTAACCCGACCCTAACATAAATTCTAATAGAAACATTGACACTAAATCTAACCCGACCCTAACATAAATTCTAATAGAAACATTGACACTTAATCTAGCCCTAACACTAAAAAATATTCTAATAGAAACACTAAACCTAACAAATATTCTAATATGACCACTCACACAAACACTAAAAAATATTCTAATAGAAACATTAACACTAACCCTATACCTAAAAGGATAATTTCGAAAAAAATGGGGTTTGGAAAAAAAAAAGGCGGGGGGGGGGGCAACCAGTGCCTTTGCTTTTTGCCCCTTAATCGCCGATTTTGGTACCGATGGCTACACTTCTCAGTGGTGTAGCTAGCTTTAATGTCTTACTGTCTTAATGTCTTACTGTCTTAATGTCTTACTGTCTTACCGTCTTAATGTTGCCCTTATATGCAGTTGTCCAAAAATACTGGCCCACATAATAAAGAAAATGTGACATTTAGGCAGACCACCACATCACCCCCCCCCCCCCCATGCCATGTGGAGGCATAGCTATATAGTATTTTGTGCCGGGTAACAAGATTTACAATCTGCGAAACTCTTAAACCCTTTATTTTCATCAGTTAAATACGTTCATTTGATGGGCGCCGGAGACGTTCGTCCCCCTCTGCACAACTTTAGCTACGCCTGTGGCTACTGGCACTGCCACCTGAAATCTAAAATGCCCACCGCCTCCTTCATATTGCACATTCTCTTTGTTTGAGAAGTGAAAAAATGGGGTAATGGTTCCATTATATTTTTGTTATTGGGGGGGGGGGGGTTAAATTGTCTGATAGAAACGCTTGCTCTGTGTATACAGTAGGTAACTGTGTCTAACGTGCCGACCAGGTAACCTCACCAATTGGTCAAGGAATGAAGAGCACTGTCCGCGACAAGCTCGCCATAGTTCCACAGTTCACTTGGTCACATTAGGTTTTTGAAACGTTTGCTCTACCAAGACTTACATTATCAAATTTAATACCATTTTTTAAATGCAAAAAAAGGTAACGTGTAGACCATCACACTGAGCCCGCTGCTATGGTAACATTTAGACCAGTATACTTACACTTTATATCACGTTTTTATGTATACAAACACATATTAATCCAGGTGATTTGTTCTTCCACCTAGAACAGTGTTTCTCAAATGGTGGTCCACGGACACCGGCAAGTCTTACGTTTCCGGTCCAAATAACATGAACATGTATGGTCCACTCTTTTTTAAATGTCATCAATGAATATGGCACCGGTCCTAGATGGAATTTCAAAACGTGAGAACTGGTCTGTCAAACTTAAAGGTTTGGGAAACGCTGATTTAGAACATTGTTCGATGGAAGAAAAATCAAAATGAACCTGTAACAATTATGTTTATGTAACAAATGTAGCACTTCTGATATTAATTGTAAACAATTGTTACAATGCCACAATGTTAACTAGATTAATACTGTGATATGATGGATGGCCTGCAGCAATCACTGTTCACTCCTTAACTTATCACTACCTCACTGACACTAATGAATGAAAATACTTAAATTTATAAATTACACCACAATTTATTACATAATAAATAATATAAATACATCCTTGGCATTGGTGCATCCTTGTAACATGCATAGTTACATGTAAATAATATATACACACACTTTGAATACGTTTCCATCCGAAATTAATATAATAGAAAAGTCCAACATATCTACCATCTACTCAGATAGTACGTACACTCTCTGTTCAGAAAATCATAAGTTCTCACTCCGAGAAATATTCTATGAAAAACTCACGATAGGCAAGCGCTCCCAAGGAGGTAAAAAAATGGTACAAAGCGAACTGAAAGTGGCACTAAAGGCCTTTAGCATCGACCCTACTACATGGGTGCAGAAAGCTCAGGACAGAGTCAGGTGGAGATCAGGTTTCAAAAAGCGGGCTAAATCTTATGAAGCCAGTAGGATAGCCACCACTGAGACACACAGGCAAGCCTATAAGAGCAATATTAATTAACCGACTGCAGCAACTATCCCCTGCCCGCGGTGCCAGAGATTATTCCGTGCACGGATAGGACTGGCAAGCCACCTACGAACTCAACTCACCGTAAACCACCCTCCTAACCTGATGACTGGATGGTCCTAGTCGATGTTGAGGGACGAAAAACAACAAACAAATAATCTAATAACATCCCCCTCCTCAAACAAAGGAATGTACAATATAAAGGAGTCTTTATATAGTCTTAAATCCAGGATCTGTTTTTTTTATTAGAACCTATAAGTACAGGGATTCTTAAGCCTCGAATAGATTGGGTACATGTAAGCTGTGTGTCTTCTATGTAAGTTATTACTGAAAACTTCTATTACACTCGACTGTCAATCTTTCTTCGTGTGGATAGGAAGGCGCTGTCTAGCACGCGCCGTCCAACACGCACAGCCCAGCACACACCATCCTGTACACAACGTCCACCACGCACCTTCCATAACGCACCCCCCAGCTCGCATTCTCCATGTTTTCAATTTTTATGATTGCTTTGTGGCGGGATTACACCCTACATAAAAATAAAATGTTAACAATTTAAATATTTAACCTTTTTCATATCCTTTATAGTAACTTCGCTTTTGTGTGTATCGGTTGTAATCTCGGGCGGCTAACTGACCCACTTTCCGCTGAATAGGCACAAAGACTTTTTATCAATTTTCCGTACCTTCCTAACCCCAACCACCAAAAATCAGTTTTTCATGTTCCTCAACTGGAAGATGAAGGAACTACGATGAAATAAAATCTCCAATTACTGCGCTAAATGAGATTCTTTGAACATAATATGGCAAGTGCTTTTGATGCGTTATATTTTCTTTGTTTTTCTCAAATAGTTGGTAAAATAAATCTGCAGTGTAAAAGCGGGTTGAACAATACAATATTAATGTTAAGTAAACAAATTAAAAGATGAATATAAAAAATGTGGACTAAAAACGCTGTAAAAGGTCTTGTTTAATTTGACCAGCTAGTTCTATGTTTCCGCCCATATGGACGAGCTGTTGGTACACAAAATTAACTATTTAAATTAAATTAAAAATAAGCCTTTTTGCATTGATAATAATTGTTGTTGAATTTTTAGTGTCGGCACTGTAACGATATGGTAGACTTTTCGGCACTTTTCCGCTATGATCGTCATGTAGACCTTGTGACGTCATTTAGTTGTATCGGCCCTGTGATGCTATGGTAGTCGTGTCGGCCCTGTGAAGCTATGGTAGTCGTATCTGATCAATAAACAAGAATTTAAATATGTCAAAGATATGCCCCAGGGATTGACAATTATTGCAGTCTCACTCGACACCTTGGAGATTCCATGAGTCATCAGTCCAGTGTGACACCAGTACTTTAGAACCAACTAACACACATATTCAGGTGAAGGTCTGAGATTACTCTCTTATGACCCCGGCTAGTAAATTGGCTACCAGCTCCATCTGCTAAGCTGAGCCATACAACATTTTATTCACGTAGGGTTCCCAAAGCGCCCTGGCTTCCCCGGGAGATCTAGTGAAGGACATTCGGTCAACAGATGCGCTAGCGTCTCCTGGACCAGGCTGCAATGCTGGCAGCTAGGATCCCTATTGCTGTCTAACCTATGGGGCAATGCTCGGTGCGCATTTGCTTCACTAATCTTTGCTGTTTGCGGCCTAAACCCCACCATGGGTCTTGTTTGCTAGGAGTGGGAAAGTTTGAAAAGACGCCTCTATTGGTCGTATTGTCTGCCCACTGCCTGTGCCACTTCTTTCTGAAGTAGTCTGCCAGCCAGTTCTTTATTCCAAAACCAGTGATTGGTACTTCTGGCTGAGGATGAGCAGCCCCGGTTTTCGCAAGTGTGTGGCATGGGATCCATTGCATCCCATTTCGCCGATTTTGCATACGTCATCAATGATAACGTCAACCAGGTGAGTGGTACCATGACTCTTTCCCAGGATCCCGAGAGCAGATATTGAGTCTCAGAACACGATCACATCGAGTCACACAAGCTCGTTTTCCTTGAGTGTATAGTACACGCTCTCCAGGGCCCTGTGTATAGCCTCAAGCTCCGCATCAACGTTTGATGCTGCAGTCCCACAGGACCCCGGGAGATTCCTGACTTTGTGGCCCCCCTGCTGGGTATAGTATGAGCGCACCGTACCCAGCAGTACCTACTCTCTGATTGGCCGATCCGTCCGTGATCACTTTTACAGGTATTTTGGAGTAAAAATCCATGGTCTCAAGAGCAGCCGCTTTTTGAATATGTTCAGGGCTCTGTTTTGTCACTGCTTCGTCGATCAAGGCCAAATGTATGGAGGGACGTAAGGGTTCCACTTACGGCGGATTAGCAGGGATTTGGGTCAAAAGTTGTCTATTTTTTTGCGCATATCGACTGTCCTTTCCAGCTCCAAAACCTGGTGCATGAAAGAGGACCTCTTTAGTCTTCTGCCCGC
Source organism: Omphiscola glabra (assembly GCA_964017045.1). NCBI lineage: Eukaryota > Metazoa > Mollusca > Gastropoda > Lymnaeidae > Omphiscola > Omphiscola glabra. The sequence goes on from OZ024799.1 coordinate 295,085, forward strand.
CTCCCAGTTGTTCTGCATCTGGAATGACGGTTCCTTTTCGTCTAGACTACGGTACCTCTCTACGGTACTTAATATTGCTTTTCCTCTCCTTATTTCTAGCGGTTCTACATTGGCCAAGACCTCTATAGCAGCTGTGGGTGTGGTCCTGAATGCGCCACAGATGAATCTCAGAGTCTGATTCTGGATTCGGCCATACATTTCCAATGCGGTCTTGCTTGCAAAGGATTGGACCGGCATGCTGTAATCCATTACCGATCTTACACTGCTTAGGAATAGAGCTCTAAGCGTACTTGCTCCCGCACCCCAACTTGTGCAAGCCATTTTTTTTCACCAGATTGAGCTTGGCGGTTGCCTGGGACCAAAGGTCCTGACCCCCAAGTAAACCGATTGCTTGACCCATTTGAGCGCTACATAGCCCACCTTGCGCTCGATCTCCTGTTTGAGAATGGTCCGCCCTTTGATGAATAGCGAATTGACCGTCTTTAGAACTGGATTGACCGATCCGCGGCCTGGCCCAACTCGTCAAATATTGCCAGGCCGCGGATGTCTTCCTGACGTCAAATCAACTTATTGGTGATTGCTTTAATCACTAGGAAATCTATTTTTTTAAAGAGAAGTGATACAAAAGATAAAATACTTATTTACGTCAGTTAGTAGAGTTATATTTTAAAATAAGTTATTATTAACACACAAACGCTTTACTCGCTACGAGAATAAAAAGGGCTACTGAAGACTGAAGTCTGAAGTCTGAAGACTGAAGTCTGAAGTCTGAACATTGAAATGGTTCGGGATGATCCACCTTGATATGCCAACCTGACATAATCATCAAACAACAAAGTCATCAAAAATCATCAAACACAGTCCTCAAAAACAAGATCATCAAAGATAAATAATCTAAAATTTGCATGCAATAAATTAAGTCCGAAGTTTAAGTAAAATAAAAGTTGTTTGTTAAATAATGACTAACATTCCATAGTATTTGGTTACATTCGGTGAGAAGTCGGGGTTAAAGTTCAAACTATATACACATACACAGACACACATCATGCATACACATGCAAACATATTTATATTTGTTGATATGTTCCTTTATATCCTACATTCTGGGACATCTATGTTTTTTCTGTATCTCTAATCACAGCAATCCTGAAGGTGATACTTTGATGATGTCTTACCAAAACCCCACAAACCATTAAGGTGATACTTAGATGACGTCTTACCAACAACCCAACAACCCTTAAGGTCATACTTTTATGACGTAATACCAACACCCCACCAACCCTTTAAGTGATACTTTGATGACGTCTTACCAACACCCCACCAACCATTAAGGTGATACTTTGATGACGTTTTACCAACAACCCAATAACCCTTAAAGTGATACTTTGATAACGTCCTACCAACACCCCTTCAACCATTAAGGTGATACTTTGATAACGTCCTACCAACACCCCATCAACCCTTAAAGTGATACTTTGGTAACGTCCTACCAACACCCCATCAACCCTTAAAGTGATACTTTGATAACGTCCTACCAACACCCCACCAACCATTAAAGTGATACTTTGATAACGTACTACCAACACCTCATCAACCATTAAAGTGATACTTTGATAACGTCCTACCAACAACCCATCAACCATTAAAGTGATACTTTGATGACGTCCTACCAACACCCCACCAACCCTTAAAGTGCTACTTTGATAACGTCCTACCAACACCCCACCAACCCTTAAAGTGCTACATTGATAACGTCCTACCAACACCCCACCAACCCTTAAAGTGCTACATTGATAACGTCCTACCAACACCCCATCAACCATTAAAGTGATACTTTGATGACGTCCTACCAACACCCCAACAACCCTTAAGGTGATACTTTGATAACGTCTTACCAACACCCCATCAACCATTAAATTGATACTTTGATAACGTCCTACCAACACACCATCAACCATTAAGGTGATACTTTGATAACGTACTACCAACACACCATCAACCATTAAGGTGATACTTTGATAAAGTCCTACCAACACCCCATCAACCATTAAGGTGATACTTTGATAACGTCCTACCAACACACCATCAACCATTAAGGTGATACTTTGATAACGTACTACCAACTCACCATCAACCATTAAGGTGATACTTTGATAACGTCCTACCAACACCCCATCAACCATTAAGGTGATACTTTGATAACGTCTTACCAACACACCATCAACCATTAAGGTGATACTTTGATAACGTCTTACCAACACACCATCAACCATTAAGGTGATACTTTGATAACGTCCTACCAACACCCCATCAACCATTAAGGTGATACTTTGATAACGTCCTACCAACACCCCATCAACCATTAAAGTGCTACTTTGATAACGTCCTACCAACACCCCATCAACCATTAAAGTGATACTTTGATAACGTCCTACCAACACCCCACCAACCATTAAAATGATACTTTGATAACATCTTACCAACACCCCATCAACCATTAAAGTGCTACTTTGATAACGTCCTACCAACACCCCATCAACCATTAAAGTGCTACTTTGATAACGTCCTACCAACACCCCATCAACCATTAAAGTGATACTTTGATAACGTCATACTAACACCCCATCAACCATTAAAATGATACTTTGATAACGTCCTACTAACACCCCATCAACCATTAAAGTGCTACTTTGATAACGTCCTACCAACACCCCATCAACCATTAAAGTGATACTTTGATAACGTCCTACTAACACCCCAACAACCATTAAAGTGATACTTTGATAACGTCCTACCAACACCCCATCAACCCTTAAAGTGCTACTTTGATAACGTCCTACCAACACCCCATCAACCATTAAAGTGATACTTTGATAACGTCCTACCAACACCCCATCAACCCTTAAAGTGCTACTTTGATAACGTCCTACCAACACCCCATCAACCCCTTTAATGATACGTTCAGTGATGCATTCAATGATACATTTAATGATGTATTCAAAGATTCTTTCAGTGATATATTAGGTGATACATTCAGTGATATATTCAGTGATATATTGAATGATACATTTATTATACATTACATGATACATTTAGTGATACATTAAATGATATAGTCAATGATACGTTCAATAATACATTTAGTGATAAATTCAGTGATACATTCAGTGATATATTCAATGACACATGCAATGATTTATTTGATGGCCCCTTGTCAGTTTTGTTCAGTCAAGAAAATTGTTGGCTCTGTGGTAAGTTCTCTACTTTACTTGTGACGTCAGTCTTCACTGGTTTACCATCTTGAAGTTATTCTGTGCATGTCCATAGTCTTGACGACAATCTGCACAGGACCACTATCTTGACGTGAGTCTGTGCAGGCTCACAATCTTGACGTGAGCCTGTGCAGGTCCATAATCTTGACGTCAGTCTGCACAGGTCCACCAATGAAAGCATCGATCCATTGGAGCCATTGAACGTTATTTGTGTAGCTTGCAAACTTAAAGTACAAAGTCTGCCATTAGCAAAGTATCTTGTAATAAGATAATCAACGATATTGCATTTTTTTAAAAGTAAATTTATAAATGTACTTCTATTTTTTTTAAATAATTTAATATCAGTACCAGGTTAGAGTTAGGGTTAGGATTGACATTAGTACTATGTTAGGGTTAGGTTTAAAGTTAATAACAGTCCTAGAAATTGCATGTAATATTATTGTTCATTCGTTCATGTCATTATTCGGATACAAACAATGCCGTTAAAAATCACGAACATCTTGATGTGTTGCTCTTCTTTTCAGTTTGTCTTGAAGCACTTGTTCAAATTCGTATTAAAAAACCCGTTCAATCACATTTAATAATCAAATATTTTATGGATTATTTTTATTTTAGGAATCGTTTCCAATCAATCCAATATACGATGTTGACAGGGGCTAAACCATCAAAGTCTTGAGATAAGTTTAAACTTCTTGACTAGTAGTACATTAAATACAAACACCTATTTAAACAAAAATTAAATTAAAATAATAAAAGCCTTCTTGATAACATATTTTCTTTCACCCCATACAACTCATTTTATTTCAACCCATACAACCCATTTTCTTCAAGTATAATACCTTTATAAAATATTTCATTAAAAACACATGAGTCTTGGATTGTGGTTTTAGATAATCAAACCGTTGCTGGTCTATTTCCCTTTTCAATAACCTTTCTATACGTCACGACACTTAGTCAAAGACATGTGTACGTCACGACACTTAGTCAAAGACATACGTACGTCACGACACTTAGTCAAAGACGTACACTAGGAGTCGAAATGAAAACTTCCTTTTTGTTCTGAGTGCCCAGCTTTGAGGTTTTGTATCACAAAGGTCAAGTTATCAAAATCTGATCAGTATAGGAATACTTAGATGATACCAAAGCAGATATCACAAACCCATTTTTTTTTTACTATGTTGTCACACTCTGATCTCCCACACATGGTTAGATACTGGACTAATCTGGGCCATGAGATGCACAAATCTTGCACAGTGCTGTCAGTTGCTTATGACTGATAGCGGTCACATGTCAAAAAATATGTAACTGACAGCGTTCATATGTCTAACACATATGTAACTGACAGCGGTCACATGCACTCTTAAAAATCCATGGTAAAAAAACTGAAAAATATTGTAAAAATACTCTATATGGCTGTAAATGGTAATTTCTTATTGTAATTTTAAAAAAAACAGTAAAGTAATGTTATCAATTTTAATTTACAATAAAAATCTGTTTAAAACCAAGCCTTTAAAAAGATTAACAAATGACAATTTCTTGCATTAATAAATTTGTCGTAGTTAAGCACACTATTTCTACATACGTGTTTTAATTAATTTTTAAAATCTATAAGAAATATTTACTAGAAAATAAATAACGTTTGTATATCGATGTACATTAATAAATGTAAAAACTTTATTCCGTTCCTATCATAATTTGAATTTTTGACATTACATGAAAATTAAATCCGGTTCATTTAAAATTTACACAACTCTTCAATGTAGCCATAGCCATTGTTTATTGTCTCATAATATCATCAAGGCGAGTGTACTAGACCACGTCCCCACCATAGCAAATCTATTTCAAAAATTGTTTGCGCTTAATCACATAGCTTTACTAACCAGCGCAACTGGTAATAGTTAGATTTGATGTTATTAACTTCGTTAAATGTATATAGTAAACCCGGTAATTTGTAATTTCACTAAGCTAAGTTTGCTGAATATTTCAATTTACTTTGACCAGTTTCAAATATAAAATCAGAAGTTTTATCTATCCAGTTAGTTTATTAACTATGGCTATGCCTCCGATTTTATTACCCTTTTATCCTTGAATAGCGGTATTTTAAAATGCCTTGATGCTAATGTAATTAAATTAGACCTTAAAGCTGATCATCTAGACTCAAAAGCTCCTTAGGCCACCACGCCACATGGCAATATTTTTTAATAAATTTAAATTAAGCCTAGGCCCCTATATAAGTATAATAGTACTAATAAATACCTTTAAATAACATTATTTTTATTTATAATTTTACAATTTGCCTATTTATTTTCATAAGTGATAAGTAGACTGCTACTATATTCTCTACATTTAATGTGTTAAGCTGTAAGATTAGGCTGATTAGGATTAAATATTCTTAATTAATTTTTTGAATGAAGTAGACTAGATATTGCATGCCACATGACATCATGGCAAACTTTTAAATAGGTCTCGACCCTATAATACTATAAAGTAATACTATTACTATTAATAAAATAAAATATTTTTATATATCTTTTTTTTTAATGGCAAGCCGCGCCAAGCGGCCTGTATCTTTTCTTAGACTACTGGTACTATGTTATATAAACTCCACTCTTGTCTGTTTTGATGTGTTAATCGTTAAGCCTAAGATTAGGATTAAATATTTTTAATTAATTTCTTAGACTAGACAGCATGCCACATGGCAATATTTTAAATAAGTCTCTGCCCTATAATACTATACTACTAATAGCAGTAATACTATTGCTATTAATAAAATAAAATATTTTTATATATCTTTTTTTTTAAAAATGGCAAGCGGCCTATTTCTTTTCTTAGACAGCCTGCCACATGGCAATATTTTAAATAGGTCTCGGCCCTGTTAATACTACGGTAATACTATTAATAAAATAAATATATTTCTATATATCTTTTTTTACATTGGCTAGCGGCCTATTTCTTTTCTATCCTACTGGTACTATATTATATATACTCCACTATTGTCTGTTTTGATGTGTTAAGCTGCTAAGCCTAGGATTAATTATTTATTATTTGTACTAAATTTTTGTTAGTTTATTTTTAAATAGACTAGACATGGCAATATCAATATACATTTGAATAGGCCTAGGCCCTACATTATTCCTATAATACTATTAATTAACCTACATTATTTTTTATATGTATATATATTATCGGAGTGGTTATCCGCACGGTTTTGGTCTTGAGGATAACGCCGAGCAATATCCGCACGGCTCCTAGGCGCATGCGCATTATTATTCATTATAGCGGCTGGTGACGTGACATTGAAAAAAAGCTTCGTCCGGTGTAGTCAACTAGTTGGTCATTAATGTGACTGCACATACGCCTGTGTACATCATTTCGACTCTTACGTGCAATTAATGAAAATTTCATGCATTATTTCTAGATCTATATTTGAAGAAAAAAAAAGTGTTGAGTACAGAATTTTTCAGAAATTTCATGAAATGTGTCGATTGGCCGATCGTAGTTTTGGAAACATTGCTTAGACATGGCGCGGTTTTCTCGGAATGCTAAACACTGCCTTATTAGGTCTAGTAGTAGACTGTATAGCCTCTAGGCCATCGGTCTTAAATAAAACGCATCTTAATGTTACTAGTACTAGTCTACAAGATTATAGGCCTATACCTACATTATAGATCTAGACCTAAGACAGGCTGGCTTTCACACATTTACTATTTACGATTCATTCCACACTGTAATTTGCATTCAATAAGACTACGAAAAATGTCGCCTTAAACTAAGTTAAACTTACGCTATGTTTAATTAATTATCGGTTTTTAATTCCTGAAATAAAGGCTAAATTTAAAAAATGCATAATTTTAGTTAATGTAAGTATACATCACACATTTCTGGTTGTGGGGAATAACGGCCAAAATTGTGCGGATAATGCTTGGCATTATTCTCACATCCAAAACCGTGCGGATAACGCTTCCCCTTTGTTTTCCTAAGTCTAAGTAGACTACTATACTCTACACTGTTTTAATGTTAAGCCTAGGATTAATTATTTTCATATTTTTTAGAGCAGGCGTATACTAGGATTACAGCTTACAAGAGTCAGTGCAGGTGAAAAAGTTTTTATTCCCCACAAGTTGTAACCTTCTTACTACTGAGTAAGCATACACTTTAAAAGAAACGGTACCACTAGTAGCAGTTTAAGCAGAATTGGATTAACATTATCTATTCCACAATGATGTTTAAATGTCAAACACATATGTAACTGACAGCGGTCACATATCAAACACATATATAACTGACAGCGGTCACATATCAAACAAATATATATAACTGACAGCGGTCACAGACAGTGTTCACATATCAAACACACACGTACTGTCAAGCCTTTCAATGATCTACTCAGCCCTGACCTTAGCACCACCGCTACACCAGATAGATATGATCTCCCATGCTGGTGCTTGACTCCTCACGTGATGGTGTGGACCGGCAACGCTGGAAAGTTTACTTAGATGGGTAAATACATGAAGTTGGCACCGGTTCCTACGACAATCTAGTTTTTTATCAGCACATCAAGGTGAACGCCATTTGAGAAGCACTGGAGAAAATTAATTTGGACACATGCCGATATGTCATCTATATATATAAACATGAATGTATGTCCGTATGTCTCATATGCGCTCCCACACCATTCATGCGATTGCGACAAAACTTTAAATAGTTGTTGGCCACCTAACCGGGCATTTAACTGTGGAATTACAACACTTATAAAATGTTCCGTTTTTGGCCGTTGGCCCTTAATTAGTTTTTTTCTTATTTGAGCATTGTAAAAAATATTTCCGTCTGCGCTTCTACACTATTTATCAGAATGCGTTAAATCTTTGATGAAATGTTGCGAGCACGCCCACAAAGGTTTGAGAATAATTATGACCATTTTAAAATATTCCGTTTTGAGCCAGGGGCCCCATGTTCGTTTTTTCTAATATACATTATATAAATATAATTTCAAACCGTATGCGCTCCTACACCATTAATTCGATTGCGACAAAACGTTTTTGAATTGTTGAATTGTTGTCCATAAGCTTGCGCATTTTAATAAGTCATTACAACATTTTAAAAATATTTTGTTTTCGGCCGTTGGCCGCAAAATCATTTTTTTCTGATATGAGCTTTGTAATTAATAATTTCGGTATGCGCTCCTATGCCATTCATCTGAATGCGATAAAACTTTAGTAAGATGTTTTTCCCATGCCCGCAAAGCTTTTTGAATTATTACAACTGTTTAAAAATATTTCGTTTTGAGCCAGGGGCCCTATGTTCTATTTTTCCTTTATGATCTATACAAATAAAATTTTAAACAGAGCTAATGCATGGATAGATTTTTAATCATATACAAATAGCAACATTAAACTGTGTGTGTTATACAATAAGTAGATTTCTGAAGTAATACAACAATTCTACAATATTCAGTTTGTGGCCGGAGCCCTACATGCGTTTGCCAACCTTTTATTGTCTTTTTCATTATCTTATGCATTCCTGTACCATTCATCCAATTGCGATAAAACTTTTGTGAATTGATATGCGCACTCCCACAAATGTTTCTAAATTAGAACAACATTTTACAATATTCCGTTTGGACCAGTGGCCCTAAATTCTTTTTTTTTTCTGATAAGAGCTTTATAACTATAATTTCATATAGAGCTATTCCATAGGTGGATTGAATTTAATCAAATACAAAGATTGATATTTCAGTTTGTATGTTACATAGTAAGTATGTTCTAGATTAGTTCCACCATTGTTCAATATTCCGTTTTTGGGTGGGTATCAGTGCATTGGTGCTATAAAAATATAATTTCCGTTTGCGTCCCTCCACCATTCATCCCATTACGATAAGAAGTTGGCAAGTTGTTGTGAGTATGCCCGCAAAGGTTTCTAATTTATTAAAACCATTTCACAATATTCCGTTTGGGGTAGGGGGCCGCAAATTTCATTTTTTCTTAATTGAACTATAAAAATATAATTTCAAACAGAACTATTTCATGGTTGGATGAAATTGAATCAAATACAAATAACGACATTTCAGTTTCTGTGTTACATAATAAGTAGATTTCTCAATTAATGCAACCATTTTACAATATATCGTTTGGGCCGGGGGCCTTAAATTCGTTTTGTTTACTTAAATGAGCTTCATCAATATAATTGTCACAGAACCGTTGTTACTGAGGAGGGCTCCGGTCCCGACTGATCACACACGGTATTGATGTAGTAGTTTTCAGTACAGGATCGCTCCTTTCTGTGAATTATATTGTGGGTATCTAGGCGTTGGGACAGACAAAAGCACAACGTGCACAAACGCAAACTGAACAACTCCAACTCCATGTATCCAGCTGGTAAAGGAAAATATATTTATTGCTCAAATAAAAAATACTCTTCTATATTCTTCACTAACTGTCAGCTACTTACTCCCTATATGAATATCTAAAGCCATGACTGTTCACAATTTCGTCTCAACTATGTTCAACTAGTCAACTATCGTCTCCTGGTCTCTCTTGCCACTCATTTATCTTCCCCCGAAATCGCACCTCAGCGCTTTTAGCATTAAATAAATGTGGTGCTACATAACTACATATCGGGAAGTCCAGAACAAAACATATTTTAAATTACATGAATAATCACTGGAGCGCCATTGTTCAATCCCAACCCAGTCATTGACAAACTTAAAAAACTCCATAAATGATCAACATACAACTCTATGAATTACACAATCACATGGGTCCAGCTCTTACTCTATGCTTCATTGCGGCTATTATCACCTATACTCATCTTCAGTGTTTTCAAAGAAAATACAAATATCAAAACATCATGCATATGTCAATAATAAGCAACAAAATTAATAATCGTCTACAACAACATGAACCTTGTACCTTAAAAGTTCTAAGCTAAACAAACAAAACTTAAACAATTCTGCTCTGTCATTAAGATATATTGATCTCGGAATCCTGGTTTAACCCTGCAATAACCAGACACAAAAATTATCTTCAATTTCCACATTGACAACATCTTCCTTAGTTGCATTCTCAAAATCACCATATTCTATGCAACCTCTGAACACGTGTCTCTAATACAATAACTCTAGACTACTATCATAATAGACTTAACCACTAAGTCTTAATCTCTTCATCCAATTCCACGGATTTGGTCGACTGATTATCCATTTCTAACTCACACATTCACACATAGTGTAGTGTATAACTGCACTGCCCATGCTATACCCACACATTACCCAGTGTGGGAAATAGCTAACCTAACCAAGCTATCTTACACATTACCCAGTGTATGTTATAGCTGACCACCTCATGCTACTCTACACATTTCCCAGTGTATGTTATAGTTATAGCTATCCATCCCACGCTATTCTAAACATTATGTAATGTAGGCTTACTATTCATCCTATGCTATCTCACACTTTTCTAGGTTAGACTAACTCTCTATCTGGCAAATCTCGACCCTAATCTGTTGGAAAATTGTCGCCCCGTCTCTAATCTACCATTTTTATCAACGATTTTAGAGAGGGTCGTTCTTCGACAGATCCTGGATCACCTCACTCGGTGTGACTTGTTTGAGTCTTTTCAGTCAGCATACAGAACGCATCACTCTACCGAGACAGCCCTGTTGCGCGTCGTAAATTACCTTCTGTCGTCTTGTGGTGAGGGCCAGGTATCCCTTTTGTCGTTACTGGATCTATCGGCAGCGTTCGATATCGCTTGACCACGGCATACTTCTCCAACGTCTGCATATACGTTCGGTTTCACCGATACCGTCCTGAGATGGTTCCGCTCATATCTGACAAATCGGGTCCAATCAGTTATCACAAACGGCTTGACCTCCAAGAAATCCATTATTGAATTCGGAGTACCCCAAAGCTCGGTCTTAGGCCCGGTGCTTTTCACTATGTACGTTCAGCCCCTGGGTGCAGTGATCAAGCAGTTTGACATGGTATATCACATGTTCGCGGATGATACCCAACTTCAGAAATCCGTGATCCCCTCTCAGCTCCCTCAGCTTCTTAATATGACACAGAAGACAGTGGAGTCAGTTAAGCACTGGATGACAATAAACAAGCTCAAATTGAATGATGAAAAGACTGAGGTGATCCCCATTGCTACCGCTCAAAAATTAAAATTTTTAAAAGATACACCATCCTTTACTCTCTCAGGCGTGCAGATTGAGTTTGCTCAAACAGTGCGAAACCTGGGTGTCTACTTCGACAGAACACTAACTATGGAAAATCACATTAACATGATTTGCAAGGCGATTTTTCTAGAGCTGCGCAGAATGAGTCATATCAGACCCTTCTTAACGTTGGATGCATCAAAGAGGCTGATGTCTGCATTCGTGCTATCACGCATGGACTACTGCAATGCTCTCATTGTGGGTCTTCCAGCTACGCTCCTTGATAAAATTCAAAAAGCACAGAATAATGCGGCTCGAATTGTTCTTCGTAAACGCAAATTCGACCATGCTAAAACTCTTCTGATAGAATTGCATTGGCTGCCGGTCCGCGCTCGTATAGAGTACAAAATCGCAACTCTGTGCTACCGCTGCTTGCATGACCTGGCGCCGTCCTATCTCCAAGCGCTCATGACACCTTATGTACCCACTAGACAACTCCGCTCATCCGATAGTGGCAAACTCTCGATACCGCGTGTTCGCCTTGAAACTTACGGAAAGCGCACGTTCGCATTTGCTGGCCCAACCATTTGGAACACCCTTCCTGACGCTCTCAAAAACAGCCAGACGCTGGAGTCCTTCAAAACAAATTTAAAAACTCATCTATTTCGCAAACACCTGCTGGAATGATGATGTCTACAATCTTTTCCAGCTTGTTATTATCTCCCAGCTTAGTTTTTGTACCGCCCTTCGAGCCTTTGGGGATGAAGCGTGATTTTTCAAATGAACTTTATTATTATTATCAAATTAACATCATCCACAACACAAAATAGCATTCTATTGAGACTCTATACATCGTCTACACCACCAGCCATCAAGTGCCCTGCACAGTCTGGTGTAGACGATTACCGATGATGTCCACAACAACATCCCTGTTATGATGACATAAATAACCAATACAACTGAAACATTATAGGCCCACCTACACTGTCTTCTTCAAAGCTCAGTGCCCTGTTTAAACATAACCTCTCACTGCCCACCTGGCATCTTAACAATAGCACAGGGACAGGGTCCCGCATATATGATTCATTAAAATATGTATAACACAACCCGCCACGTGTTAAAACACATAATCATACTCATTATCAGCATTACTTAAATTACACAAGTTTTTTTAAAAAACAAAATGCACGTGTGAAACTGAAAACAGAAATCAAGATACCACAACTAAATTAACTAAAGGTACTAGAGTCTTAAAATACATGCCTAATGTCTCTTTCAGAAAATCTCCTTGATGACGCCATAGAAATTATTCTCATACTAAACTAAACACTCTGCCTCCGTCTACCTAAACTGCCTCCATACTGTAATCACTCACACAGAAATACTAAACTACTTGTTCCACGATGACGTCATAGACAATATCGGGAATGCACACTACTTTAACATTTCCAGAAACATATGGTGTGCTGATTGTCACTATTGCCATCTCTCCTTTGAGCCTTGCACCATTCATCAGCACGACCGTGCACCTCTCTCCTGTCAACCTGCTGCCATCTACTAAGTATTTCCTGACCACTATGTCACTACACAGATAATGTCTTAATACTTTAACCCTTTTATCTCCAACTAACCCATAGACACTTTTCTTCACTCCGATGCCAATTGAAATTCCTCCTATAATAATTTCATCTTCACTATCACTTATTTTCTCTTCACAGATCTTGATCACACGTGACCTATTGTTCTCCTTCTTCACTAATGACTTTCCTTTCTTTTCTTCACACTTCTTTTCCTTTCGTAATCTGAAACACGTGGCTGCCGTTTTCACCTCACTGCAACTAACATTTCCATCTCTCTTGTCACGGACGACTGGGCAATTCCTCAATACATGCCCCTGTTGGTGACACTTGTAGCACCGAACCTGAAATTGACACCTCACGGCAGTGTGACCTGGCCTCAGACAAACAAAACAGACTCGTTGCCGGTCGCAGTCTCTAGCCAGGTGTCCAATCAACAAAGCACAGGGACAATCGCTACAAGTGTGTGGACTAAATTTGGAAAACCCATGCTTCTCCCATGGACAGCTGTATGTGGCCTGCACTCGCGTCGGAAAACCTTCCGATTTTTTCGTGTATGCACCAGACGAAAAAACAAGAAACATTGTGTATTTAAAAGCTCTTCAAGAAACATAATTAAAACGCTAAACATTTTCTTCCTTAAGTGGCATTGCAACGCATGCCGGGTACTCGCTAGTTTTCAAATATGTAAGACCTGCTATTTTGAAATATGAATATGAAATAATGTGCAATAATATTTCCACAAACTATAGACTACTATATAGTGCTACCATCGGGAGCTGTCTTCTATCTTGGCAGACAGCACTGGGGTAGTTTATTTTTGTTTTTTTGTTTGTTGGCAAATGTCACTGGGGTCAGTATTTTATCTTAGGAAACAGCATTGGGGTCAGTGTTCTATGTTGGGAAATATCAACTGGGTCAATGTTCTATGTTGGGATATATCAATTGGGTCAGTGTTCTATGTTGGGAGATATCAATTGGGTCAGTGTTCTATGTTGGGAGACATCAATTGGGTCTGTTCTATGTTGGGAGATATCAATTGGGTCAGTGTTCTATGTTGGGATATATCAATTGGGTCAGTTTTCTATGTTGGGAGACATCAATTGTGTCAGTGTTCTATGTTGGGAGACATCAAGTGGGTCAGTGTTCTTTGTTAGCGCCTAACAACAGATATCACTTAGTCTACTCAAGCAGTCCTTTCTCGGTATGGTGCAGACCCAGATTTATTGGTCAATTCTTGTTTAAATAAGTTTCTAGCCTCCTCATATTTGAACCCGTTTGAAATCTTGTGTGTGTGCATGTGTTCGTTTGTAAAGTTCAGGATTCTTGGCTATATAAAGATGTATTGATAAAGGTTACTTATATGTTTGCTGCACAATTCTTAAAGATAAAGATTCCACACGATTCATCATCGTATGTGTGTCAATCGATTGAGTGTTTAGTTGACTTGAATGTTTAGTTGGCATGAGTGTTTAGTTGACTTAAGTGTTTATTTGATTTGAGTGTTTAGTTGACTTAAGTGTTTAGTTGATTTGAGTGTTTAGTTGTCATGATTGTTTAGTTGGCGTGTGTGTTTAGATGGCTTTCATCTTTAGTTGTCTAATTTTAGATGCAGATTTACAATACCATTAAAATGTGAGATTTAAATTTCCAAATGCTTTCCAGTTTCCCAAATTTCAAGGAATTTCGAATTGATTTTTGAAGGATGTTTAGTTTTAACATGCTATTATTAATTGAAGTATTAATTGAATTATTAATTGAAGTAATAATTGAAGTATTAATTGAAGTATTATTTGAAGTAATAATTGAAGTATTAATTGAAGTATTAATTGAAGTATTAATTGAATTATTAATTGAAGTAATAATTGAAGTATTAATTGAAGTAATAATTGAAGTATTAATTGAAGCATTAATTGAAGTAATAATTGAATATTAATTGAAGTATTAATTGAAGTAATAATTGAAGTATTAATTGAAGTAATAATTGAAGTATTAATTGATGTATTAATTGAATTATTAATTGAAAAATTTAATTGAAGTATTAATTGAAGTTTTAATTGAAGTATTAATTGAAGTAATAATTGAAGTATTAATTGAAGTAATAATTGAAGTATTAATTGAAGTAATAATTGAAGTATTAATTGAAGTATTAATTGAAGTAATATTTGAAGTAATAATTGAAGTATTAATTGAAGTAATAATTAAAGTTGCATGTGTCAAGAATGCAACTGAAAAAGATTAACAAAAACTAGAATATTATTAAGGCAAATCAATAAATTGAGATCCACCGATTTTAAAGACCGGTGGTTTCTTCAAAATACTAAACATTGACACGCTAACCATAACCCTGAAATTTGTCACCCCTAGCCCTAAACATTGACACCTAATCTCTAAACCTTGACACCCTAACACTAACACATGCTTATCACCGCTCAAACTTAGACTAGAGTGAAAGAAAATGAACATTTATAAAGAACGATCGAGATTAGGGGAGACCAGCCTAGTTTAACTTTGTTTGCCATTTAACACTTAAAGGGGCCTCATGACGTTACACCACAAAAAATATAAACACAAACTAAATGCAGGGACTTTATTTGGTAGGGCATTTCGCCCCACACCTGAATTTGCAGATTTTATTTAAACTGCTATGTACTGTGGAGCCTCTAGTAATAAACAACTTAACAAGCCGACCAAGTTTTGGTTTTGCACAGTACACATACATCATAGAGATTTGATTGATTTATTAATAAATTCATGAACTGACCCGGGCACTCGGAAATGCAAAGTACAAACCCGGACACTCGGAAATGCAAGGTACAAACCCGGACACCCGGAAATGCAAGGTACAAACCCGGACATTCGGAAATGCAAGGTACAAACCCGGACACTCGGAAATGCAAGGTACAAACCCGGACATTCGGAAATGCAAGGTACAAACCCGGACACCCGCAAATGCAAGGTACAAACCCAAACACCCGGAAATGCAAGGTACAAACCCGGACACCCGGAAATGCAAGGTACAAACTGGACACATACCCTAACCCGGAATAATAACAGGGGTTTACAATTAAAGAGTTATCTTCTCTTTTTTTACAATGTTTTCCACCCTTTAAGGAGAAATTAAATGTGTAGAATGAGTACATCTTTTGTACATATATAGAATCAGTACATTGTTTGTACATATATAGAATCAGTACATTGTTTGTACATATATAGAATCAGTACATTGTTTGTACATATATATAATTTGTACATCTTTTGTACATATATATAATCAGTACGTTGTAGAATTTATACATCTATTTTACATACTTTCGTGTAATTTTTATCTGAATGAAACAAATTCGATCTACTCTATCCATACATCGCTACTGGATCAATACATCGCTACTGGATCTATACATCGCTACTGTATCCATACATCGTTACTGGATCTATACATCGCAACTGGATCTATACAGCGCTACTGGATCTATACATCGCTACTGGATCCATACATCGCTACTGGATCTATACATCGCTACTGGACCCATACATCGCAACTGGATGTATACAGCACTACTGGATCTATACAGCGCTACTGGATCCATACATCGAAACTGGATCTATACATGCACTCAAAATTTTTCTTAATGGGTGGAGGACAATATAGAAAATATTTATTTATTTGTTACACTCGGAGCCGGACTGGGACCCGCCAGTTGTAGTTTCAAAGATTGCAACCAGCTCTGCTCTATCTGAAGGACACGCTTTTCAATGCTATCTGACCTCGAGGTGGTCATCCCTGTAAAACAGTCGTATGGTTACAAGAAAACGATATAAACAACCTTAGACTGAAAAACAACAAACAACAAAAGCCTTATCAGTAATTACAACATTACTTTGCTGTAGATGTTATTGTGACCATCAGGATGACATCGGTGACCGTATCATCATTACACCCTTCAATCAGTCAAAATAAATAATTATTTAAAATTACAATTATTGATATACTTATTATTTATTTTCCCTTCTTGATATATATATTATTTGGATAGATTTGTAATGGCTTGCATTTAACAAAGTAAGTTTCTGCTTGAAAGTATCACATGTGATAGGATTTTAATAAAACAAACCATTTTCAAATCTGCCTTCTAGTAAATGACTTTTTCTAGGAAATAAATGACTAAGTCTGACACCCTCAATTAAACCAATTGATTATGTCTGGCCCATCCAAATTAATTGCATTGACTGCGTCTGACACGACCAAATTAACACTTTGACTGTGTCTGACACACCCACATTAACCCTTTGACTGTGATTGACGCACCCAAAGTTAACATTCAACTGTGTCTGACACACCCACATTAACCCTTTGACTGTGTCTGATACACTTCCATTAAATACATACAACACTTCCTTTATTTATTCTGACAGATTCTTCTACAGCCCCGGGACAAATGGAGTTTCCAAGACATAACGTTAGATAGCCATTGTCACTTGAAGGTACATGTAATTGGAAGTCAAAGCTGATGTGTATAGGATGACAACCCCCGGGACATCTATTGTTGATGTAAGTAACTAGACTCTCAATCTTGATTTATTGATCAGTGTAAGGAAACGTGTGTTATGACGCTGACGTGGCTTCGTTCCAAGGATTAGATGCCCTTATTTTTTCTTCTCTTTCCCCAACCTGACGTCATAACCTCTTGTTTTTTTTTCCTACAACCGATATGCATATTTACGTCAACTAGCTCAGTCTTAGAGCAGACGAGAATATTTAAGTCAATTTGCCCAGCCTCAAAGCAGACGGGAACTTTTAAGTCAAATAGCTCAGCCTCAAAACTGACAGGAAAATTTAAGTCAACTGGCTCAGCCTCAGAGCAGACGGGAACATTTAGGTCAATTTGCCCAGCTTCAGAGCAGACGGGAACATTTACGTCAATTTGCCCAGCCTCAGAGCAGACGGGAACATTTAGGTCAATTTGCCCAGCCTCAGAGCAGACGGGAACATTTAGGTCAATTTGCCCAGCCTCAGAAACAGTGCTGAGTCGCGTCTAGCGCACATAGCGGAAAGCGTTTATCTGAAGACAGTTATCATCGCATGATAAAGGCAGTGCCGTCTCCGGCTGGTCCGAGCGTAAACTAGTCCCAGGCACACAGATCATTCGTGTGACATACATTATCAGGGGTTCTCAATGCAACTGATTACTGTCTAGCGAATAAAAGAAACATAAGTAACCTTTACGAATAAACTCGTGTGGAAATAGGAGTGGAAATATGGTGACACAATAAGTGACACAATGAGTAACAATATGAGTAACACTTAAGAACAATATGAGTGACAATATAATTAACACTATGAGTGACAATATGAGTGACAATTTAAGTGAGTCTATGAGTGAAACAATGAATAAAATTATGAGTAAAAATATGAGTGACAGCATGAGTGACACTATGAGTGAAAGCATGAGTGACACTATGAGTGACAGTATGAGTGACAATATTTTCAAAATTATTTATTTACAAATTAACAAATAAAACATCAGCAGATCGAGGAATGTATAACAGGTTACAACATTAAATGTTCACTTTCAACATGTTACAACATTAAATATTCACTTTCAACAGGTTACAACATTAAATGTTTACTTTCAACAGGTTACAACATTAAATATTCACTTTCAACAGGTTACAACATTAAATGTTTACTTTCAACAGGTTACAACATTAAATGTTCACTTTCAACAGGTTACAACATTAAATGTTCACTTTCAAGAGGTTACAACATTAAATGTTCACTTTCAACAGGTTACAACATTAAATGTTCACTTTCAACAGGTTACAACATTAAATGTTCACTTTCAACAGGCTACAACATTAAATGTTCACTTTCAACAGGTTACAACATTAAATGATCACTTTCAACATGTTACAACATTAAATGTTCACTTTCAACAGGTTACAACATTAAATGTTCACTTTCAACAGGTTAGAAACTTAAATGTTTACTTTAAACAGGTTACGCCATTAAATGTTCACTTTCAACATGTTACAACATTAAATGTTCACTTTCAACAGGTTAGAAACTTAAATGTTTACTTTAAACAGGTTACAACATTAAATGTTCACTTTCAACAGGTTAGAAACTTAAATGTTTACTTTCAACAGGTTACAACATTAAATGTTCACTTTCAACAGGTTACAACATTAAATGTTCACTTTCAACAGGTTACAACATTAAATGTTCACTTTCAACAGGTTAGAAATTTAAATGTTTACTTTAAACAGGTTACAACATTAAATGTTCATTTTCAACAGGTTACAATATTAAATGTTCACTTTCAACAGGTTAGAAACTTAAATGTTTACTTTCAACAGGTTACAACATTAAATGTTCACTTTCAACAAGTTACAACATTAAATGTTCACTTTCAACATGTTACAACATTAAATGTTCACTTTCAACAGGTTACAACATTAAATGTTCACTTTCAACAGGTTAGAAACTTAAATGTTTACTTTAAACAGGTTACAACATTAAATGTTCATTTTCAACAGGTTACAACATTAAATGTTCACTTTCAAAAGGTTAGAAACTTAAATGTTTACTTTCAACAGGTTACAACATTAAATGTTCACTTTCAACAAGTTACAACATTAAATGTTCACTTTCAACAGGTTAAAATTTAAATGTTCACTTTCAACATGTTACAACATGAAATGTTTACTTTCAACAGGTTACAAAATTAAATGTTCACTTTCAACAGGTTACAATATTAAATGTTCACTTTCAACATGTTACAACATTAAATGTTCACTTTCAACAGGTTGAAACATTAAATGTTCACTTTCAACCAGTTACAACATTAAATGTTCACTTTCAACAGGTTACAACATTAACTGTTCACTTTCAACCAGTTACAACATTAAATGTTCACTTTCAACAGGTTACAACATTAAATGTTCACTTTCAACCAGTTACAACATTAAATGTTCACTTTCAACCAGTTACAACATTAAATGTTCACTTTCAACAGGTTACAACATTAACTGTTCACTTTCAACCAGTTACAACATTAAATGTTCACTTTCAACATGTTACCACATTAAATGTTCACTTTCAACAGGTTACAACATTAAATGTTTACGTTCAACATGTTACAATATTAAATGTTCACTTTCAACAGGTTACAACATTAAATGTTAACTTTCAACGGGTTACAACATTAAATGTTCACTTTCAACAGGTTACAACATTAAATGTTTACTTTCAACAGGTTACAACATTAAATGTTAACTTTAAATGGTTGCAACATTAATTGGTCAATTTCAATAAGTATAAAATTAAATGTTCGCTTTTAACAGGTAATAACATTAAATGTTCACTTTCAACAGGTTACAACATTAAATGTTCACTTTCAACCAGTTACAACATTAAATGTTCACTTTCAACCAGTTACAACATTAAATGTTCACTTTCAACAGGTTACAACATTAACTGTTCACTTTCAACATGTTACCACATTAAATGTTCACTTTCAACAGGTTACAACATTAAATGTTTACGTTCAACATGTTACAATATTAAATGTTCACTTTCAACAGGTTACAACATTAAATGTTCACTTTCAACGGGTTACAACATTAAATGTTCACTTTCAACAAGTTACAACATTAAATGTTTACTTTCAACAGGTTACAACATTAAATGTTAACTTTAAATGGTTGCAGCATTAATTGGTCAATTTCAATAAGTATAAAGTTAAATGTTCGCTTTTAACAGGTAATAACATTAAATGTTCACTTTCAACAGGTTACAACATTAAATGTTCACTTTCAACCAGTTACAACATTAAATGTTCACTTTCAACCAGTTACAACATTAAATGTTCACTTTCAACAGGTTACAACATTAACTGTTCACTTTCAACATGTTACCACATTAAATGTTCACTTTCAACAGGTTACAACATTAAATGTTTACGTTCAACATGTTACAATATTAAATGTTCACTTTCAACAGGTTACAACATTAAATGTTCACTTTCAACGGGTTACAACATTAAATGTTCACTTTCAACAAGTTACAACATTAAATGTTTACTTTCAACAGGTTACAACATTAAATGTTAACTTTAAATGGTTGCAACATTAATTGGTCAATTTCAATAAGTATAAAGTTAAATGTTCGCTTTTAACAGGTAATAACATTAAATGTTCACTTTGAACATGTTACAACATTAAATGTTCAATTTCATCTTACCATCCATTTAAATACAACTTTTTAAAATGCATTTCTTATCAAATTATCATACACACAAATTAGACTGAAATGACTGAACGAAATGATTGAAAGATATGATTGGACGAAATGATTGGACGAATTAAATGGACAAAATGACTGATTGTATTGACTGGACGACATCACTGGAGGAAATGACTGGGCGAAGTGACCGGAGGAAATGACTGCACTAATGTGTCTTATTTCTTGGTACACGCCACGATTTGATTATGAATAATGATATACGACTGGCTCAATGAGCAATGATAAATGAGTGGCTCTATGAGCAATGATATACGATTGGCTCAATGAGCAATTATATACGAGTGGTTCTATGAGCAATGATAAACGAGAATCTCTATGAACAATGATAAACGAGTGGCTCTATGAGCAATGATAAACGAGTGGCTCTATGAGCAATGATATACGATTGGCTCAACGAGCAATGATATACGATTGGCTCAATGAGCAATGATAAACGAGTGGCTCTATGAGCAATGATAAACGACTGGCTCAATAAGCAATGATAAACAGGTGACTCTATGAGCAATGATATACGATTGGCTCAATGAGCAATGATATGCAATTGGCTCAATGAGCAATGATATACGATTGACTCTATGAGCAATGATATACGATTGACTCTATGAGCAATGATATACGACTGGCTCAATGAGCAATGATAAACGATTGGCTCAAGGAGCAATGATATACGATTGGCTCAATGAGCAATGGTAAACGAGTGACTCTATGAGCAATGATATACGATTGGCTCAATGAGCAATGATAAACGAGTGGCTCATTGAGATGTATTATCTCCGAATGTTGGAATGCAAGACACTACAAAATAAATTGACGAATATGGTAAAAGCAAAAAACATAAGACTAACAACTAATGGACGGTGAACATTCAAGGGGTGAAAAGCTGAACTGGAGGGCAGGGGACAAACGCTTGAAAGATTGGCTAAAATTGTCCATATTTATAGTCATATGCAAGGATATTGACTTCAACTCTTGCCAAAGCTTTGGATTGCACACTATTGCTCATAGACAGTAACCCTAACCCTAACTTTGGATTGTAAAATATTGCTTATATACCCTAACCTTAACCACAACTTTGGATTGCAAATACTCTAACCCTAACCTAACTTAGATTACAAAAAAATGGCTTATAGACCCTAACCTTAACCTTAACTTTGGATTGCAAAAGATTGCTTATAGACCTTAACCCTAACCCACCATACTTTGAATTGCGAAGGATGACTTATACACCTTAAACCTAACCTTAAACTACGTTGGATTGCTAAAAATGACTTATAACCATACCTTGACCCTAACTTTGGATTGCTAAAGATTGCTTATAGACAATAACCCTAACCGGCTTTTTATTGCAAAAGATGGCTTCTAGACCCTAACCCTAAATTTGGATTGCACAAGATGGCTTATAGACCCTAAACGTAACGTTGGATTGCAAACAATGGCTTAAAAATCTTAACCGTAACCTAACTTTGGATTTAAAAAGATGGCTTATAGACCGTAACCTAACTTTGAAATACAAAAGACGGCTTTTAGACCGTAACCTAACTTTGAAATACAAAAGACGGCTTTTAGACCGTAACCTAACTTTGAAATACAAAAGACGACTTTTAGACCGTAACCTAACTTTGAAATACAAAAGACGGCTTTTAGACCGTAACCTAACTTTGAAATACAAAAGACGGCTTTTAGACCGTAACATAACTTTGAAATACAAAAGACGGCTTTTAGACCGTAACCTAACTTTGAAATACAAAAGACGGCTTTTAGACCGTAACATAACTTTGAAATACAAAAGACGGCTTTTAGACCGTAACATAACTTTGAAATACAAAAGACGGCTTATAGACAACGCGTCGAAGCAAAATCTTCAAGACAGTAATCGTACCGCTCAATTTCAAAGAAAGCGCACAGCGAGGAAAATCAGAATTGCCTTTAATAAAACTAGACCCCCGAAAAACGTGTGTCCTACATGCAGTACAGGTTTTCAGACACAAAAATGACTCATAAGCGACCTAACCCTAACACTAACATAAGTGACCTAACCATAACCTTACATAGGTGACCTAACCCTAACATAAGCGACCTAACCTAACATAAGTGACCTAACCGTAACACCTGCGTACTCGCAGTTGAATAAAGCCTCCCCCATCAATAGATATGTATATCATCTACATGTTCGTGTTTCAGTTAAGACACGATCTGCTTACAAGAAAATTTCCTCACGCCCAATCATGACCGAGTTTCTCCTATTGACCACTCCTTTTCCTGCTCACGTTAACATCTATAGTTACTCAGTGGCAGGCATGATTCTGTTATATTCTAGCTAGAGCTTGTGTCTTAAGATGCTGGTTGTAGGCTTTCAAGGAGATTTGAAGGGTCCCATCGTCTATGGAGGGAAACATCTGTTGCATGGTTTTATTTAGAGCCCTTCAGCAGTTCTACATTCCGTATTTAACTTTAGGCCGCTGACATCTTTAAATGAAGGAAGTTTTCCTTTTCACAGAGTCTCCAGGTAAATATTGTCAATCACATTTTGAATTTGCCGAGATCAACCAAGAAATCTTATCTTGTATTTTATCTTATTTCGTCTCTTCGTATTATACAGCATCATATTTTATCGCTTTATATCCCATATTAACGTATATTCTCAAATCCTTTCTCATAATAACTTCTCTCTGCGTGGAGGTACATTTCATAACAATGACCCTAAATCTAATCGTAACGTCCCGGAATTATGGGAAACGCTACTTTAGAAAAATCAACTATCTTTGAATCACTTTGGGTCTTCAATATCTTTGAATTACTTTAGGTCTTCAATTTTCTAATAGGAATGACGTCCGACAACTATGATTATTACATCATCATTCTCGTGCTCTGTAGGTTACCCCTTAAACTCAGCCAATCAAAAGCGCTAAGATAACAAAACTAAATTCTATAAATACAATGGAGGAATCCCGCAATGTGCTCTTCTTGTCTTCACTTTCATATTTATTTATTTTTTTACATTTCTTTTTCAGGGAAATCCCCCCCCCTTTTTTTTTTCACCCTCTTTACAACTTAACAATGGACTAGGCGTCAAGAGGTTTTATGCAAGTCTGGATTGTGACTGAGACAAGCACAGCACTGCGGTCCAGGAAGGGAGATGTAAGTGTTGGTCCTTGCGGTGTGTGCTTAACAAAATTAGGAGCGGGATGGGTGGGGGCGGACGTGAAAAGTATGGGGGGGGGGAGGAGGTGGATGGGGATTGTTTGTAGTTGCTCGTACAACTGAACAAAACGCGACAAAAATGTTCAGTACAAGTACGTACCAGTCCATGTTTATGGTCTTCACTAATGAATTCTGTTGGTCGTAAGCGACATGGCGCGAATGTGGTCTTAATTTTAGTGGTTTCAATGATGACCGTCTGCTAAAGACAAGTCTGGCTTTAAATAACGTGAGATTTCTTAATTATCAAATTTAAAATAAGACAACACCTGAACCAACCAGTGAAGGAAAACAAGGAAGCTCAATAGAAAGCTATGCGAGGAATTCCCACTGGAACAAAGTAAGAATAGATGTTCAAGGATATTGTTTCAACATTGACCTGTGAACTTAGCCAGTAAAAAAGCTGTGAAGCGAGTGATTGTAAGTAGATTGTAAATAGATTGTAAGTACATGGTAAATATATTGTAAGTAGATTGTAAATAGATTGTAAGTAGATCGTAAGTAGGTTTTAAATAGATTGTAAGTAGATTGTAAATAGATTGTAAATAGATTGCTCATTTCATGTTGGTCCTTACAATAAGGACAGACCTTATTTGTAATTTTTTAGACTCTATTAAGTGACGCTTTTAACAGTGTGCTAAATTATACGTCATATTGACGTAGACGTACCCACCGTTAAAAGATAATTATACGTCTTATTGGCGTAGACGTACCCACTGTTCTAACACAATTACACGTCCTATTTGCGTAGACGTACCCACCGTTCAAAGACAGTTATACGATCTATTGGCGTAGACGTACCCACAGTTCAAAGATAATTATATGTCCTATTGGCGTAGACGTACCTACCGTTCAAAGACAATTATACGACCGATTGGCGTAGACGTACCCACCGTTCAAAGAGAATTATTAACATATTAAACTTCACCTAAAATAGTGGGTTTTAATTAATTTTTTTTAATAGATTTGACCTATCGCTGGGAGAACAATTCCTAACCCTTACCTTATCCCTAACCCTAACGGTTATGTGAGAACAATTCCTAACACTAGCCTTAACCCTAACCGCTAGGAGAACAATTCCTAATCATTACCTTAACCTTAACCCTAACAGCTAGGAGAACAATTCCAAACCCTAACCTTAACCGCTAGGAGAGCTAAGCATTTTATTTAATGGAATGGTCCGTGGCTTATTGGGAATGGAGTAATAAAAGATTTAGGAAAGTTAGTTTCATTTAATCTTCTTGTCAATCTGTGGCAGTTATCATTAAACTATGATCTAGTTAGATCACTTTCATACTGAGTAATAAGACGACCATTGCGGTGGTGATAGCCAAATTCGACTTACACACTATACATAGATAATTAGACGGAATTTTTTATGAAAGATAAACTCCAGTTAAGCTTGGAATTATTTGGTCAATTCCACTTTAAAATTTAAATATTGTTCTTGACTTTAAAGGTGCTCTTGACTTTAAAGGCGTTCTTGTAGCTTAAAGCTGTTTTCGATATTCTGCTCAAAGTCAATACTTATGAAGAAGGCACGTGTCCTATAAGTTGTTTTTTTTTCATTTAAATTATTTTGGTGAATATCTGTTTTTTTAATACATTAAGCGTGTATGTTTTAGATCTCTATTGTCTATACATTTACCAACTCATATGCCTATGTTTTTGAGTGATCTGTTGGGTGTACAGAGGGTCGAGGGTGGGGGTAGAGAGAAATACTACTTTGAACTACTGTATCACAAAACGATGATATAATCAAGAACACATCAGATGTTTGTACCACTGTATCACAAAACAATGATATAATCAAGAGCACATCAGATGTTTGTACAACTGTATCAAAAAACGATGATATAATCAAGAGCACATCATATGTTTGTACCACTGTATCACAAAACGATGATATAATCAAGAGCACATCAGATGTTTGTACCAATGTATCACAAAACGATGATATAATCAAGAACACATCAGATGTTTGTACCAATATATCACAAAACGATGATATAATCAAGAGCACATCAGATGTTTGAGCCACTGTATCACAAAACGATGATATAATCAAGTACACATCAGATGTTTCATCACGGGCAGTCAGTTTTAATATTTTTCAAAATATGTTTTAAAATGTCGGAAGGCTTACAGACGTTTTCCTTTCTAAAAGGGGCCACAGGAACCTCCAGCGGAACTTCCCCTCTTCACTAACGTCCAGGTGCATACTGACCGTGCTAGGGGGTCAAGTCATGTGACATTTTTTTTTTAATGTCAAGTGCTCCCCTTTTGTGATGTTGATGAAGCGATGTGAGGGTTAAGGTAAGCGATGTTGGGGACCCGATCTTAGGGTTAAGGTGAGCGATGTTGGGGACCCAGTGTTAGGGTTAAGGTGAGCGATGTTGGGAACCAAGTGTTAAAGTTAAGGTGAGCAATGTTGGGGACCTGATGTTAGGGTTAAGGTGAGCAATGTTGGGAACCTAATGTTAGGGTTAGGGTGAGCGATGTTGGGGACCTGATGTTAGGGTTAAAATGAGCGATGTTGGGGACCTGATGTTAGGGTTAAGGTGAGCAATGTTGGGGACCCGGTGTTAGGGTTAAGGTGAGCAATGTTGGAGACCTGGTGTTAGGGTTAAGGTGAGCGATGTTGGGGGCCTGATGTTAGGGTTAAGGTGAGCGATGTTGGGAACCTAATGTTAGGGTTAAGGTGAGCGATGTTGGGGACCTGATGTTAGGGTTAAAATGAGCGATGTTGGGGACCTGATGTTACGGTTAAGGTGAGCAATGTTGGGGACCCGGTGTTAGGGTTAAGGTGAGCAATGTTGGAGACCTGGTGTTAGGGTTAAGGTGAGCGATGTTGGGGGCCTGATGTTAGGGTTAAGGTGAGCGATGTTGGGGACAGGATGTTAAGCATAGGGTGAGTGATGTTGATAACGCGATGTGAGGGTTAGGGTGAGCGATTTTGGGGACCCGATGTTAGGTTTAGGGTGAGCGATCTTGGGGACCTATGTTAGGGCTAGGGTTAGCGGTGTTGGAGTCGCGATGTGAGGGTTGGTGTAAGTGATTTTGGGGACCCAATTTTAGGGTTAGGGTGACCGATTTTGGGGACCCGATGTGAGGGTTAGGGTGTCCGATGTAGGGACCAAATTTTTCAAACCGACCACAACAGCTGCGGTTGTAGCCTCACTCCCGTTTAGAAGAAAATTTGAAAGCTAGATTCTCAACAACTTATGTGATATACACTTTTAATGACGATGGTTGGGTGGGAAGTATGCTTCTTGTACCATTGCAATAGTCTTCTTTAGAATGATGCTCTGTCCAAAGTACTTACAGGTTATGGTTAGGGCTATAGGATTTAGAAACGCCGGCTACAAGATATAGAACTAGTGTCTAATTGGATGTACACATTATTTTTTGTTACAAAGTTTTTTAAAATTTGAATCCTTTCCAATATTCTATGAACATTACCAGCGGACCATTATTTTTTTCCGCCTTTAAATAATTATATTGACATTGACCTTGACATTGACAAATTTTAATCAGAAGTAATTGAACAATGTTATGATTCACAGTTACTACTGTTCAAAATTCCAATCGCTTACTCTTATTAAACTTCCTTGATTACTCGAGTAAGAATGGGGTCTTGCTAAAGTTTCAGCTGGAATGATGTCATTCAAGGCTTCAAAAATATGAAACCTCCCATAACGCACACCACACCTCTCGACATCCACCGACATCCACAGACATCCATTGACATCCACCGACATCCACCGACATCCATCGTGATTTGATATAAAAGTGAAGTCCTCGTAATCTAGAGAGCCACTCATTTGAGCGAAAGTTTTAAAATAAATGTTTGAGTCACGCAGTATACGCCTACGCATTGTGGTTGTCAAACAGAAGAAAAAAGTTTTATAACTGTGGCCGAAAATGTGTGGTGAGTGTAAAGGTAATTTACGAATTATCACCTAGGTTTGGGATGAGTGTAAATGTAGGCAACAGACAAATTATCCATCAGGTTTTTGTGGTATGTAAAGGTAATTTACAAACTGTCAATTAGGTTGGTGTGAGTGTAAAGGTAAGCTACAGACAAACTGTCAATTAGGTTGGTGTGAGTGTAAAGGTAAGCTACAGACAAACTGTCAATTAGGTTAAAGTAAAACCTGTCCTAGCCAACATTCTAATGTTCTTTATCACATGTAAAATGTGGCTGTAAGAATCGTAAATGTGATTTTTAAAATAATTTTTTTAAACCCATATTGTATCCTGATGTTATTTTTCAATTTTAATGGATGTGCAAAATGATAAACGAAATTTTCCAATAAAGCTACGTGTTTGCTCAATTGGCCTTCTTATCGGAGACACCCTTCATCAGGGATCCATTTTATCAGAGGCCCACTTAATCGGGGATTAATAATCGGGGATCACTCCATCGGGGGCCCATGTCATAAGGGTCTAACCTTAACGTAGGCCCACTTTATTTGGGGGGGGGGGGATGGTGACACTTACTTGATGGCTCACTTAATCAGGGGCACACTTCATAACGGCCCCCCAACAGGGGTCCAGTTCATCATTGATCACTTCATCAGGCGCCCACAATGCCATAAGGTCAGACAACTCATTGTTATATTCAGTAGAGCCATTGAGATCTTATAAAACGTCATCATTTCAACTAAATATCACGTGACACTCCTCGCTAGGGCACAGTGCAACTACGCATTTTTTGACCTGAATTAGCATGGCATTAAGAAATGTGCGTTACGTCAGCTATTAATTTCAGTGTTGGAGGCAGTGTTTCTCAAAGTGTGAGATTGTGGTCTCTTCATTAGATCGCCGTTAAATACAACACAATAACGTAACTGTAACTGTCTTTTTACTTTCAGTCTCTTGGGATACGACGCTATGGTGATTTAAGTACTTTTATAACGCTTGTATCCATGCTCTTTTAGTATGCTCACAGCGCTCTGTTGTCTTGAGATACGACGCTATGGTGATTTAAGTACTTTTATAACGCTTGTATCCATGCTCTTTTAGCATGCTCACAGCGCTCTGTTGTCTTGGGATACGACGCTATGGTGATTTAAGTACTTTTATAACGCTTGTATCCATGCTCTTTTAGCATGCTCACAGCGCTCTGTTGTCTTGGGATACGACGCTATGGTGATTTAAGTACTTTTATAACGCTTGTATCCATGCTCTTTTAGCATGCTCACAGCGCTATGTTGTCTTGGGATACGACGCTATGGTGATTTAAGTACTTTTATAACGCTTGTATCCATGCTCTTTTAGCGTGCTCACAGCGCTCTGTTGTCCTAAAATCTAAAGAAAAATGTATTTAAAAGGTTTTAATGACTTTTTATAATTTTCAATGGCCCTCAAAAATTGTGGCAAACTGTTCCACAATTTAGGCGCAATAACTTCAAAAGAGAGCACCCCGTATGACTTCTTTCTATGTCCATCCACACTGGGAACGTGGTGAAGAGCGCAGGTTCTGTATGGATGCATATGTAGAAATAGGTTTTTGAAGATATACACGTGCACAGCCTTCTTTACATCTTTACGCCAGGGACTGAATTTTGTAGTCAATGCGTTATCTTACAGGAAGGCAGTGCAGATCTTTAAGAACTGGGGTGATGTGGTCAGCTTTCTTTATACGCGATACAATGCGTGCTGCAGTATTTTGTACCTTCAGGAGTCTCTGAATTTGGTTTTGATGTAAACCCCACAGACAACTGTTATGGTAATCTAATCTTGACTGGATTAGATTTACTGCTACGGTATTGTCTGTTTTCTTATTAAGTTGAGGACTCAGCTGAACCAGAGCGTGAAGATGACAGAAACCAGCACTGACCACAGAACTGATATGAGGTATCATAGTACGCTTGCTGTCAGCGTAGAAGCCAGGGTCTCTAACAATGTTGGACAAGGGGGTCTCAGAAGCACCAACTTGTATCGATGCGATAGCAACCTTCCGAATATTGGCATCAGAACTTGACGAGGCAAATCAGAAACTAAGTAATAACAAAATAGTTCAATCATATTTTGTTGTGATCATAAGTAAGGATTTTTAAAAATATATTTAACCTAACCTTTCAAGTAAAAGAAATTATTGGTTATTTCCGATTGTACTTATTATGGTTAGGTTAAGGGTTAGGTTTAGGGTTAGGTTTAGGGTTAGGTTTAGGGTTAGGTTTAGGGTTAGGTTTAGGGTTAGGTTTAGGGTTAGGTTTAGGGTTAGGTTTAGGGTTAGGTTTAGGGTTAGGTTTAGGGTTAGGTTTAGGGTTAGGTTTAGGGTTAGGTTTAGGGTAAGGTTTAGGGTTAGGTTTAGGGTTAGATTTAGGGTTAGGTTAAGGGTTAGGTTTAGGGTTAGGTTTAGGGTTAGGTTTAGGGTTAGGTTTAGGGTTAGGTTTAGGGTTAGGTTTAGGGTTAGGTTTATGGTTAGGTTTAGGGTTAGGTTTAGGGTTAGGTTTAGGGTTAGATTTAGGGTTAGGTTAAGGGTTAGGTTTAGGGTTCGGATTAGATATAGAGCGCCGTTAAGAAAAATCTAACTTCAGTAAGGGACCCGCAAGTCGAAAAAAATTGAGAACCTTTGAGCAAAATGAACGTTGATCCCTACGATTTTTTTCCTCCGGTGGTTGAGGACCACCCAAACACTTTATGAGGACCATCTGAACACTTTGAATAAATTATAAAAGATAGAAATATGCACAGGAGCTTTTCAATATTCAAACTTTTCAATATGCAAACTTTTCAATATGCAAACTTTTCAATATGCAAACTTTTCAATATGCAAACTTTTCAATATGCAAACTTTTCAATATGCAAACCTTTCAATATGCAAACTTTTCAATATTCTAACTTTTCAGTGTGTTTCAATAGATGAAATATTGGAATATGATTATGTGGAAGCTTGAAATATAAAGACAAAACGTAAGTGTTTGCCAGTATGTTATTGCCGGAAGTTGGGTTTTCCAAAACCAAGATTACAGGAAGTGAAAGAATAATTTATATATCATTACTATTGAAAAATTACATTTTAACAGAAAAAATAATTGTCGAAATATATTTAATATTAGAATTACGAAAAGAAATACATGGCAATGGAGGATCTACTTTCTTTTTCTTGTTGTGTCTTCATGTGTCCTGTTTGCTGTGGAAGGCTCTGAGCCGAAAAGTGTTTCTTTTATTGTCTTGTCTTTCTATTTTAGTCTTCCACATACCTTGTTTCAACATTTCCTTCACACAGCTTGAACGCAGTCCATTTATTATCCATTGGATGAGGAGAGTTTGATAACTATTTAGTATAGTCTTTCTTGACCATCAATGATTAGAATCTTCAACATTCTCGAACACAAGAGAGAACAAAACTAAGGAAGAAATTCACTCTACTGTATTTCAACTTAAAACGGATCATCTCATAAATCATTGCCTATCATATAACTAATTTCCTACCATATAAATCATTGCCTATCATAGAAATCATTGCCTGCCACACAAATCATTGCCTATCATATAAATCATTGCCTATAATAAATATAAATATCATGAAAAATGTGTTCGATTATGCCTGGCCAGCTGCATAGACCAGTCTTATCGTGGGAACACTACTTGAGACTCGGGACATGTTAAGAGTTTTAAACTTGAACACCAAAGAAATTGTTTCTGAATGCAAAATTCCTTGACTATGAACATGCGGACCATAAATGTCCTAGTATTGTATGTAAATATGTCTTCGGCCCAATTAACTGCTTTACTGTGTCGACATTTTCATGCTTGGTACTAGCAAATTAGGGCTCAACACCGTAACAACTCGCCGGTCCCTGGGTTAACATGTGTAGGTGACAACTTGTCATTTTTGGAGTCGTTGGTGGATAAGGGGGATATTTCTTCAGAATTTAGGAATATTCCCAATTATATACCTTATTGAAATATACCATATTACAAACAATAAAGAGATATACCATAGCATATTCCAAATAGAAATATACCATATCATATCGAGATATACCATTTCACATACCCTATCGAAATATACCATTTCATATACCCTATAGAAATATTCCACAATATATATCATATAGAAATATACCACAATATATATATATATTTTGCTGGCATCCGTCCGTCACAATGGGACGATGGTGTGGAATTCGCAGGACGAAATCCACAAGGCTTTTTCTTCTAGGATTATAAGCTTGTTCCCAACAGCAAATCGCCTCTCTCCACGCCGCAATGGAACATCATGTGGATGATACAGCTTGGCACCAGTGGCGTCGCAGGAGTTGTCGGAATGTTTCATTGTGTCAATGTTATCCGCCTATCGGGACGCCATCTCCGGGTTTGAATTCAGAGTTTCCTTCTCTTAGATGAGTTGCCGTCCAAGGTTAACGAGTCCGATCCACCTGTTGTGCTGTTGATGTTTTTGCCTGACTGGGCTTTGGTGAGGATTGAACTCTAGACCATCAGTTTCAGGTTTGCTCAGTTTAGACCACGCGGCCACCCAGCAGAGAATCTTAAATTGCTCATCATTCTCTTCAAATTTAAAATAGATACTAACGCCACAAGATTCACCTACGTCACATGCTTACCTTCATGGCTGATTATGCATGAACCAAGTCTTTATATAGTCGAATGTGAAACAATGTTAGTTTAATATTGCATCATGATACTGTGCCTGAAGTTAGCTTGCAACGTGGCTATTCTAATTATTTTGCACTCTTTTTTTATTGTTGACCCGACTTTTTCTTGTTCCCGCTCAGAGAGAGGTGACATGTAATATTCTCAGTTCATTCTAGCAAAACATTGTAATTTTTATTTATGTTTGGAGTATCTACGTTATGTCACTGTATCACTATTATACTTTATTCAGTTAAACCGATATATGTAGATATGTCAAAACATAAGCGATATCAAAGCGAGTAAGCCACTTTGTTAATGGATGACATTCAATTATTATTTCGGTTGATATTTGACATTGTCAAGAAAGTATGTCAAACTGAAAGCCATCATGTCAAATAACTTGAAATTTAACGAAATATTTTTTTTAAGAATTTGTAAAAGTTGGCATGGAAAGAAACAACAAATTCTCTTCCTATATTCTAAACACTGTCTTTGGGCATACAAAGAACCAACAGCTACTTGGGGTGTAGAGACCAACAGCTACTTGGGGTGTAGAGACAAACAGCTACTTGGGGTGTAGAGACCAACAGCTACTTGGGGTGCAGAGACCAACAGCTACTTGGGGTGCAGAGACCAACAGCTACTTGGGATGTAGAGACAAACATAATTTGGGTGGTGTAGAGACCAACAGCTACTTGTGGTGTAGAGACCAACAGCTACTTGGGAAGTAGAGATAAACAGCTAATTGGGTTGTAGAGACCAACAGCTACTTGGGGTGTAGAGACAAACAGCTAAATGGGGTGTAGGGACCAACAGCGGCTTGGAGGTATATAGACCAACAATGAGGTGGGGGTTTGAAGAGCAACCGCGGCGCATCAGAAGCAAAATATTAGATTCCATATTAAAATTAAAATAAACATGCAATTTCACTTAACCCCTCCTCTTTCCGCCCTCCCTCTCTCACCCTCCTCCCTCCATTCCCCCTCCTCTTTCCCCCCTCCCTCTCTCACCCTCCTTCCTCCCTTCCCCCCTTCTCCCGTATTCATTCTGTTCACAAATTTCTCAAAATACTTGATAAAATAAATGATCACGTGTTCTGTTTTGAGAACGTTATTACCATAAAAAATACGCCCTTGACCTTACCAAAAGAGAACACATACAACTTGTTTTAAAATGATGCTTTATTGATTTTGATTTGATGTACTCATGTGTTGCTCACTGATTGAAATGTCTGTGTTATTACGTTAGAGTGTGTGTCAAAGCTGTGTACTATAAATAACCTCAAGTGGCTGTAACCGTATCATGCGTCTAGGGAAAATTTAGGGCTAAAAAGTGTGGCAGCTTTGTTATGATTGGAGCACAAGAGTATATTCTGAGATGGTTGACGTGAGATAGTTGATGTGAGATGGTTGATGTGAGTTGGTTGATGTGAGATGGTTGATGCAAGATGGTTGATGTGAGATGGTTGATGTGAGATGGTTGATGTGAGGTGGTTGATGTGAGATGGTTGATGTGTGATGGTTTATGTGAGATGGTTGATGTGAGGTGGTTGATGTGAGATGGTTGATGTGAGATGGTTGATGTGAGGTTGTTGATGTGAGATGGTTGATGTGAGATGGTTGATGTGAGATGGTTGATGTGAGATATTTGATGTGAGATGGTTGATGTGTGATGGTTTATGTGAGATGGTTGATGTGAGGTGGTTGTTGTGAGGTGGTTGATGTGAGATGGTTGATGTGAGATGGTTGATGTGAGATGGTTGGTGTGTGATGTTTTATGTGAGATGGTTGATGTGAGGTGGTTGATGTGAGATGGTTGATGTGAGATGGTTGATGTGAGATGGTTTATGTGAGATGGTTGATGTGAGATGGTTGATGTGAGATTGTTTATGTGAGATGGTTGATGTGATGTGGTTGATGTGAGGTGGTTGATGTGAGATGGTTGATGTGAGATGGTTGATGTGAGATGGTTGGTGTGTGAT
The DNA here is from genome assembly GCA_964017045.1 of Omphiscola glabra. Taxonomy (NCBI): domain Eukaryota; kingdom Metazoa; phylum Mollusca; class Gastropoda; family Lymnaeidae; genus Omphiscola; species Omphiscola glabra. The sequence continues at coordinate 330,191 of OZ024799.1, forward strand.
GTTTTATGTGAGATGGTTGATGTGAGGTGGTTGATGTGAGATGGTTTATGTGAGATGGTTTATGTGAGATGGTTGATGTGAGATGGTTGATGTGTGATGGTTTATGTGAGATGGTTGATGTGAGGTGGTTGATGTGCGGTGGTTGATGTGAGATGGTTTATGTGAGATGGTTGATGTGATGTGGTTTATGTGAGGTGGTTGATGTGGGATGGTTGATGTAAGTAATGTTGTGAACCTCGTAATACACGCGAAGTCTCGATGGCTTAACACATACATAACACATACGTCGACACATGACTTTGACACATGACTTTTGATTGAGTGACTTCAATTAATAAGTCAAAAGAAATGTTGAACAAAAAAGTATTTCCACTTGGGCATTCAAATGTATTACACTAACGCATAGTAATTCAGATGTACTACACTAGCGCATAGTAATTCAGATGTACTACACTAGCGCATAGTAATTCAAATGTACTACACTAGCGCATAGTAATTCAGATGTACTACACTAGCGCATAGCAATTCAAATGTACTACACTAGCGCATAGTAATTCAAATGTACTACACTAGCGCATAGCAATTCAAATGTACTACACTAGCGCATAGTAATTCAAATGTACTACACTAGCGCATAGTAATTCAAATGTACTACACTAGCGCATAGTAATTCAAATGTACTACACTAGCACATAGCAATTCAAATGTACTACAGTAGCGCATAGTAATTCAAATGTACTACACTAGCGCATAGTAATTCAGATGTACTACACTAGCGCATAGCAATTCAAATGTACTACACTAGCGCATAGTAATTCAAATGTACTACACTAGCGCATAGCAATTCAAATGTACTACACTAGCGCATAGTAATTCAAATGTACTACACTAGCGCATAGTAATTCAAATGTACTACACTAGCGCATAGTAATTCAAATGTACTACACTAGCACATAGCAATTCAAATGTACTACAGTAGCGCATAGTAATTCAAATGTATTATAGTAGCGCATAGTAATTGAAATGTACTTCTGTAGTGCATAGTAATTCAAATTTACTACCGATGACTCTTTTAAATAGAAATACAATTTAGGAAAACCTCAAATATAATGCTATCTCCCCTAACCTTAACCCTTAAATATCATGTTATCTCTCCTAACCCTAACTCCAGACCCCATCCCACACCCTCAGCCAACGGAATTTAAATGTTGCTTGCATTAACTATTGACCTATACAACATAAGTTACTAGATCTAAAAGAACATAAACGTGTTTATAAACAAACAACTCTTTGTCTACTAGCTGTAAAACGCCAAACAATGGCGTGAACTTCTCATCTACTAAATTTGCTTCACAAAACTTGCATTCAAATAACACACTTATCAGAAAATCTTATTAGTGACACCACAGAAATATTCTAACCCGCACACTTTTTCAACGCCACATGAGCTATATTAATATTCAATCTCCAACCGTTTTTAATCCCGCATATTTATAACATATTTAAATTAAGACTGTTTCCATAAAACAAAAGAGAATGGTACGCACTGACAAAAGAGAATGGTACGCACTGACAAAAGAGAATGTTACGCACTGACAAAAGAGAATGTTACGCACTGACAAAAGAGAATGTTACGCACTGACAAAAGAGAATGGTACGCACTGACAAAAGAGAATGGTACGCACTGACAAAAGAGAATGGTACGCACTGACAAAAGAGAATGGTACGCACTGACAAAAGAGAATGGTACGCACTGACAAAAGAGAATGGTACGCACTGACAAAAGAGAATGGTACGCACTGACAAAAGAGAATGGTACGCACTGACAAAAGAGAATGTTACGCACTGAAAAAAAGATAATGTTACGCACTTGCGGTATTTTTAAGACTCTCATTTAGCGCAATTATCGAGAAATGTATTTATTGAAAGGTTAGTGACATTAGTTGTTTCATATAGACATAATATGTATTTTTATTATATCTATATTTTTTTTTAGAAATGTGCATAGCTTATATGAAGTACTATAGAATTGGGAAACCCCGCTGTGTACTCATCCTTGCCAAAGTCAAAGCGAAAGTACAAGTCTTTAGATCCACCCACGTGTTGTATACGATAAATTATTCATTATAATTTTCATGGCAATTTGAATATGTAAAATCTTAACATGAACATCATGTTACGTAAATATGAATGGGAGAACGTATTGATTTGCCTACGCAGGGCAAAATGCACCGCTGTAACATCTTTGCTGGTAATTCGAAAAAAAACATTAACTAGGACCCAGGTTCAGGGGCGTAGCTAGAGTTAGTGCCGTATGGGTCAAGAAATTTTTCTTTTCCCAAAGAAGCATGCGGATGGCCGAAAATACCGCCCCTCCATATAAAGAAATATACGGGGCCCTCGGTATGATCCTCCCCTTTGCACCCCCTTCCACGCCACTGCCCATGATGTACCCTAACAATTAAAGCATGGGGCTAAACAACTCAAGAGCCGTTTTAAAGGAAGTGAAGGGGTGGGGGAGATAAGCTCCATCGTATAGTATGCAGTGTGCAGGACGTTAGAGTGTGACCACATGAGTTCGACAAACATGGACTCGAACACGCACCAATCACCATCGTGCGGTGTTGATTCTAAATACCTGCAGTAGGTAAATATGTCAACCTAAACAGAAGGGGTCATCTAACACACTCGTGTGAAGTGTGTAGTCATGTGTGTGTTTGTGTCCGTGTGTGTGCTGGGAATAGTGATGGTGGTGGTTGTCTGATAATGTTTGTAACAGAAATCTCGGGATGGTGTGTAATTGTGTGTGTTGTCGAGTATGACAGTAATTAGTCATACAGCACAGTAGACGGTGACAGATAGTTGTTGCCGTACAAGGATTTCTCTCCAGCCGGGTAAGTCATCGTTTGCATACTACACAGATCACAATTCTTTTTGATTTGGGGATTGTTTTGGTTTTTCAACATCGGATTCTGCTACATTATAGGGAAGCTATTTTAACATATCCTACATGACTAATAACAATAATAATAATAATATATTAGTTTTTTTCCTTGAATCGGTAATAGACCCTAACACATTTTTTGTGTATCCCTAATACAGTTTTTTGATCATATCTAACTTTTTTTTTTAACGAAGAAAATCAGCGCCTCTTTAAAACATGTGAAGTAGGGAGGGGTTGATAGGGATAGGGTTAGAGTTAGAGGAGGGGTTAATAGGGATAGGGTTAGAGTTAGGGGAGGGGTTGATAGGGATAGGGATAGAGTTAAGGGAGGGGTTGATAGGGATAGGGTTAGAGTTAGGGCTAGGGTCAGTCTTAATGTCAGGGTTAGGGATAGAGAGAGAGAGATAGCGAGAGAGAGATAGAGAGAGCGAGAGAGAGACAATATGCAGTCTAGGGAACCAACTTATACTCCCTAAGGAAAAATCCCAGGCCTTGTGATTTCGTTCGCGAAGTCGACACCATCGTCCCATTGTGACGGACGGATACCAGACAATATATATAAAGAATAAATATCTTTTATATTATAATTCTATTAAAATATATTGAAGTTTTATACGAAATTGGTATAAAATATTTCCCATATCATCAATGAACAAATGAAAGAAATGATTCGTCAAGCAATTGGGCAGTACGATGACCTCCTGGTGTCTGTAAAAAAGCGCAAACTTGATGTGGATGAGTCGTCTCTGCCAGATGTGGATAACTCGTCTTTGCCAGATGTGGATAACTCGTCTCTGCCATATGTGGATAACTCGTCTCTGCCAGATGTGGATAACTCGTCTCTGCCAGATGTGGATAATTCGAACCTATCAGCTGCCATTTACTCACTGACCAGAAAGCCAAGGTGACTGACCTTGAACTCTGAATACACACATCATTTAAATAGATTAGGATTCGTTGTGCTGTAGCATGGTTGTGCTGTGAAGAAGTTGGGATAGAGAGCCTGTACTCTTGACATGAATTCACGACAACTCTCCAACACCGCCGACTGTTCACATCGTACTACACTTGTGAATTAAGCGCAATGTTGAGTTTAACACCAAATCTTTAGAGCTAAAACTTGGCTGAATGTGTCCAATGCCATTCGTTAAAGTTAGGGTTAGAATTATAACTAGGTTGAATGTGTTCAGTGTAATTCGTTGTGTTTTATGTAACACTGAATAGCGTCATTCATAGACCGAGATTATGTCAATAATTGGTGGAACATAATGAGGAATTTCGGCTAGTTTACATACTTTTATTCCCCATCACTTGACCTAACCTTAACCCCATTACTAGACCAATGAGAGTTGTTTTTTTAATATGATCAATATTATTGGATGCTTGCGTTAATAAAACTTAATTATTTTTTCAATAACACAGCCAATATAAATCTTCATAAGGTGTCTCGTAAGAACATATGACGTTAAGGTTTCCCATAATGACATATGACGTTAAAGTGTTTCATAATGACATATGACGTTAAGGTGTCTCATAATGACATATGACGTTGTGGTGTCTCATAATGACATATAACGTTGAGGTGACTCATAATGACATATGACGTTAAGGTGTCCCATAATGACATGTGACGTTAAAGTGTATCATAATGACATATGACGTTAAGGTGTCTCATAATGACATATGACGTTAAGGTGTCTCATAATGACATATGACGTTAAGGTGTCTCATAACGACATATGGCGTTAAGGTGTCCCAATATGACATATGACGTTTACGTGTCTGTGAGTAGAATGTGTGCATTGCTTCTGCACAAGGATGATTGGATTGTGTAATAATCTGGATCGTCTCCCTAAAATTGCGAGGTGATAAGTTGGTGACATAAATATTTGAGATGGTAGCTTAGTGCCCCAAATTTGTGATACAGTAGGTTAGTGCCCCAAATTTGCGATACGGTAGGTTTGGTGCCCTAATTTTGCGAGATGTTAGCTTGGTGCCTAAATTGTGCGAGGTGATAGGATAGATGGCACTACTAGCTTGAGACTCCTACTCCGAAGCACGAATTTAAAGTAGGTATTTTAAAAATGCATGATGAAATTTTATAAAGTCAAAAAAAAAACGTTTTTATTTGACACATCCTTCATAGATGCCCCAAACTCCATTATTTCGTTGGTTGCATGTTTATCCAGATCCAGGTTATGATATTGTTTACGCCGTCATGGTGTTTACCAATAAGCCATTTAATGGCATTTACTACATTACCATTTGAAAGTGATTTAAAGTTCGGCCAGGTGAGGAGAGGGTGGCAAGCGGGGTGGTGAATTTTTTATAAGACCCGGATTTAAGGTTTGTTGTCTAGTTTCAGAAACGTAAACTTGTTTCCTGGCCTGGCAATTGACGCCAGTTGTGAATATATATATATCTATATATATATATATATATCTACTATTTTCATAAAGGTGCTCTAAGCAATATGTTTAAAGTGCCACAATGTAACCGTTGTTTTGATGGGCCACCCTGGAACAGAATTAACTGGTTCGATATGGTTTCCCTATGTAATCCGCACTGCATGTTTGGATGGGCCCCCCATTTAATCGACTATACTTTTTTGTTGGATTCCCATGTTATCGACTCTATGGTGTGAATGGGTCTCCGAGTTATTGATAAAAATTGTTTGGATGGACCTCATATAATCGTTATAACTTGATTGAATGGGATCCCATGTAAGCGATATGGGGCTCCCAGGTAAGCGAAATTTTGTCTGATTCACATAATCAGAACTGATTTTTAAACATTATAAAGAAAAATAGGTCAACAAGTAGAAAACACATCATAAGACAACGATATAATGTACTGACACAACTGTGTCTCATGCCCTGTCTATCATGCCCTGTGCATCATGCCCTGTGTCTCATGCCTTGTGTCTCATGCCCAGTGTCTCATGCCCTGTGACTCATGCCCTGTCTCTCATGCGCTGTCTCTCATGCCCTGTGCATCATGCCCTGTGCCTCATGCCTTGTGTCTCATGCCATGTGTCTCATGCCCTGTGCCTCATGCCCAGTCTCTCATGCCCTGTGTCTCATGCCCTGTGTCTCATGCCCGTGACTCATGCCCAGTCTCTCATGCCCTGTGCCTCATGCCCTAAGTCTCATGCCCAGTATCTCATGCCCTGTCTCTCATGCCCTGTGCCTCATGCCCTGTGTCGCATGCCCAGTCTCTCATGCCCTGTCCCTCATGCCCTGTGTCTCATGCCCTGTGTCTCATGCCCAGTCTCTCATGTCATGTGTCTTATGCCCTGTGTCTCATGCCCTGTGTCTCATGCCCAGTCTCTCATGCCCAGTCTCTCATGCCCTGTGTCCCATGCCCTGTAAAAAGAACTTCTATAAAGCTATACTCGCATAACTCTAATGACCTAATGACCCATAACTAATCACGTGTTAACAAGATAACAACAAACGTATTTAGAGATCGTTCTGTCATGGGTGGACACTTCAATCCCAGGACCTCATCCGGGTGTTCCAGTGCTATTTTCTGGCAAGCCAACGGACTCTATGGTCCACGTGTGTGCAATGCCCTTTGAATAAATGCGTGGCTATGCAGTGATGCGCTGAAATTTGAACCCAACCAGTTATCTGGGTCGTCAAAAATACTATCTCCATCTCTGCCCAAAAAGCAGGCTGACCCCAAGATGACAGTGTTGTTGTTTGTTTGGCATGTGGACCGGTTAAATTAATTAATGGTTGTTGATATGGGCATGTGTACATGTGAAGTTAATTGTTGGTTGCTCGTGTGGGTATCTGGATGTTGGTGTGGGTATGTCGTTGATGGTGTGGGTATGTCGTTGATGGTGTGGGTATGTCGTTGATGGTGTGGGTATGTGCTAGTCGGTGTGGATATTTGTTTGTTGGTGTGGGTAAGTGTTTGTTGGTGTGGGTAAGTGGTTATTGGTATGGGTATGTGGTTTTTACTGCGGATATGTGTTTGTTGATGTAGGTATGTGGCTGTTGGTGTTGCTATGTGTTGTTAATGTGGGTATGTAGTTTTTGGGGTGGGTATGTGTTTTTTTTGTGTGGGTGTGTGGTTGTTAGCGTGGGTATGTGGTTGTTGGTGTGGGTATGTGATTGTTAGTGTGGGTATGTGGTTGTTGGTGTGGGTATGTGGTTGTTGGTGTGGGTATGTGGTTGTTGGTGTGGGTATGTGGTTGGGAAAATGACGTGATGCTCGTTAAAAAATAAACTTTCCTCGTGAATCACTTGATCCAAATGTCTCTATGGGTGACCTTGACCCTCACCTGCAACCTTGTTGTTTCTTGTTCTCACCTCTATGTACGACCTTGACCCTCACATTATGTATAGTTTGACTGCGACTCTAGGTTAAGAAGTCCAAAGGTCATTTATTTTTGCGACCCTCATCACAAAAAAACTCTGCAGTTGAACCGAAAAGTCTGCAGCTCATTAGACCCTACCCTGGGCGGAGCGTCACACCCTTCTTACGCAAATCGCTATTGTGTTCTTACCTCAGCTTTTACGAATTTGACGTGCTACGCTTATTGTGTGCAATTGGAATCATACAGTTTATTCCTCTTAATGAAATCAGTAACACATTTTATTCTCTACCCCCCCCCCCCCACAATTTTCTTCAACTCTGAAACCCATGCTTTCATCAATAAAATACCATCAAAGCCAAGTTTGGTATCCCTATAGTCTGATGTCTGCGACATCTCCCCCCTTTACTTTTTACGCCTCCGATATAATATCTCCTTTTTTTTAAAAAAAGGAACATTGTTCTGAATACTGATTGGTTAAACTTATGAAGTAACAACCAAAAGGAAACATTGTTATAAAAATGTACAGTTCTATTTTTAAGAATGAGAGAATACACAAATTCCCACAATACAACAAAGTAAACAACTAGGAAACTGACAAGACTCGCGCGACCTCGATGCAAGTGACTCCCCCAAGGTTGTCACCACGTGACTACTGCTTAAACTTTGATGTTTGGGTTATTTACCCATGGCTGCTGACCTACATTCCTCCACGCCTGGCCCTGGCTTAGCGCGCGGCAACATTTGTCTGCATGTGGCGTGACAGACATTTTGTCCCAGTCGCTCTAAACTTCTCTTTGAAACACTAAACAGTTGTGTCCCGACACACTTGAATATACAAAATAAAAGGACGAAAGTTTACACAAAACAAAAACTTGATACAATTTTTTTTATTTTACTTTTAAAAACCGGCTTTTGTTAAAATGCATTAAAAAGTACAAAACACTGTTTTGAGACAAACCGGTTAGAGTTAAGGTTAGGTTGAGACAAAGCATACTTTTCTTACAATTAATCATGTCGAACAAATCTAAAGCGTGGGCGCCAAACATTAAAGGAAATATGGGCACCAAACATAGAGGGCGAAATAGATTAATAAAATCTAACCCTAACCCCTAATCCTAACATCTAATCCTAACATCTAATCCTAACCCCTAATCATAACCTCTAATCCTAACTCCTAATCATATAATCTAATCCTAACCCCTAATCCTAACCTCTAATCCTAACCCTTAATCCTATTTCTTCGGTAGATATGCCTGTATCAGCAAAACAAAAATTAAAAACATTTGCTAAACGGAATAGTTTAAAAGAAAATTAATTTCTTAAAATAAGTGGAATTCACTTACGTCTAGCCTAAGTCGATGAAGATTAAGGAAATTTTAACAAGAGATGAACAATCTTAACTGTCGACGAGAGTTGGGTGATAAACGAGATTGCTAAGATACCTCCTTCCATATTGGTATACCATTTTTTTGGCCTGAAAGCAGAAAAGGTCGTCAGCTTGAGAACTAACACTTGATACATTTCTCAATTATCGAACAACCTTTTTTTGTTTTGTTGAAAGTCATCGACACTATTGTTGTTGCTGTGTGACCTGTCCGCGTGAAGATGAATCAAATCGATAAGAGATTTGACGATAGATTGATCACAATGATATCATTACCACTTAATGTGGCATTTCAAGTGACCGACTGATAGGCCTCAATCAGCGATCAATTGTACTGTAAACCAAGGAAAAACAAATAATTTACGATACTTTAAAAAAAAAATTAAGTGCGCCTGTACAAATAGGAACAGTTAGCGGTGGCGTAGCTGAAGGGGGGTGACACCATGAGTTTATTGCACCGGTTGACACCAACCCTAGCTACGCAACTGTCAGTTAGTCATGGGTTTTATTAATGTCTTTCTAACACCGCCAACAAATAACGCTCACACTTTGTCTTACGTGATCAGATGATGTCTTACGTGATCAGATGATGTCTTACGTGATCAGATGATGTCTTACGTGATCAGATGATGTCTTACGTGATCAGATGACGTCTTACGTGATCAGATGATGTCTTACGTGATCAGATGACGTCTTACGTGATCAGATGACGTCTTACGTGATCAGATGACGTCTTACGTGCTCAGATGACGTCTTACGTGATCAGATGATGTCTTACGTGATCAGATGACGTCTTACGTGATCAGATGATGTCTTACGTGATCAGATGATGTCTTACGTGATCAGATGATGTCTTACGTGATCAGATGACGTCTTACGTGATCAGATGACGTCTTACGTGATCAGATGACGTTTTACGTGATCAGATGATGTCTTACGTGATCAGATGACGTCTTACGTGATCAGATGATGTCTTACGTGATCAGATGATGTCTTACGTGATCAGATGACGTCTTACGTGATCAGATGACGTCTTACGTGATCAGATGATGTCTTACGTGATCAGATGATGTCTTACGTGATCAGAAAAAATTCCTTCAAACTATGTCTGTATTTTTACATATGTTATATGCACCTATTTCAAAACTTTTGTTAAAACAACTGTGTATTAAAGGTGACAGTTCAAATCGTCAAATGGTTGCAGTAACAGTCTCTATTATTGCCTCTTTTAAAAACATAAAATAATTGAAATCTCAAATAACTTGAGAAACACTGCTAATTAACCGGATGATCAAACTCAACATTGAGAACAGCGCCTCGTTATCTAATATCAGAATATTCAACAAATTCAATCTTTACCTTACACCTCCATTTACACAAACTTGTTTTTTTAAAAATAGTTTCTATTTAAAATGTATAAGACACACATTGGTGCTGGTGGCTAATGGTTGCCCTTATTTAAGACACACATTGGTGTGGTGGCTGTGTAATTGTTGCCCTTGTATAAGACACACACTGGTGCTGGTGGCTGTGTAATGGTTGCCGTTGTATAAGACACACATTGGTGTGGTGGCTGTGTAATTGTTGCCCTTGTATAAGACACACATTGGTGCTGGTGGCTGTGTAATGGTTGCCGTTGTATAAGACACACATTGGTGCTGGTGGCTGTGTAATGGTTGCCGTTGTATAAGACACACATTGGTGCTGGTGGCTGTGTAATGGTTGCCGTTGTATAAGACACACATTGGTGCTGGTGGCTGTGTAATGGTTGCCGTTGTATAAGACACACACTGGTGCTGGTGGCTGTGTAATGGTTGCCGTTGTATAAGACACATATTGGTGTGGTGGCTGTGTAATTGTTGCCCTTGTATAAGACACACATTGGTGCTGGTGGCTGTGTAATGGTTGCCGTTGTATAAGACACACATTGGTGCTGGTGGCTGTGTAATGGTTGCCGTTGTATAAGACACACATTGGTGCTGGTGGCTGTGTAATGGTTGCCGTTGTATAAGACACACACTGGTGCTGGTGGCTGTGTAATGGTTGCCGTTGTATAAGACACATATTGGTGTGGTGGCTGTGTAATTGTTGCCCTTGTATAAGACACACATTGGTGCTGGTGGCTGTGTAATGGTTGCCGTTGTATAAGACACACATTGGTGCTGGTGGCTGTGTAATGGTTGCCGTTGTATAAGACACACATTGGTGCTGGTGGCTGTGTAATGGTTGCCGTTGTATAAGACACACATTGGTGCTGGTGGCTGTGTAATGGTTGCCGTTGTATAAGACACACATTTGTGCTGGTGGCTGTGTAATGGTTGCCGTTGTATAAGACACACATTGGTGCTGGTGGCTGTGTAATGGTTGCCGTTGTATAAGACACACATTTGTGCTGGTGGCTGTGTAATGGTTGCCGTTGTATAAGACACACATTGGTGCTGGTGGCTGTGTAATGGTTGCCGTTGTATAAGACACACATTTGTGCTGGTGGCTGTGTAATGGTTGCCGTTGTATAAGACACACATTGGTGCTGGTGGCTGTGTATTGGTTTTATCTTTAATATATTGACCACTGAGAATTGATTTTTAATTATCTTAATTACTTAATCTGCTCTTATCCTTTTTATCGGCACGCGTTCCAGGCATCATTTCATCTCTTATCCGTACACACTTGTACAGATATGTACAGAAAGATTGACTTCAACCCTGTAACCCACGCAAAAAAAAATGATTGGGTTTGATTTTTTCTGGGCAGACTTGGGTATTGTGTGGTAGGATCTAGCAGGTACTAGGTCTAGTAACTAGGGTCTTCACGTCGACGGCCGATCCCACTAGCGAGGTAGGATAGATTGATTGATTATAATATTATTTATTATGTCTATCGACGTATCTCATTAAGTCGAGATGTGTGATGCTTGATGCACAGCTCCTGCACAAGTGAGTAGCTCAAATCAAACTTTGCTGTTGACCAACTGGGTTTATGTTTCAGCTCAGAGTGATTGACCAACTGTGTTAATGTTTAGATCAAAGTTATTGACCAACTGTGTTTATGCTTGATATCAACTTTCTTGTACAACTGTGTTTATGCTTGAGATCAAAGTTATTGACCAACTGTGTTTATGCTTGATATCAACTTTCTTGTACAACTGTGTTTATGCTTGAGATCAAAGTTATTGACCAACTGTGTTGATGCTTGATATCAACTTTCTTGTACAACTGAGTTTATGCTTGAGATCAAAGTTATTGACCAACTGTGTTTATGCTTGATATCAACTTTCTTGTACAACTGAGTTTATGCTTGAGATCAAAGTTATTGACCAACTGTGTTTATGCTTGATATCAACTTTCTTGTACAACTGAGTTTATGCTTGAGATCAAAGTTATTGATTAACTGTGTTTATGCTTGAGATCAAAGTTAGAAGGATCTATTATTTCGTGGATTCATAGTCTAATTTCATAAGTTAATAATCTGGTGTGTGTGTGTCTGTCTCTCTCTCTCTTCCCATCTCTTTCTATCCCCCTCTCTTTCTATCTCCCTCTCTCCCTCTATCTACCTGACTCTATCCCTCTCTTTCACTTAAACTCTCTCACACCCTGTCCCTCATTTTCTCCATTTCTCTCACTCTCTGTCTTCCTCTACATATCTCTTCCTCATCATTGTCTCTCAGTCTCTTTTACTTTCTATCTCTTCCTTCCCCCTCTCTCTCTCTCTCTCTCTCTTTCTCATCATTCATTTCCTTCATCTCTCTCTCTCCCACCCTCCCTCCTATAGCCTTGTCTTTCTTTTTTATTGTTTATTTACAAATGTTTATTAATACAAACAAAGGAAGAGTTTCCAAAGCCATGTTTTGATTAGTTCTATTATTGTAGTTTTACATTCGAATTTTTCAAAGTTTGAGAATGTCATAATACATGTCATGTTTTAATGTCATAATGAATGTCATGTTTTAATGTCATAATGGATGTCATGTTTTAATGTCATAATGGATGTCATGTCTTAATGTTAAAATTTTCTTTAAGCATTTAGGGATAATTTTGAGTAGTTCGAGAATTTTAATAAGGATACGATTTTAGGGTCATTTTCCCATCGCAGTAATTATATAAGTTTTCATTTGCCCATTGCAGTAACTTTTTGTCGTGTGACTTCTTTTCATGTGACTTGTTTATTCGTATAATGGTGAGTATTGGCAGCCATAGATATGACGTAGTCTGGCGGGTAATGGCAGCCATAGATATGACGTATAATGGCGGGTATTTGCAGCCATAGATATGACGTGTAATGGCGGGTATTGGCAGCCATAGATATGACGTATAAGGGCGGGTATTGACAGCTATTGATATGACGTATATGGCCGTTAGTAGCAGGCAGGTTTTTGAGGATTGTGGCGGGTAGTGACAGCAATAGAAATGTCGAATGTGGCGGGTAGTGGCAGCCATAGATATGTCGAATGTTGTGGGTAAAGTGGCAGCCATAGATATGTCGAATGTTGTGGGTAAAGTGGCAGCTATAGATACGACGAATGTTGCGGGTAGTGGCAGCCCATAGATATGTCGAATGTTGCGGGTAAAGTGGCAGCAATAGATGCGACGAATGTTGCGGGTAGTGGCAGCCCATACGAATGATTTCCTCATACAACATTTCGCAAACTATTTGCGAGGTGTACAGCTCTTAGATGGCGTTCGACTTCTTTACTAGAGGGTGCCCGACTGCTTCCCTAGAGGGCGCCGACTGCTTCCATAGAGAACGTCCTACTGCTTCCCTAGAGAGCGTCCGGCTGCTTCCCTAGAGGGCGCCCGACTGCTTTCCGTAGTGGAGGATTAAAAGGGAAGGTCGTTAGATTAACGACGTTTATGCAGCCACCCCGACCTCAATTAGTTCACTTGTTTGTGTTGTAAGGGTGGGCAACACTACCGTCTTATAGGTGCTCCATGGTTGCTCCATTGCTGCATGGTTGCTCCATGGTTGCACCATTGCTGCTCTATGGTTGCTCCATGGTTGCTCCACTGCTGCCTAATGGTTGCTCCATGGTAGCTCCATTGCTGCTCTTTGGTTGCTCCATTGCTGCTCTATGGTTTCTCCATGGTTGCTCCATGCTTGCTCCATGCTTGCTCTATGGTTGCTCCATTGCCCCGTTTGTCTAGTCATTTAAGTCGAGTTACGGACGGAGTGTATCTCAATAGGGTAGGGGGGAGGCATTATGAGCTTAGGCTGGATGGCTCACTGAATTGTAAACCTTAAGTAATTTAGATTAGATTAATAATCTGTTGAACCAAGAGCGCACATCTGAGTAGACCGCTGAACTGATTGTTGCGGGGTCCCATGATGTGAGTCAGGATGTGGGTCAGGATGTTGGTCAGGATGTGGGTCAGGATGTGGGTCAGGATGTGGGTCTCAATGTGGGACAGAATGTGGGTCAGAATGTGGGTCAGAATGTGGGTCAGGATGTGGGTCATGATGAGGGTCAGGATGTGGGTCATGATGTGGGTCAGGATGTGGGTCAGGATGTGTGTTCAATAGGTTTAAACATGAAAACAGCCCTCTTCCGCCCGACCCAATAACGTCATCTGTCCAAGAGGATTTGAATAGCTCCAATGTCTCTCTATTCCCCATTCCCCTCCCTGTCCTTCCCTCTCTCCCTTCTACATCCCCATCCCCTCCCTGTCCTTCCCTCTCTCCCCTCTACATCCCCATTCCTTCCTCTTCCTTCCTCTCCTCTCCATCTAATTCCCTTCCTCCCCTCTCCATCTAATTCCCTCCCTCCCCTCTCTCCCGTCTACTTCACTCTCCCCTTCTTTGCTCTGGCTCTACACCTACTACCTCTCCCCTCTACCCCTTCCCCTCTCTCTCCCATCTCCCTCCCTCGCAATACATCCATCTTTCTTCATACCTCGTCTTCCCTCCCCTTTCCCTTCACCCATCTCCCCTCTCACTCCCCTCTCCCTGGCAGTGTCTAACTATAATGATGGGCTCGATATGATATGGACAATGACTGTCACTGATCGGAACCACAAACTTTCTTGGTGCAAGCCACATGTGAACTGGGGTGTCAGGGAGGATATCAGGGAGGGTGTCAGGGAGGGTGTCAGGGAGGGTGTCAGGGAGGGTATCAGGGAGGGTGTCAGGGAGGGTATCAGGGAGGGTGTCATATGGATGAGTCTTTGATATTGTTCAGAACATTGCCATGCAGTTGTTTATCTGTAGAGTTCAGGATGTAGGGTGGGGTGGGGCAGGGTAGTATCACAGCCACGAAGAGTTCTTCTCTGTATAAGGGTTACGCGTCCATTTACTGAACTAATTACAGGCCGTAGCTATCGTGATTCGATCTTTCAGTGGATAGCCACAGGTAAAGTCCTGTGATAGACGCCAGGTATATTCAGTGATGGACGTCAGGTATAATGTAACGAGTGTGGTAATTTGATTTCTGCGACAGACGCAGGTAAGACAGGTAAGCCTCATTTCCGAGTCGTAGCGCCGAGTTTCATTTCGATTTTGATTGATTCATTGGGACATGTCCGCCCCTGTAAATAAAATAAGGGGAATAGCTTACCATGTTAGGCCCAGGGGCGGTGGGGGTGGGTGTTGCAGTTGGATAGAGCGCCGTGTAAGTTATTCAGACAGAACGTGTGTTCAAGCGGAATGGTCAGTTTAATTTGTGTAATTTCGTGATACCAAAGATGAGAGTATTTTTTTAACTGTATGAGTTGACCTAATGAATAAGTTGTGAAAATTATCAGGATTTGAAAGGTCAGTTATATTTAAATGTTGTTATATATTTCTATGCAAGGAGCAGATTTTGTATTTATAACCATTATAATTTCTGGAAAAGTTGTATGAAAACCATCACATAAAAGTACGTCATTTTGTGTGTGAAGTTGTGAAATATTCATTAAACATTGCCAGAAATCAATCAATTTGAATTATTGATAATATTTAGTCTATGAGTTTTGACCAAGAATTTTTCAAACATTTTCTTAAATCTATGCAAATATTTTTTTAAGCATCTGAGTAGAAAATATAGATCTAAATAATCAAAGTATGAGATTAGAATTCTATTTGGATGAGTTGGGAATAAAGAAAAGCTTCATTGCGACTAAGGCGTGTCAATAAAGCTGATTTTTAAGTGTTGAATAAAATCAGCTAACAAGATGGATCACTTTTGAAATATCACGACATACTCTGCAAGGCTGTGTTGGTTTGATATGTCACGACATACACCACAAGGCTATGTTAGTGAACATATAAAATGCTATCCTTGACATTTTTCAGTATCTAGACAAAAAGTATAAATTTGTTAATTTTTCAAAAGTTTCTCATAATCTTTCGTTTCAGGAGATTGAAAATACTGAATCTTTTTCATGGAAAGCATTTTCCCGGTACATTAAATTAAGAGACAGGTTCTGACAATTTTGTCTTGATATGTGCAACTAATTTGTTGCAATTTGAGTTGCAATTTATTATTCCTGATAGCTCATGACGTCACAATGAAACCACAAATTTTCAATTTTTTTAAAAGAGATCTTTAGAAACGCGAGCGTACTGGTCGACACGTACTGTGTGATCTTGTGAAGATAGCTTTATTTTCTAGACATGGTACTATGTCATCTCCACTGTTTCTAAGGCTGCTTCATTTAAAAGGTTAACTTTAATTTGCCCCCGATGTAAAGTAGCCTTCACCAAGTCAGAATATGGTGGTGCTCTGGGTAACGAAAAAGTACCAGAGAATATGCTACAAAATAAAAATAAATATTGTGAACAAAAAAAAAAAGGGGTGGGGTATTTAACTCGTTTCACTCAAACGTGTCTTTACACTAAACTCGTCATTTCACTCGAACGTGTCATTTCACACAAACGTGTCCTTTCGCTCATATGATTCTCTCATTCAGAAACATTAATGTGCTTAAAATTGACTTAAATTATCATTATTAATGCTGTATGTGACAACTTATTTATTGTACTTATGCAGATTTGGTGGAGTATTAAGTCATATAAAATACATTCAACAAAATTAAGTTCATGAGCTATGAAAGTTAATAATAAGATGTAATAAATATCGTTAGACTATTGCAAACAACTCTGGGAAATATTCATAAAGCCAAGATATACAACAACACGGCCTTCGCTGATATCGTTTTATGAATGAGTGATTCCACTTGTCTGTTTTCCTAACCTGTTAAGTTAACTTGACACTACATGACAATTTAATGAAAGAATTGATACGAAAAAATCAGTTCAAAATTTTGTTGCTGAACCAATAGTCTATACATATCCACTTGATTCAGTAATAGTTTGAGTGTTATTTTTTGTTAGTACCAAAAGTTAAATTGATATGTTTTGTTTACTTTCAGCTCGTTCATGGTTGTTCACGCCATTTGACCCCATCGTTAGACCCAGTACTCTCTACACCAAAATTTTCCACCGTCATTTGGAGACAGAGGAATCTGACGTCATTTCTGGTACCACGAAAGCATCTTTGGACATAAACACAAGAATTCTCGCATCCAGATGTCATTATTCGAACCTAAAGAGCTAAAGTGGCATAAGATTAAATGTTTTTCCTCTGATGAAATTTGACGAGCTCAAAAGAAACTTGGGTTTCCTAATTCTTTTTTGTAAGTCTCGTATATATACATAGATATATATATACAAGAGTTTCTTGTAAGCAGTAAAAACGACTAGATCATCATCATCATCACCAACGACAACAACAACCGGACAGATCTGGGATTCGTTGTCGGTTCCGGCTAACAACTCTAAATGCTCTAATCCGGCGGAATATAAACTTTAAAAGAATTGGTACTTTTTCCCCTTCTGACACTCTGAGGATACGCCTTCACACCAAAACAACAACAACAACAACAACAAAACAGCAGCAGTCTCCCAACGCAGACAGACCGCAACGCCTTCATTGTTCTATTAATAGATCCAGTCGAGTGAGATTTTACAACAAGGTGTTTTAATTGTGCAAGCAAAGTTTCGTGCGCATCTCAGCGGAGCATTGGACTCTTGGCTTAAGCTAACAACTGTTGGCTGACGTAGTTACGTCTGGTCAGAATGAACAGAGGCGAGACCATCTTGTAACATGCCTTACGTGGGTAGGGCATCTACCTTGATTGATTACATTCAGTTTTTCTCAAATAATTTTTATACCATTTTTTTTAAAAAAGAGAGGGAAAGTGCCAAGCAAGACATTTTAATTCTTGGAAAGAAATAGTTGATTCGATTTGTAATAGGATAACATCAATTTTCCCCCAAAAGTTCCCACTTCTCGACATTCTTATACAGAGTAATTATCATTGAGAATATTCGTTCAAACAACTTTTCTGTCATCCTTTATCAAACCATCAACAGAAACCCTATGTGTGTACAAACCAAGCCATAGCTAGCGAGTACTCAAGATTGTACGCAAAGGACAACACAGAGAGATTGTATTTGCGTCGTTGTCCCACTGTGTCAAGGCCACGTGGCTGTATCACTTGGATCCACTGTGCTGGTCGTGTCATTGGTCTCTTGAGATTAATCAAGTACTCACTCACCTCCCACGCACAGTTCTCTTCAGCGTGGCCTGTTCTTCTAGATACTCAGATATAATCACGAGGAGTGCGACAAGCATGGACGGTGTACCGCGCTCATAACGCGAACAATTGTTTAAAGACAATCAGTTTGTTTCGTACGAACATATTAAAAAAAACAATTACTTTGTTTATTGAAGAATTCCATTTAAGGCAATCGTTAATTATCAATACTCTGTTGCGGATAGAATTAACCCACTACAAAAAATAACCAACTGCACACCTGACTCAAATACAACTACACACCTGACCCTAATACAACTACACACCCGACTGTGTTCCCACCGCATTGTTTTCTTGGTTACACTCTATGCCAAGCTAATGAACCATCAAATTAACCATTTCAACCGCATCTCGCCTATCATCATGCCTAATTGCCGAATCTAATTTCTGACGTCACGAGTGACCACCCAGCCGGCCGGCATCCAACACCTCCCCACTTGACCATGAAGGAGTATGGCGAAACATTGACCATGAACGAGTGGAACCTCCTGTTTTCAGACGACATTCTCAGTCCATTCTCCGACCAGAAAACGCTGAGTGAGCTAAACGACTCTCCAGACCCGTGCGAGGAGTTCGACTTCGATCCGTCGATTGGGTTGTTCAGTTTCAGCGATGACACGATCATGCAAGAATACTTGTTCTCCCGAGGCACGGGTTTTGGTTGTTCGGACCAGACCCTCGGACCTTTCAACAACAACAGTCCTTCCCCAGCGCTGTGCGTGAAGAAAGAGCCATCCCGACAAAGGGACTACGACCCGATTTTCGGATGTCAATTTGACGCGGAGAGAGATTATAAAAATTCACGACCGCTTCCGCACCTCGAGGAGGCTTTTGGATTAAACATAAACCACAACAACAAATTTTCCAGTGTCAGCAAATCTGGTCGTCGTGTCAACCCCGCGAGCTTAGGAAATGTGTCCATAGAAATGAACTTTGGGGGCTCAATGGGAGAGCAGAGTTACGGTGTCAGCCCTAACGTTTACAGCAGCTGTCACAGTGAGAGTAGCTGCTCCAGCGCCAGCGAGTGCAGCAGCGGAGACACGGCCGAATGGGGGTCGGCCAAAGAGGACAACAAAGACATGGTCGTGCTGGGGGTGGACATTTCCAACCTCATGCACGATTACGCCATGAAGTCCCCGCCGGACCAGACCAGCGTAGCCGTCACGACGAAACCCCGATCTTACGCTTTCAGACCAGCGATCACCATCAGCCAGCAGCCAACGGTCTTATACGACCCGGAAAACGCACGGTCGTGCATGTACGCGACCGCATCTTCCCCTTCACACGTCCTGCCATCTTCCGACCGTATCATTCTCACTGCCGGTACGTCCCTCCTAAGGAAATCCAGTTGGTTCAACAATAAAATGAAAGCCAATCCGGGTCAGCGTCTGCCCCACGGGGCTGGACATCGAATGACGTCAACCGGTATCGACCCTATGCTGTGCACCTATCAAGTTCAAAGTCAACCGGCGTCTCCTTCCGGAAGTCCCAGTTCCGTGTGTTCATTGGACAGTTCCGGGGGCTTCTCTTCATCGTCCCCATCGTCAGCGCCGTCACCCAGCATTTCCGGTCAGGGCAGCAAGATGGAGGAGAAAATCTACCCTTGCACCTACCAAAACTGTAACAAAATCTACAGCAAGAGTTCGCACCTGAAAGCCCATCTGAGACGCCACACGGGTGAGAAGCCGTTCCACTGCGGTTGGCCCGACTGCGGTTGGAAGTTCTCTCGTTCGGACGAACTGGCCAGACACAAGCGGTCTCACTCCGGAGTCAAGCCCTACAAATGTGATGTGTGCACCAAGTGCTTCAGTCGGTCAGACCATCTTGCCAAGCATCGGAAAGTTCACCGGAAAAACCGTTAACATAAAATAAGACAACAAAGACCCCTAGTCCGAACCTGTTCAACATTATTCACTGTGTTTGTGCGTGTCATTTTTCCCAATTGGTCAGTAAGCATTCATAGTATTCATGTTTATATCCCTCGTATCCAAATGACCAGTATTGAAACGGCAGCTCTGTTTATCTTAGGGTTCAGATCAACTTTCATACAAGGTTCCCGATTTTGTTTACCCCACTTCCCCTCTCCTCCCCCTCTCCAAAGCCTGTAACATGTAAATGAACTCAAGTACGTCACGTCTCATGTGTTCTGTGGGGTTAACTGGTGAGTAGAATATATACTTCCTTTAATATATTTATTGATCACGTGGTGCGTAAAATTGTTTGATCTCTTGTCTAGCTTAGAGAGTATCTTTGACTTGTGATCTCTTGTCTAGCTTAGAGAGTATCTTTGACTTGTGATCTCTTGTCTAGCTTAGAGAGTATCTTTGACTTGTGATCTCTTGTCTAGCTTAGAGAGTATCTTTGACTTGTGATCTCTTGTCTTGCTTAGAGAGTATCTTTGACTTGATTATTGTGAAGCACATGTCACACTTTAATTGGTCATGTTTTGAATCAAAAGTGTTTAAAAGGGAAGTTTGTTTACAAGTGAAATTGGTATTTAATTTATTTAATGACTGAATACATTCCAACAATTTGTTTAACATGAGCTGATATATTGAACGTTTCAACAAAACCTTGGTCTTGCCTGTAACCAACCTAAAATTCGTTTTAACTAACCTTTGACCTGATCATTAAGCGTTGTCTTCTCGCCCCCCCCCTCACTCCCTACTTTTAATTATACACTACAGTCGTGGGAAAATTTCATGGCTCCATCCACTCCAAACATAATCGACCAGTCATATAATTTCAAAATGAACCCTAACACTTAGCCCTAACCCTAACATAAACCCTAACCCTGACACTAACCCTAGCCCTAACCCTAACATAAACCCTAACCCTGACACTAACCCTAGCCCTAACCCTAACATAAACCCTAACCCTGACACTAACCCTAGCCCTAACCCTAACATAAACCCTAACCCTGACACTAACCCTAGCCCTAACCCTAACATAAACCCTAACCATGACACTAACCCTAACCCTAACCCTGACATAAACCCTAACCCTGCCACTAACCCTAGCCCTAACCCTAACATAAACCCTAACCCTGACACTAACCCTAGCCCTAACCCTAACATAAACCCTAAACCTGACACTAACCCTAACCCTGACACTAACCCTAGCATTTAATATTTGATTGAAGCTGATACCAGCTAGAGGCATTTAGATATTAAATATCATTTGTTTTTGGACATAATAGAAATCAGAGGCGTGTGAAAATAGACGCAACATTTTTTTAAGTGTCCTCTAAATACTCAACGAATTCAGTTACGATAATTTGCTGTAAACGGATTTCTTGAATTTATTGAAAATTCATAATTGGTAACAACTAATTAACCTTGTGCTCTTGAAATACACACCATAACAGACAATAGCACACCATAGCACACCAAACACACCATGACTATTTATGTCATGAAGACATAGGTGCTTACAAATATTTATTTTATAGCAATAGCTTATTTAGTAGCAAAGAGAAGTAGATTCATTTATTGGTTTGAGAAGTAGGTTCTGGACCAAGAGGAAATTTCATCAAAGAGTGGCTTGTTAAAATCACAGAGTAGACTTTGTGTGAAAACACTGTCAACGTCATCAACAACAAACAATCGAGACCTCTAGACACGAAAACTTATAACAACAGTGTCTTGCTCTAACCTTGACCTCGTCATCTTTAAACCCGAAAGCTCATAACAACATTGTCTTGCTCTGAACTTGACCTTTGTTATTTAGAGGACTGACCACAGCACACGCCAAAATGTAATAACTTAACAACAACCGCTGCACTCGATTGGGTTGGGGAATAAGAAAGTCTGGCCAGTGAGTCTGGTGGGGGACCAGACTGTCACATGGTCTCTCCCAGAATGACAATCAACAAAGTACACCAGGATGTGATATAGACGCGATGTGACCAATGAGCTCGCTGACTTGATACTGTCTGTACAGTGTACTCTATGTGAAGTAGATTATTTTGTTAACTTTGGGTTTCTTTAACATTTTCTTTAGTAGCTATTCAACAGAAAAAGAAAACTCTGGTTAGGGTTAAGGGTTAGGATTCGGGTTAGGGCTAGGTTAGGGTTGGGGTTCGAGATCTCAGGTAAGGGCTAGGTTAGGGTTGGGGTTCGAGATCTCAGGTAAGGGCTAGGTTAGTGTTAAGGTTGGGGTTCGGGTTATGGCTAGGTTAGGGTTAGGATGTCTTTAACATTCACTTTAGGAACTATTCAAAAGGAAAGCTCAAATCTGTTTCCAAACAGTCAATATCTTTGTACATGTTGTTTTTTATTATTATAGTGGTAATTGTGACATTTGCATAGGTAGAATTCAAATTTACAAAAACCGGTTTCACTGAACCGGACCGGCTCCAGCACACTGCTGCATACATACCAAAAATATTAAGTCACCCCCCCCCCCCACCCACACTTTAAAGTTGAACACTAACTACAGGAAGTAGATTCTTCCTGGCTAGAGGAAACTTCTCACGTTCAAATTGTTGTATTTTATAGGTCAATGAACTTTGGCATCCACAACTCTTTCACACAATAACAACCCCCCCCCCCCCCCCCGGCTAACTAATTTCCCTTTTGTCAGCTTTCAACGGCGTTCAAAGGAAAAAAAAATGTTGCGGGTCTCCCATCAAGCCCAAATTCTTCAAATTAAAGTACCCAAAAAATTGACCTTGGTGGGGCCAAAGTACTAGCAACGTCACATCCTTAACAATTAACTTCCTCAATTTGTTACTGGAATCCCGAGACGATTAGCAACGCAGTTAGTCCGATACACATGGACTCCCAACTACTAACCCATTTTGATCCGACGCTGACCTACGCTTTTGGAAAGAGTAAGAAAACCTTGAGGTCCCGTGGTTATGAGTCAGTGTAATGGCTGCTAGTAATGGCTGCTGGTCAACTTCTGTAGTTGTTTTTTGCGCTCTTTCTTTAAAGTAGCGGCACCGGGTATTAAGTTGTAACACTCAGCGTAGTGCGTAAGACTGACACATGATGACAGTGACGTATGACATTGTTTAAATAGGACCCACGTCCCGGGTTGTAGGTTGTAACATTAGGCTTAGTGTGTATGACTGACTGCATCATGATGTAACTGGTTTAGGGTTAGGCTTTGTGTGTATGACTGACTGCAGCATGATGTAACTGAAGCCACGCATTTAATTAAATTTCAATTTACGTATAATGGATGGCTGCCCCGTGATGTATTAAACGTATTATGTACTAGGTGATATGTCAGATCTGCCAGTGATATAAGGACTATGAATGCTACACATATCTCTACTTTTGAATGTTTATATTAGCTTCGCTTTCCTTCGTGTGTTGGCTGGGTGGCGGACTGGCAAAACTTTAGGAACGCTAATGACCCACCCCCCATCAACCTATTGAGCTGAAATTTAACACATAGACTCGTTGCCGATAACAACTTACTATATCAAATTTTCAGCCACTGCCCCCAGAAATCGGTTTTCCATTTTTCTCAATGAAATTCCCGATAATGCGCTAAATGAGATTTTATTTTTTTAAATATTGCAAGTGCGTTTGGTGTATACATTTTTTTTCTAAAATTGTTGGGGAAATTAATCCGCTGTGTAAAACGGGATGAGAAGTGGAATATTTATATAGTTGAAGGGGGTGAACAAAATGTGCCGTTTCAAGACTTACCGGGGGGGGGCGGGGGGGCGGGAGCACTAACTGCGATTCTTATAAAGGTTGTTACTTATATGAAGTTACTTATATGAAGTTACTTATATGAAGTTACTTATATGAAGTTACTTATAAGAAGTTACTTATATGAAGTTACTTATATGAAGTTACTTATATGAAGTTACTTATATGAAGTTACTTATATGAAGTTACTTATATGAAGTTACTTATATGAAGTTACTTATATGAATGTTCGGTCATACTTTCAGCCGCACCCCACCCCCCCCCCCCCCATTGCTCGATATTAAAATGTATAAAGGATTTTTAGGAAACATTGTTTTTACTGGTGGTTTAATTTTATTTCTAAATTCAAGTTCATTTTATCGACACTTAGACATTTAGAAATTTAGAAATATTTCAAAATTCGTGGATTATTTGCGACATTCAAAACATAAAAAATTGCACATATTTAAGTTATTTTCCCTTGAAATTATTAACACCTCCACCCCCCCACCCCCCCACCCCCCCCCCAGACACACACACACATCTAAGCCTAAAGAGAATACTCAATTTTTAGCGTGTGTGGTTAGGGTTAGGGTTAGGGTTAGGGTTAGGGTTAGGGTTTCAGAGGTAATTTGCAAAATTAACCAGCAAAAAAGCTAGCTGCCTTTTAACACATTCCCAGAATCTCTAAGTCCAATAGGACACACCTTCAGATGCTTGTCCTATTTAATAAGCATTAAATGGAACTGCGCGTTTATCTCAATGCGCATTATTTTATAGCGGAAAATCTTTCCTCAATAGCTTCTGTGGATTAAAAAAAACTTAAAAACTTTTTATTGGCAATGTTAAATCTGAAATTGACTTCCTATCAAATGAAATTGTGGCAGATACGAACAACTGAGTTTCTGTCAGATGAAATTTGTGACAGATACGAACAATTGAGTTTCTGTCAGATGAAATTTGTGACGGATACGAACAGTTGAGTTTCTGTCAGATGAAATTTGTGACAGATACGAACAGTTGAGTTTCTGTCAGATGAAATTTGTGACAGATACGAACAATTGAGTTTCTGTCAGATGAAATTTGTGACAGATACGAACAATTGAGTTTCTGTCAGATGAAATTTGTGGCAGACAAGAAAAATAACCAACGGAACTCAAATAAACACAAAAAAAAAGGAAACAAACTAAACGATTTTTTAAAATGTTTTTTTAATAGAATATGACAAGAACTGTCAACAGCCAATTAACAAAATAGAAGGTGGTGCACTGAATTGACAATGTCTTATGTTAAATGTGATGACTGTGGGGCACTGAACTGACAAGGCCTTACGTAGTTGTGGTTACCACGGTGCACTGAATTGACAACGCCGTACGTTACATGTGTGCACGTACATCGACAAGTGCCCTCCATGTTTCGTTTCACTAGATATGCTTGACCCGTCCCACATACTTCACTGCCCGTGTTTTAAGGAGGTTGGGTGGGGGAGGGGGGATAAGATGCTTAGATTGTTTATAGATCCACCAATGGCTCCGCCCCTGACATTCAACTCGTTGGCTGTAATAAAATCTAAGTCTAAAGCAACACGCGGCGACCATTTCAAAACTTGTTATAGTGAATATTTGTTTAATGTATTACAACCAGGCAATACGTCCTTATTTCTTTGTACACTGACCATCACATCAGATGTGACATCTATCCACAGTGTCATGTGGACTGTTCCACTAATTAGCTTCTGTGGTCGGAAAAAAAGGGGGGGGGGGGTAATTAACATGTGTAATTATAATCAAGTCTGATCTCAGGAGAAACACACCACACACACAAAGTATCACCGTCCGGTACAGTACAGCCGGTACACTACAGACGGTACAGTACAGCCGGTACAGTACGGACGGTCATCGTCTCACTCGAGTCGGCTCCGTGTTGATAAGCGTTGTAATGTGATCGTGTTTACATCAGTGCTAGGGTTGTTGGTTGCGAGAGTATTGACAAGACACCTCTGTTTTGTTGCACTGTTAGACGAAATGTCTGGTCTCGGATTCTATTACAGTTTTAGTGTGATCTTATCTCCCTTTTGACCATAGAGCTTGTCAGAAAGTGCAGAAATGGCATAAATTAAAAATAGTTAAAATATTACAATAACAAATAGTGGATTTCTTTAAAGTAACTGAGTTCCGAAAATATAATTGTAAAAAACTTTTCTCTGAACCAATCTTGTTTTATTTTGCAGTATACAGTTAAAGAAAGAATCATTTCTGTTTTATTAACATAATCTGTTTTATGAAAACCCTTGCATATTCAATGACTTCTATATTACAATGGATTGTTATATCTAATGGAGTAAATTAAGTTTCCCTTGAATATTCAACCAAGGACGACCCACCTCCACCCTGGCACGGGAACTTTTTAAAACTGTGAAGTATGAATGAACGAATGAAACAAAAAAACAAATTCCTCTTGCATTTCTTGAACTTTGACCTTTCTTTCCCCCCCCCCTTCTCTCTCTTTTTCGGGCGTTGTTTGAAGCCCTATAGACTATAAAACAGATTCTTGTTCTTGCTCACGTGAAGCTTTCACAACTGGGATGAGGATGGGGGTTGGGGGTAAGTTAGGGGTGATGACGCGACAGACAGTGTCAGGAACGGGACGTAACTGGTGATCTCCTCTAGGAGAGTCCCGTCATTTTAATGACAGTTATCCGTCCAATAATATGGCTGTGGACATAGGTCCCACTTTCCAACCTCGTGGGATCCAGGTCCTAATTAACATAATTCATATAGTTTCAAATGCAGAGTTTTATTTTATTTCTCAGACGCCTGCCAGAAAAATCAAATACCTGCTCCTATCTCCCCCCCCCCCCCATTTTTTTTGGAGAAACTAAGGGCCCCCGTTCTGATCTGGTATAACCGAGGATTCCCCAAGTTGATCCCATAACAACACTGTCCGTTGTCGGAAGTCTGTTTAAACTTTTAAATTCATAAAAGGTTAATTATTAATTTGAGAATAGGGGTTCTAATTTCATGTCTGTTTTTTTCTTTTTGAAAAATTAAAAAAATTCAGTACTTATCTCTAAATAGGAAACCCATATGACCAGAAACTTCAAATAAATAAACGGTTCAAGGTTCAGTGCACAACGCCCCATAGATTTCCTCTAAATTTTAAATAACATCAACTTATTCTAACTCTATCCCTAAACGCGTATTCTAACCCTAACAATTGAATCTAAATGATATTACCGAGAAAAGAAATTCAGCATGTGGGGTAACGACAAAATCAAGAGGAATAATCATGTTAATATAATCAAATAATCATGTTAATATAATCAAATAATCATGTTTTAATCGTCAACCATGCACCTCGATACAGTGGCTTCGGATCGTTGTATTCATCTATAACACACCCAAATAAGGCACCCCCACCCACACACACATTAGGTATTGCATGGACGTCGCGAGGGGGGTGCACTAAGGTTAGTTGTAATTACACATCCCAGGGATTTGTCGAAAATACAACAATGCATGGGCGTGCCTACAACTTTTATTTTGTGGATTAGGGGATTTCGTGTGAACATAGGCATTATAGTAAAGTTATGCTAGCAGATGTGGCGTCTGATGGGGGCTACCCTGGTGGGTTAAGAGATCTCGTGGGAACATAGGTATTATAGTCAAGTTATGCTAGCAGAGGTGGCGTCTGATGGGGTTACCCTGGTGGGTTAAGGATCTCGTAGGAACATAGCTTTTATAGGAAAGTTATGCTAGCAGAGGTGGCTTCTGATGGGGGTACCCTGGTGGGATTGTTTCTCATAAGGTGGTTTCTGGTGGCGCGACCTCTGGGTGGTTTTGTTCATGATGTGTTTGTTTCTGATTGGTTAGATTCTGATGATGGTACCTGGTGGGTTGTTTCCTAGTCGGTTGGTTCCTGCTGGGTTGGTTCTATTGTGGGTTGGTTGATGTTGCGTTGTTTCGGGTAGGGTAGTTTCTGTAAGGGTTGATTCTGTAAGGGTTGTTTATGGTATGTTAGTTTCTCATAGTTTGATTCTGATGGCATGGAAAAGGAAACAATTGGATACACAATTAGATAAACATTTAGATTAACATTTTGATAAACAATTAGATAAACATTTAGATAAACATTTAGATAAAGATTTTGATAAATTTTTGTAATAGAATTTATAAAATACAAAAAATATTTAAAAGTTAGCTCTTAGCCCCCCAAAACCCAGATTATTATTTCCTTAGCAACCTGAATGCGGCTCGGCCAGCCGGCCACAAATCGGTTTTGACTCCGAAAAACATGATTCTTGAACAGTTCTTGAAATAAATTTGGCTCTCACAATTTGTTTCATTGGCCTGCTGCTGATTTTCGACTCTTTTGACTAATGAGTTTGACGACCACTGTTATTGACAGATAACGTTACGCTTATAAATTTAATATTTTGTTATTTTCAAGTATGAAGTTGAACAAAGAACCGGTAATTTTGTCTCAGGTTTTCTGGTACATGTGTGTTTGTGATCATGTCACCACTATGGGGCGTTAATCATAAATGGGAGCGGGTGGCTGAGAAGCTAGGATACTAAAATGTTAGCTACACATACGCCCTTTGGTGTCATAAAATGGAAGAATGGGCATCTGCTGTTAACCAACTCACTGAAAATGCCATAGAGATTTCTAATAAACTCTCCAAATACATTCACTTGATCTATAAAACTCTTTCTTAAACATACAATTATCAACTGTTTTTCCTGGTTATATTTTCCTTTTTCTATTCTAAAAAGCCTCAAACCAAAATGCATTTTTCTTCTATAAACCATTTATTTTCACCTTGCTAATTCCTTCCATCCAACTGTATACTGACTTGACCGTCATGACGTCATATTATTATTTCATTTCCTACCCCATTAACATAAGCCGGGAACCAAGCAATAGAAGTCCAAGATGTACCGAGGGGGTCCAATACAAGTCCAAGATGTACCAGGGTGGTCCAATACAAGTCCAAGATGTACCAGGGTGGTCCAATACAAGTCCAAGATGTACCAGGGTGGTTCAGTACAAGTCAAAGATGTACCAGGGTGGTCCAATACAAGTCCAAGATGTACCAGGGTGGTCCAATACAAGTCCAAGATCTACCGGGTGGTCCAATACGAGTCCAAGATGTACCAGGGTGGTTCAGTACAAGTCAAAGATGTACCATGCAGGGTGGTCCAAAACAAGTCCAAGATGTGCCAGGGCGGTCCAGTACAAGTCAAAGATGTACCAGGATGGTAAAGTACAAGTCAAAGATGTACCAGGGTGGTCCAATACAAGTTCAAGATGTACCAGGGTGGTCCAGTACAAGTCCAAGATGTACAAGGGTGGTCCAGTACAAGTCCAAGATGTACCGAGTGATTAAATGGATTTTTTAAAACAAAAACGTATTTCCCCATCATATATTAACTCAATTATTTCAGTTGAACCATTGGTCTTGAGTTTAATTTATTTCAATGCAATTTTTTAAAAAGAATCTATGAACTAAATATAGAAATGTTTATATCTAATTTTAAAATATTATCGGGGACTTCATCGGATTAAATTACATCCAATGAACCTAATGTTTTACCACCCTTCAGTATGTTGGACCACCCTTCAGTATGTCGGACCACCCTGCAGTATGTTGGACCACCCTTCAGTATGTCGGACCACCCTGCAGTATGTCGGACCACCCTGCAGT
The DNA here is from genome assembly GCA_964017045.1 of Omphiscola glabra. NCBI lineage: Eukaryota > Metazoa > Mollusca > Gastropoda > Lymnaeidae > Omphiscola > Omphiscola glabra. The sequence continues at coordinate 359,773 of OZ024799.1, forward strand.
ATGTCGGACCACCCTGCGGTATATCGGACCACCCTGATTTAAACATTAAAACTGTACATGGTGGTTTATGCAATGTGTACAAATTAAGTTTTCTTTGCATTTTTGTTTGAAACTTTACATAAAATAACAACCTTATTATATTTTGCCTTTTTTGTTGTTGTTGATAATCTTATTTATGAATATTATTTTAATGATTTCAGCAGCAAATATCAAAATTGTTAATTTTTTTATCTTCCGATTTGATTTTTGTCAATTGCATTCCAGATCGATGTTGATTGTTACATTTTTTTTTTACATTCGTAACTCTTCATTCCAAACAAACCGCTCCTCGGCCTTCCAACCCTTCAATATTTTATGACATTATAGATGCTTGTTTTGAGGTTTCTGACGTAATTTTATAGGAAATGTCCTAGTGTTGACATGTAATAGTTTTGATATGTATTATTGTAGATACGCAATCGTGCTGATAAGTATTAGAGATGATTCTAATTAGAAATGTAAAAGTGTTGATAGTAAAGTCGTGTATAATTTTGTGGACATGTTAGAGTTTGATATGGGTTGATATCGATGTACAGTGATAGAACGATACACTTGGTATCTTACAAACGTTATTCAAATTTTTTTTTTTAATCCCGCCAAAACATTGCGGCAATAATGCGTGAACACAGCGATACAGCCATAAGTATCGCACCTATTGAACACAGCGATACAGCCATAAGTATCGCACCTATTGAACACAGCGATACAGCCATAAGTATCGCACCTATTGAACACAGCGATACAGCCATAAGTATCGCACCTATTGAACACAGCGATACAGCCATAAGTATCGCACCTATTGAACACAGCGATACAGCCATAAGTATCGCACCTATTGAACACAGCGATACAGCCATAAGTATCGCACCTATTGAACACAGCGATACAGCCATAAGTATCGCACCTATTGAACACAGCGATACAGCCATAAGTATCGCACCTATTAAACACAACATTACAGCCATACATACATACCTAGAGAATTATTATTTGTGTTTGGGAACATTTAAGTAATTAGAAATAAATCTCAAATAGATTTTCCTGCCGTTGGACTCCAACAATATCTTTGACTACTTAGATTCAACTCAGTATAGATGTGAATCACAATTGTCATGTGAGAGAGAAGACATGGGGAACAAAGATGGGTTGGATAACTCAATGAAAAAAAATTCAGAATTCAAACATTTTATATTGATACGTCAGAGAGAGGACAGAGACACGAAGAATGGGACGTGGAGGGGGAAAGTGAGGGAAGAAGAGCGAAAGAGAGAGAGAAGAGAAAGAGAGAGCGGGGGGGGGGGGGAATGGAGAAATAAGAATAAGCATCACTATTTCTAAGTCATGGAAGGAAATAACACAACCAATTTTTTTATTATTCACTATTTAAACCAGATATTTACTGAAAAAGATGAAGACATTAATAATACTTATGTATGGCTACCTTTCCCATGGACCCCACCACCAAACGTAGGCATGGCTACCCGTCCCATGGACCCCTAACACCAAACGTAGGTATTGCTACCTATCCCATGGACCACTACCACCAAACGTAGACATGGCTACCCATCCCATGGACCCCTACCACCAAACGTAGACATGGCTACCTATCCCATGGACCCCTACCACCAAACGTAGGTGTGTTAAATGTCTAAAAAGTTTTTAAAAATAAATCTTCTTGTCATGATGACGTTGTAATTTTGTAAATAACCACATACATGTTTTACTGATGGACATGTTTTACTATGGACATGTTTTACTGATGGACATGTTTTACTGATGGACATGTTTTACTGATGGAGGTGTGTTACTGATGGACGTGTGTTACTGATGGACATGTTTTACTGATGGACGTGTGTTACTGATGGACATGTTTTACTGATGGACGTGTTTTACTGATGGACATGTTTTACTGATGGACGTGTGTTACTGATGGACGTGTGTTACTGATGGACGTGTGTTACTGATGGACGTGTGTTACTGATGGGCGTGTGTTACTGATGGACGTGTGTTACTGATGGACGTGTGTTACTGATGCAGTATTGCCAAAGTTGATCAATGAACCATTGTATTTATCTTTTTACATTTTGTCTCAACTTCAATTTTTAAACCCAATGATGTGGCTGAGTGGCTGTGTGGCTGGGGTCGTCAATTTAATATTCAACCTTACCACTAATCTTCGATTAAATTTATTCTTACTTTTTAAAATTTGTTTATCTTTAAAAAAAACAATTATAAAATGTTTATGATATTTAGTGGCTTAAGTTGTGTGGATATCTATGTGATGGCAGCGTTTACCTGGCATGTAGTGACTTTTTGTTAATGTCTATGTAATGGCAGCGTTTACCTGGCATGTAGTGACTTTTTGTTAATGTCTATGTAATGGCAGCGTTTACCCGGTATTATTGTATGTATATAATTTTTACGTAAATACGTTCTAGAGTAAAAACATATGCACGTGTGTTTGATCGTCACGGGTTCCTTGTCCATGTTCATTCATGAGGAAAAATAGTCAAGTAGTGCATAGCAAGTGTCATTCAATGGTGCGTGTCATTCAATGGTGCGTGTCATTCAATGGTGCGTGTCATTCAATGGTGCGTGTCATTCAATGGTGCGTGTCATTCAATGGTGCGTGTCATTCAATGGTGCGTGTCATTCAATGGTGCGTGTCATTCAATGGTGCGTGTCATTCAATGGTGCGTGTCATTCAATGGTGCGTGTCATTCAATGGTGCGTGTCATTCAATGGTGCGTGTCATTCAATGGTGCGTGTCATTCAATGGTGCGTGTCATTCAATGGTGCGTGTCATTCAATGGTGCGTGTCATTCAATGGTGCGTGTCATTCAATGGTGCGTGTCATTCAATGGTGCGTGTCATTCAATGGTGCGTGTCATTCAATGGTGCGTGTCATTCAATGGTGCGTGTCATTCAATGGTGCGTGTCATTCAATGGTGCGTGTCATTCAATGGGGCGTGTCATTCAATGGTTGGTTCACTTAAGACACGTTCCTGTACTTTTATTTAATATGTAATAATATCAGAAGGTAAGGTAGAGTTGACAGTGGCAATGATGAGAAATACATTCCAAGCAGTGACATTGTCACATACTTACATTCCTTTAAAGGAAGAAATGCAATACATTTATTTCATTGGTAGCTGTACATATATTTTTTTTAAATTGAAAAATCGTTTTGTCATATTTGATTTATGTTGTAAATGAAATCAGTTGACACTATGGCAAACGCAACTCCGAAACAACTCCAGCATACGTCCTTAGATTTTAATTATTGTAATCTCCGGCTAAATGGCTGCAAGAAATCAAATTGATTTAAATGTGTCTTCCATAGGACACCCGTCCCACCCCACATTTTGTCCCCCCACAATCAGTGACTTGATCCTCACGTGACATGCAAGTACTCGAACGTGACGTGCACGTAATCGAGTTCATTGTGTAAGTCATAAAGATACTCATATTATTATTTGTTAAACGATCTATTATGATACTCATATTTAATATAGTAATAAAGTATTCCACTCGGATTGAACCTTAACTAGGTCGATTTGTATTTATTAGCGTTAAATTAAGGCAAGGTGTTTCGTTTTCTGAAATAACCTTAGTAATAATAATAATCCATTCCATGTCTATTTGCACGATGATATTCTGATCTACTGTAATTGTGTAAATAGACGCAACATTACCTATTTATAGACGTGTACTCAATACATTTGTTAAGTGTGCCTTTTTTTCATTAATTACAAAATGATTTTTTTTTAAAAATTGATCATATAATCATTATAATCACCAAACCTTCCTGTTATAAACTGAAATAAAATTTATTTTAATAAACGACCCATTGCGTTGTATCTCGACTATATCAAAAACATGTGCTGTCCTGGTGCATATCAAAAACATGTGCTGTCCTGGTGCATATCAAAAACATGTGCTGTCCTGTTGCATATCAAAAACATGTGCTGTCCTGGTGCATATCAAAAACATGTGCTGTCCTGGTGCATATTAAAACATGTGCTGCCCTGTTGTAAATAAAAATATATTTTCTGTCCTGGTGAATAGATGTGCTATCCTTGGGTATAAAAAACATATGCTCCTCTTGTGTGTATCAATGACCTCAATATTATCTTTCTAGGTCAACATTGTCACATTCTCTAGTTGTGAGCTTCAATTTAACTATTGGCATTCTATCACTCAGTGGCGTAGGAAATGGGATGAGCGGGGGGGGGGGGGGTTAGTGTCCGCCCCCGAGCGCATTTTTTCTTTCTATGGAGGGGTGACATTTTCGGCCAAAAGAATGGGGTTCTTTTCATGGAAAGGGGAGGGGGCATAAATCTTAGCCCATCTGAGGCGGCACTAACCATAGCTTGGCCACTTCAGACACACATAATTTCATCATGTACCATTTCTTGTCTCTTTAGATAAGTACTTCCAGCGGGTACTAACAATAACTAGGCCACTTCAGTCACACACATTTTCATCATGTACCATTTCTTGTTTCTTTAGTTAAAGTATTTCCAGTGGTGTTGCTAGGTTCTGTACCGCCCTGGTCGCGACCAACATTTCCCACCCCACTTTCACGAAAAAAACTCAGAAGATTGCCGAAAATGCCGACCCAGTATATATATACTGGTCGGTTATATAGGTCAGCTATATAGGTCAGTCATATAGATTAGTCATCAAGGTAGTCTTTGACTTTGATTGACCTTGGACAAGACCGCACTGTACCAGTTATATAGACTAACAAGAAGGTGATAAAGGAATCAATTAAGTCAATCTTTTTATTCAGTAATTTAAAAGGCTGCACCTATTGGTACCCGGTGACCAGAAGAAGAGGTTGTGATTAAAAAAACTATTAAAAATATTATTGTTGGGTTTGTAAGACAAAGTGAGGTATCAAATGATGAGGTATCAAATGAAAGATAATTGAATGGACTGTACGCAAGAACACTTATTTCTTCATTTTAACTAAAATAAACTACCACAAATGATATCCAAATAGCATTTAGTCTAATGGTACCCGGGTACGAATGGCGGCGCTGCGTGTCTGTGTCTGAATAGCCACTTCGAATTTAATATCTGTTTAGTACAGTGATTCTCAGCCTTCCTAATGCAGCGACCCTTTAATACAGTTACTCATGTTGTAGCGACCCCCAGCCACACAATTATTTTTGTTTTTGCTTCGTAACTGTAGAGTATATCTGTTATTAGATGGTCTTAGGCGACCCCTAGGAAAAGGTCGCACGACCCCCAAAGGTGTCGCGACTCACAGGTTGAGAACCGCTGGTTTAGTACATCAACTCGACAAAGACCACTGTGGTCATCAAGTCCGCATCGACACGTCCTCACACCTGCCAGAAGATTCACCTCACTGATTTAGTTAGTGTATTTACACAATGCTACGTAGATATAATGTGAGACGCTGTCAAGTTGTATAACCAGGCCCGAAGGTAATGGTTCCTGTTTCCCTTGACCAGTAGGGAGGGGGGCCTCGTATATTAAAGAGGCTCAAAGTTGTGATGTTGTAAAACAAGCTTTAAATATCAAATGTGAATGTCCTGGGCAATTGAAAGGTTGTAGAGGGAGTGTGGGGCAATTGAAAGGTTGTAGAGGGAGTGTGGGGCAATTGAAAGGTTGTAGAGGGAGTCAAAATGTCACGTGACGCCTATGCTTATAAGATAGTGGATAACTGTGAAGGTTATATAACCAGATAAAATGTGTCTTGATTTTTACAGCAATCACATACAACTATGACATACAGCTATAGTGTTTTATAAAATAATTTAAGAGATGATTAGGTAAAATGTCACAAGATTGACATCTCAACCCTGACGAATGGTAGCGCCACCGATGTGTGGGTTGAGCTATTCCGAGAATGACAACTCTGCAAAGTACACGTGATGGTGGCCGGTGATAAGCACAATGATAAACTCAGATATCGAGCTGGTAGGTATGCTAGATTAGAGAGCAAAGATACGGAACGAACTGCCACACGAAGATACACAACAAGAGAAGTAGTCCACCTAAGTAGACTGATCTAGTTTAAAAAAAAAAACACTTTATTTCATTGATAAGAGAGCCATGCAGAGCATAAGCAAAAATCGCCTTAATTTTTGCCTGGTCTGTCTGCTAGCTAAAGTCCTTCATGATTGTGTTTTATTGTGTAATCAGTGGGTTGGTTAATATGATAAAGTGCGTAAAGAAATTGCGTACTAATAAAAATCGATTTTCTTTCCACACCTAGCATCAGTTTAATTCAGGATAAGTTTAATGTTTCTCTGATGGTCCAAAAGTTTATCTCATTTGGTCCTTATGGTTCAAACGTTTCTCTCATTTGGTCATTGTGGTTCAAACGTTTCTCTCATTTGGTCATTGTGGTCCAAACGTTTCTCTCATTTGGTCATTGTAGTCCAAAAGTTTATCTCATTTGGTCCTTATGGTTCAAACGTTTCTCTCATTTGGTCATTGTGGTCCAAACGTTTCTCTCATTTGGTCATTGTGGTCCAAAAGTTTATCTCATTTTGTCCTTATGGTTCAAACGTTTCTCTCATTTTGTCCTTGTGGTCCAAACGTTTCTCTCATTTGGTCATTGTGGTTCAAACGTTTCTCTCATTTTGTCCTTGTGGTCCAAAAGTTTATCTCATTTGGTCCTTATGGTTCAAACGTTTCTCTCATTTTGTCCTTGTGGTCCAAACGTTTCTCTCATTTGGTCATTGTGGTTCAAACGTTTCTCTCATTTTGTCCTTGTGGTCCAAACGTTTCTCTGCGTACACGGGGTGTACATTTGTATACACGGCTTTAACAGTAATTCTGTATTTGAAATTTATTATTTTCTTGTATTGTTTCGCTATTTTTATAATTGTTTAAAACTATTTCGACTTTTTGATCAAAAAATCATTTTCCGGTAAAATTTAAAATAATTCCACATTCATGATGGCTTCTGGGGAAAAGAATATGCTTTCAGGTAAATGTTTTGTACAGTCACAGACCTGTTACCTGTAACGATTTTGTCGTACAATGTACGATTTTGAGATGTATTCATGATATATACTGTATGTTTATTTTTTTACTATTAAGATGATGATTTTGTGATGATGTTGTACGATTTTAAGAGTTCGATGGTTGGTAAACAGTTCTGCAGTCATAACTCATTTTGAAAAGATACTTAAAGTGTTTTTCTTTGTGAAAATATAATTTTATTTTTATTAAAAAAATTCTGTGTGCTACAGTACAGAATTCACAGCAGGCTTCAAATAAGTGAAGTGAGATAATAGGTTTGATCGCCATTAATAGGATCATACTAGCTAGATAGGCCTATCTAGTTGTATTGTGTTTGTTTATCATTAAATTAGTGTCAATTTGGCTAATGTTGGAAGATATTACCATGACGTCATGTTGCTGATGACTTTAGGGTTCAGGTTAGGTTTAGGGATAGATTTAGGGTTCAGGTTAGGTTTAGGCTTAGGGATTTAGCCTAAATTTTAGGAAAGGCAACGACTATTGGTAGTTAACTAGAGAGCTATTGGTACTGTACTATTAGTATTAGTAGTTTACTATCAAAAACTAATAATAATAATACTAATTAGTGATAGATTGATATAGTGCAGTGTTGACAAAGTATTGTTGGGACTTTTTTTTTAAAGTACATCACGAAAAATACTGAAATCACTCTTATTACTTATTAAGTAGGTCTTTGTTTCTGACATCTGGTTGAGGTGCACTTCAAACTTTATTTCGTGTCTAGTCTCATAAATTGACTCTAAATCGGATTTTCAATGACAATAGGGCTTGTCATTTCTCAGACCGGAAAACGTCATAGCGCACTACGTAATGTTACTATTTTTATAACGGCGGACAAATAAATCTGAAAACATGGTATACAACGAAGAATTTTTTCTAAAACTGGTACCCAACACTAAACAAAAATTGAAATTGGAATGATAATCAAAATGTTAGTTCACAAACTTTTTTGGCTTTCTTTTAGCTTTCTACTTCTTTTACTTTTAGCTTTCTACTAGATTCCCATCTAAAAAGAAATCATTAAAATAAAAATGAATGCAAATGGGCTGGGGCAGATTATTTATTATTCTGAAAATAAAAAGATAAAAAACTGTCGGCAATTTAATAACTATACTATAGGCTAAGATTTTTTTTTAACTATGTAATTTAGGAAACTGTGTTACACACTTAGCAAATTTGAAGAAAACACAAATAACACAATAATAATCGATGAAAAGTGCCCTATTTGTAAGAACACGTTAAATTCTTAATTTTTGTTTTTAAAATATCAATTTTTGTAAGTGTTCGTGCTATATGTTAAAAGATACCCAAGATTTCATACACCCTTTCATCCAGGAATCTACACAAATACTATTGATGGACTTTGGGTGCAGGTCAAGCGTAAATTGGCTTGTTTCCAAACTACAAACCCACCCACCCACCCACACCCCAACACAGAGAGAGAGAGAGTAAGAAAGAGAGAGACACACAAAACTGGAACGTGTTTCCGACAGTTGTTAAGTGACTTTTATCACATTTGACCATTTACTAATGGTAAAACATTATTAAACTGACATTCGATTTAGGCCTACTACTACTACTAGTGTTATGAATTAGGCCTACTAACTACTAGTGTTATGAATTAGGCCTACTAACTACTAGTGTTATGAATTAGGCCTACTAACTACTAGTGTTATGAATTAGGCCTACTTAGACTAACTACTAGTGTTATGAATTAGGCCTACTAACTACTAGTGTTATGAATTAGGCCTACTACTACTAGTGTTTTGAATTAGGCATACTTTCTAGTAACTAACTACTACTACTAGTGTTATGAATTTTGGACCTGCGTTCGAATGATCCCAATCCCCTAACACCACTAATTAGTGTGTTTCTCTCGATCTCTCTCAAAAAGTATTATGTCATTTTATTATTGAGATTGTGGATTTTTTAAAGTGGTGTAAATATTTCATTAAATATAGTTGAAAACAATGTTTTGATTTAGGTTAAGAGTCACTTCGCTAACATAGCAGTACTGAACAGTGTTGGCATTTTGTCCGCATAATTACCCGGATGATTACAGCAGTTCTATTTATAGATTTCCGCCATTAAATGACAAGCCCTATTCAATGCATACTACACTTATTTTTATCTGTTTGTTTATATTTTATGTATCATGGCTTATGTTTTCATCGGATTATGTGCTGTTACAGACATAAATTCTGCATTACATTATAATTGCATTAAATTATTATTATTATATACTGAGACTGGTATATATATATATATGTATGTAATATATAGAGGCCTAGAATATATTAATAATATAAGTGTAGGCCTAGCTCCACCCCAATAATTATTTATAGGACCCATTATTCATATATCATGTAATTGTAATGACATATGATGATTCTTAAGGCATAAGTAAAAATGTACACAAAATATTCACTTTCCTTTGATATTGAAATATCCTATATTTAATCACAAATCACACTATTCCAAAATAGAATTATTATATAAGCCTCAGTATTCTCAAAGAAAAAACACACTTTCTTCCACAATAATCCAAGAAATACATAAGATGTTACTTAAAATTATCATAAAATACTGTAATTACCTTAACCAAATGACTATAACTTATGTTAAATTCTATCAACAGCCAAAGTTGATTCAAACAATACAGGTTGATTTGTGAAACAACTTTACTAACATAAAATAAATGACATACTATTTTTTTGTCATATTCAAACATTCATATGATATGGGACTAAAATACATTATATAGAAAATGGTCAAATAAAAAGTGTAATCGTCAATTTTAACTTAATGAAACAAATAATCCCTTTATTATTAGTTTATACTTTTTTTTAAATTTGAAATTAATATCTAAAGAATATTATTATTATGATTTTTTAGGAAATTAAAAAAAAAATATTTAGACATAATTAATTAATTACAAATAAGTGACGAGTCAGCATATTTAATATATATATAAATAGGAATATAATAAAGATTTTTAAAAAAATTTTTTGCGGAATATTAACAAAAACTAACTTATATTTTGTGGTTTTATTTGGGAGTACTCTTATTAAACTATGTTCCCTGTAAATATTATTTTTTTTTCTCCTTTTATAATAAAGTTATAGGCCTTTAAAAAAAAATCAAAATGAGGGTCACAACATGTGGAGGAAATTCCCATAGTGAAAAAGTGGTTTTGAGGTCCCTACTAAAAAATTCATAACTTTTGAACCACTTGAGCTAGAAAGTTGATCTTGGTGTTTTTGTAATCTATTCTCCAGGCTTTATACAGCTGTAGTGTTTTTATATTTTAAAAAAAATATTTTGAAATTTTCATCAAAGTTCCTACATAAATTCACATAATATCACATAAGATTTTGACTGGCTAAGACTAAATCTAATGAGTAGTCTTATCTATCAATTTTATGTAATTTTCTAGGCATAATACACAGTACAAAGATGTACGTCCTAATTTCAATTCTCACTATAAAGCTATAGTAGGCTATTTATCTGCCGTAAAGTTAAAGCCTAAACTAAAATAATTTTGTTTGATCAGAATGAGATTTGAATCCCGGTTCTATTTTAAATGCATTTGTAATCTCTACAATTAGATCTTTAATTACGGTAAAATAGTATCTATTTTTACAATGTCTCATTAGGTAAGCCTACTTTGACATAAATTTTTAATATTGTCTTATTGCCATAAATGATACATTATTTTAAATGGCTAGCTATGAGCTTTGCAAAAATACCAATTTCATCTTTCTAGCTTTTATAGAAATGAAGTTATGATTTTTTAAGTGAATTTTTGTAACCACTTTCTTTATCTTTGTATTTAACTGTAAAAACTTGTGACCGACTTTCCAAATTTCTGCCTTATTTTGCCCACAACTTTTTTATTTTAAAATATAATGCTACCACATTTTCAGGAGACATTCTCAATGCAATATACAACACAATGAACAACAAAACTTTAACATAACATCAAGAATGTGCATTTTGGATACTTTTATTTGCGAGTATGTTACAAAAAAAGTGAATTAAAAAATTGGAACAATCATAATTTATGAAGAAAAACCCCCAGAAAATAACATGTTTATTGAATTTAAACTAATTTTATAAAGGTATTGTTACATTTTAAATCAATTATCATATTTATAAAAAGGTAAGTATTCTTTTTTATATATAAAATTGATGGATATAATTATATATATATGTAAAAGTGAAAATTTGTTTGTGGGTTTGTTCCACAAAAGCTTTAAAGGCTTTTACATGGATTGATGGATCTTGACCAAACTTGGTACATATATCCATCAATATGCAGAAGGAACTCTTACGGGGTCGAGAACTTTTAATAACATTTCGTGTGGGGCCGGGGGCCCCGAATTTGTTTTTTTCTTATTTGAGCTATATAAAAAATTAAAAACAAATACTCCTACGTGAATGGATGGATATCGATCAAACTTAGTACATGTAAACTTGATTATCCATATTCAAATACCGAAGGGTACTGAACTCATAATATCCATTCTTCTGGGGCCGGGGGCCCCATTTCATTTTTCCTTATATGAGCTATATAAATATCGATAGGGTTAATACTCTTACATGAATTGATGGATCTTGACCAAACTTAGTACACATACACTTGATTATCCATACTCAAATACTACAGGGTACTGAACTCATAATATCCATTCCTCTGGGGCTGGGTCCCTATTTCATTTTTCCTTATGTAAGCTTTATAAATATTAATAGACTTAGACAACACTATAGGTTCTATGTGAATTGATGGATATATGCCTAGGGTGAGCGCAATACACATCACTGTCCGTACTGAAATATCGGTGGATTTAAAACTAATGATATCCAGTCTAGAACTTTCCAGAAAGTTCGATAAATTTAAAACGCTATATCTATGGCATTTATTCAATAGATTTTAATGGAACAAATTTTAAATTCATAACTTACCTGAATGATTTTTATAGGGCCCCATCGCAGGCAAAACTAATTCGGTACAATTATGGAATGGGCCCTCGGGGCCCCTCTTTTAACTTAAATGTCCTTTAGTTATAGAAATGCGTTTAGTTGTATAATTTTTCGTATTCGAAGAATAATTACTTAGAAAAGACAGTTTTTACACAGTTTGAGGAGGATAATACATTTAATCTAGAATGTTCCAGAAAGTTCTAAAGGTCAATGGGCTTAATACTTCTACATGGATGGATGGATCTTGATCAAATTTGGAACATATATCCATCATTATCCGGAAGGAACTCTTAAGGGGTGATGAACTTTTTATGACATTCCGTTTCGGGTCGGGGGTCCCGAAATTAATTTTTACTTATATGAGCTATATAAATAAAATGACCGATAAATACTCCTGCATGAATAGATGGATCTTGACCAAACTTAGTACATACACACTTTATTATCCATATTCAAATATCGAAAGGTACTGAACTTATAATATCAATTTCTCTGGGGCCTGGGGGGCCCCATTTAATTTTTCCTTATATAAGCTATATATAAATATCAGCATGCTTTGACCTGTACCCCACCAGTATCAGGATCCTACAGTTATCGTTATCCCACTGGTATCGATATACACCGGGATCGGAATACCGGCGGGACTGGGATCTTACCCGAATTGGGATCCAGAGCGATCAGAATCCCACAGGGAAAAGGTATACTAACTGGAGCGGGATAGCTTTGGCACTGGGAGCCCACCGGGATCGGAATAATTAGAATGCTATAGTCTGTTGAAGTTCCTTGCTCCGATTGCTATCCCGGAAAATTTGCCGGGTATATCCGCTAGTTATAATTAAAAATTACTCAAATAAAATTATCCATAAGTTATAAGACTAAAGGTAAGGACACACGGTCTAAGTAGGGTAAGTATTAGAATGTTACATTAACTTAACAATTATTTAAAATGTATATTTTAATACCTTATTAAATTAAAAAGATACTAACTTTAATTAGGCATGTAAGTGTGGTTGTAGTAATAATAGTAATAAAAGTTTGGTTAAGTGAAAAATATTAAGCTTAGGTCTAGGCCTAAATAGACTAAGATATTAATAACTGTTGTTTATAATAATAACTGATATGTAGGCCTAATTTTAGTAATATTCTCACAAATGAGTAGCCATTAATAAGAGCATAACAACTATTATTATTGAGATTACTATCATTTTCATAAAACTATTAATTATTGATTCAATACTGTACATCGATAAACTGACTTAGTACCGGTGGTACACACAATTTTTAACGTAAAATTTAAAAGCACCTTTGGTCACTACATAAACTTATATCTTTTCTTAAATTTTGTAAAATTATTTATTTTAAACTTCTTATAATTATTCAGATGTTAAAGGATTTTACTATAACGAATCACTTCATAATTGACAGTGACAATAGCCATTTCCTGCTTCTTGATAAAAAAAAAGAATAATGGGGACATTTTCAAGCTTCCAGTTTTGTTAGTGTTGAAGATCTTGCATAACTTTTTCGAGACACGGTCAATGATAATAACTCAAAAAAGGAAAAAACTCAGAAAAAAATGTAGATTCTGTAGCACTAAACCTTTTTTAGGTGCCTTAACTAGTAAAAAAGTATTTATGTGATTTGTATACGTACAGCGCCATAATAATAATACTGTCCGTGATACACAAAAAATCTAGTAGCATAAATCAATATATCACCGGAACACAAAAACTGATATGTCACTGGTGAGAAAAGCAATTATTTAATAAACAAACATGACGTAGTATGCAATTTTCCATTGATACTGAGTAGCCATATGCCATAATTGTAGAACACAATTTTTTGACATTTTTGTATATGCGCAAAAGGTATGTGTGAGTGACCTTTGAAGTATCTAGTCTCACAATTTCCGTGAAAAATATTAGCTAATTTTTAAAAAAATTTTCCATGTAGGTAGACCTCAAAGACAACATCTTACTGTTGACTATGTACTGGATCACCTTGATGATTCTGAATTTGATTTGTCCGAGTCGGTTGACTCGAGTGATGAAACGTACAGCCCTGATAATGAGGCGCATGATGATGAAGCGCATCAAAGTACTGATTACGATCATATTGTCAGTGACAAAGATGACAATGCTGGTGTCGGCCCCTCAACGCCCGGAACAACTACCTCAATAAAATGGCGCTCTCCAAGAGAACCATTTAATCCAAATACCAAATGGATAGATAAACTTGATCTGGGGAGTGGATTTTCATCCCCTTGCCAATATTTTCTGGAATATTTCAAGGCTGAAACATTTGAAAAATTTGTGGAGCAAACTAATATATATCATCTTATGAAAACTGGAAAAAACTAAGAAGAGTTGCAAACATTTTTGCAATCACTATTATTATGGGAAACTTAAAATTTCCAAGGATTAGAATGTATTGGCAAAAAGCCACCAGAGTTAATTCCGTTTCTGAAATCATACCTGTGAATCGCTTTATGCTGCTTCGAAGCAGTATACACATTTTTGCTGGAGAAATCAGGGCAAGCCAAAGCTTTTGAACTTTATCAAGGAGCAGGAACTGGAATTCCTAAAAATAAAACACATTTAGGACTTGTTGTTGTCCTTCTAGCACAAAGCATGCATCCAAACAAAAACTGCAAACTTTTTTTTTGGACAATTTCTTTACTGGACTTCCTCTCATTAAGGAATTAAAATGGTTAGGGATTATTCATTAGGAGTTGTTAAATCCAACAGAATGATGGGGTGTGTTATGAAATCAGAAAAAGTCCTGAAAAAAGATGGTCATGGATCAACCGACTGTAAAGTTAGTGCAGAAGGAGATATTTGTATGGTCAGGTGGATGGACAATGAACCAGTTACAATAGCTTCCAGTTTTGTTGGTGTTGAAGATCTTGATAAAGTTCGATGATGGAGTGCGGGTAGCAAAGAATTTATTTCTGTTGAGACACCAAAATGCATACAGGTCTATAATGACATTATGGGCAGAGTAGACAAAATGGACTTTCTTATTTCAAAGTATAGGATTAAAGCTAAAACAAAGAAATAGCCAGTTTGAATGATATTTCATTTTATAGACTTTGCTCTTTGAAATTCATGGTATCGTGACATTGAAATTTAAAATGGATCCCCCAAAAAAATATTTTGAATCTTCTTGGTTTCAGGAGTGAAGTTGCAGACATGTTGATAAAGGCATGCTTGGTCACACCACAGATTTGCCGACCTGTTGGTAGACCCAGAGCACTAGCAGTTATTGAAGATTTAAATACTGCAATTCCTACTCCAAAGCGAGCAAAGGCTGTAGAGCGGCCAGCATCAGATGTCCGATATGATCAGTCCAAAGGCTGCAGAGTGACCAGCATCAGAGGTCCGATATGATCAGTTCAAAGGCTGCAGAGCGACCAGCATCAGAGGTCCGATATGATCAGTTCAAAGGCTGCAGAGTGACCAGCATCAGAGGTCCGATATGATCAGTTCAAAGGCTGCAGAGCGACCAGCATCAGATGTCCGATATGATCAGTCCAAAGGCTGCAGAGGGACCAGCATCAGAGGTCCGATATGATCAGTTCAAAGGCTGCAGAGTGACCAGCATCAGAGGTCCGATATGATCAGTCCAAAGGCTGCAGAGTGACCAGCATCAGAGGTCCGATATGATCAGTTCAAAGGCTGCAGAGCGACCAGCATCAGATGTCCGATATGATCAGTCCAAAGGCTGCAGAGGGACCAGCATCAGAGGTCCGATATGATCAGTTCAAAGGCTGCAGAGCGACCAGCATCAGATGTCCGATATGATCAGTCCAAAGGCTGCAGAGGGACCAGCATCAGAGGTCCGATATGATCAGTTCAAAGGCTGCAGAGCGACCAGCATCAGATGTCCGATATGATCAGTCCAAAGGCTGCAGAGCGACCAGCATCAGATGTCCGATATGATCAGTTCAATGGCTGCAGAGCGGCCAGCATCAGATGTCCGATATGATCAGTTCGGTCATTTTCCAATCTGCATCAAAAAGTTTGGCCAAAGGTGCAAACTAGAAGGATGTTAAGGTCGTAGTAGGTTCAAATGTACTAAATGTAACCTATTTCTGTGCAGCAATAGTGACTGTTTTTTTAAATTTCACAACTAATGAACATTCTCTATTTTCTACCCATGTTCACATTCATTTATCACATTTAGCTGTTGTATTATTACAAATATTATGTACAAATGCTTTAAAAGTCATATAATTGGCTATTTAAATATTTAAAAATCTTGTCTATGTAATTCTATTGGAATTCTACAATTATTATCATATTGTCATTATGTGTTTTTATTTTATTATACTGCATTGATACACAGTGTGTGTCCCTATGTGCACATGCATTAATTTGCATATTTAATGAACAATGGTCAAATCCTTAATATGGCAATATCAGGATGTCCCATATATCAGGTCCCAACCATCAAATATTTTTTTTTGGATGGAATTCTGAGTTCATGTCCGAAGGGGTTGGTCCAAAGGTTTCTCTTATTTGGTCCTTATGGTCCAAACGTTTCTCCTATTTGGTCCTTAAGGTCTAAATGACTTCGACATAAACTCTTTCAATGTTCAGATCAGTTTGTGCAGCCCATGTCATTTTCTGCTGTTTTCTCAACTCACTCATTTGTTGCCCCCCTTCCGTGCCTCCCATGGTTTTCCATCCATGGTCATCCTCATGTGGCCATCCTCCTGTGGCCATCCTCCTGTGACCATCCAACCGTGGTCATCCTCTCTATTTCAAGCAACTATGTAATTACTTCTCCACAAAGAAGTTTGGAACAATACAGCGAGAATGGATCAAACTATTTGATGATCTAATTATTTTTTTGTGTGCATTTGAACTCTTGATAATTGATGTTTGTACTAGTGATGTTTCTATAAGTTATGTTTGTTTAAGTGATGTTTGAAAAAAATAATGTTGGTATAAATGATGTTTGTATAGATGATATTTGTATAATTGATGTTTGTATAATTGATGTTTGTATAATTGATGTTTGCATAAGGGATGTTTGTATAATTGATGTTTGCATAAGTTATGTTTGTATAATTGATGTTTGTATATTTGGTGCTTGCATAATTGATGTTTGCATAAGTGTTGTTTGTATAATTGAATTTTGCATAAGTGATGTTTGTGCAGAGGATGTTTATAATTAATGTTTGCTTAAGGTAAGTTTTGATAAGTTATCCTTGTATAATTTATGTTTTTTATAAGTGATGTTTGTGTAACATATCATTTTATATGTGTTTTTCTATAATTTTTTGTATAAGTGATGATTTAATAATATAAGCTTGTATAAGGCATGTTTGTATAATTGATGTTTTTATAAGTGCTGTAAGTATAAGTTTAAGCACATGTGACTCAAGGTACGTTATCTAGAGGTTAGGTCCCTTCGCTATAGCCACAGACAATATTTCAGAGTAAAAAACAACTGCTGTCCTTCAGTTGGATTTCGACTAGCTCCTAAAGAGCCGATGTGTTGAAAGAAAAAACACAAACTAGTCTAACAGGTCATCAACATATATTTAATTTCCTTTGATGCATCTGTGTTGAAAAATCATCCGAAACCAACAAAATACTAAATCCACATTAAAAAAATCACATCTCCTGCACAAAAACGAAAAAAACCCACACACTCTGTTCGACTCCACTCGTCACGGTCTCGCTCAACACTCTACTCTCTTCATTCTTCACTCACTTCCTCACGTGAGCTTTTTTTTCCCGAAACACCAAGACGGTCATGCATGACTGAGAAAACTCGTGGGGTATACAGGAAATCCCACGAGCGCTCCCTTAACCTCATCAAGACATACGCAGAAAAAACTCACACGATCTGACCGTGACAGCACACATGTTCATGTTTTATTTTTAATGCATATTTTCACTTTATTTTCAAGGATTATTTTGTTGAGGCAGTTTTTCAATTTGTCCAATTCAGGTGTGAAGACACCCTCTTTGAGGATTAGTAGTAGTAATTTGGAGTCTTGTGCATACCACTATATCCTTAAGGGTAATTATTAGTAGTAATACTGTTTTTCCTGATTTCGGTTTTAAGCCATTTTAGTGTAGCTCATATGGCTGTTATTTCCACATCTAGGCTTGTTATGTTGTTATAACACTTTCCACCTATTTTGATAGGTTCTTCTTCTTTTCCTTCTAGGATGAACACTATCCCATATCCAGCACCTGTTTCACTTTTTGATCCATTTGTGAATACCTTAATGATTTCTCTGGTTGTTTCTACAGATTTACCATCTTTTACCTCAGATTCATTTTCGCTCACTTTAATCTTTGCCAAAAGGTTTCTGTTTTCTGGACTTGAATGTGAAACAGCTTAGAAGCGTTGTCGATTTTTTGGCAGGGCCAGATCTTTAGCCATCTTTTTACTTATGCTCAGGAAGGACTCTTTCCAGATTTTGTCTGGGATTGATTCGGACATAAGTGATTTCAATGGGTCGTCTTTATCAAATCTTTTGAACCTTTCTGAGGTTATCAGTACAGCTCTTTCTCTTCTTAGTTCCAATGGTTCAAGATTTGTTAAGATTTCACCAGCGCAATCGAGGAACTTTTTAGTGTACCACTTATAAGTTTTATGGCTTGGTTTTGGATCAAGTCCAATTTCCCTCAAGCAGTGTTGCTGGCCATGCTTTGGACTGCTAGTGAGGAATCTACTGTCGACCTGACTGCACCAACATACATCGTTTTTAAGGTTTTTGCATTGGATCCCCAATTTGTGCCGGCTAACTTTTTCAATACCTTCAATTTTCTTGATGCTTTCTCTACCAGTTCGTCAATGAAAGTATGCAAATGAAGCTTACTGTCTGGGGTTATGCCCAGATATTTTGCCTTTTTATTTGCTTGAGAAGTTTTGTCCCAAAGGAGAGTTTTATTTTTTCCCTTTTTATGAGTCTACATAGCGTGAACAGTGTATTAGGTACAGTTCATTTACTATCAGATGCCACCTTTTTGCATAATTGTATATGGCGTTTAAGTCTCTTTGTAAATCTATTTCCATTTTGTCCTTGTCACGACCAGAGCACCAGAAAGCCACGTCATCTGCAAATAGTATCTTTTCGCTTTTTAGTATTTCTGGTAAATCATTAATGTATATTAAGAATAATATACAGCTTAGCGTCGATCCTTGTGGTAAGCCTTCTTCGGATTTAGATATGAGGCTATTGCATTTCCGTATTTCGTTCCTGTGCATCTTTCTCGAAGGAATTCTTTAACTTTAATCCAGAAGTACATCTTGCCATTTATACCTAGGCATTGTATCTTGCGCTTTTTTCCACGCATTATCGTAAGCCTGCTTCAGGTCAAAGAAAGCAGCAATTGTGCTTTCCTGCCTCTGGAAACTTTCTATCACAGATTGGGTTAATCTAATTGGCTGTCTTCATCTCCTGAAGCTACCCTGATGTATATTTAAGAGGTTGTTGGGAGTCAAAGTACCAGTACAGTCTCTCGTTTACCATTCTTTCTGCTAGTTTACCTACGCAGGAAGTGATAGAGATGGGCCTTTAACTGTCTGGCTCCATTAGGATTTTCCCCAGCTTTTGGAATTGGGGTTATTGTGGCTTGCTTCCACTCTTTTGGAAGTCTCCAGTGTTCCAAGTATCGCTAATTATCTGTAGTTGTGCATTTTTTGTTGCCACCCCTAAGTGTTTTTAGCATATCGGTGGATATTTTGTCAGCACCCTCGGCCGTGCCACTTTTACACTTTCTTATTGCTGTCTCTAATTCGTGCATTGTGAACATGTTGTTCGTTGTGTTTTTGTCAGTCTAGTTTCCCAACATTTTTTCCTCACCTTCTTTTCGTAGTAAGTTTATGCTTTTTGATGGCACATTTTTGGTTTCTTACAGCATACATTTGTGAAATGTTTGTTTAGGATTTGAGCTACTTTGAACTCATTTGTTACTGATTTTCCACCATCTGGCCGTATGGGACTCGGGTTAATGGGCGTTTCAGCACCTTCTATCTTTTTGATAGTGTTCCAAGCTTTCCTTATGTCTTTGGCGGGATCCATCAACTCACATATCTTTTCCCAGGCATCAGGACCTGACCGACACTGCAGCAACGAGCTTTCGCTCTTATGGCCGGCGCTCAACCCGTTTCGCAAGATTGATACTCTGGGTACATGCCTTATCACATTACAGCATAACCCAGATGTTTCCATTGCACGAGTATCCTAGGCATATCTTTCTTGGTCAGTGGGGGAGGGAGGCACACTCCATCCAGTTTTGATTGGTTGTTAGTTTCCTAACTTCCTTCGCCACTTTCTCCTGGAGCCGTTCTCCCTAGGCTAGCCCTGGGAGTGTGATTTCTGTCTAGATGCACTCCACCCCACGTTTATGGTGCGTGCTTGTACAAATTGTGCCCCGGCTTTCGCCGACTAGACAAGGGCTCTAACTTTTGTTCTCAACGACCACGGGTCCAAGCCCCAATAGCGTTTTTAAAAAAAAAAAAACTCTTTTAATGCCAGCTGGTAGAATTCTGCCGTCCTGTCCAGTTCGTCCTTTGTTCCATGTCATACAGTGTTATTTCCTTCCCATGGCATAGGATGTCTACTCGCACTCTTGTTAATTTCTCAGACTTCTGGAGATGTTCCACACTTTCTGTTTCTCTTTCACAATGTCTGCACTTATCGTTTGCCGCTGTACCTATTCTGAAGAGGTAGGTCTTCGTGGGACAGTGTTCCGACCTCAGTCTTGCTATCATTGACTAGTGATTTCTTTTTATGTTCCACCATGAGTTGTCGTTCTTGGCTGGTTCTTTCATGTGTTCCCACACTTTTCTTCCCGTGGTCCCTTCCTTCCACTCTATCAGCCATTGTCTTCTTGCATCTGCTCTTAGCAAAGCATTGACTCCATCTAGGGTAACCTTTTTTATATTGGTTCATGCACTCCATACCTATCTTTGCTAGCTCGTCCGCTCTCATGTGGTACTCACACTTGGCATGTGCCTGAACCCACTTGAGTTCTACTTCCACTCCATAGCCTATTCTTATTTTCCCAATGTAATTTATTATTTTGTCACATCTTGGACTGCTGTCCAAGTTTTTAAGCTTTCCCAGTAGCCCGCTGTTGTCTGTGTGGATGGTGATATCCATGAGCTTCACTTCTTTCTCATCCAGTTTTCATTATTATTTTGTGTCCCATTTTCTTATCTTTTGACTCAGCCTCTTGGCTTGTAGCAAACAACCTGTTTAGGCCAGCAAATTCTTGCACTTTTTTGTCACTGGGGATAATGACTACCACCCTGTCAAGGGTATGATATCACTGTTTTGATGTTGGTACGTAAAACATGTTTAGTTAGAGATTATGTGTGTAGCTGTATACATTGCGAGACAACGTTGTGACGTATTTGGGTAGGGGGAAATGACGCTTTAGTTTCAGTTGTTGTTATCGTGGTATGTAGATGGCCGTTGGACAAGAGGATGTTGCATAGTTCATTAGGCTGGAACTTCATTAATTTATATATATATATATATATATATATATTAATACACTATTGTTACTTGTGAAGAAGAAACATTGTTGCACGACTAACCGGTTACAGTTAGTGTATTGGTATTAGTGCAGCGATTATGCTGACCCATAATATTGAACATTGTGTTACCTGTCCCAACGAGTCTACGACCTGATCATAGCTGCATCTACGACCTGATCATCGCAGGGCCTGCTATCGGGTGGACAAAGTGAACCCAAACCGGACACTAAACTGGCACACGTTGTCGCTTAAAAACTGTGACATTGTTTATATTTTGTGTGGCGAGGTCAAGCACAAGTCAAGTATAGTTAAGTAACATATTATGTACATATGTAGTATTATTATTGTTATTTAAGATTATAGTATTTATTTAGTATATTGAGAAACTACATTTTTTTAACATATAATTTTGTAAGGGTTACTTATTATAATGGAAACAAAGAGAACCGCAGCGGAAATAATAGCCGAAATTAGCGAGCCCTCAGATATAAGCGACAGGAGTTAGAAGAATATGTAAGGAAACATGTTATTGTTATGCCACCTTGTTCATCTTTTCTCGTACCATCAACATGTATGTTTATTATATGACCCTTTTCCATGTCACCTCTGCGGCCTGCACTGGCGTGCGGTTCTTTTTGATTTCTTGCGACTGTGCTAGGACCTATTAAGCTGTCTGGCCTGTTTTTTTATACAGCAGGAAGAATGCGTCTTTTATTTGGTATCTGCACCTTTTTCTCCATTTTCTACACAGACTCAGGAAGGACTCCTTTTGACTTCTACTAGGCGGTGTGCTCCATGCCATTTCATGTAATGGGTCCCCAGGATCTTATCTACTAAATCTCTCTATGGCTGTCAACATTGCTCGGTTTCTCCTTATGTGCATTGGCTCTAAATTAGCCATGATCTGGCCAGCATCTACAGGTGCACTCTTCATTGTTCCACAAATCATTCGGGCTCCTGACTTTGTATCTGATTTATTTTATGAAGGGCAGTTTTACTTGCAATCCCCACTATTGGTGCACTGTAGTCGATTGTTGACCTTACGGCATTAATAAAAAGCAGCCTTAGTGTTCCTGCTTCCGCACCCCATTTTGTGCTGGCCAGCTTTTTCACTATGTTTAACTTTGTCCCTGCTTGTTCTACTAATTCATTTAGATGCAGATGTAAATATAGCTTTTGACCAAGCGCTATTCCAAGATATTTGGCTGATTTGAAGCTCATTAGAGGTTTATTAGCAAACTCGAGTTTTAGAGGTATTTTCAGGACTTCCCTACCTAGTGTGAATAATACATATGTGGACTTTAACACGTTTAGTTCCAGTTTCTACTGTTCCATGTATTCCTTAAGCCAGTCTAAGTCTGCTTGGAGAAGCGTCATCAGGGTTTTTACATTCATTCCTGTTTGCCATATTGCTTGCTAGATCATCTGCAAACATACAGATACTAGACCTGATTCCTTCGGGCAGGTCATTTATATAAATGATAAACAACAGGCAGCTTAGCGGGGACCACTGCGGTAGACCCTCGTCTATCCTTTTTTGGGATGATGTAGCGTTCCCGAATTTTGTGCAGATTTTTCGGCCACTTAGAAAATCTGTTAGCCACTCGAACATTTTCTCTTTTATGCCATGTTTTAGCAGTTTTACTTTGAGTCCTGTTTTCCACACCTTATCATAGGCTTGTGAGAGATCCAGGGACACTGCTATCGAGCTTTCCTTTCCATCCATCTATGATTCCTTGAGTCAATCTGATGACTTGATCCGTGGCATGACGATTTTTACGGAACCCTCCTTGGTTCTTATTTACAAGATTCATGTTTTCCATATGCCAATATAGCCTTGCGTTCACCATACGTTCCGCAATCTTTCCAGCACACGAAGTTAGGGATATGGGTCTGTAGCTACTGGGGTCACCCGGTGCTTTACCCTTTTTTTACTAATGCAGTTATTTTTGCCAGTCTCAAATGATCAGGGATTTTTCCTTTCTCCCATGACTCATTTATTATCTGTAGCAATGCTTCCTTCCCACTTCTGCCTTGGTGCTGCATCATGTCTGGGGTCACCCCGTCTGCTCCCCCAGTCGTGCCGCTTTTGGTTTTCGCTACTGCACTTTCGAACTCGTCATTTGTGAAAGGGGATGACATGATGCTGATCCTTGTCTATATTCCTATCATTGTACATTTTCGCATCCGTATCATTTTTGGACCATTTTTGGACCATTTTTTCTTCTTGTTTCCTCGTGCAATGTGCTCGTTCAGGGTTTCCGCCCTCTCACTATCTGTCGTACTAATTTTACCGTTTTCTTTTGTTATTGGGCTGGGATTTCTGGCTTGCCTTTCTCCCGCCAAGCTCTTTAATAGTTGCCAGACTTTAGTCGCATGTTTCCTGACATTTAGACTCTTGCATTGATTTACCCATGTCTCTTTTTTATTATTTTTGCTTCATCAGCTATTTTTCTTGTCAATCGATTGTATCCTTTGCTACATTCTCACTTTTAATTGCTCTTTTCCTTACCTGTCTTCGTATGCGAATCATTTTTAGCATCTCACTTGTCCGGAGACTTGGGTTCTTTTTTGGTGTCCTACCTTTAGATATCGAACATGTTGCTGCAAGCAGTACCCATTGACACCATTTTTCGAACCTTGCTGTCACGTTCCCATCACTTATTGTTCTCCGTTCTTTTGTGTTTTCTGCAAATTTAGCCCAGTTAGCCCTTTTGTATCGCCATTTGGCGTGTTCAAGCCCACCTAAGACAGGCGTTTCTCTGCCTACTTTTATCAGTATAGGCATATGGTCACTCCCTATATCTGACAGGACTTTTTTGCTGGTTAGGTCTTTAGGTCATTTGCCTTGTCTTCTTTCGACAATTTATTATGTCTATGAATGAAAGAACGTGGGTAGGGACGTTTTCTGTTGTAGTCTGATCATGTTGGTCGAGTTGCACATGTCATTTATTGCAAGCCCTGTTGTTTTGTGTAGCTTGTACCCCCATTCTTTCGATTGGCCATTCAGCTCTCCAGCCATGATGTGCCTTTTCTGCTTGGTTTTCCCTATATTTATGTCACTTGTGAGTTTGGGATGTGAGTAGATGTCGGTTATTCTATGCGCCCAACCGCCTTTCCATACCATTATTACAATTGTGTCAGAGTTTGGACGTGAAAGTTTCGATTCTAATATCTGCACTGTCAAATTTTCGTTCTTGACTAATGAAAACATTCTTGACAAATGCTTTCGCAGTAGTTCGTCTTGCGGCGATCCAAGAATTTCACCTATAACGTCGCAATACGAATGCCCCCGTTTGTCCCTGTTGTCATTACTTCCAGTTCCAAAACTGCAGTGCCCCTTCCCTCTGGCTAGCCCGTTGGGATTGCAGTTGACCTAGATGCACCTCGCCCCACTTAGATTGGCGCTGTGCTTGTCCAAATCGGCCTCGGAATTACCGTCTAGTTCGGGCTTCTGCCGGTTCATGTATACTCAGCTCCTGTCGGCTTTTCCAACCCATTTAACCGTTTATTCGAAGTTTACCCTGGCTATCACCGCCCCTAGTTGCGTCTGTTCCTAAGACGCCTGCTAGTGGGACTTAACCCTGACCATCACCGCCCCTAGTTGCGTCTGTTCCTAAGACGCCTTCTAGTGGGACTTTACCCTGACCATCACCGCCCCTAGTTACGTCTGTTCCTAAGACGCCTGCTAGTGAGACTTGACCCTGACCATCACCGCCCCTAGTTTCGTCTGTTCCTAAGACGCCTGCTAGTGGGACTTGACCCTGACCATCACCGCACCTAGTTTTTTTTCCCTATTCTTTGAGTGCGATCCTAAAGTATTCTGCGGATTTCATCAGTTCCTCAGATTGGCAGTAGAACTTTATGGACGCGTCACCTCTAAATATCTCGTCTCGTTGGTTTCTGATGCCATCGCATGTTATCAGGTGTTCTATTGTTTCTACCTCTACTCCACAATGCCTACACTTATCGTTCACCGATTTCCCCATTTTCATCAAGTAGGATCTGGTGGGACAGTGCTCGGTCCTCAGCCTTTTAATAAGCCCTTGATCCCTTCTGCTTAATTCCCACCACTTGGCTGACATGTTGGGTCTTTTTAAGGTCTCCCATACCTTTCTGCCATTCGTTGAGACCGCCCATCTCTTTTCCCACGCTCTGGTCGATTCCTCATTTAGGATTTGTTTGAGCCCACTTAAGGATGTTAACCCTTGTTTATTTGATTCAGCTATGCCTTGCCTTGCTAGTGCATCTGCTTTGTCATGGTCCAAATTCCCTGTATGCGCCTCAACCCACGCAACTGTCACCAGGGACTTGTGGGCCACCATTATTTTCTCTGTGATACGCTGGATTTTATTGATTGTTCGATCATTGGATATTGGACAAATTTTCCCAATAATTATTTCACTATCTGAGTATACTGTAATGTTGTTCGCCTTAACTTCGCCCCTTTGGAGAGCTTTCCTAACCCTGCGCAGACCTTTGAGTATTGCGGTTGCTTCGATCTCCAGTGTTGTCCTATTTTTGCCACCGTTCCTGGATATGTCAATGGGGTCGATCATATCAGGGGCTTTTATTTTGATCCCATAACCAGTTCCATCTTTATTTTTCGCTCCATCAACGAAAACTTCTATGGAGGTCTGACTTGCGACATTTCCCAGGTTGCCAACCCAGTGCTTCCCTCTAAATACAGGGACAGTTGTGGAGTCTGTCCTAGACTTCCCTACTACTGAAAGACATTCCCTTTCTGATGGGACTGGTTGCTTGAATAGTAACCTATTGACCACACTGACACAGGAATCCTTTTTTATTCTGGTTTTGGGCTTGATGTTTTTGGATTTTGTTTAGCGGGTCGTCTTGATCCATCCGACGGATCCTCTCTACTGTTGCAATTAGTGCCCTGTTTCTTCTGAGGTCTATAGGCTCTATGTTTGTTAGGATCTCACCAGCATTTGTAGAGGAGCTTTTCATTGCTCCACTTATGAGGCGAATTGCCTGACTCTGTATGTGGTCAATTTTACTAAGGGCTGTGGGACTGGCTACACTCTGGATCGGGTAACTGTACTCCCAGGCAGCCCTTACTAGGCACATGTAAAGCAGCGTTAGTATCTTTGCAGAGGCGCCCCATCGTGTTCCTGCCAGTCTCTTTATCATTGCCAGATTCCTTTCGGCTTTCTCCACAATTTCATCCACGTGCTTGTGGAGCTGAAGCTTATAGTCTAGGGTTACCCCTAGGTACTTGTCAGATTTGAGCTGATCTATCTTTTCTCCTTTGTACTTGAGAACAAACTTCTCTGCGGTAATCAGCCGACACAACGTGAATAACGTGCATGTGGTTTTCTGGACGTTAACCGTGATTTTCCAGCGCCTGGTATATGCAGCTATTCTGTCTAGGTCCCTTTGCACCAATTTCGCCATCTGTTTTGCATCCGTACCTGCCCTCTATAGGGCAGCGTCGTCCGCAAATAATGCATTTTCAGATTCTATTTCTTGTGGCAGATCATTTATGAATATAAGAAGCAAAATGCAACTTAATGAAGACCCTTGGGGTAGACCCTCATGTAATTGGACATAGTTGTACACTTGGTCGCCGTATTTCGTTCTTATCTTACGGTTCTTTAGGAAGTCCTTAATCCAGAAATACAAGTGCCCAACTATGCCAAGTTTTTGCATCTTTAGTAGCAAGCCCTTTCTCCAAACTCGGTCATATGCTTGCTTCAGATCGACAAATACTGCCAGCACACTTTCCTTTTCCTGGAAGCTATTTGTTATGGATTGGGTCAGTCTCAGTATTTGGTCAGTTGCCACTCGACCCTTCCTGAATCCCCCCTGATTGGGGTGGATTAACTTATTTGTTTCGAGGTACCAATTAAGCCTACTTTGCACAATTCTTTCTGCCACTTTGCTTACACATGAGGTCAGCGAAATTGGTCGGTAGCTCTCGGGATCTTGTGGGTTTTTCGTTGCCTTCAATATGGGGGTTATCGTTGCTCCCCTCCAGCTGTCTGGGATCTTCCCCAGTGCCCATGACGCATTTATGATCCGGAGTAGAGCTATTTTCGCCTTGTGACTTAGGTGAACTAACATATCTGTCGATATGTTGTCTGGCCCTGGTGCCGTCCCCGTTTTACATCTACTTAGTGCCGTTTCTAGTTCTCTGAGAGTGATGTTTGAAGACATAATGCTAGATTTATCGAAGACCATGTCTTCTTCCCCTATCTTCCTCTCATTGTTGAGAGACTGGCCATCTTTTGTTTGTTCCTTTTTCTGGTTCACCTCTGCGAAGTGACTGTTCAACAGGGATGCTATTTGTTTGTCATCAGTTACTAGTACCTTGTCCTTGTTAAACAGCGGACTGTAGTTCATTTTCCTCTCGCCTGACATCCCTTTTATCAGATTCCACATTTGGTTTGGGCACTTCTTGACATCCAGTTGGCAGCAGACATGTCGCCATTTTTCCTTTTTGAGTCTTAACGTCAATTTTCCAATCGACTTGGACAGCTCATTATATTGAGTGCGCTGTAGGACGGAGGTTGCTGCCCTCTTCCTTGCAACTTTTCTTCTTTTTATAAGATCTGCTAATTCCTCTGACCATTTTGGGTGGAACCTATATCTGTTGGCCATTCTTGGAATTGCTTTGTTGGCCGCTTTTTCTACTGTTGAGCTCCACTTCTCATAGGCTGCATTTATCTCGCCTGTTTGTTTGGCTCTGGGCCCTAACTGTATGTCACATTCTTTGCCAAACTCTGCTTAGTTAGCTTTTTTTGTATTTCCAGACTTTTTTCCTCGGGATCACCCTTTTGGGACTCCCCAGAGCTATGCTTATGAGGATGGGCCTATGATCGCTCCCCACGTCCCTCAGCACTCTCCACTTACATGCTCCTTCTAGATCACTAGATATCAGGGTGAGGTCCGGACGGGACTCCATTCCGTTACTAGAGGGAAGAAAGGTTGGTTGGGACACACGAGTTTGCAACGGTTACCGGAAATTTGATCGAAAGAAATTTCGTCGACGGAAAAGTTGATCTACGGTAATTTGATCTAACGGAAATTTGGTCGAATCTTTTTTTCAGTCCAGACGTTAAAATTTTCGTCAAATTTCTTTTTGAACGCACTATACTATATCGTAAAACATAATAATGCGTTCAGAAAGAAATTTGACGCAATATTTTAACGTATAAATTTAAAAAACGATTCGACCAAATTACCGTTCGATCAAAGTTCCGTCGATCAATTTTCCATCGACCAAATTTCTTTCGATCAAATTTCCGGATACGGTTTGCAGCCTCACCAGATTTGAATTACACTCTTGCCAGAAGTGTTCATGAGGCTCTAGCCCCATGCAGGTGCTTGGGCGTTGAAGTCCCCTCCCATCAACGTTCTTATGAAATCGGTCTGCTCTAGTCCCAAGTCCATGGTTAACTTTGGGGGCGAGTACAAGTTCACTATTGTATAACACTTGTTGCCTTTCCACACTCTTGTCGTCAGCGAGTCTGTATCTAGTTTCTTTAGACACGGTTTCGATACCACACTCTTTAGGCTCGATTTTACAATGGTCACTAGCCCATGACAACTTGGGCAATCACACGTATATGTGGCGTACCCTTTCCAACCCACAGGTTGGTTGTTTAGCCTTGCCTCCTGGAAGATCCCTATATATATATCCTCTTTGTACAGGATATCATGCACCTCCCATTGCTTTGGCCAAAGGCCGTTTGCATTAAGCTGTAGACATGTCAAATGCTCCTCTTTTCGTTTCTCATGGGTAGGCGTTTGCGGACTCGGACGAGACTTTTTCCTTCGTTTCTCATGTTCATTTTTCGCAACCCTCTTTCTCTTTCTTGACTGCGGCCTTTCCATTATGCCACCGCCCCGCCGACGCACTTGAATAGCAGTCTGAAAATAGAAACACCAGCCATATTTCTCCCTATGTGTTCCAATGTCCATACCTTTGCGCTGTATCCCACATACTTCGTGTAATGGGGGATACAGCACATTCTCCCATTCTTGAATGGGTATACACTACACTAGACGTTGACCATTGTCAACATTTGGAACTTCTGTGCATCACTTTCACACATGGCGCAGCACAAACGAACACGTTCTTGGTGCGGCCCTGCCCCTAGTATCGTTTGTTATTCGACGTCTGCCAGTAAGGCTTGACTCCGGTTATTGCCGGCTTTGACCAGTTCCATCTCACTGTTTTTCCCTCAACATTCTGTCCGCCTGTGCTAATTTGGCCTTATTCACACATATCACGTCACTGATAGCACGGTATCAGTGCGGACCTCCCGTTATCCGCAACCTAAGGAGGCGTGGAATACCGGTTGTTGCACCGGCAGGCTAAGCCGGTGGGTGCCTTCTCAAGTCCACATGACTGAGGGCACACTCCAAGCCCGAAGACCCGACACCGCCTTGAAACGGTCAGATCACCAGACGACAGTTACAGTAATTCCCTCCTCAGTTGTTTAATGGCTCATATTTTCTCCCTACTTGTCTTAGTGTTCATGACCAGGGACTCTTATCAACCTTCCTGCGGCGATCCAAGAATTTCACCTCTAACGCCACAATACGAATGCCCCCGTTTGTCCCTGTTAATCATTACCTCCAGTTCCGAAAACCAACAAAATAGAACCGAGGTCCTATTCCATTATTCCATGCACCATTATTCAGGCTTTGAATGCCTGCTTTGAACACTCTAATTTTTTCAAAGTAAACGCGCCGGCTACCCGGGACGCTCAGCGAAGAGCACCCGCGGGAGAGAGCCGGCAGACAAGTAGCAGGATTTAATACGGGCAGTGAACCGGCGTGCACCCGAGATCCAACTACGAGCTTTTTAACTGCAACAACTTTAATATACGCTATTGGAGCTGTCATTACCGCTGGCACCGTTGGAATGGTAGCAGGCAGTCGCGAGCTTTTGCTCTTCTGACCGACGCACAACCCAGTTCCCAGGTTTCGTGTCTTCGGATGCTTTACTTCGAGCCCCCGCATAACATCGGCAGAGACTCTTCGTTCAGCTCCAAACTTAGCTCGTGTTTTCAAGGGTTTACCTTTACTTACACTTACACCTCACTCTTCCTGTTCACCGAGGATCGCACCTCGATTACCACCAGAGTTTGAGACTCACCTCCTACCTCCTATGGTTTGCTGGGGCCCTTTTCCGTCAGCTAGTCTTTCGGAGTGCTGGGTTGCCTAGAATGCACTGCCACCCCACTGTTTTGGTGTGTGCTTGTTCAAATGTGGCCCTGGTTTTCACCGATCTAGGCAGGGCGCCTAACATTTTGAGTAGCTTTAGCTGCCGCGGCTCTTCCTTCCAAAGCATAACATTTTTTTATTTTTTAACCGCTACGTTGTAGTACATAGCAGACTTTTTCAGTTCCACTAAACTGCCATACGCCTTTGGACCACTCCCGGGACCAAAGATTCTGATTCTTTCTTCTCGGAGCGCTTCACATTCCTCAAGGTGGGTTATCGTTTCGTCCATCCTCCTGCAGTGTCGGCACAAACTGTCTTCTACTTTCCCCATTTCGTGTAGGTATGTTCTTGTCGCACAATGTTCCGATCTTACCTGGGCTATCGTGACTTGCTCTCTTCTTTTTAGCTGCCACCATTCATCAGATTTATTCGGACCCTTTTGATGTTCCCACATTTTCCTGCCCATCAAGCCTTTTGCCCAGTCTTTCTTCCACCTTTCTTTGTAGTGTTCTTTTAGTACCATTTGCACCGCTTCCAGTGTTACTGGTTTCGTGACCATGGGATTGTCGTTCCCAGTTTGGCTCCTTTGTCTGCACTTTCGTGGTGTTCATTTCCTTTGTGGGCCGGCAGCCAGGTGAACTTGGTTTCTTTCCCGTATCTCCTTTTTATCTTTCTCGCTAATCTCTGTATTCTCCCAATCGTTTTGTTAGGGTCGTTGCCTTTTAGTTTCCGTAGTAGCGCTTGGCAGTCAGTGTATACTACCAGGTCACTGTTGGCCTTGCCCTCTTTGATTACGCTTTTGGACATTTTTAGTCCCACTCTTGCCGCTTCTGCTTCTGCAGATGTTGTGTATCCGCCACATGTACCTGCAAAGTCTCTTGGTTCTTGTTCTCCAGGGACTCGAATTCGGATTTTATACCCTGCATTTCCTCTCGCTACTGCTCCATTCACATACACCTCGATGTTTGTGGTTTTCCTTTGGACTTTCTTGTCTATCGTACGCTGATCAACTGCTGGATCTCTCCTCCTATCCCTTATCCCTACCATTGGGATTTCTACCTTTACGCTAAAGTTATTTTCGGGGCTTAGTTTTGGCACTATTCTCAGGTCTTCCCTTATATTGGGAGGCTTAACCTTTTTGCTAATTTTCCTGTATAGGCTTTTGAAAGATGTTTTCTTTAACCTCTCCAATGGTTTTTCATTTGTCAACTGATAGAGCGGATCGTTACCTGGCATTCTTTTAAACCTCTCCCACGTTTTTATCAGAGCTTTTTCTCGCCTGTACTCCAGGGGTTCAAGGTTTGCAAGGATTTCTCTTGCAGCAATGGGTGAGCTTTTCAAGGTACCTCATATGAGGCGCGTGGCCTGGTTTTGTATGTTACCCAGTTTATCTTGTGCTGTGCTACTTGCCAGACTTTGGATTATCTGACTGTATTCTAGGGCTGATCGGACTGCTCCTAAATATAACGCCCTGAGGATCTCTGCACTTGCTCCCCAGTCGCTACCTGCCATCTTTTTAACCATGTTTAATTTCCTCATGGCTGATTCCACAACTTCGTCAACGTGTGTATGGAACTGGAGCTTCCTGTCCAAAGTAAATCCGAGGTATCGTGCCTTAGGTTCTTGTTTTAGGTTTGACCCACCAAAGGTAAGGCTTAGCTGTTCCTTTCTAATCAGCCTGCATAATGTGAAGAGAGTGAATGCTGTTTTCGTGACATTTACTTCCATCGCCTTCTGATTTTTTCTATTTAGATCTTCCTGTAGAGCGTTCTCCATTTCATGTACCTTGTCACCTGTTTGCCATAAGACCACTTCATCGGCAAATAAGGCCTTTTGTGATCTTATTTCCACCGGAAGATCATTTATGTATATAAGGAAGAGCACACAACTCAGGGCTGATCCTTGTGGCAGGCCCTCGTCCAACTGGCTGTACTGGGAGCTTTCCCCATTTTCACATGTCTTCACTATTCTATTCCTCAGGTAGTCTTTAAGCCACCAGTACATTTTCCCTTTTACTCCAACTGTCTGGAGCTTTAGAAAGAGCCCTGCCTTCCAAACTTTGTCGTAGGCCTGGCGGAGATCAAGAAAAATCGCCAAGGTACTCTTTTTTTTCTTGGAAGCCGTCAATCGTTGCTTGTGTGAACCTAATCACTTGGTCCACAGCTTGTCTCTAGGTGCCAGTAGAGCCTGGCCCCTACCTCTAGGTGCCAGTAGAGCCTGGCCCCTACCTCTAGGTGCCAGTAGAGCCTGGCCCCTACCTCTAGGTGCCAGTAGAGCCTGGCCCCTACCATTCTCTCTGCGACCTTACAGACGCAGGTGGTTAGAGAAATCGGACGGTAGCTATCAGGACTTTATAGTGGCTTCCCCATTTTGTGGATTGGGGTAATAGCTGCTTTCCGCCATTCATCTGGGATCCTCCCCTCATCCCAGGTCTGGTTGATGAGGGTTAATAGGGCTATTTTTGCCTTTCCGCCAAGATGGTTTAGCATATCAGTTGTCACTTCGTCTGGACCATGGACTGACCCGTTTTTGCATTTTTCCAGTGCCTGATCTAATTCGCCCATTGTGAAGGGGTTCGACATCGTACCATCTATCTCCCTGCTCATTTCCTTCTCACCCTTCTCTCTTTCTTTATCCAGTTCTCTACATTCCCTCGACCATCTTTTTGCTCTATTTACTTCCGTGAAATGCTTATTCAACACTTCTGCTTTCTCTTTGTTATCTACGACCTTTTTGGCAGTATTCCTCTTGATTATTGGACCTGGGTTTTTTGTGCTATTCTCATTTGAAAGGGACTTTAATACTCTCCATACTTTTGCCGCCTGAGTTTTTAGGTCTAGTGTTTGGCATGCTTCTTGCCACCTCTTCTTTCTTAGATCTTTTGATAGTTTCTTGACCTCATTCGTCAGATCGTTGTATTTCTGACGGAGAAGGTCCGATTTGTGTGCCTTCTTCCGAGCCCTTTTTCTCCTTTTGATTAGAGTAATCAACTCTTGTGTCCATCCTGGGTGGATTTTACGGTTGTGGCAATTTCGGGGGATGTTGGATTTTGCCGCCCTTAGAATGATCTCCTTCCACTGTTTGTACCTAACGTTAATGTCCCCTTGCCTTTTTATTGACCATATTCTTTGATCAATGTTTTTCGCAAATTGCAACCAGTTTTCTTTCTTGTATCTCCATACCTTCCTTCTCTGCACTTCTTTTTCTGGTTTATCTATTTGTATTTTCAACAGGATTGGCCTGTGATCGCTTCTATTATCTTCTAATACTTCCCATGCATACGAGTTTTCCAGGTCACTTGACACAAACGTCATATCTGGCCTGGATTGTGAGCCGTTCCCTGAGTGGAAGAATGTAGGAGGGGACGATTTCTCCTGCAGTCTGATCATGTTTGTGGACGAGCACATGTCATTAATTGCGAGGCCAGTTGTGTTATGGAGTTGGTATCCCCATTCTTTTGATTGACCATTCAGGTCGCCTGCTATGATGTGCCGTCTCTGTTTGATTTTGCCTAGGTCCAGGTTAGGGGGTTAGTAGATGTTCGTTATCTTGTACTCTTTACCACCTTTCCAAACTAGTGAGACTATTGTGTCCGAATTGGGATGTTTTAAGCTTGATTCCAGTATCTGGGCTGTTAGACCGTGCTTTATGAGTGTTACCAATCCAGGGCACTCATCACATGAGTCGGTCGGTCGGTAAAACTGTACGTCGGACATTGTAAAAATTGAGAATACATAGCAGCCGATCACATCCGAATCTTTATTGTTTATCATGACAACGGCCTTGATCCTGCTGTCTTTCCGCTGGCGAGTATAAAAATAAACATAGATTTTTAATGAGTTTGTTAAAAAAAAAAAAGAAATGTAAAGGAACAACACAAAACTAAAAGAAATACACCTAAAGAGAGTCGTTTTGTGTCGAGCTTTCGATTCGTGGGGTTTGAAGGTGCGCACGATCGAATGGCGCTACCGCCCCTAGTTACGTCTGTTCCTAAGACGTCTACTAGTTTCACATTAGTCCTGACCATCACCGCCCCTAGTTACGTCTGTTCCTAAGACGTCTACTAGTTTCGCATTAGTCCTGACCATCACCGCCCCTAGTTACGTCTGTTCCTAGGACATCTACTAGTATGCATTGGCCCTGACCATCACCGCCCCTAGTTACATCTGTTCCTAAGACATCTACTAGTATGCATTGGCCCTGACCATCACCGCCACTAGTTACATCTGTTCCTAAGACGTCTACTAGTACGAGTTAGCTCTGACCCTCACCGCCCCTAGTCACGTCTGTTCCTAAGACGATTTTGGTTTGAGTCTGCCCTACACTCAAAAAGACATGTAAAGAAGCACCCCCCCCCCCCCAATTCTTCTTCCTTCTTGGTGTTGGCTCGTTCTCTTGTTGTTTCTTCTCCTTGGTTTCAATCTTTCAGGGCACTTCGGTAGTATTCAGCCGTTTTACTTAGGTCGTCCAGCTGTCCATATGCACACATCGTCGCACTTCTCCCGAAAATGTTCTCTCTCAGCTGCTTAAGTCCTTCACATCCTGCAATGGGTTGTACTGTTTCACATTTTTTGCCACAGTGTCTACATGAGTCGCTTTCGCATTTCCCCATCACCTTGAGGTATTGTCTGGTCGGACAATGTTCCGTCCTGACCTGCGCTATCATCACTTGGTCTTTCCTATTTAGGATCCACCATTTGTCCCCCATATCAGGTTTCTTTAGGTGTTTCCAGACTTCCCTGCCTCGTGTATCCAATTGCCATCTCCTTTGCCACTCTCCCATGGAGTTTGTTTTCAGTATCGCCTTTACTGCGTTTAGCGATACGGGTGGGGCGGGGGGAGTTGGGGTCCTTTGGGTTGCACGAAATTCCCTCATGTGCGAGCCTGTCCACCATGTCATGGTCAGCGTCCCCATGGTGTGATTCATTCCATTTGATATGGACTAGTATCTTGTTCTTCAACATTATTTTCTTAATTCTGTTTTGGATTCCATTCGTGCCTGGATCGGAGCTTATCCCACTTATGTTCTTGATGACAATGTCATTGTCCGTGTATACCACTGTGTCCATTACTTCCAGTTCTTTGGATCTGAAGGCTCTATGGAGTCTTCGCAGGCCCCTCCTTATAGCTAGTGCTTCAACCTCACGTGATGTTCTGTGCTTCCCTCCATTCCCAGCAATGTCTATGGGATCTCTGCATGGGACTACAATCCTTATCCCATATCCTGTTCCATTACTGTCCTTTGCACCATCAACGTACATCCTTATGTACCCATTTAGCTGGTTCCTTTGGACTGCCACCGGTGTTTGGCACCTTTCACTTTCACTTTTTCCCTGTTTCCGGGTAAGGCCATGTCTTCCTCAAGACGGTGGACCGTATCCATAAAGGATGGTCTCTTCAATCTGGTCTTTTTTACCCATTTGTCCTGTTGTTGGAAACAAGGTTCTTGCCTGTCCATCCGACGGTATCGCTCCACCGTCGTCAGGACTGCCTTTTCCCTTCTGATTTCCAGCGGTTCGACGTCAGCCATGATTTCCACCGCTGCTGTGGGTGTTGTGCGAATCGCCCCGCAAACAAACCTGAGAGCTCGTTTTTGAATGCGATCCAGCCCCTCTAGAGCCGTGCGGCTCGCGAAAGTCTGGACAGGAAGGCTGTAATCCATTGCCCCTCTCACGCTACTGAGGTAGAGCGACCTCAGTAGTCTTGCGTCTGCGCCCCAATTTGTGCTTGCCAGCTTTTTCACCAGGCCTAACTTTTGTGACGCTTTCGCACATAGTTCGTTCACATGGTTGTGGAGCTGGAGCTTCTGATCCAGTTTCACTCCCAGGTAAACCGGCTTCCGGTCCCATTCCAGCTTTTTCCCATTGATGTTCAATTCTACTCCAACCTGTAGCGCCTTTCTACCGTTAGTAAATAGTGAGTAAACCGTCTTGTCTGTATTCACGACCATTTTCCACTTACCCGCGTAAGCTTCAATTCTGTCTAGGTCGTGCTGCAGCCGGATCTGCAGTGTTTTGACGTCCTTTCCCGAACTCCAGATCGCCAAATCGTCCGCGAACATTCTCGGACCCTAATTCCTCTTGCAAGTCGTACACATAGGCGAGGAACAACGTGCAGCTGAGGGCTGACCCCTGCGGGAGTCCGTCCTCTAGGTCAAGCTGTTCAGAGACACTGCTGCTAACCCATGTTGCAATTGTTCTGTTCCTCAGGAATTCCTCTACCCAATTGGACATGTTACCAGATATTCCCAGTTTCTGGAACTTATACATAAGGCCCGTGCGCCATACTCGGTCGTACGCTTGCTTGAGGTCAAAGAACACTGCAACCGTGTGATTTTTCTTCTGGAGCTGGTTAGTCATTGACTGGACAAGACGGATCACCTGATCCATAGGTTGGCGGCCTTTTCGGAACCCACCTTGCGTCGGTGGAAGGCACTTGTTTTTCTCTAGAAACCAGTAGAGTCTCTCGGCTATTTTCCCCACACACGATGTGAGGGATATGGGCCGAAAGCTGCTCGGTAAGTGGCCTGGTTTCCCATCTTTAGGAATTGGGACAACTATGGCTTTTTTCCACACTTTCGGCAGCTTGCCTGTAGTCCAAGTCTTGTTTATGAGGGCCAGCAAAATTTCGTTCCCTCTTTTGCCCGGGTGGGTCAACATCTCGTTATGTACCCTGTCTGGGCCTGGTGATTTTGCCGGACGGCACTTTTTAAGCGCTGTATGCAATTCTTCCATCGTGAAGAGGGACGTGAAAATCTCTTGTTGGGGCCCAGTACGCAGGGCTCGAGCTCCCTTTTTCCTAAGCTTCCGGATTGTGTGGTGCTGTTCCGTCTCTCTGGTTTTCCTATTCACTTCTGCGAAGTGTTTATTGAGCGTCCTGGCTCTCTTGATGTCGCTCGCCTCGACACCCTCTTCGGTCTGTAGCGGCTGAGGGTTCCTCTTTGCCCCCATACCAGAGAGATTTCCCAACAGATTCCATACTTTCCTTCCGTCTTGGAGGTCGAGTTTTTCACATGCACTTACCCACTTCGATTTCTTTGCCTTCTGTACAGCTACTCGGACGTCGGCCGTTAGACGGTTGTAGCGAGCACGAGCAGCAGGCGTCTTCCGTTTTGCGGCTTGTTTCCGAGCTTTAGCTCTTTGCTTTACCAACTCGGTCAGGTCCCTGTTCCAGTAGGGCCTGAACTTTTTCTTCCCGTTCGTCCTGGGGATCGTTGTTCGGGCGACCCCCAGAATGGTGCCATTAAACTTCTCGAAGATAGCGTCAATGTCTTTGTCGTCGACATCAAGCAGGCTGAGCTTGGCCTCTGTCTGCTTCACATACTCACCCCACTTGGCTTTCCGGAATAGCCAGTGTCGCTTTTCGCATCGTTCCTTCGTCGTACCAAGAGTAATCTT
Organism: Omphiscola glabra; assembly: GCA_964017045.1. Lineage (NCBI taxonomy): Eukaryota > Metazoa > Mollusca > Gastropoda > Lymnaeidae > Omphiscola > Omphiscola glabra. The sequence continues at coordinate 397,926 of OZ024799.1, forward strand.
AAGGAGGATGGGAAGATGGTCACTCCCAATTTCATCGAGTACCTCTAGACTTTGACTGGACGCGAGGTCCGCTGAAATGAGTGTCAAGTCAGGTCTGGACTCCGTGCTGTGTCCTGTATGGAGCAGAGTGGGCGCACTCTCTCCGTCTTGCAACCTTATAAGATTGGTCTCAAGGCAGACCTCCTCTACTTGTTTACCTGACGCGTTTCTCTCTGAGTAGCCCCACATGGGCGACTGGGCATTAAAATCTCCCGCTATGATTGTCCTGGTGAATTCTGACTCCCCCCGGATGGGGAGCGTGATAGGATTGCGAGGAGTATTATACACATTCGTCACGGCGAATGTTTTGCCCGATTTAGTCACTCTCACGGTGAGAGTATCAGTGTTTGAATAGTTCTTTACTTCTACGACCTCCACAGCAAGATCGTTTCTAATTAGTTGTGCTTCTGGGTCTATTATTCTGAATCCATATCCTGACCCTTCTGAGTTTCTTGCCCAGTCAGCAAACAGTTGTATTTCCTCTTTTGGTCTGCCCTCCACATTGATTTGCCCTTCTGGCTTGTTTTTGGATACTATTGCAGTAGTCTTTATATCCGGACTTACTTCACCTACTGCCTTTATTTCCTCTCTTCCTGGTGGGATTAGAACCTTACGTGCTAACTTACACGCTGTGCTTTGGCACGAGGCTTTTTTTATTCTTTGACTGGGGGTGGCCTCAAGTATTTTGTTTAGTGGGTCGTATTTGTCCAACCTTCTTATTCTTTCTACTGCTGCTAGCAGTGCCCTATTCCTTCTTAGTTCCACTGGTTCTATATTGGTTAGGATCTCACCTGCAGATATAGGTGAGCTCCGCATGGCCCCACTGATTAGCCTTACTGCCTGGTTCTGTACGTGGTCGATCTTTTCCAGTGCCGAACTGCTTGCAATACACTGTATAGGATAGCTGTATTCCAAAGTGGAGCGGACCAGACTCATGTACAACATTCTTAAGGTCCGTGCAGAAGCCCCCCATTCAGTGCCTGCTAATCTTTTTACAAGTGCTAATGCTAAACTCCTTTCCGCCTTGCTTACCAACTCATCTACTAACTTGTGCATTTGTAGCTTATAGTCCAGCGTCACCCCAAGGTACGTTGCCTCATCCTTCTGCTTTAGTTTCTCAGCTTTATACAAAAGTTTTATTTTTTCACTCCTAATTATCCTGCATAGGGTAAATAGTGTGAAGGTGGTTTTTTGAGTGTTCACTACTATTTTCCACTTTTGAGCATACTCTACTAGGGCATCTAAGTCCTGTTGGACTAGTCTAGCCATGTCTCTCGCATTTGTGCCTGTCCTCCGTAGTGCAGCATCGTCTGCAAAAAGCGCGTTTTGGGACTTGAGGACGTCTGGCAGGTCATTTATGAAAACCAAGAAGAGGACACAACTTAAAGCCGATCCCTGGGGTAGTCCTTCGTACAGTGCCTTATATTTTGACATTTTGGATCCATACTTCGTTCTTATCTGCCTGTTATGCAGGAAGTCTTTGATCCATTGGTACACATTGCAGTTTATACCCAACCTCTGGAGTTTGACTAGTAGGCCCTTTTTCCACACTCTATCATACGCTTGCTTTATGTCTAGGAAGACCGCAAGCGTACTTTGTTTTGGAATCCATTTATTGCTGCCTGAGTAAAGCCTAGTATCTGATCAGTAGCTTGTCTGTTCTTTCTAAATCCCCCTTGGTTGGGGTTTATTAGCTCATTGGTTTCGAGGAACCAGTATAGTCGTGCCTGGACTATTCTCTCCATGAGTTTGCAGACACACGAGGTGATATATATTGGCCTATAGTTATCTGGTTCCTCTGGACTCTTCCCTTGCTTAACTATGGGCGTAATTGTGGCACACTGCCACACATCTGGGATTTTCCCACTATTCCAGGAGTTGTTGAATATGCGGAGTAAACCTAGTTTGGTTTTTTGCCCCATATGTACCAGCATGTCTGGGGATACTTCATCGGCTCCTGCCGCTGTTCCTTTCTTACATTTGGATATTGCCGTCTCCAATTCCCTTAGTGTCATTGGTGATGACATCACGTTTGACCTTTCTACAACCATTCTTGCCTCACCAAGTTTTCTTTCTCTATCTAGGGTTTTGTTCCCTTTCACTCGTTTCTTTCCCTTATTGACTTCGGCAAAATGGTCATTTAGTATGGTTGCAATCTTTCTATCGTCGGTCGCTAGCTTCCCATTTTTGCCTCTGACCGGACTGGGGTTTTGTCATGGATCTTAGGAGATTCCACATCCTTGAGGTGTTGTTGGACATGTCTACCTTTTCACATTCTGTTTTACACTTTTTCTTCTTTAACTCCCTCGACATTTTCCTTACTTTCCTTGTGAGCTTGTTGTAAAGTGCTCGTGCCATTACAGAGGTGGGTGCCGTTTTCCTCGCTTCTTTTCGCATTTTGACTAATTTTGCTAGTTAGGTTGACCATGCTGGGTGGAATTTGTCTTGATAGACTATTTGTGGTATGCACTTGTTTGCCACTTTTATTACGGCTTGCCGCCAATCTTCATACATTTTGTTCATGTTACCTACGCCCTTCTGTCTAGGCCCTAGTTGTATGTCCACTCCTTTGGAGAATGCTGTCCAATCAGCGTGCTTGTACTTCTATGACTTTTTGTGTTCTCTTTGTTGTTTGGCTCCATCTATTTCTATTTTTAAGATGATGGGCTTATGGTCACTGCCCACATCTTCTGCCACTGACCATTTACAGGATCCCTCCAAATCACTAGAAATTAGTATTAAGTCTGGTCGAGACTCGATTCCATTTCCAGAATGGAGGAACGTTGGTGGGGACCCTGTGTCCTGGAGCCTCACTAGATTTTTAGAGTTGAATAGGCTGTTCACGTTTTTGCCAGATGTATTTGTAAGTTCGTACCCCCATGCTGGCGATTGGGCGTTGAAATCGCCACCTATAATGGTTCTCCTGAAGTCAGTTTGTTCCAGACTGAGGTCAATGGTCAACTTTGGGGGGGAGTACAGGTTTACTACTATATAACTCTTTTTTCCCCTTCCAGACCTTGACTGTAAGTGAGTCAGAATTTGGTTTTTTCAGGGTCGGTGGGACAATGCTACACTTAAGGTCATCCTTGACTAACGTGACCAGGTTATGACATTCAATACAGTCACACCTATACGTTGTATAGCCTTTTACTGTACATGGCTTTTTTTGAGTCTTCCTTTTTGGAAGATCGCTACATCAATGTTAGCGTTTGACAGAATGTCCTGTACTTCAAATTGCTTTGGCCATAACCCATTTGCATTCAACTGCAGCACATTCAGTGACTGCGTCTCACGTTTTCCTTTTTTGGTTGTTTTACCCTTTGTAGCTGCCGCAGTAGTGGGATCCTCCGCACCTTTCACTTTATTCTCATTTGGTTCTACTCTTGGAAAGGACGCTTTCCTTCGGCGCTTCGTGTGTTCCTCTTTCATGCACCGTTTCCGTTTTCTTTTTTGACCTGTCGACACTGGCCGTTCTATCTCTCTAGAACTTTGGTTCTCACCTTCCATGACTTATTTCTGAAAATAGAGAAATTTTGGCACACCACAGGACTTTGCAGCACTCTATTTATATTTTCTCTTTCAAGACCTACCTAATTTCTTGCTTACGCTTTGGAATGATTATTTTCCGATTCTGTCTTGAGGAATATATTCTGACATGATGGTGTTTATTGTGTCCGATGTATCAAATCTTTTAAACCTCTCCGCAGCTATTCGGACAGCTTTATTTCTTCTTATTTCTAGTGGCTCTAGACCAGTCAAAATTTCTCCTGCTGAAATTGGGGAGATTTTAAGCGTTCCAATGATTAGTCCTATTGCTTGATTTTGAATGAGATCCAATTTTCCCCTGGCATTGAAGAATAGTCTATTGTTGCTCTCACTGCGCTAACATAATTCATTTTTAGAGTTTTTGCGCCTGATCCCCAATTCGTACCAGCTAGTTTTCTCAGGATTTTTAATTTTTTCGATGCTTTTTCAATCAGCTTATCGATAAAAGTATGAAAGTAAAGTTTGTTATCTAAGGTAATACCCAGATATTTTGCTGTTTTAGTTTGTTGTATTAGTTTTACACCAAATGACAGCTTTATCTTTTATTTTTTAATTAATCTGCAAAGTGTAAACAAAGTGTAGGTAGTTTTAGGGACGTTTACAATTAGATGCCATTGTTTTGCATAATTATAGATGGCGTTCAAATCTTTCTGCAAATCAGATTCCATTTTATCTTTGTTTTTTCCCTAGCACCAAAAAGATACATCGTCTGCGAATAGTATTATGTTACTATTCAGTGTCTTGGGCAGATCATTGATGTAAATTAAAAATAATATGCAGCTTAAAGCTGAGCCTTGTGGTAGGCCTTCTGATTTTTGGTACTTAGATATTGCGGACCCATATTTCGTTCTAGTTCGCCTTTTATGGAGAAAATCTTTAATCCAAAAGTACATTTTCCCTTTTATTCCGAGGCATTGCATTTTGTAGAGTAGATCCTTTTTCCATACATTGTCGTAAGCTTGCTTCAGGTCGAGGAAGACAGCAATTGTACTCTCTTGCCTTTGAAAGCTTTCGATTATTGATTGGGTCAATCTTATTGCTTGGTCGATTGGCTGTCTCCCCTTCCTGAAGACGCCCTGGTGCACATCAAAAATGTTATTTGATTCAATATACCCTCTCATTAACCCTTCTTTCAGCCCTTTTTCCTATACAAGAGGTTATTGATATGGGTCTATAGCTCTCTGGATCATTTAGGTCTTTATCCGCTTTTGGGATTGGAGTTACTGTGGCCTGCCTCCACTCCTTTGGAAGTTTTCCAGTATTCCAAGTGTCATTTATTATGCTTAGCAGTGAATATTTTGCATCGTTGTCCAGATGTTTTAACATATTAGTTGATACTTTGTCAGCACCTTCAGCTGTACCACTCTTGCATTTCTTTAATGCTTTTTCTAGTTCATGTATTGTAAAGTTTTTGTTCATTGTGTTTTCATCAGGTTTTTCTTCCAGCATTTTTTCCTCTCCTTCTTTTCGTAACAAATTTATGCTTTTGGATGGCTTTTTTTTTGGTTTCTTGCAACTCACATTTGTAAAGTGTTTGTTTAGAACGTGGGCTATTTTAAATTCATCTGTGATTGATTTCCCACCTTGTGGGCGTATCGGACTCGGGTTGTTTGACAAATCTGCACCTTCAATATTTTTATTTGTATTCCAGGCCTTTCTGGTGTCTTTTACTCGGTCTATTGTTACACATATTTTTTCCCAGTTTTCCCTTTTTAGACTAATTGTTTTGTCTCTTATTTCTTTGTTCAGTCTATTCTATCTTATTCTCTGTATTACTGACTTTGTGGCGAGGGTTCTGGCTAAACGCCTCTTTTTTATTAGATTATTTATTTCTTCCGACCAGTTGAGCCTTGCTTTTTGTTTTGTTTTTGGCGTTCTAGGGATTGTTCTTCTCGCAGTTCTAATTCTATATGGAGTTGTGGCTGTCTTTTTATTGAATATAGTAAGTAATGTTAGTTTATGGTCACTTCCGATTTCTTCAAGTACTCTTATCTCATGTCTGCCTTCGATGTCACTTGATATTAAAGTTAAATCCAGGTATTGACTCCACACCAGTCCCAGTGTGTAGAAAGGTTGGGGATGTGTTAGAGTTCTGCAATCTGATCATGTTTGTCAAGTTGCATCGGGAGCGCACAGACTAGGTCTGGATTTCACCGGATTCTAAGACTGACGACGAGACCGGTCGGTCGGTAGAACTGTACGTCGGACATTGTAGAAATTGAGAATACATAGCAGACGATCACATCCGAATCTTTATTGTTTATCATGACAACGGCCTTGATCCTGCGGTCTTATTTAATGAAAAACCTATTATTATAATTATTATTGTCAGAGAATCAGAGAAGTGAGTGGGTAAACCCAATGTTTGCACAGAGAAACAAAAATCGAGAATTTCATTCTTTGTTTCTAAGGGCAAGGCTGCTGGAGAGACCAGAAAAATCTTTTTGATTATTTCAGAATGAACCATCAAACTTTTGACTACATATTGTGGGATTAACATTAAAATCTTTTGCATTAGCCCCCTGCACAATATCCATTATTATTAATGAGACCTGTGATGCTATTTGGGAGGGCTTTGTTGAGGAGCATATGCCTTGTCCCACCATAGGATTAATAGAAAAGACTGCTAAGGACAACGAAAGGATATGGAACTTTCCAAATTGTGTTGGTAGAGTTGTCGGCAAGCATGTTAAATGTTCAAATTTATCATGTTCTAAATATTTTAATTATAAAAACTACCACTCTGTGGTCTGCGTTTTTGGTGCAATGTATAAATTAACATTTTAAGTGTTGACTATGGGGCATAGTGACCTTGGTATTTTTGTTGAATCAAATTTATACAGCCACAGAGAAACGGCGTCTTTCCCCTTTCCTCAACCAAGACAGACACCTGGGATCAATAAATACACATCTTCCAAGGTTTTCTTGGTGAGAAAGTTTATCCTCTGAAGAAATATCTGATGCGACCATTCATACACCACCAGAAGAAATTGAAGTTTACAACTACTGACATAGTCGGGCCAGAAGAACAGTGGAGTGTGCATTTGGCCTACTGGTTTCAAAATGGAGATTCATGAAAACAGAACTTCAAGTTGGTCCTAAAAATGCTGACAAATTAGTCATTTGTGCCTGCTTATTGCATAATTTTTTTTTAGATAAAGACAGAATTTCTGAAGATCAGTAGGACATGTTATAAGCTTTAAATACAACAGCTGGTAACGGTACAAGATAATCAACGGGAGGATCACAACGATATAATTGAGCAGGGAATGATGCATATAATATCCTTGTTGGCTTTAAACATTATTTTTATATTTAAGCAGCAATTGACTTCCAGTACTGGTACAATAAAATATACTCTTACGTCCAATGAAAATTTTAAATAAAAATGTATTATGAATTGATCACTGTAAATTTTGTAGAGCTTCCCCATCGTTTGCTTTAAGGCTTTATAGCAGCACAATTTTAAATCCTTTTGAAAACGTTGATTTTTTTTCCATTATAATCTATTGATAGTATTACCATGTGCTGCAGATCAATGGCATTAAAGTTATGCTAATTTAATGTGTTATAAACACTTTAATTTAGTTTCCTTTTAAAATGTAGGTAAAAATAATTTAGAAATTTGGTAAAAGAATAAATATTTACATGGAACTTTACTTAATGACTACTTAATAATAAATAAACATTGATTTAAAATAAAAAAAATTAACTGACATAGTTTTCACGTCATACAATGACTTACTTAACATAATTGTATTGTAATTGAGGACTTTTAAATGCAAACAATTTAGTAATTTAGAATTATAGTTATAGTGTGTCACTTAAGAATTAAAATAATTTTTTATTGTTACATTTCAAATTTTTTTTTAAAATAAAATTTATTACCCCATTTTGCGATATTGTAAACATAAGCTTTGCTTATAGATGTATTGTATACAGTTGTCTCAAGAATCTGTCTATGTATCAAGTCTACTTTTGTATTATCTTGATGAAGATTATTTTCCCAAGTGCAAATGATTGTGAGCACCTCAGACATTGCTTACTCACTAACTTGAATGAAGACAATGCTTTTAATGAAATAAAAGAAATCTAATTATATTTAATACACCATCAACAAGGCCCATCACTTTTTGATATTTGCAATACTCCCCATAAAACAATTTAAATATTTTATGAACATTTTACTTTACAATTGAATTTCATCAAATGTAATAGTGTAATATTATCTGGGGTGTATCCTATGCCTGAACCACACAGGAAAGTTATGTTTATTAAGTATGTATTTACTATGTACGAGGCTTTATAGCCTTAGGTGCATAGCACAGATTAGTCTTCTAATAATCAAGTACAGTACTGTATTAATTTATTATGAGCAAACTCAATTATTATTTTTAATACGAAATTTTAATATAATTTACTTAACAAACAAAGTCATTCATTTTGTTGAAATGTCCATAACACCTAGGGTAATAGACATTTGGGTCATGTTAGGTGATGAAGTTGAAGAATAACAGTTGAATTCCAATGATTAATCTGATGAATAGGAGCTTTCCACTTCTTGAGCTCTAACCGCATTTAGCAAAAAATTTTTGTACTTCAATTTTGGTTTCAAGCTTCAACCTCTTTGGAATTTCAAAGAATTGTGTTAGCAAACTCATAAGGAAGTGATAGTCTTTTTTTTTACTTCTTCATCTCTATCTCTTCTGCTGTTAATTTGCTCCACAAAATCATTCTTCTTCTGTTTCATAGACAGAAGCTAATTAATGACATTTGTCTTACCAATAGATTTCTTTCTTTTTATTTGCATATTTGGGTTTTTGAAGGTTATAAGGCTTTTACTAGGAAGATGGTCTTTTTTAGCAGTGTCTCCAAACATGTCAGCATCCTGTGTTTCACCACTAATGGAGCTGGAGTCAGTATTAATATTGATCATTTTTGCCATCCTATTTTCTTCCGTATCCGGAAATTTGATCAAAAGAAATTTGGTCGACGGAAAATTGATGGACGGAAATTTGATCGAACGGAAATTTGGTCGAATAGTTTTTTTAATTTATACGTTAGAATTTTGCGTCAAATTTCTATTTGAACGCATTATTTTGTTTTACTATATAGTATAGTGCGTTCAAAAAGAAATTTGTAGAAAATTTAAACGTCTGGACTGAAAAAAAGATTCGACCAAATTTCCGTTCTATCAAATTACCGTCAATCAATTTTCCGTCGACGAAATTTCTTTCTATCAAATTTCCGGTAACCATTTTCTTCTTGTGAATTTAAGTCAGATTACTTACAGAATTGACATGTAACAGGTGTATTGATCTTTGTTTGTCTTGGAGAACAAAGTCCATGAGGAATAAAGTTGGGAGTGAAATTTCCATGAAAACGTGTGGGTATCACATAAAGCTGCATTAACAGTTGTCTTTTTTAGAGATTTTGATCTGTTCTTTACGAAAGGTGTCCCTCCAGTTTTGCCATTTTGTTTTCACAACTTTAGCTGAAAATTAAATGATTGCATTTAGATATGTTGACAACACTTGTTCACTTTATTAGCAATCTATTTACTTATTGTTCCTTACATTTGATTCATGTTGACAAGAATAACATTTAGAATAAAAGACCTTTCACATTACACATAGATAACTCACTTTGGTTGCCACTGAAAATGTAGGTTTAAAAATGTTAGTCAACATTTTTATAACACTAAACATTCATTTCCATACATTAAAAATATATGTGTTTTAGGTGGATACAATTATATTTGATTAAATTAGTCTATATATAATAATACATAGTTAAATTTAAAGTTTTTTAATGCATACTTTTATATCAGTATATTGTGAGGTAAATTTAATGTAATAACAATATCAATATATTTGATAGCATATTAAATAGCAAATTTTACTTAAAAGAAATATTTTGAATAATTATAAAAATATTTTCAATTTGAACAAAATAACATTGTAATCTTCATGATTACTTTATTGTATTGTATCTTTCAGGTGGACACTATCTGTTTCTGTTGAAATTTTTTTCAGTAGTTTTGGTAACATAGTTTAACCTTTTAGTACCTGTAGGTATATTTAAATCTACAAATATGTTGGCGGCAGCACTTTTTATAAAATGTTTTTTAATAGTTAAGGCAAATTATTTTAACAGTCATAAATCTATTTCTGGAATCAAAATTATTGGCAATAGCTTTATTATTATAATTTTAATAGGTTTGTCATTTTATGTATAAATGCTGTATAATAATGGGCTAGATTTCATCAACTTTTATTACACTAATTAACAGAGACCTTGCTTGTGTACAGTGAAAGTTAGGAAAAAAAATTACTTCATTATTGTTTTTCTTTACCCTATTCTAAAAAAAATTATTTTGATTTTTCTTTAAAATCTAAATAGTTCAAAGGCCTCCAAACAAAATATTCTATTAGGGTAGACTGTATTCTATAAGGGCAGATTGTACTGATATTTTACATTGTAGGTAGATTAATAATGTAATTCAATCACAGTTTTTTTGAGTTAATTAGACCTACATAGTTAATAATATTGTGCTGCGACCTAACTAAAAACTTTTATTTTTATAGTTACTCTATATCAATATGATAAAAGATAATCTCGATGTAATTTAAAACATATGTAAACCAGGTCTTTAACTTTAATAGATTATGTATTTTGTTGATGTTGTATTTTGTTAATGTAAGTCATGTTTTTTATTAGTAGTTAACTTAGTACTTAACTTATATAATTAGTGAATAATGTATTATTTACTGTACTGTATTTGAACTGGATTATTAGCCTACCAACCTACTTGTTGATAATCATATTGTAGAGAACCTTCGTCGTCTCTATTCTATAACTATTTTTATCTGGTTGATAACCTTGCTCACTCGTACTGCACAAATCCGACAACTCAACCATGGTTATAGTCTTTGACTCTTTTATTTGTCTCCTCCTTTGACTTCACTTTCTCTGTCGTACTCCGACTGCCCCTGTTCGTCTCTATCTCTTTTGTTCTCGGTTTCTCTCGTCTGATTTTTTTTTTAAAAAGTGTTCATTAAAGAGAAATACTGAATCAATGTACGAACTTTATCGAAACTTAAATCTCAACAACACTTTGAGAAACACCATCACTTCATCAACCTTTTCAGAAACATCATCAGGCTCAAAACACAACTTAAAACCCCAACATGAAGAGTCTCTCAGAAACTGAGTGTTCTTTCAGCCCAAATTTCATTGGTCCAGACAACTGCACTGTTTGTCTCAACCAGGTGGACATTGGCTTAGAGAAATATTCGTCTTCCATTGGCTGGGAAAGTTATACACGCTCACGTTGCGGTACATCAGAATATAATACCGATTCTAAGCGTCTACAACGAGATGACAGGTCAGTGAGTCTCTTGAGAACACATAAAATAAGGATGTTGTTTCTGGAAACAGAAGATTAACAAGAAATGGTCAACTTAAATAAAAGATTTATTGGGACACCAATAACTGGTAGCATTGCACACAACACTTGCTTTAATTCTTGCGTGGTCGCGTTGTGCTAATTTCTCTCTGAGAATTTGTAGTTGTCCTTTGACATCTTTAATATCCACGTCATGTTTTTCTATTTCTCTCTGGAGTTCCAATGCTGTTTTGTGTGCCTTTTCTCGTGCATTTTGTGCTGTTTCAGTTTGCTCTCAAGTTTGTCTATTTGTGATTTTTCACTGCTGCGGTCTGAGGCCCAATCAAAAAAATCTGTTGCCATTTCTTTTACTGTCGCGGTCCACTTATATGTATTCAGGTGTTTCTTAGCTTCCGTATCAGTTCTCTTCATTTCTTCGAAATGATTTCTTGCAGTTTCTTCAGGAGTCTGTACTCCGCTTTCCTGGAGTTTTTTGATAATTAAAGGCAACATGTGTTTTTCTCCTTGTTTCTTTTGTGTAGCTGTCAGTGCGTTGAACTTAAACAAAACATGGCCCAGCGTTAGGGTCCCATTGGCATCAACCTCAGCGTAGTGTTGTGTGAGGAACTCACGATACTCTACGACATCATAGTAAACTTTGCTTGTAGGGAAATTGGAGCTCGTAGATGGCTCATTATCATTCCTGCGAACTCTTTTTGCCTTTTGTTTTCCTTTCCCTTTATTCTTTCTTTTTGGACCCATGTCGGTTTCTTGCTCTGTCTTGGACTTCTCTGTCCACTTGCCTCCCCGGCTGAGTTCTCCCCTAGTCCAGTCTAACTGTCCCTTTTATAAGTCCCACGTACCTAGAGATTCTTCCCAGGGCCCCAATCCCATTCATAATGTCTCACACCGCGTAATAGGTCATACACCAGCACCCCAACGGCGTCACGGGCAGTCTGACACGACAGACCCTTTGTTTGGTCAGTTGATCTCCCATTCCTGTCTCACACAACGTAGTAGATCGGTATCCGAAAACTGCCCTTAGGGAAATGTATGTTTTGAGTCTGGAAGACAAAAGGGCAAGTGTTGCATCGGCTGCGGCCACATGGCTTGGTCCCAAAGTGGGAGGGGGCAGCGTTGATACGACTGTGCACAAGGAGGTCTCTCAGATTTTTGTCCGTCTAAAAACAATGAGAGGCTGGGAGGAGAAGATGTCTCGTGTCTCTGTGTCTGCGAGTAATATAGAACGGTTTTTAAGGAAAAAACTTTTAGCTAAAAGATTGTGTGGGTGATAAGTGATGATAAGTTTGATAACTTTTGATTGTAATAATTAAGTGTTGAATTAAAATTAAAACTTTTTTCAAAATAGTATAAAGAATTGTTTATCTTCCTTAATATGATTATTTTTTTAAAATCTATTACTCAACAATTTTTTGCCTTTATTATAAAATTTTCTCATTCAAACTCATTAGTCTTAATACTGGAATCAAATAACTTAATAAAATAGTTTAAAATATTTATATTAAATTACATTAATTTTTTTTTTTTAAGGCGGTTGTAGAATTTTAAATAATACAACTCAGGTCAAACTGAAACTTTAGAAATCCAATACTCGACTTGACCTATGCCTATATTATATCATAATATTATAAATAAATATTACTACTAAAGGTAGTCACTACTACTACTAGTAGTAGGCCTACTACTAGTAGACGCCTAGTCTTATTATTCTAATTCTAATAATTATTAAAACTGGACATTGAATAATTTTTCAACACAATGATTTACCAATATTGATTGAGCTAAATTTAAATATTATAAAATAATAGGCCTACTCACTTTTAGTATTAAGTTCCTCAGCGATTTCGTGCCAAAGTTTCCATCAAACATCTTTTGGTTGCTATCGCTCGTGCCCTAAGTGGCGTGCAGTCATGCACTAGAAATATTAGTTTATCAATTTCTACCATTTTAATTTATAAAATGCTACAATTTGTATTTATTTAGGTAAATTTATAGAGATGGGTACACGTTTTTTACCATGGCCGGCATCTTGGTTGACACGACCCGTAAAATTAAGAATAAAAAGTTTAAAAATAATGAAAAAACTTCCTAAATGTATCCCTCATCCTAACCTGAACCCTAAATCTGTCCCTAAACGAAACCTAACCTGAACCCTAAAGTCATCAGCAACATAACAAAACATGCAAATGACGTCATGTACCCATCTTTAGAAATTAGCCGGATACGGGGTTATAATTATAAGATACTATACTATACACGTCGGGTAATGTAGTAAATGTAAACGATTAAGGGTGTTCACACTAGGTCCGGATTCCAAGACTGACTAACGAGACTGGATCGGCATAAAAAACAAATGCAATAACAAAGTGAACATAGCTACATTTGCTCAGGCAACATCGGTGACAGTCGGTAAAGCGCGCCGGTCTTATTTGTTTTTTTGGTAAATTTTGAGAAAGATACCCGCGTCTTTTACCATGGCCGCCATCTTGGTTGCCCCGACCCGCGAACTTTTACGTGTTCACGGGTCGGGACAACCAAGATGGCGGCCATGGAAAAATAAAATAACTCATGTTTTTTGCTAAAATTACGAATAAAAAGTTTTTAAAAATGAAAAAATGATCTAAATCTATCCCTCACCCTAAATTCCTCCCTAACAGGGTTTTGACCCTCTCCCTTACAGGGTTTTGACCCTCTCCCTAACAGGGTTTTGACCCTCTCCCTAACAGAGTTTGACCCTCTCCCTAACCAGGGTTTTGACCCTCTCCCTAACAGGGTTTTGACCCTCTCCCTAACAGGGTTTTGACCCTCTCCCTAACAGGGTTTTGACCCTCTCCCTAACAGGGTTTTGACCCTATCGGAACCAGCGTTTTGACACTCTCGCCTTAGCCTAACATGGCGCTGGGTTTTGACCCTGAAAAGTAGGAAAATTTAAAAAAAACAAAGAAAAGTGGCCAAAATTAATTATAAAATAAAGAAGTAATGAAAACCCAACTTACATTTTCATGGAATACACTTTTACACACTTTATTTCAGGTTCCAACGAAAAGAATATCCAAAAATTAATGAAACACAGCGTGCTCACCCTCTAAGATTATCTTAACATATTTAATAGGCCAACCAATGAAATTTTAAAAATTATAATTAATTAACCAATAAAAAATTTGCCTCCGTCATATCAATGAAAATGTAACTCTAATAAAAAAAATAAGGGGAGTGAATCCACGCAAATGACGTCACGGGTACGCTCGTCAAAATCAGCCCAAAATGTTTGTACAAAAATGTCATCTTAAAACCTAGGGTAAATTATGAGAGATGTATTTGTGTAACCCCCAACTTTTAAAGCTGTTCATTTTCTTTTTGGTAAAGTGCCCAGAAAATAAAAACAAACGCATTATCGCACTGTAGTTTTTTTATATCAATCTTTGTTTGGATTTCAGTCTTTGTTTAGATAGCAATCTTTGTTTGGATTTTAAACTCTGGGGTCATCTACTTAAAATTAATTTTATGTTGAGAAAAGCTTGCTTCAGAAACAAGCTCTTGGGGCTTTGTTTCTTCATTGAAATTGTTGCCCAGCTGACGTTCCTTTGAGTAAATATATTTTTTTAAGAAAGAGCAAACAAACACCGAACAACAACCCACTTCATCATATCTGAGATCCATGGATGACTTGAGTTGCAGAAAGTCAAATGGATAAATTACTTGTACTGCTTAGGTTAAGTCATCAGAATAAAAAAAACATTTGTCAGATAAGTGACTCACAGACATATACCATATCCCGTATCGTCAAGACGTATAGATAAGTATTATTCGTATTACAGACAGACATGAACACGTAGAAGTGTCTACATCCATTTGATTAAGGCAGACACGAACACGTAGAAGTGTCTAAACTATATTGATTACTATATGCTAAATTGATTACTTGTACTTGTAGCTTTGTTTAAAGTACAAAAAGTAATTAACGTTAGAATATCTTTGATTTACGTGATAATTAGTTATAATGAGAAACAAAAACATCTATTTAATACTGAGCATTTATAATGAGATCTTTAATGATCGTTTCTGTAAGTCGCCAGAGTTTCCTTATGGTGTCATAAGTTTCATGTAGTACATGCTACAGACCCGTTTACCTTCAAAGTCTTAAAATCGTACAATATCATCACAAAATCGTTCAATACATTATCTTAATAGTAAAAAATAAGCATACAGTATATATAATGTATACACCTCAAAATCGTACATTGTACGCCAAAATCGTAAGAGTTAACAGGTCTGATGCTTACACTGAAAATGATCAAGCTAATAATAAGAACGTTGATAATTTCAATCTGTGTGTCCCCAACAAAAAACCGTTTTTTTTTAAATATTTGAATCAAATTTAAAAAATAAATAAATCCAGACTAGTCTACAGTAGGACAGCATCATTTCAAATGCAAAATTTATGTCTATGTTGGTCCTAGGTCCATGACACAATAAAACACTTTACTTTCGATAGAGTAGGGGCGGGGAATGTAGACACCTCTGACCTGCTCCACGCCGCTTAGAGTTGCAGGCGGAGTAAACATAACTCAGGTCAATGAACTCGCGGGTGACAATCACTAGTCTAGACTCTAGAACAAGGTGCCTCAAACTACGGCACTTTGGGACACATATGGCCCCACAGTGGTCCTTAACCCGGCCCGACTGGACGCCAAACGTTTATCCGTCTACCAATGACGAGTATGTAAATGGATATTTATCATCTCAGTCAGAGGTGAACCACTATTTACAATTGAAATATTATAACACTTTGCTGTTCAACCTAATTGTAAGGGGTTGCTAATATGTGGTCCAAGTTGCAGAAGTAGCTACGCCACGAGTTCAGTGGCGTGGTCAAAATAAAGGTAGGCAAAAAGGAAGCTAACAATTAATATAAGAAAAATGATGTTTGTCTGTCTGCTATTTAATGAATATATTTAAAGCAAGAACATTTGTATGTATCAGCATGTATGTCAGCATGTTGTGTCAGCATGATGTGTCAGCATGTTGTGTCAACATTGTGTGTTATTGTAATGTTTCAGCATGAAATGTCAGCATTATGTGTCAGCATGTTGTGTCAGCATTATGTGCCAACATGATGTGTCAGCATTGTGTGTTATCATAATGTTTCAGCGTGATGTGTCATCGTGATGTGTCATCGTGATGTGTCAGCATGTTGTGTCAGCATGTTGTGTCAGCATTATGTGTCACCATGATATGTCAACATTGTGTGTTATCATAATGTTTCAGCGTGATGTGTCATCGTGATGTGTCAGCATGATGTGTCAGCATGATATGTCAACATTGTGTGTTATCGTAATGTTTCAGCATGATGTGTCATCGTGATGTGTCCGCATGATGTGTCAGCATAATGTGTCAGCATGAAGTTTCAGCATGATGTGTGAAATATTTCCAAAACAAACCCCAGGGGTGGGACGCTGCAATATGAAGATTTCGGTAATGCATGTTGTTACCGCTTCCATAGGCGTCGACCTGTGGCACGCACAAAATATAACATAAAGAAATTGGCTACTTTCTCGAAACAGGTTTTCAACCCCTGGTTAATGGTATGTTTATCTGATAATATTGACTAGTTATCATCGCATACATACTACTTAATTCCAAGTAACTGCTATCATGCCATATGAAATGTTAATCTCTTTCTAACAATGGTGTCAGTATCCAGCAGTGTCTCTCTGGCTTTGTGATAGGGAGTATTTGAGCTGGTCTTCAAGTGATAGCATTCAGCCTCATTTTAAATGCTAGAAATTTCACATAATATCCGACCTTCATATATTTTCTATTATTGGAAATCTTTCTTTCTACCAGAATTTTAAAACAGGCTGTCATGTCAGTATCCTCAGGATCTCGATGTCAACTCATTCGGACGACTTGCTGAAATATGACAGTGTCTGGTCAGCGTTGAACTATAGCTTGTCCCACAGCTCTTTTTCAATCGAGTGGCGTTCTCTTCTAAACCAAGGTGGAGTGCTGCGAGATAGGTCATTCCACTGCATTCATGGGTAGCAATGACCAGTGCTCATAGACCACTCAGGTTTCCTCGAAATTTTTGAACCCTTCATTCTGTGTTCAGTGCGGACTATAGTTTGAAAAATATTAATGCAATTAGCGCATTTGTATTTTCTAGAAAACAACAAACACAATAAAAGAACTACACCATATTAAAAATTAATTACAATTTTAATCAACATAGAGTTATTGGCATTTCAATGAGATTTGTGTGCCTGCTTCTTGCCATGAGATGGTCCATGTCCGCGTTCCATATTTGACACCGATAGTTGTATTGAATGATGGAAGTGTGTCGTGGTTGGGTTATGCAAATGTGTCGTATTGAGTTATGCTAGTGTGTCGTATTGAGTGATGCAAGTGCGTTGCATTGTGTGATGCAAATGTGTTGTATTGAGTGATGGACATTTGTTGTATTGAGTGATGCAAGTGTGCATCAGCTAGTTTTTGCTCTTGCCAAATATGGTCACCATTTTGAATGCATGATTCCTGAGCTTAAGATATGTCTCAGAGGGAAGAAATGCATATACATTAGTAAAGCTCCTTGGCTTAAAGGGTTTTCATAAGACACTATTCTGTTGGTCATACACTTCCATGTGTTAAATTTGCTCGAAAAATTCACTGTCAACAGAAATTTGGTGTCGGAAATCTGTACATACTGTCTATAGAAAGAATCTCTATAAATCTACCATGACATTCTTTTCGCAACATTTCCAGTGAATAGACAGTGTTTTTAGGAAACCTTCTGCTGGTTTTTCCATAAAGAGATCTTGAGTTGTAAGGAGATGGCTTAAGTTCTACTATACTTGTTTACTTGATCGCACCTTGATAATGCATTGTATTCAACCTTATTGAAATATTTCTGCATTTTTATTACACATATTCATTATCACAATTGTTTAACAAAAATGAAATGCTGCACGATAAACGTCATGAGACATATTGAATGCACTTACATTGGCAGCATAATATATCCATCACCTCACAATGTAATAATTAGTGTGAGCAGATAGAAACAAATCATTGAAAACCTGTAAAGCCTACTTGATTAATAAAGTTATCCTGTAATGTAATAAATAATGCAACGACACCAGAGGCGTAGGAAGGTGGGTGTGGTCCTCCCCGGCGAAACTTTTTTTTTCTTAAATGAAGGGGCGAAATTTTCGTCGAACTACTGATTGTTTTTCTTGGAAATGGGGCTGCAAAATTATTGGCCCACCCCGGGAAGCAATAAATTTTGTTGGGCGACTGACTGAGACCCGCTATTATTACTTAATTGGTGTGCAGTCTATAAAGTTACATTGCGTTATGGCTTCTAACTTCAAATTAGAGTTTTATAATATTCCACGTGAACAGCGTTTGGAAATGTAAGATGATCGGTACTTTTAGCTGTTTAAGTTGTTAAAAAAAAATTAAGATATTTTCTTGTAATATTGTACGAACATATATATTTTTATAATCATTTTTTAAAGTTCTTTGAAAACAAAACTGTAATCGCGCATGAATACATGCAGTTTTAGTAACCCAAGCACGACAGCGGCATTTACGAATGCGCGTTAAAACGGGGCTAGACTAAATTTCGGACAAAAATTGTTATTAACGTAATTAATCATATATCATATGATGTATCACATTATATCACTGTAAGATAATGAAAAATTAAATGTATACACTTATCATATCATTTCATGTGATGAATCCTGATAAAATATCATGTTTAATAACAAATTAAGCAATGCCATTGAGCACGCATGTAACATGGTGAAACAGATCACAAAATAGCATGTATCATGCATTGTAAAGTCTTATGTCATTGAAAATCATCTTTTGATTAAAGATGTCTTTCGATACAGTTTAAGTAATGTATAACTAAACATACAACATAATGTATAACTTAACATACAACAAAATGTATAACTTAACATACAACAAAATGTATAACTTAACATACAACATAATGTATAACTTAACATACAACATAATGTATGACTTAACATACAACATAATGTATGACTTAATATAGAACATAATGTATAACAACATACAACATAATGTATCACTTAACATACAACATAATTTAAACTTAGCATTAAACATAATGTTTAACTTAACAAACAACATCATGTATAACTTAACATACAATAAATGTATAACTTAACATACAACATAATGTAAGACATAATGCAAGCCATCATATAAATAAAATTGTATCAACTACTGTAGTGCTATCATTCAATTTTATGTTTTATTTTCAACATAAGTATTTATTTATTAGTCTATTGTAAGAGAAATAAAATTATTTTAAATAATCTTTATGTCGGCAGCTTACAATATATTATTGGAACTGCTTTTGAATCTGACCTATGGTCTCTGACTTATGACCTCTGACCAATGGCTTCGGACCTATCAATTCTGACCTATGACATCTGACCTATGGCTTCTGACCTATTGCCTCTGACCTAAGGCATTTGACCTATGGCCACTGACCTTTGAGCTCTGACCTATGGTCTCTGACCTATGACCTCTGACCTATGGCCTCTGACTTATGGCTTGTTACTTATTTGCTAAGGGCGATTAAGATTATATTGGAAGCTCACAATTAATTAGACGTAAATGTTAAAGTTAAGTATTTGTACAAACCGGAAATGAGGTAAAAAAAAAAAAGAAAAGATCCTCCACCAGACTCATCGCAATATCTACATGTCAATCTGACCTGTCAATATCAAATGTCAATCTGACCTGTCAATATCATATGTCAATCTGACCTGTCAATATCAAATGTCAATATCACCTGTCAATATCAAATGTCAATATCACCTGTCAATATCAAATGTCAATCTCACCTGTCAATATCAAATGTCAATCTCACCTGTCAATATCAAATGTCAATCGCACATATGTCAATCTCACATGACAATCTAACATGTCAATCTCATATGTCAATTTCACATGTAATTTTAATCAAGACTGGGTAAACCATTTCTATTTGAGCAGCAGTTCATTGACCTTCCATTAGTCGTAGTAGGTCATTGACCTTCCATCAATCGTAGTAGGTCATTGACCTTCCATCAGTCGTAGTAGGTCATTGACCTTCCATCAGTCGTAGTAGGTGTCGGAGTGACTGTTATACGCTGTAGGGGGTAGAGAAAAGTAATTACAACCAACCAGATACAAATGAATGATTTGATATTGTTAACACCATGTCTAACGGTTTTAATATTCAAATATTGTTCTTATTCTGCAGACCCTTCTCTCCCTCCTAAATGCAATACAATGAATATGTAAAAGTTAACAATTTCAAACAAAATTGACCAACTAGGTTACGTCATGCTACGGTCATCGTGATCTAGACTCAAGGGCGTAAAATACTGGGACACGTGTTGTCTAGACGAGTCAGGCTCAATGTTAGCAACGAGGCTTGTAGAGTTCGTGGCACATGATAAGCGGAACACGTAGGGTCATTACAGACCACTAGCCTCTAGACCAGCGTTTCCAAAATGTTTAAGTTTGGCGGACCAGTGGACAAGTGTCCCATTGCAACAGAGACTGGTGGACAAGTTTCCCATTGCAACAGAAACCGGTGGACAAGTGTCCCATTACAACAGAGACCGGTGGACAAGTGTCCCATTACAACATAGACCAGTGGATAAGTTTCCCATTGCAACAGAAACCGGTGGACAAGTGTCCCATTACAACAGACCGGTGGACAAGTTTCCCATTGCAACAGAAACCGGTGGACAAGTGTCCCATTACAACAGAGACCGGTGGACAAGTGTCCCATTACAACAGAGACTGATGGAAAAGTGTCCCATTACAACAGAGACCGGGGGACAAGTTTCCCATTGCAACAGAGATCGGTTGACCAGTTTCCCATTGGACCAGAGACCGATGGACAAGTTTCCCATTACAACAGATACCAGTGGACAAGTTTCCCATTGCACCAGAGACCGGTAGACTAATTCTATAGGATCAGTGTCGTAGCTAGGGCCAGTGACATAGCTATATAGGGTAAGTGCCGCCAAGATTTGCCCGCCCCTTCCTAAAAAAGCTCTTCATTTGGCCGCAAATACCACTCTTCCATACAAATTATAAAGAAAAAAATTGACGACCGGAGAGGACCCATTCACACCCCTTCTGCACCCCTTTTCCCCATCCTCCCTGCACCCTTTCCTACGACCCCTCTGCACCCCTTCCTACGACACCTCTGAACTCTTTCCTACGACGCCTCTGCACCCCGTTCATACAACCCCTTTGCTTACTTTCCTACGACCCCTTTCGGCCCCGTGCCTACGACCTCTCAGCACCCCATCTTACGACCCCCACTTCACCCTTTTCCTCCTTCCCCTCTGCACCCCCTTCCTTGGCCACTGACTATTATTTTCTAAAGCCAGCTGTCAATATTGTTCTTCTTGTTTACAGGCTGTTATAAATTATATATTTAAAAAAAAACAGACCCTAGGTCCCAGAGCTGATTAAACTTTTCGGCATGTTAAATAATTTCTCCGCTAATTTTTGGAACAAGAAGCGGAAATTTAGCCATTTTTTTCATTTCCGGCAACATTGTTGGTCTTTTCAAAAAAGTCTTTCTTCGTTGAAGTGTTCTCATAAAAATTTAGAATCATGGCCACCGCCAGTTATTAATAATTTAAATTCATCTAATAAATTTAACAACAAATAATTCAATGTTCCTTGTTATTTATTAAAATATGATTGCATTTTAAATATCATCACTGACATTATGTGGCTTTTTATAGAAGGAATCCTTGCAAAGGGAGAGAACCAGTATATATTTAAATGCGCTATAATACGTTCACTGGTTACCTAACATTAGTTTACGACGAAAGATATAATTATGACTTATCGAGGAATTTTATGTGCTTGGAATTTAGTTATAAAATAATAAATTAGTCAATAGCTTTAATGGACCTGAAATGACTGTGTGCATCAATACCAAATAGCTAAAAACCACTACACGCATCAATACCATAGAATGAACCCAATACATGCATCAATACCAAAGAATTGCACAAGCATCACCTTTCAGTTCTGTTGAAGAGTGCGCCATGTTTGCGGTCAGTGCCTGCGTCTCGTCACCAATGGACCCATTGCTCCCGGGCTCGCAGCAGCCGAAGTTCCTGTAACAGCACCTTGACACCATGAGCTCGAAGGCCTTGACGCCGTAGAAGAAAAGGAATGCCAGGAACACCATGACGAACACTGCCCCGACCACCGCGGGGATCAACCAGGCGAGCTCGTCCGTGTGGCTCGAGCCGAGGATGTGCACGACCTGCTCTCTGGTGGACCAGGCCACGGTGTTGTCCACGGTGACCAGTTCCAGTTCCGGGGCGGTCAGCGGTGTGTTGGTGGGGGGCCCCGATGTGTCGGGGCTCAGTCGAGAGCTGTTGAGGGGCTGGTCATAGCTGTAATCACTATCGTTAAAGATATTGAAGGAGCCTGTGGTTTCAAAATACGCAGAAGGAAGTGATTTAGTTTTGGCGTGGACTGTTGTTGAAAACAGTGTGGATAATATGCGAGAGGTGGATGTGTATGTTTGAAGCAAAACTTTTTGTAGGGTGGAATTTCCTGACGCGAGTGTGTTGTTTAGTACGTCACTAGCGTTGCGTTCGTTCATCATGACGATAGATGTCAAATCAGTGTCAACTTTTGCAATGACTGGATGACAAACTATTTCTGAAAATAAAGCATGAATTGTTTATAATACATATAAAGAAGAAAGAACATAACGAGTTGCAAGTAAAAATTTATGTATTTTCACAGTAACTAACACTGTAGAAACAATGGCAGTTTGGGGCAGTATGGGGCAATCTTTGTTGCTTTTTGTGTATCAAAGGAGTTAGGTGAATTAACAATTAAAATCCTCGAAATGTTGGTTTAAATTAGAGAATAAATTCTAATTTTTAAATCCGTGTTCCAAAGATCGAAAGTTAAGTGTTTAAACAAATATGGTTGCAAAATGTTTATTTTATTTTTTTGCGTACCTCTATGGCTGCAAACATTTATTCCTTGTTCATATTTGGCTCGTAGAATGAAAAATACGTTCTAAAGGACTGCGAACAACGATAACAAAGCTAGTGATACGATGAATATTTATTTTAATTAAATTATTAAATTTCTAGAAAATTCTACAGAAGCAAAGAACTGTATGAACTTACAGCTCGTTTGAAAGGTACACTCCTGAAAATAGAAATATTACACACACAATAGTACAATGTCTCGTATAGTAAAAATATCTACCTTGTTCTCTCTGTATGTCACTTAGATAGACAGACTGAGACATAACAGATAGGCTTGTATAGACAGACCCAGGGTTTCTTTCAGCCATCTCTCCTGGTTGGTGGGGGGCAATACCCCCGGGGAAAGTTAAGTGCCCCCCCGGAGCAAAATGGGGACAACAATGTAACGATTATATTTTTTTTTTTTAAATTAAAAACGACTAAATTTGTCTTTTCAAACATTTTGTTAAAGATTATTATCTGGTGCCTTAACCGATTACCATTAGTGGAATCTATGAAATATCGCTATGTTAGATATATTTAATGATCCATATGTAAAGCTAAGCTTGTTAAAGGCTTACAGTATTCGGAAAATAATATCCTACTGGCCGTTCCAAAATATAAGCCGATGCAGAGGCGTAGCTAGAGTGTTTGGCGCCCGGGGACAAGATTCGCGTCCTGTGATAGGATTCATTTTAAAGCGCGCCTTTTCCTTTTTTCAACTCTCAAACCCAATATTTTCATCAATAAAATAATACCAAAGCACATTTTGGCGCCCCTAACTAGCTGGCTCCCCGCTACATCTGTACCCCCTGCCCCTCTTACGCTACGCCTCTGAGCCGTTGTCTTACTTCCTGTAATTCACAAAATATATCGGTATTTTAAAAGATTTTAATAGCACTGTATTTAATAACCTTTACATCAATAAAAAGGTCTACAAGATTAATAATGTGTTCTGGCTAAGTCTCAAACATGCGCAATCTATTTTCAAATTATATTTCGTCATAAAAGCTTCACTTTTAAGGTCTTCAGTAGGGATAGGTGCTACTTATGCATTGTATGATGGAATTAGTTTTTTAAAAATCAATAAATTTAATCGATTTCATGTGTGTTGAGTTATAGAAAACGGATTTAATTTTTAATTTTTTCTTTTAATTAAGGATTTTTACGGGCACATACAAAAAGTGCAACATTTCATCAAATATTATATCTACAGCGTTTGTGTTTTCTTTTAATGTGCTACTTTTGTAACAATGTTTCCTGCATAACAGAGGTTAAAAACTACATAGTATATTTATTATGCATCACCTATTTTCAAGAAATTTAAAAAATATAAAAATTGCATGATGGGAATCTATCAGAAAGCTAAAAAAAAAAAAAAAAAAAAAGAAACAATTTCTTTTTTTGTGCAGCAAATGTCTACGTCATTTCGATAAAAAAAATGTTTGATAATGGATTTAGAAAATGTTCTTATTCCTAATTGGTTCAATTTAAAATAAATTATGTGGATTTGGTGTAAAAAAAAAAAAAAAAAAAAAAAAAAAAAAAAAAATGTGTTTTAAATTATATCGAAGAGGAAATTGGTAATTTATCATAAAAATGTTATAGTGTTTGGAAAATAAAAATAAACATTTCAATCAACTGAATATTGGGAAATATATACTTTATTTGCATATGATTTCCCTTAGATAAAATCACACATTAAGAAATATATTAATGTTTCTTGTAAACAACTCATGTCTTCTTAAAATTGTTATGCCATTGATATACATTAATAAAAACCCCATAGAATGTATAGACCTTTCTAATTAACAGTAGTTTATTTCTTTTTGACTCTGGTAAAATTTGGAAATATTTAGAAAAGGTAGTCTAATTATAATAAGTATTTTTTTTCCATATGCGTTCAACAAATAAAATCATGTTTGAAGGGTTTTTTAGTGATGGGATCCTTTTTATTATTTTTATTTTTTCTTGTTGAAAAATTCATTTACTAATTAAGTAGTTGTCACTCAAAATAGTGTACCAATAAAATAAAAGTCATATTACTATGTTTAGTGATAAACATTTTTTGTGCATAACAGATGCAGGTCAAGCACTTTTCCGTCTTGCCCCATGTGGCTCTTTATCGACCTGAGTGCGGCTGGGCCAAGCGGCTCACAAATCGGTTTTGACTCCGAAAGACATGGCTCTTGACAGGTTATTGAAAAGAAATTTGGCTCTCAAACATTTTTAATCGTCCTCTTGCTGATTTTTGGCTCTTTTGACTAATGAGTTTGCCGACCATTTTAATAGGCGATATTAAGCTGGGCAAAAGCTTACCCTCAAGGGGGACACAACTAGAATGAATATAGTTTACATTAGTCTGGTGCGGATTTTAAGATGTCTTTAATCATTATTATGGATAATTTTGGCACCCTTGAACCGAAAGTTTGAAATGCAACCTAAAAATTGTCTGAAAGAAAGAACAAATTCAAGTATGCGTCAAAATGCACCCCTGCATTTTGAATTTGCCCGACTGTTTTTAGCACACTAATTTTCTGCACCCCTTCGCTCATGCTAATCAATGGTACAGTATGGGTCTGATATAAGCTTTTGCCAAATGATTACTCTGGGGCCACAAACGTAGTGAATTCAGTTTATATATGGCACTAGACGCCATAATACAGCCCACAAAATTTAAAAATGTCCTTCACTGTTTAAAAAGTATCATAGAAACATTGAAATCAAGTATACTTAAAAATATACCTCTTGATTTTGAAATAATAAAAACATTTCTGCGGAGCAGGCTCCCCAAACCCCTCCATCGATCAAGATTAATCAGCGCCCACAAGTTCCACCCTCCTTCCCGATGAAAATAATCACCGATTTCGTTATCGATAGATACACTGCCTAGGGGCACAACTATTATTATCGCCATGGGCGGGCAAATATTTTTATTGTTCTTTCTTTCACAATACAAATTTTGCAGTTGTCTTAAAAGGCCACACCTGCATATAAAGAAAAGGTGACATCTCGGTGGACCCCCTATCACCCTATTTCGACGCCACCAGCAGGGGCGTATCTACAGTATTTGGGAAGATTCATATTTACGTCCCTGTCCCCCCCCCACGCTGAAACTGATTATTTTCAACCATTTAATACCATCTTAGCCCTCCTCCCCACCACTTGTCTGGCGTCCGGGACATATGCCCCATCTGCCAGCCCTTAGCTACACCTCTGGCCACTAGCAAATGGCCCCCCCCCCCCCGAAAAATTTGAAATACCCTCTCCGAGGAACAATGTCTGAAAGAAACACTGGACAGACCGTCTATCTGGTTAGAAATGTATTGGGTTTTATACAAGAATTAAATCCGAAGTTCTAGTACAGAAATTCTAGAAATTCCAGCCCATCAATTTTTTATAAACAGTGACTGGCATTTAACGGGCGCTGATCACACACCACTGTAGACGCCCCTGACCACCGGCAAATGTCAGTTGAACATCATTATCATTATTGACATCTCATCTCATGTTAAATCTCATTCAATTTATGCTAGGTTAATCATTTACGTTCACTCAGTAGACAGATCATTTACGTTCACTCAGTAGACAGATCATTTACGTTCACTCAGTAGACAGATCATTTACGTTCACTCAGTAGACAGATCATTTACGTTCACTCAGTAGACAGATCATTTACGTTCACTCAGTAGACAGATCATTTACGTTCACTCAGTAGACAGATCATTTACGTTCACTCAGTAGACAGATCATTTACGTTCACTCAGTAGACAGATCATTTACGTTCACTCAGTAGACAGATCATTTACGTTCACTCAGTAGACAGATCATTTACATTCACTCAGTAGACAGATCATTTACGTTCACTCAGTAGACAGATCATTTACGTTCACTCAGTAGACAGATCATTTACGTTCACTCAGTAGACAGATCATTTACGTTCACTCAGTAGACAGATCATTTACGTTCACTCAGTAGACAGATCATTTACGTTCACTCAGTAGACAGATCATTTACGTTCACTCAGTAGACAGATCATTTACGTTCACTCAGTAGACAGATCTGAGCAAATGCCCCCCCCCCCCACCCCCCACACACCTGTAAGGTGGTCGATCCGAACATCTTAAATAACACATAGTTAAAACTTTTTAAAATATCTGAATTCCCATGAAGTAATTTGGTGAACACGAAAACGTTAACATTCCAAAAGTAGGAAATCCTTTAAAAAATAAATAATAATTAAATAAATAAATTGTAATCAAATATAAATTATTAAGTGATTTTGTAAATAAAGCTCTATAATATCGTGTCTGTGTTAAGTTAAGCTACGTTTGTGAAGATATAGTCTACATGCACACATTATAAACAAAGATTTTTAACACAGGAATATCTACACGTCTATGAGAGATGAGCACAACCTGAAGGTGGCAGTCAGGTAGGTGAACGCAAGCCGTACAGAACACGGTAGTTACCTGACGTGCCTATCTACTGCTCACTGTGTTGAATGCGTCTCTTCAAGGTAACACATGGCTGTAAGTGTGCGTGTTCATGGGGTAGCCTCGTTACACTACTTCTAACAAAGGTGAATGGCAAAATAATTGTTATAGATCGTTGACACGTGTACGGCTGTATCTATTACAAACTAACATAAATAAATGATGTCAAGAAAAATATGTAATAACCGGATTATACTTGATTAGCTATAGTAGTAATGCTTTCAGGCACATTTTCGGGGGGAAAGGCGCGGGCAGTGCCCTCGGAGCTAGTCAAGTGCACCCTCCCCACCCCGACAAAATTGTCCAATAAAAATGTTAAAAAGAAGAGTTACTGATTCCTATAAAAGATGACAAATTATTGAAACCTATGAAATATCAATACGCTCGCTATATTTGCTGATCCGTATAGTTAACGCTAATCTTATTAGAGGCTATTCAATTATAACATAAATATCGTCCTGCTGCGAAAATTGCCCGCTCCAGATTATTAGAAGGAGTCTGAATTCTGTCGTTGTCATATTTCGGTATTGTTATTATAATTTTTATTTTAAAAAAAATTTTTGCACCTTAAAAACTTCACAAACATAGCATTAAACTGTCTGTACATCAACATCTCATTTTAATATAGTTCTTGCTAAGTATCAAACTTGCGCAGTCTGTTTTCTAATAATATTTTATCATAAAAACATGACTTTTTAAGTAGGAATAGGTTTGATTTATGAATTGTATGAGGACATCATGCTTTAAAAATTAGAGTTGCTAGCAAAATTTTAAAAATAACTATGTTCTCGTTTCTATATAGTTCAGCAGATAAAGCGAAAACTTATATATATATATATATATATATATATATATATATATATATATATATATATATATATGTAAAGAAAACTAAGAAATTAATTGTTGCATACAAATGGTGCACATACAAAGAGTAAATATACAAATAATGCTACTTTTGTAGCAAAGTTTTCTGAATAACAGAGTTTTACTAAAAATTTTGAACTTAATAATCCAGTAAAAAACTTTAAACAAAATGCAACGCTTTTTGTGAACTAGCATTTCGATTATTATTTCAATTTCATTCGTAAATACTATTTTTAGAAACAAAACTCCTCTTTCTAAATCGTGAAATAAAAATAAATTGTGTGGATTTTGTTTAAAAAAATGTGTTTTAAAGTATATGGAAGATGCAATTTTTAATTGATCTGAAGTTGTGAAATTATCTAGTATAAAATTCCAAAACCATTTCAGCCAACTGAATCTTGGGAAATTTATACTTTATTTAATACGCTTTCCTTCAGATCAAATCAGTGGCATAGCTAGGGTTGGTGTCACCCGGAACGGTCTGCACCCTTTCCCTGCACCCCCTAGGCACGTCACTGGATCAAATCTCAAGTCTTCTTAACATAATTATGCCGTTCAAACTAGGAAATATTTGTCTAAAGCTACTCACTGTAAGTAAGTTGCTAACCCTAATCCTATAGCTACTTACTGAAAGGAAGTTGCTAACCCTAATCCTAACCCTAACCCTAAAGCTACTTACTGTAAGATAGTTGCTAACCCTAACCCTAAAGCTACTTACTGTAAGATAGTTGCTAACCCTAACCCTAAAGTTACTTATTGTAAGAAAGTAGCTAAACCTTACCCTAACCATAAAGCTATTTACTGTTAGAAAGTTGCTAACCCTAACCCTAAGGCGACTTATTGTAAGAAAGTTGCTAACCTTTACTCTAATCCTAAAGCTACTTATTGTAAGAAAGTAGCTAACCCTTACCTTAACCCTAAAGCTACTTATTGTAAGAAAGTAGCTAACCCTTACCTTAACCCTAAAGCTAATTCTTGTACGAAAGTTGCTTTAAAAAAAATTGAGTCCAAAATGTAAAATGATGTTTCCAGTGGTTTTTGTCATGCAAACTTTTTAGGGAAAGAATTGTGTTTATTTGTTTTATTGTTGCATTAACCCTTAAATGACGAAATTGTAAAGGCATTTAAGAGATATCTTCTTTTCTATCGTTTGACTTGACGTAGTTGTTAAGGGTTTAGTTTAGTTTATTTGATTAATTTAATTACTTTTAATAAACATAAGGCATTTAAAAATGGACTTACCTTCAACCTAACCCTAGCATGTTACAAGCATTTAAAAATGGAATTACCCTCACCCTAACCCTAAGATCTAACAGATTTGTAAAAATATACTTTTCTCTACCGATCTTTGTTTTAAATAAATGTATTTAATGTTGGTACGTCTGGCCATTGTGTCCTTTCTTAAACAGGCTTAGGATGCTTTGCAGGGACTTAAGTCGTCACAATGTCCAATTGCGGTATGTTTGCCATTAGATAAATAACAAATTTCCATAGATAGAATCTTCTTATTGAAACAAAGGCATAATTATTACATGTTGTTTTTTGTTTTCCAAATTGTTTGGAAATAATGGGAAACAAATCTGTTTAACTTTTTCTTTTTAAAACAAACGGATTTTAAAAGTTTAATATGATTTGTATTTAATTTATGGAAATAATCTTTGTATTCATAAATAAAGATATGAAATTATAAAGATATAAAATATAAAGATATGGAAAATATAAAGATATAAAAAATTCATTTAAGTAGTTCATGGTTTTAGAAACAAAGAATAAATTCAGTAAAGAAATAATAAGCTGACCTTATTTGTCAAGACCGTTACAACACACCCGATGACGTCAACACGTGTAGGTTATTTTACATACAGTAGTACGTCGCAATGAACCCGGAGTTTGATAAGGACACAGAAGTATGCATTGATGGAGGGAGCCTCAAATTAGACAGAGGATCCATCTAAACTGGAGGATGAATGTGACTTTGTTTTTACGCGACCCCTGTGTTGTGGGGAACCACTGTAGTTTAATCGCTACCTTGATTACATGTTACATTAAAGAGTTGCCGTGTTACGGCACATTGTTCATTAAACGTTGTTGTCACCGTGAGAACCCCTGGTCATCCACAGTTGTTTTAATGATGTAGGCAGTTGTTGATGTACTCCAGCTCGTGACTATCAGCTTCATGGTGATTGGAAATCTAAGGGCAGATCACCGTTCGTTACAATTTTGTGTGGGATATATAACATTGATAGAATAAAAGTGGGCTCAAAATACATTGATTGTGTTAGTTTTTACTTCAACTTCAACAACTTTTGGGTGTGTCACTTTCCATTACAACACCATTTTGGTGTGTCACTTTCCCCCAGAACACCATTTAGTGTGTCACTTTCCACTACAACATCAATTTAGTGTGTCTGGGATCTTATTAAAAAGCATATAGGAGCACAAGGTTTGCTGAAGTTTGAAATGAAAAGACAGGACAATAAAAAGAGAACGTATCGGCAAAAAAGCCTTATCGGCAGAAAAGACAAAACAAAACACAACAGAGGAATGGAAATGTTCTTTTAAAAATTAAGATTCTTTAGTTTGCCGTGTTGGAAAAAAAAAGTGGAGGGGGAAGGGGGGGGGGGAGGGGGTGATTAATCTAATTAACTTACATTTGATTTCAAAACTTATATTTTAATTCCTTTTTTAACACTATAATAACTCAAACATTTAGAGAAATAAAGAAAAATCCTTTGAAATAAAGAGATGTCATTACAGCGTTAAAAATGCATAGTGATATAGATAAGGATTAGGGTTAGGGTTAGGGTCAGGATTAGGATTAGGGTTACGGTTAGGGTTGCCAGGCTCCGATCGAGACAGAGTCCGTGTTGAAACATGAGAATATTCATGGACGTGTCATTTCTGGGACGTTGTAATGAAAATGAAGACTTTCAGGCAAAGCTACTAGGTGATTTCCAGGTTTGTAGGCTTACATGTCAGAATGATGAGGCCCTTAGCCTGACGTGTCAGAATGATAAGGCCCTTAGACTACATGTCAGAATGATGAGGCCCTTAGCCTGATGTATCAGAATGATAAGGCCCTTAGCCTGACATGTCAGAATGATGAGGCCCTTAGCCTGACGTGTCAGAATGATGAGGCCCTTAGCCTGACGTGTCAGAATGATGAGGCCCTTAGACTGACATGTCAGAATGATGAGGATCTTAGCCTGACGTGTCAGAATGATGAGGCCTCTAGCCTGACGTGTCAGAATGATGAGGCCCTTAGCCTGACTTGTCAGAATGATGAGGCCCTTAGACTGACATGTCAGAATAATGAGGATCTTAGCCTGACATGTCAGAATGATGAGGCCCTTAGCCTGACTTGTCAGAATGATGAGGCCCTTAGACTGACATGTCAGAATGATGAGGCCTTTAGGCTGACATGTCAGAATTATGAGGCCTTTAGGCTGACATGTCAGAATAATGAGGCCCTTAGCCTGACGTGTCAGAATGATGAGGCCTTTAGGCTGACATGTCAGAATGATGAGGCCTTTAGGCTGACATGTCAGAATGGTGACTCGGATATTGCGCATGTTTGTGCTAAGTACATGAGAGTATAAGGAGTCATCTATACATGAGAGTGTAAGGAGTCATCTATACATGAGAGTGTAAGGAGTCATCTGTACATGAGAGTGTAAGGAGTCATCTATACATGAGAGTGTAAGGAGTCATCTATATATGAGAGTGTAAGGAGTCATCTATACATGAGAGTGTAAGGAGTCATCTATACATGAGAGTGTAAGGAGTTATCCTCTCTTATTTTTGTTGTATTTTCTTGACGTAGACAAATCAATATGCAAGGGTTTTAAATAAATTGGAATGTTCGTGGGGTAATGGGGAAGGTCTTAGGCAGGGAGTTGAGGAAGCAAACGGAAAATGTATGACAAAGTCTACTTCGCCTAATTTGAAAAGCATGAGACAAAAAAATCAAATAGATTTTTTTCAATTTGATACTTCCTCCTGCACAGCCGGTAGGCTGTAGTGAGAAGACTGGTGGGTGGGTGTATGTGACAGTTCATTTGTATGTTTACTGGAGTGGTCGCACTCATTAGCTGAAGGTGTGAAAACTAATTAACGTCGAACTGTCGCAGTATTTATAACTTCGTCAGTGGCGGCGGCGGCGGTGGGTCAGTCACATTGTTTCAACATTGTAGATGGTGTTGTGGCGTTCATTGCTGTCTCTTAGCACTAGTGTTGTGAAAATGGTGTTACCGATGCCACAAAGACGATAATAATATAAAAAGAATTATGTTCAAGATATGGAATCAAAAATATGTTTTGACATAAATGAAACAAAACAAAAGATGTTTCAATAAAAATGGGCAATAATTTGAAAAGAAATCATTTATACTAAATACAATTATTAAAACTAAAATCATCTCAAATCTCATAAATAGTTTTCTAAAATTCATAATGAATGAACATTTTTAATACCATATATTCACCAAAGAACAACTTACAAATTTTCACAAAAGTAAAATGCAATACAGAAATATGATGATTATTTCTTTGGCTACAAGCAACCTATCCAAAGTATAAATATATTAGCACAATCAAAACTGACATATCTATGTGTACTATGTACTAGCTTGACATATCAAAATGTACCAATAATCTAGCACACTCAAAACGGACATAGGAATATATACTATATAGAAGCACACTGGGTGCTGGGTGGCCCAGCAAATCTCAAGTTGATGGTCTTGAGTTCAATCCCCACCAAAGCCCAGTCAAGCAAAAACATCTCCAGCACCCCGGTTTGTATGGGGCTCGTTAACCTTGGATGCCAACTCATCTAAGCGAAGGAAACTCTAAATTCAAATCCGTAGATGGAGTCCCGTAGGCGGATACTATTGGTACAATGAAACTCCGATAACTCCTGCGACGCCACTGGTGCCAAGCTCTTTCATCCACATGATGTTCCCTTGGATTTTTCAGCTGCGTGGAGATAGGCGATTTGCTGTTGGGAACCAGCTTATAATCCTAGAAGAATAATCGCAGGCTTTGTGGATATCGTCCTACAAAGTCTACATTATTGTCACATTGTGAGGGACAGATGCCAGCAAAAGAAAAAAAAAGTAGCACGCTCAAACGGACATATCTCATAGTACCATACACTAGCACACTCAAGCCTCTGTAGATGTGTAGGTATGTGGGTGTGTGGATGTGTAGGTATGTGGGTGTGTGGATGTGTAGGTATATGGGTGTGTGGATGTGTAGGTATATGGGTGTGTGGATGTGTAGGTATGTGGCTGTGTAGATGTGTCGATCTGTGGGTGTGTAGGTATGTGGGTGTGTAGATGTGTAGGTATGTAAATGTGTAGATGTGGGTGTGTGGATGTGTAGGTATATGGGTGTGTGGATGTGTAGGTATGTGGCTGTGTAGATGTGTCGATCTGTGGGTGTGTAGGTATGTGGGTGTGTAGATGTGTAGGTATGTAGGTATGTAGATATGTAGGTATGTGGTGGATGTGTAGATATGTAGGTATGTGGTGGATGTGTAGATATGTAGGTACGTGGTGGATGTGTAGATATATAGGTATGTGGTGGATGTGTCGCTCTGTAAGCCTATGGGTTTGGGGGTTTGTAGATGTGTGGGTATGTAGGTGTGTATGTGTATGGTTTTGTGGTGGATAGATGTGTGGGTTTGTGAGTGTGTGTTTAGTTTTCTAAGTGTGTGGGTATGTAAATTGGAAACTATTTTTCGATTCACTAATAAATATAACGTTACATTTATTCTCCTGACAGTTTAGTTGTGTCCCCATTCTCCTGACAGTTTAGTTATGTCCCCATTCTTCAGACAGGTCAGTTGTGTCCCCATTCTTCAGAAAGGTCAGTTGTGACCCCATTCTCCTGACAGTTTAGTTATGTCCCCATTCTTCAGACAGGTCAGTTGTGTCCCCATTCTCCAAACAGGTCAGTTGTGTCCCCATTCTCCTGACAGTTTAGTTATGTCCCCATTCTTCAGACAGGTCAGTTGTGTCCCCATTCTTCAGAAAGGTCAGTTGTGACCCCATTCTTCAGACAGGTCAGTTGTGCACCAATTCTCCAAATAGGTCAGTTGTGTCCCCATTCTCCAGACAGTTCAGTTGTGTCCTCATTCTTCATACAGGTCAGTTGTGTCCCCATTCCTCAGGTCTAGTCGTAATGAAAAAAATTCAAATGTGAATAGGTCATTCTTGATATCGGACCAACATGATGTTAACATTAAGATAAGCCATGCGTGATGGAGGTTAAAGCATCTAAGCCAGTAATCAATGCCAAAAGAAATGTGTTTTTTTTCTTTTTTCGCACTTATTTTAACTAAAGGGAACAAACTCTGTTTTTTAACAACAACAATCTAATACCCGGTTGTTACCCTTTGATACGGTTTGCATGTTTCTTCATACAAAAATGGTGACACAAAATTAAATTTCTTAACTTTTCTAAGAGCTTAATTCAACATTTAGTATTTAAGTTCATTAGTCCTTTTTATCACATAATCACAGAGAGAATATTACGTGTGAAAAAAATAGAATTCACAATGCAATGACGTAAGACCGGATGAGAGTTTATGACCAATGGGCACTAAATGATTTGATAACTCATAACTCGGTTGGCAGTGAGTTGAAAAGACGGGAGAGTGACATGAGTGCGGTTAAGGTTACGTGAGACACAATCAGCGGACACAGTGTAAGGACATGTTTGGCGACACACACCTACTTTACGGACACCTATAACGGACTTAATTTTATAGCCACACGCATTGTTTAGAGATGAGAAATCTTCTGCATCGTTTATAAGAATTTTAAAAGTGGTGCAGGTGTTTACGGTCTCAACCTGGAGCTTCAAATGCCAGCCTCGGAGAGGTTGGGGGGGGGGGGGGGGCGCGACAGTCCCAAAAACATAACAGCGCACTTTAAGGTCCAACATTTTAATAACCTTGTTTACGTAGTTTGATCTACGTGGCTGGGTTTTTTAGGGAGGCGAGCGGCAGTGACATGTTTTATGCTTTAATTTATCGGACTAAGAAATTTATTTTTGGAATAGATGAGAATTTCAATGTTATATGCGCGACAGCACGAAAGGGGAGACAAGTTTTTGGTGCTTTTATGGTAAGATGCGTTTAGATTGGTGCTTTTATGGTAAGATGCGTTTAGATTGGTGCTTTTATGGTAAGATGCGTTTAGATTGATGATAAAAGAAATTACCATTGTGGTTTAATATAATCCATTTGACAGTTCGATGTCTGACAAACACACACCCCCCCCCCCCACACACACAGACACTTAAAACTGACCTGACTTTATGAACTCCTTCCAGTCCCCTACAACCCACTGACCTGTGTTGAACCCCCTGTCCCATACTAAGCTTTTTGCCCTTCCATGTGTCACACCTTCATCTTGTTTCAAGGATTCGCCACTGTGAATTTATGTTTAACTATAAATTAATTGACTTATGCAGAGCACACATACGCATACAGGGATATTGTTTTATTTATTCATATAATATCGGTGGCCAGTACCTGGTGGCATTGTCATTGCCGCGGGTACTTGGTTGCATTGTCATTGCCGCGGGTACTTGGTTGCATTGTCATTGCCGCGGGTACTTGGTTGCATTGTCATTGCCGCGGGTACTTGGTTGCATTGTCATTGCCGCGGGTACTTGGTTGCATTGTCATTTCTGCAGGTACCTGGTGGCATTGTCATTTCTGCAGGTACCTGGTGGCATTGTCATTTCTGCAGGTACCTGGTGGCATTGTCATTGCTGCAGGTACATGGTGACATTGTCATTTCTGCAGGTACCTGGTGGCATTGTCATTTCTGCAGGTACCTGGTGACATTGTCATTGTTCTTGTGGGGGACTCAATCCTTGCATAAATTATTATTTTTTGTTTACGAATTGCGGATTATATAAAAATTGGGGTGGGGGTGGGGGAACAGCCGTGTGAAGTAAATAAATGGTTGAACAAGATTCCTTAAGGCTTGAACAAAAAAATCGAACAATAATAAAGATTTTTATATTTATTACGATTTTGACTTATTCGGTGAGGCAAACATGTTTAAACGAAAATATTTTGAATAGTTGCCTAAGCCTGTCATCGCTCAATAGCTATCAGACGTGACCCACACAGACTTGAAATACACAGACTTGATTAACACAGAATTGCCCTACACAGACTTGATCTACACAGACTTGACCTACACAGACTTGACCTACACAGATTTGACTTACACAGACTTGATCTAAACTGACTTAACCTACACAGACTTGACTTACACAGACTTGAGCTACACAGACTTGACCTACACAGATTTGAGCTACACTGAATTAACCTACACAGACTTGACTTACACAGACTTGACCCAGACTTGACCTACACAGACTTGAACTACACAGACTTGACCTACACAGACTTGGCCCAGACTTGACCTACACAGACTTGACCTACACAGACTTGACCCAGACTTGACCTACACAGACTTTACCTACACAGACTTGACCTACACAGACTTGACCCAGACTTGACCTACACAGACTTGACTTACACAGACTTGACCTACACAGACTTGACCTACCCATTCTTGACCTACACAGACTTGATCTACACAGACTTGACCCAGACTTGACCTACACAGACTTGACCTACTCAGACCTGACCTACACAGAATTAACCTACACAGATTTGACCCACCTTCTTACCGCTATTCTGCCGTAACAGTTAGTCCCTGGGTCAACTTTTCCTTGATTGCCAAGCAAACACCTAATCACCTATCTAATATTAATTTTTCGTATAACTCTCTTTTTATATTTCCTTTTAATATGATTTTTAAACGTAATGACCACTACTGGATCAATTCACAATGAGAGAGAGAGAGAGAGAGAGTGAGAGAGAGAGAGTGAGAGAGAGTGAGAGAGTGAGCGAGAGAGAGTGAGAGAGAGAGTGAGAGAGAGAGAGTGAGCGAGAGAGAGTGAGAGAGAGAGAGTGAGAGAGAGAGAGTGAGAGAGACTGAGAGAGAGAGTGAGCGAGAGAGAGTGAGAGAGAGAGAGTGAGAGAGAGAGTGAGAGAGAGAGTGTGAGAGAGTGAGAGAGAGAGTGAGAGAGAGTGAGAGAGAGTGAGAGAGAGAGTGTGTGTGAGAGAGAGACAAAGAGAGAGAGAGAGACAGAGAGAGAGAGAACTGAAATAATAGAAGTTATTTTTATAACGAGTTTCAATAATGTCCAACCTGCAAAAAGAACGTACTAATTAAACAATCACTAAAATCAAAGTTGTTCGTATAAATCATTTACAAAATGTAATATTGAGCAATAGGCAATATTAGTGATTGCTCTCTTCCCCCTCCCCCCCCCAAAAAAATGTATTTTTTGCAACAATCTCCTTTAGCGCAGTTATCGGGAATTTTATTTCAGGAAATCGTTGTCATCACTTAATTTTCCTCCTGAAAAACAGTAGCAGCTGATATCTGGCGGTTGTGGTGGTGCTGAAAAATTCAGAGAATGTGTTGACATCGGCAAGGAGTGTATTTACCAAATTTCAGCTCGACAGATTGACGCGAAGTGGGTCAATTAGCCGAGCGAATATTTCTGCCCTCGTAGCAGCCACGAAAACAAGCGAAATTAATATAAAGGGTTTTAAAAATGCTTATGTCGCAATAGCAGTGCCACGTGCCATTATCAGTGCCACGTGCCATTATCAGTGCCACGTGCCATTGCATTCTTAATTATGCTAGCTTTAAAATAATGAGGTGGGGTTTTTTTTAGTGATAGTTTGTTGCCAATAAGACGTACATCCTCCCAATTTATTGTTACGCCACCTCTTTAAGATTATAAATAGAAACTCACTGATCAAAATACATTTTTATTTATTTATATTTTTCTAAAAAATACAGTAAAAATTGCATCTTTATAAAACTTTCATCTCCTGTTTTTAACAGTAAAGAACACGACCCCCCTCACCCCCTTCCCGCGAAAAACCCCCCACCATTTTGTTATCTTATCTAATCACACAAACACAAAGAAATGATATTTTAAGATAGCACATTGTCTTACTCTTTGTCAGTGGTCAACATTTTCGGCTTATGTTTTTATAAACTATTGTGGCCATCATGTGACCATGCAACTATGCCATCATGTGACCATGCAACTATGCCATCATGAGACCATGCAACTATGCCATCATGTGACCATGCAACGATGCCATCATGTGACCATGCAACTATGCCATCATGCGACCATGCAACTATGCCATCATGTGACTATGCAACTATGCCATCATGTGACTATGCAACTATGCCATCATGTGACCATGCGACTATGCCATCATGTGAACATGCAACTATGCCATCATGTGACTATGCAACTATGCCATCATGTGACCATGCAATTATGCCATCATGTGACCATGCAACTATGCCATCATGTGACTATGCAACTATGCCATCATGTGACTATGCAACTATGCCATCATGTGACTATGCAACTATGCCATCATGTGACCATGCGACTATGCCATCATGTGACCATGCAATTATGCCATCATGTGACCATGCAACTATGCCATCATGCGACCATGCAACTATGCCATCATGTGACTATGCAACTATGCCATCATGTGACCATGCAACTATGCCATCATGTGACCATGCAACTATGCCATCATGCGACCATGCAACTATGCCAGCATGCGACCATGCAACTATGCCATCATGTGACTATGCAACTATGCCATTATGTGACCATGCAACTATGCCATCATGTGACTATGCAACTATGCCATCATGTGACCATGCAACTATGCCATCATGTGACTATGCCACTTTGCGACCATGCGACCTTGTGACTACCAAAATATTTATGTATAGAAATCATAAAACTAATAAAAAATGTCTCATTAGAAAAACCAAGTTTTTGAATCGTGTTCTAGGTCCATAGAGCACTTAATTATTTTAACACAATTTAGATTGATTTCGTACTTACATAATTTAACACAATTTAGATCCATTGTGTACTTAAACACTTTATTACAATTTAAACACAATTATCTAGATCCATTGTGTATACTTTAATACAATTTAAACACAACTTAGATCCATTGTGTATTTAAACACTTTATTACAATTTAAACACAATTATTTGGATCCATTGTGTACATTTTAATACAATTTAAACACAATGTAGATCCATTGTGTACTTAAACACTTTATTACAATTTAAACACAATTATTTAGATTCATTGTGTACACTTTAATACAATTTAAACACAATGTAGATCCATTGTGTACT
Organism: Omphiscola glabra; assembly: GCA_964017045.1. Lineage (NCBI taxonomy): Eukaryota > Metazoa > Mollusca > Gastropoda > Lymnaeidae > Omphiscola > Omphiscola glabra. The sequence continues at coordinate 437,642 of OZ024799.1, forward strand.
TAAACACTTCATTACAATTTAAACACAATTACTTAGATCCATTGTGTACACTTTAATACAATTTATACACAATTATTTAGCTGAATTGTGTACACTTTAATACAATTTAAACACAATTATTCAGACCCATTGTGTTCTGAAACACTTTAGTACAATTTAAACACATATAGTTAGATCTATTGTGTACTTAAACATTATAACACAACTTAGGTCCACCGAGCACTTACATCGAACTCTAAATTATTCATATAAAAATTCTAATCTTTTAAAATATTTTTTCTTTAAATATGGAATGTTGTACATGTTATACGTTATATGGAATGTGGTAAATGTTATACGTTATATGGAATGTGGTAAATGTTATACGTTATATGGTATGTGGTATATGTGTTACATTCATATTTTCAGTTCACGGCATTCTTGCAGGGAAGGTCAATGTTCATGATTTAACCACACCCCACCACACCCCCACCCCCACCCACAACCCCCAAAAAAGGGATAACATTAGACCTCTTTACCCTCGAACTCTTAAAATCGTACAATATCATCACAAAATAGTTCAATACATTATCTTAATAGTAAAAAATAAACATACAGTATATATAATGTATACACATCAAAATCGTACATTGTACGCCAAAATCGTAAGAGTTAACAGGTCTGTAACATGATTATTTCTTTAAATATATTAAGTTAACTCGAGGGGCGTCAGCAGGGACTCTATTTATGTAACAGCATGGATTCTATTTATGTAACCGCATGGACTCTGTTTCTGTAACCGCATGGACTCCATTTATGTAACAGCAAGGGTTCTATGTATGTAACAGCATGGATTCCATTTATGTAACATCATGGACTCTTTTTATGTAACAGGCATTGACTTCATTTATGTACTAGTATTAACTATATTTGTGTACCAGCATTGACTATATTTATAAGGAAGAATAAAGATTTTAAAAAGAAAATATATATATATTGACACTGTCTAAATTTACACTAAGAGATATTTATCTTTTGTCACTCACGCACGCACACACATACACACACACACTCACAGGCACACATAACCAGCCTTAGAAAATGTCCTCTAATGAAACTTCCTCTAAGATGTATTTTTAGATCATTCTCCTCGTCACTAATGAAAGGCTAATCCATTCTCTTCCTTATAAGAATTGTCTCCCCTTAAAAAAATAAAATTTAATTACTTTTTTTAAAAATTGCATTCTTTGCCTTAGATTTGCGATGACGTATAACTAAAAATTGTCTAGGCTACATTATATCTACGTGCGTGTCACATTATAGCTACGTGCGTGTCACGTTATATCTACGTGCGTGTCACATTATATCTACGTGCGTGTAAAGAGGCGATTTTCTCAATACTCGATTGATGTAAATTTGGGGCAGTATATTTTTTCGATGACGCATCGATACTCTAATACGAATCACACCGGACGGATGCGTCATTTCCTGAAATGCTGAAGAGCTCTTTAAATAGACCATCATTACTAAAAAAAAAGTCTGTCCTTTCTGAAACTAAAAAAAAATTAAATAATATCAACAACATCATTTATTTTATCACAAAGACGGGAGTCTAGTGTTGTTTAAAGACTTCAACTCACTTGAACAACCTCAACATCAATTATTTAAAAACTTCAACTCACTTGAACAACTTCAACATCAATGGTTACATGACATGAAACATAGAATGCCTTTCTTTCGTCTCAGAATTCAAGACAGATGTGAAATCGTTACCCCTCCAAATGGGGTTGGGGGCTCGGTTTTTCCAAACCACTACCTGTCACTATTTCGTCAACCAGTACAAATGGACCGCATTGGGACGGCGCAGTAGTATAACCCTTACACTGGGGTCGAGATGACGCTCTAGAGATCAAGCCTCTTAGAACGTCTATCATCATCATGGTCACAAAGACATCGCGGCGGTGAATGGGAATTTCCAATAATAGAACCTGCGTGTCCCCATAAGAATTTTATTGTACCAGTCGGCCCTACAGTCTGATTTGAAGTCAATCCTAACTCTGTGTGAAGAATGCCATAAATTATACATCCATATTTACAGTTAACACACGAATTCCATCTGACGCATGGTATTGTTTCACACCAGACACATCTAGTCGAGCCATCTGTTCAAACAAGTGCCCGGTCCAATTTGGGGACTCCTTCACATGCCTTATTTTTTCAAGATCGTCTTTTTTGGAAATTTCACCAACAAAATGATGTCGTAAAAGAAAGTTTTAAAAAATAATACTTTTCAAAAACAAAACAATACAAAAATAGAGTTACTGAGTAAATGTTGCTTCTTAGTACTTTTCTGCTATTACTGTGTCTCCATGGCTCCCTGCCTCCAATATTACTGTGTCTCCATGGCTCCCTGCCTCCAATATTACTGTGTCTCCATGGTTCCCTGCCTCCAATATTAATGTGTCTCCATGGTTCCCTGCCTCCAATATTACTGTGTCTCCGTGGTTCCCAACCTGCGTTAAACATTGAACACTTGCTTAACGTCCATGCTACCAATAGTATTAAACCATTAAAAACCTTTGAAAAACTTGAAGGGTCATATTTTGTTCTTAGCGTAACTAAAGCTACTAAAAATAAAAGAATATATTTAAAAAATTCAGAAACAAAAATAATAAAGATTCATGTATTTATTTAATGTTTTTAAAAATAATTAAATACAGGCAGAGTGTTATTATTTTTTTCATATCATTAAATGCGACTCTGTGTGCATTGTGGGTAAGACTTCCAGTCACGTATTCATGTTACACATATTGAAATATTGTTTCTTTAAATTAACACTTGTGGGGGAGGGGTTATTTAAATTTAACTTTTTAAAAATGTATTTCTCTTTCAGTTTACAACTTCCGCAAATCAATTTATTTCAACACAAGGATTTATTGAACACATTCATTTATTAAACGCATCGATATCTTGAACAAATCGATTCATTGAATACATTCATTTATTGGACGCATCGATTTATTAAGACATCTATTTATAACTCACGCATTATTTTTTGAACACATACATTTATTGAACAATTTGATTTCATACGATAATTTAGGAAACACTGTCATAGAATGGATAGGTCAAACAATAACAGCAAAATTATCGATAATGATGGAACAATGCCTGGAATTGCTCAACAGGCTTATATGTCACTAGAATATATGACCCAGTGGTACCAGGATAATAATGGAAGGCATATTAATGACATAAAAAATGTACCGAACCTTTTCGTCCCTCCTGACCCATATTATCAACATCGTTCAAAACAGAATCCTTATAATCAAAGACGAAACGCTTAGCCAATGGTCCCGTCTTAAAGTCTGGGCTTTTTAAAGATCTATTCCCAATCTCATGAATTATGTCGCGTGCCCCCTAAACCGTATTTTGCACAGGATGGAAACAACACAAATATTTCCACATGTTTAAAGAAAACCTTAACCCATATTTGTTCACGCCCCTGAACTGTATTTTTGCGAAAAGAAAGTATTATCTATTTTTAAATTTATTTGGGATTTTACATTTTGTTATCCACATACATATTCTTATCCACATACAACTTTCCCCACTCTAGTCTTTTACATTTTAAATAAATGTTCACAAAACGTGTACAGTAAATATTTTAATGTATACATATAGCTTCCCTATAATTATGTGCCCACCCTTATCTTCTTCTCTGAACTGTATATATGGGGACATGGAACAATTACGATGTCGTATGTTTTAATTAAAATTGTATCCATCTTTGCCAATCAGACGGATGGAGTGGCGGGGGAAAAACTCTACTTTAAAAGATAGGTAGTCTATTATGAAATGTCATCTGGAGTCGTGGGCTCGATCTAAAACACTAGCAATACCGAGTCCATATAATAAAGACACAAAAAGACCGAGCACTTCGGGTAGTTGGCTCCTCTGCCTTGTATGGTGGCTCAATGTTTAACTCTGCGCGTAGATGTGGCTCCTCTGCCTTTTATGGTGGCTCATTGTTTGAGTCTGCGGGCATCAACCCAAAGGGAGACGGCATAACATTATTTTGTATTCATTCAAAATTCTGGCAACTCCTCCGACGCCTGGAGGCCCTCTCTGAAAAGACAATTACACGATTCCATGGGTTTCCCGACTGCGAGAAAGAGGTGACGTCTGACAAGGAAACTCATAATTCTCCATAAAAATTCTAAAGCATCAGGCTTCGTTAACATATCACAGAGAAATCTCGTGGGACATCTTGTACATCTTACCTTGTGTAAGGACAGAGATGGGAGGCATCTCTGAGGAGACGATGAGAGGCATATCTGAGGATGAGATGAGATCATATCTAAGGAGGAGATGAGAGGCATATCTGAGGAGGAGAGGAGAGGCATATCTGAGGAGGAGATGAGAGGCATACCTGAGGATGAAATGAGATCATATCTGAGGAGGAGATGAGAGGCATATCTGAGGAGGAGGGGAGAGGCATATCTGAGGAGGAGATGAGAGGCATATCTGAGGATGAGATGAGAGGCATGTCTGAGGATGAAATGAGATCATATCTGAGGAGGAGATGAGAGGCATATCTGAGGAGGAGAGGAGATCATTTCTGAGGAGGAGATGAGAGGCATATCTGAGGAGGAGAGGGGATCATATCTGAGGAGGAGATGAGAGGCATATCTGAAAAGAGGAAATCATATCTGAGGAGGAGATGAGAGGCATGTCTGAGGATGAAATGAGATCATATCTGAGGAGGAGATGAGAGGCATATCTGAGGAGGAGAGGAGATCATTTCTGAGGAAGAGATGAGAGGCATATCTGAGGAGGAGAGGGGATCATATCTGAGGAGGAGATGAGAGGCATATCTGAAAAGAGGAAATCATATCTGAGGAGGAGATGAGAGGCATATCTGAGGAAGAGATGAGATCGTATCTGAGGAGGAGAGGATATCATATCTGAGGAGGAGAGGATATCATATTTGAGGAGGAGAGGAGCGGCATATCCGAGGAGGAGGTGGTCAGTCAGGAAAACAGAATTTTGGCCGTCCGATAGCTAACTATGACTTTCTCCGTCCAATAGCTAACTATGACTTTGACTGCTCGAAAAGCTCTCATTCAGCTCTTCAAGAAATGGGCTTTATTGTCACGTGACATGGCCTTTCTCTCTAATTCCAAAATTCACTTCAATTCGCAATTCAAATCCTAAGATGATCTCTTCATTATAATGATAATTACTGCGTTATCTTTGCAAGTATTTTAATATATGGCCTTAAAAGAACCACTTCCAGTTACATTGCTGTACAATCAAAACATTTCTTTAATTCAAATGACATTTTTAAAACCTGGATTAAGCATCCAACAGTGCGGTACAACACATTGGTGTTATCCAACAGTGTGGTACAACACATTGGTGTTTTTCAATGTTTTTTTGCTTCATAGATGGCCTGTGTGTTTTATCTTTTTTTTTTACTCCAATCACCGGAAGTGGCTTCTAAAAAGATTTAACTACGTCAGCAGTAGAAAGAAATCACTGTGGCTCGCCCATGCTCGTCAAAAGACGCGCGAGTCTGGGCAGAGAGTCTCTGACCCGACAGATTATTGAAAACGTATTCCTCCCCGGCATTATCTTTAATTGCGCCATCACGGGGGAGTTAAAGTTTCAGCGGCGCCATTATCAAAGGCAAAATGAGACGAAGAGAAAAGTGGGTGGGGTTGGGGGTCGTAGAAAGCGTGTAGCATTTATTTCACTGGTGCGCCAGCCAAATAATACTACTACTAATAATGGCGGCTCTGTGAAAAACATTGCTAACATCATGTTCATTCACACAGTCGGCATTCTCACATAATAACTTTTTATTCGGTGAAAATATTTGCCAAATCTATTGCGGTTCCCTCTAAGGAGAAAAAAAATGGAAAAAAAAAAGATGGGGGGGATGGACCACCCGCAAATGACGTTCAACTCCCTTTTCATGGGCCAAATTAATTTCCTCTGCGCCCATTAAAGAGACTATTATTCAGATCCAGCAGTCTGTGTCGCAAGGGGACTGAATCTGCTTGAAATCACCGTTGCCTTTAGTCGCAGGGGCCTTGGCGGAGTTATCACCCGTCGCCTAATCCTTCACGGCTGCTTGGCACGAAGGAATCAACTCTTTTCACGAGCACGGCCGAGTCCACATTGTTACATTGAACAAGTTGTCTTTTTTTTTCTTTTCTTTCTTGTTCCCTCCAAGTCTCCGAGAAAATCTCTTCACCACCAATAATGATGAGCTACAAGGCTTTCATTCGAGATCTTCAATGACGAGGAACAAACATCAAGCACACACCCCCCTCCCCCCCCCCATTCCCCCCAATCCTTTCTCGTCAACGCCTTCCCCCCCTCCACTCCCCGCCTCTACAGCCTTCTTTTGGGATTCTCCCAAGCAAGTCGTTGTAGAGTAAAGAAAATATACAACATAAATAAACTGGGCGTGTCTAGAAGGGCCAATGATTGGAATAGAAAGAGGAGGCCACCCATGCGAGCACAGAGAAGAGTAATTGAAGCGTACGGGCGAGTTGTGGGGCTTTTAAATTTCAGATTTTAATTCATAGATTTACACTTTTTTTTACCCAATGCATTTGATTTATTCATAGCGAATGGCTTGGTAAACAAAATAAAATCATGTCTCTTAGAAAAATGTGTTCCACGTGAGGATTTTGTGTGTGTCTTTCAAATATAAACACAATTTTCTATACGTCCAGAGAATCCCATAGACATGGAGCACTCTGACAACTTCTATACGTCCAGAGAATCCCATAGACATGGAGCACTGTGACAACTTCTATACGTCCAGAGAATCCCATAGACATGGAGCACTGTGACAACTTCTATACGTCCAGAGAATCCCATAGACATGGAGCACTGTGACAACTTCTATACGTCCAGAGAATCCCATAGACATGGAGCACTGTGACAACTTCTATACGTCCAGAGAATCCCATAGACATGGAGCACTCTGACAACTTCTATACGTCCAGAGAATCCCATATACTTGGAGCACTGTGACAACTTCTATACGTCCAGAGAATCCCATAGACATGGAGCACTCTGACAACTTCTATACGTCCAGAGAATCCCATAGACATGGAGCACTCTGACAACTTCTATACGCCCAGAGAATCCCATAGACATGGAGTACTCTGACAACTTCTATACGTCCAGAGAATCCCATAGACTTGGAGCACTCTGACAACTTCTATACGTTCAGAGAATCCCATAGACTTGGAGCACTCTGACAACTTCTATACGTCCAGAGAATCCCATAGACATGGAGCACTGTGACAACTTCTATACGTCCAGAGAATCCCATAGACATGGAGCACTCTGACAACTTCTATACGTCCAGAAAATCCCATAGACTTGGAGCACTCTGACAACTTCTATACGTCCAGAGAATCCCATAGACTTGGAGCACTCTGACAACTTCTATACGTCCAGAGAATCCCATAGACTTGGAGCACTGTGACAACTTCTATACGTCCAGAGAATCCCATAGACTTGGAGCACTCTGACAACTTCTATACGTCCAGAGAATCCCATAGACTTGGAGCACTCTGACAACTTCTATATGTTCAGAGAATCCCATAGACTTGGAGCACTCGGAACACGGAAATCTCTCAAGTACTTTGTGAACATTAAATTAAATAAAACAAACCATAAATCTCTAGAGTCTCATATAAAAACTTTTGAGAGTTTCCTTTTCAATGGGAATACAAACGAAAGAAAGAAAGAAAGAAAGAAAAAAAGAAAGGAAGAAAAAATGAAAGAAAGCAAGAAAGAAAGAAAAAAGGAAAGAAAAAAGAAAGAAAAAGAAAGAGAGAAAGAAAGAAAGAAAAAAAGAAAGGAAGAAAAAATGAAAGAAAGAAAGAAAGAAAAAATGAAAGAAAAAAGAAAGAAAAAGAAAGAGAGAAAGAAAGATAGAAAAGAAAGAAAGAAAGAAAGAAAGATAAGAAAGAAAGAACGAAATTCAGTAAATTAATTTATTGAATAATTCATTGAAATATCTGAACACAAATGGACTTTCATTTTAATGTTTTTGGCTTTTTTCAAGCAATGTCAGAATTTTTTAATAAACTTTTTTTTTAAATTCGACCATCGGTTCTAAAGTTTTCCTCAAAATCCACCATTCAGTTCTCGTGCACTGACCGCTGGTCAAAGCGATGGTCAAGAAACTCTGAAATATCTCAGCTGCTTTTGATGGCAGCTGTCTGCAAGGTTCACATTTAAATTTCATTGATTTATCACATGGGGTCTCCATCAGATTTTTTTTTGGGGTTGGGGGGGGGAGGTCTTCCATGGTTTCGTTTTTCTCTGGGCTGGTTATCTAAGCTTAACCTGGGAAGTAATGACGTAATTGTATCTTGCTAAAATATATTTTAAAAACTTGAGATGTTCTGTTTTTATTTATTTTTACGTGAACAATATGTCTCAACATCACAACATATTTTTTTACATCAAGTACTTTGTTTTGTCAATGCCACAATTACTTTTTATTTTTCCAATGCCAAAAGTACTTTTTATTTTGTCAATGCCAAAAGTACTATTTATTTTGTCAACGCAAAAAATACTATTTATTTTGTCAATGCTAAAAGTACTTTTATTTATGAAAAGATGTAATTTATTTTTTAAAAATATAAATGACATTTTAGTGTCTTCAAAATAACCAACAAATGGAGAGGAGAACAAGACATAATTGCAGATAGAAACTTAGCTGACATGTTGAGGGGGGAAATGAGCAATAGAATGAATTAGATGCTGAGTAAAATTTTTAAAAATCTATAACTCTTTCAGAAACGTCATGGCTTGGATGTGTTTGAAAAGGGAATAAAAAATTTTTGGATCTTTTTAATAGTGGCCGTAACTTTAAAATGTGTAAGAGTCTACAAAAAAAAATTATCATTTTTTTAAAATTGCTTTTCTTCACCGGCTTTCAACGCACAACTAAATCTGATGCTTTCTACAAAATTATGACGTCACCCCGCACATGCCTATTCATTTATTTTGAAGATCTGGGTCAACTGATATAAAAATTAGAATCTGCTAAACAATATTTGATTATATCAAAACAAAAGAGTAAAGGGAGGCTATTTTAAATACACGTGAATACAAGGGAAGCAAATGTGGCCCACAGACACACACACACACGCAGACACAGAAACACACAATCGTCATCGCTTGTTGGAAATCTCAAAGAATAGGAGGCGAGAATATCATCGTCTGCTGCTCCCACGACGTGGGCGTGGCACCCAAGGGACATCATTACGGTGTTGTTGCCTCTTCCGTTGCTGGAGCTTCCTCCAGCGAGATACGAGACCAGATTGTTGGGCCAATTAACGGAGCAGCTCAGCTCTGAAAATAATCCAGAAAAGGGCGCTACTCCCACGCAGCGTGGATGTGAACATGGAGACTAAAAGGGTGTCATATCCAATGTGGATGTGAACATGGAGACTAAAAGGGTGTCATATCCAATGTGGATGTGAACATGGAGACTAAAAGGGTGTCATATCCAATGTGGATGTGAACATGGAGACTAAAAGGGTGTCATATCCAATGTGGATGTGAACATGAAGACTAAAAGGGTGTCATATCCAATGTGGATGTGAACATGAAGACTAAAAGGGTGTCATATCCAATGTGGATGTGAACATGGAGACTAAAAGGGTGTCATATCCAATGTGGATGTGAACATGAAGACTAAAAGGGTGTCATATCCAATGTGGATGTGAACATGGAGACTAAAAGGGTGTCATATCCAATGTGGATGTGAACATGAAGACTAAAAGGGTGTCATATCCAATGTGGATGTGAACATGAAGACTAAAAGGGTGTCATATCCAATGTGGATGTGAACATGGAGACTAAAAGGGTGTCATATCCAATGTGGATGTGAACATGGAGACTAAAAGGGTGACATATCCAATGTGGATGTGAACATGAAGACTAAAAGGGTGTCATATCCAATGTGGATGTGAACATGAAGACTAAAAGGGTGTCATATCCAATGTGGATGTGAACATGGAGACTAAAATGGTGTCATATCCAATGTGGATGTGAACATGGAGACTAAAAGGGTGTCACATCCAATGTGGATATTTTCAATGTACTTGTTACATAACGTTATATGTTACATTAATTCCTATCAGAATCAGTACACGATCAAGAATCAATTATATAAAGAGTATATTAAAACTAATATACTGCACATGATTATGTTATCTGACATTCGGGGTGAGGTTGGCGGACGTTCGGGGTGAGGTTGGCGGACGGTCGGGGTGAGGTTGGCGGACGGTCGGGATGAGGTTGGCAGACGGTCGGGGTGAGGTTGGCGGCCGGTCGGGGTGAGGTTGGCGGACGGTCGGGGTGAGGTTGGGGGTGGGGGAACGGCTTTTGTACAGAGGGGCGTTAGGTTTGTTTAGTTAGCCGCACGCTTAGATGCTGAGACTCCTATGAAAGAATCTTAGTTTAACAATTTATATGTTAGCGGCGGAATAATTTTAGTACTGCTGTGATCATTACAATTAATATTGTTCGACAGTTTACTCAATGTCTATTAATTTTCAAAGGCTTTTACAGATAACCATTCACAATTTTACACCATGAATATTCTTTCAAAATATGTACATGTTACCAAACTATTAATCAAGTTCCCGGAGGGTCTTAACGGCCACATTAAAGATTTCAAAAGATCGCATATGATAAACAGGCAGTAGACAGCCTACCGATGTGCTAACGGTCCATATGCAGTAGATTGCCTACCCATCTATTAACGGTAACTAAAAAGATTTATACGCTTGGCTAAAAATAGATCTTCCCTAAATTTGGATACATTTTCTATTCATGTATACCAGAATTTTGCTATTTGATCTAATTATTATAAGCAATGGTCAATCGTATGACTAATGTGTTCATTTATTCACCGCTTATTGGTGTCATTCTTTACCAATAAATCGATCCGTTTTCAAGTAATATACAACACTTGTCTAGATTCCAATCACATTCGCTTGTAAAGACATGTATTAAGTTTTAAGATACCAAAATGTTGAAATGGGAAATAAAGCAGGGGTTCTAAAATATATGTGAATGTGTGCCCAGGACTTTCTTGTTGGAACCAGAAATATCTGTAAATAGAAAATTGGCTTTAATTAAGAAATGTAACTGTATTGTTTCAAGACTTAAACTTATTTTTAAATTTATTTTCTAAAAACATGAACAAATCATGGAAGGACACAGTATCAAAGAATACTTTAATCTCAAATGAAATCTATTTAAAGAAAAAATAAAAATTGAAAAAATCCAAACTGGCTGTTGTTTTTTTTTCAAAGTTTTTCATTTAAATACAAATCCTAGACAGCAAAGAAACATGACCCAGAAATGTAGCAATTTCAATGTTTGACTACTCATCAACACTGACGTGACATACTTTCACATTTAAAAAAAAATAAAATAATTTACATCTGCTTCAAGCGGCAAAGTTTCATCAACGACATCATAACTTTGTCATTCGGTGATTGCCATAACGCGAGAGGTCGTCATAACTGAAACTATTCAGCCAGCAGGAACACTCGCTTGGTTAAAAACTTATTGCATAAACATGTTTGAGTAGGACAGTGTGTCTCGTGGGGCGGGGGGGGGGGGGCTCTAAACGCGTGACACAAACATGTTTGACTTTGAGAGTATACAGAAAGAGGAATTAGCCAAATTTATCTTCTCGTGACATCTTATCATCGGCCGTGTGTACCGAGGGCGGAACAATAACAGCGAAACCCCCAGACTGGGTCGCATCTCGCAAACTACGTGTATATTGCGACCGTCCTGAGATAACTACCGTATTCAGGCGTGTATACCGTCGTAAAGGTTTGACATGGTTACAGAATGTCGTTCCACGTGAGGCCATGAATTTGTTTAGAATAATCCCTACTTAAAATGTGAACGTTGAAAGACAGCTGTCTGGTCTGAATCTGAAACGAGTTATAGACAATGTGTGTTAGTCCGGGTAGAGAGATGGTTGCATACGGTGAACTGAAATTATTTTCAATTTTTTTTTTTTTTTAAGTCTTCTAAATATTTATTCCAACACTATGCAGATTGCTCAGTAAAATATGACTAAAATAAGTGTCATATCTGGTCGGAATATTTGTAAAACAAAGCTACATTCGTACACATTTTGTTGTATAGCCGCTTCAGTAGTATCATGACAGATCGTACATATTGTATATATAGCTTATCGCCAGGGGGGTATCTGAAAGACGGTATTGCATCCCCTTGAGACATGCAAATAATAACTGGGGGGAAAAAACTGTGTTGTTGTCTCCCCTTCCAGTGGTCTAGATCCCTAGATAACAATACGTGGCTAGGTGGCCAAAATATTTCTTGGTAATTGTTTTCTTCAAAACAGTTTAAGTTGGCAGTCTTCTGTAAAGCCAGGCACGTGGGTCTGGGAGTCCTGGCGAGTTCACGCATACATGGGTTTGACAGTGACAAGGAGAACGAGTGACAGAAAGCGAGATTCAACGGGAGATGAAACTCTGGAGATATAGTTGGATAAAAGAGAGGAATATTGTATTGTTGGTAAATTGAGAATAGTTGGCCCCGTAGGAAACCACTGATGTTCTTTTCAGATATGCTAATGAAGAGAGGCAGTAGTTTCATGGGCACTATGGACTCTGCAGCATTAATGGTGAAGCATTCAAACGGAATCAATAGACAAAAAGAAAGAGATGCAGGCAAAAGAAAGAGATGCAGGCAAAAGAAAGAGATGCAGGCAAAAGAAAGAGGTGCAGGCAAAAGAAAGGGATATCTAATGGAAGAAAGAAAGAAATAGAAGAGGTGGTGATGAAAGAAGGTTGTTCGTTTAGTCGTATAGTAGAAAGAAAGGCCAATAGATAGACTTAACGACAAAAATTGCAGACTGACAAAAATAGGGATGGACAGAATGGAGATACGTGTTAGGTAGGTAGGTAGGGTTGTGGATGGGTATAAATGCAAGTAGATAGCTGGGTGGGTATGTAAGCAGGTAGGTAGGTAGCTGGGTGGGTGTGTAGGCAGGTAGATAGGTGGGTATGTATGCAGGTAGATAGGTGGGTATGTATGCAGGTAGATAGGTGGGTATGTAGGCAGATAGGTGGGTGGGTATGTAAGCAGGTAGGTAGGTGGGTATGTCGGGGAATGGATGAATTAATATTGAACAACCAATGTCTGGGAGATAAAGTTTTCATTTGAAAAAGTTTTGTAAGATATTTGAAAGCACACCAGATAATGAGAGGTACTGACAGGTAATGACAGATAATGACATGTAATGACAGGTAATGACATGTAATGACAAGTAATGAACACCCTATACACCAAAGAATGACAGCATAGGAACACACTATATACCAGAGATACAAACACAATGGTTTTCGCCATAAATGAGGTGTGAATGTTTTCAAGTACAATATAGATCACTTAATTTTCATTTTTTTAAAACAACAACTAACAACAAAATCTTCAGGGAACTTGTTCCTAGATGATGTTTCTGATTTCTTGTTCCAAGATCGTGTTTCTGATTTCTTGTTCCTAGATGATGTTTCTGATTTCTTGTTCCAAGATGGTGTTTATTATTTCTTGTTCCTGGATGATGTTTCTGATTTCTTGTTCCAAGATGGTGTTTCTGATTTCTTGTTCCTAGATGGTGTTTCTGATTTCTTGTTCCTAGATGATGTTTCTGATTTCTTGTTCCAAGATGGTGTTTCTGATTTCTTGTTCCAAGATGGTGTTTCTGATTTCTTGTTCCAAGACGGTGTTTATGATTTTTTGTTCCTGGATGGTGTTTCTGATTTCTTGTTCCTGGATGGTGTTTCTGATTTCTTATTCCTGGATGGTGTTTCTGATTTCTTGTTCCAAGATGGTGTTTCTGATTTCTTGTTCGAAGATGGTGTTTCTGATTTCTTGTTCCTGGATGGTGTTTCTGATTTCTTGTTCCTGGATGGTGTTTCTGATTTCTTGTTCCAATATGATGTTTCTGATTTCTTGTTCCTGGATGGTGTTTCTGATTTCTTGTTCCTGGATGGTGTTTCTGATTTCTTGTTCCAAGATGGTGTTTCTGATTTCTTGTTCCAAGATGGTGTTTCTGATTTCTTGTTCCTGGATGGTGTTTCTGATTTCTTGTTCCTGGATGGTGTTTCTGATTTCTTGTTCCAAGATGGTGTTTCTGATTTCTTATTCCAAGATGGTGTTTCTGATTTCTTGTTCCTGGATGGTATTTCTGATATCTTGTTCCTAGATGGTGTTTCTGATTTCTTGTTCCAAGATGATGTTTCTGATTTCTTGTTCCTGGATGGTGTTTCTGATTTCTTGTTCCAAGATGGTGTTTCTGATTTCTTGTTCCTAGATGGTGTTTCTGATTTCTTGTTCCAAGATGGTTTTTTGATTTCTTGTTCCAAGATTGTTTTCTGATTTCTTGTTCCAAGATGGTGTTTCTGATTTCTTGTTCCTGGATGGTGTTTCTGATTTCTTGTTCCTGGATGGTGTTTCTGATTTCTTGTTCCTAGATGATGTTTCTGATTTCTTGTTCCAAGATGGTGTTTATGATTTCTTGTTCCTGGATGATGTTTCTGATTTCTTGTTCCAAGATGGTGTTTCTGATTTCTTGTTCCTAGATGGTGTTTCTGATTTCTTGTTCCTAGATGATGTTTCTGATTATTGTGCCAAGATGGTGTTTCTGATTTCTTGTTCCAAGACGGTGTTACTGATTTCTTGTTCCAAGACGGTGTTTATGATTTCTTGTTCCTGGATGGTGTTTCTGATTTCTTGTTCCTGGATGGTGTTTCTGATTTCTTGTTCCTAGATGGTGTTTCTGATTTCTTATTCCTGGATGGTGTTTCTGATTTCTTGTTCCAAGATGGTGTTTCTGATTTCTTGTTCCTGGATGGTGTTTATGATTTCTTGTTCCTGGATGATGTTTCTGATTTCAACACCACGTGAAAACACCGCGGGTTAAATGGCTTATCAGAAGCAATAGAGTTGATTCGCCACATAATACTCTGTTTTGACTTATTTGGCCTTCGACCCCGAAACGATAATCCCGCGGAGCGCAGGGCGAGGGGCGCACATCTGACGTGTTTACATCTTGGACATGTCGTGGTTCACGTCAAACATACATCCCAGTAACGGTGATAGTTGTGATACGTAAGAGACGGGGATCAAAATAGATCGAGACGACTCTAAATTGGTAACAGTAACAAAAAGTCTATTTTTGCCATGTCTACATCTCAAAAAATGATATTCCCCCCCCCCCCGGGGTCCCGTCTCCCCAATTTAAAACCAACAACTGGGGCGACCTTTGTTGACTTTTTGAATTCCAAAGTAAACTATAAGCTATTTGTATTGCTGTATATTGCATTGCTGTATCTTGCATTGCTGTATCTTGCATTGCTGTATCTTGCATTGCTGTATCTTGCATTGCTGTATCTTGCATTGCTGTATCTTGCATTGCTGTATCTTGCATTGCTGTATCTTGCATTGCTGTATCTTGCATTGTTGTATCTTGCATTGCTGTATCTTGCATTGCTGTATCTTGCATTGCTGTATCTTGCATTGCTATATCTTGCTTTGCTGTAGCTTGCATTGCTGTATCTTGCATTGCTGTATATTGCATTTCTATATCTTGTATTGCTGTATCTTGCATTGCTGTATCTTGTATTGCTGTATATTGCATTTCTATATCTTGTATTGCTGTATTTTGCATTGCTGTATCTTGCATTGCTGTATCTTGTATTGCTGTATATTGCATTGCTGTATCTTGTATTGCTGTATATTGCATTTCTATGTCTTGCATTGCTGTATCTTGTATTGCTGTATATTGCATTTCTATATCTTGCATTGCTGTATCTTGTATTGCTGTATATTGCATTTCTATATCTTGTATTGCTGTATCTTGTATTGCTGTGTATTGCATTTCTGTATCTTGTATTGCGTTATATTGCATTTCTATATCTTGTATTGCTGTATATTGCATTACTGTATCTTGCATTGCGTTATATTGCATTTCTATATCTTGTATTGCTGTATATTGCATTTCTGTATCTTGTATTGCTGTATATTGCATTGCTGTATCTTGCATTGCTGTATCTTGCATTGCTATATCTTGCATTGCTGTATCTTGCATTGCTATATCTTGCATTGCTGTATCTTGCATTGCTGTATCTTGCATTGCTGTGTCTTGCATTGCTGTATCTTGTATTGCTGTATATTGCATTTCTATATCTTGTATTGCTGTATCTTGCATTGCTGTATCTTGCATTGCTGTATCTTGCATTGCTTTATCTTGTATTGCTGTGTATTGCATTTCTGTATCTTGCATTGCTGTATCTTGTATTGCTGTATATTGCATTTCTATATCTTGTATTGCTGTATCTTGCTGTGCAATATATACACAAACCATTTTTTTAAATTCTTTTTTTTCTTCTTCTTTGTTTGTTTGTATAATTCAAATGTGATAATATAGAGGCACATATTGGTCAATTGGGTTGAAGAGAGGGATGAGGATTTCATGGGAGGGAAATAACAGAAGGGCGGAAAACACATTTTGGCGTGGTTAAAGGAGGAGCCGTTTGTTGATGTTGGTCAAATTTGGCGCGAGACGTTTGGCCTGGTTCGCAGCCAGGAGACGATTTCCGCAGTTTTTGAAACAACGGTCAAGCATCCAGGCTGTCATGGCGGCACACTCAGAACATTGGAAGAAGGTGTTTCCGTATTTGGAACAAACATGGGACATTGGCTACTGTAGCCTTTAGTATACATGGGACAACTGTTCAGAAAATTCAAGGTCGCTGCGAGGTCAAATTTTTAATATGTTTTTTTTATAAGCAGTTGTGACGTCGGCCATGACATAGTATGTCTCGTGTCACGTAATGCCCGGGAAGTTGTTGATTCGGGACCCAGATAGCTTTCAAAATACTGAAAGGGAAACGCCTTTGCATTGTTGAAGAGATAGCAAAAAAGTGATTTGTTGGTCTAAATGAACCGAGTTGTCGTTCTGTGATAAGTGGTGGTTGATGTACTGTGATACGTGGTCTTTGGTGTTCTGCGACAAGGGGTCGATGGTGTCCTGTGATAAGTGGTCGTTGGGCTCTTGTCTACCAAAGTGCAATGCCAACTCAATGATATTTGAGAATATTTCAGGTAATAAACACCATACTCAAATAATTATAGAGAAAAATATCTGCTATTGAATAATATGAGCAGTGATTTCGATCAGTTCTGATTATGGCATGAAAGAAATCTTTACGTGAAACAAATTAGCATCGTCTTCAGAACTGAATACAATTCAGAACAGAAACATCATAAATTGTTCAAATACAAAATGACGATTTTGAAAGTTTCAGAAAGGAAAAAGCAACTAAGACATTTCACTCCGACTCCGCCATGCATAGTCAGCAGTTGCAACATCCCCAAGGTTAAAAGCCAGGGAACTTTGGTCGCCAGCTGGGAAACGGTGAAACGACAACTGGGACAAGGCCACATTTTGGGCGAACCTGGCCAATCGCCTATTTGTGTTTGGCCACAAATAACACGAGCTACTTTAGCCAGCCTTAAGTTGTCGTGATAGTGGACAGATATGGACGGGGGGGGGGGCCTTAAACTCAGTCTCACCTCTGAAGACAAACCTGCCTCCCCCAACCACACACACACACACACTTGCGCAAATATCGGCTGAAACAAGACTTTAAAAAAATGGTTATCAACCTGGTAATGATAGGGTGAGGATAGCTGAAGGAGAATTTGTCGTCAATTTTGTGTGAAATTGTGTTGGATAATCATGGACGCCTATAAATCTAAGGTTGACATTGAGATGGCCTTGAGACGCACAAAAACTCAGGTCACACACGGAAGAGAAGTTCCATAAACTTTTTTTATAACTAGCAAAAAGGTGATTCCAGCGGTCACGCCTATGACGTCTAAATCGATGGCGCCCCCCTCAGCAAACTCACAACATTCTGTCAAATCTCGTTTAAGCGTTAATGTTGCTTTGTTTGTGTGTTGTGTTGTGTTGTGTTGTGTTTGTGAAACAACAAGGGACGCGTGCCCGACCAGTTGCTATTTCGCGCTCATGTCGTAGGATGACAAGCCGAGAAGAGATTGGGGAGAAGAATTCGTTTGAAGCAGCCTCGATGTGGAGACGACAACAAAAAGGAAACAGCAACTCATACACACACACACAACTACAACAACGGATAGTTGCGATTTAGGATCCATACTAATCTATTTTAAAATATTCCAGGACGAGGTAACTATGACAGTCATGTAGCGCCTAAGATGAGAACCGTTGTTGGTCACTGCCACCATTGTTGGTCACTGCCACCGTTGTTGATCACTGTCACCGGTGTAGGTCGCTGCCACCGGTGTTGGTCACTGCCACCGGTCTTGGTCACTGTTACCGTTGCAAAGACAAAGAGGTTTTGTTTTGATGTCAATTATCGCGTTGCTTTGGTGTCAGTCATCATTCTTTTGAGATACGACTGAATTGCTAAACAGATAGACTTTTAAGATGGGACTGAATTGCTAAACAGAAACACTTTTAAGATGGGACTGAATTGCTCAACATATAGACTTTTGAGATACGACTGAATTGCTAAACAGAAAAACTTTTAAGATGCGACTGAATTGCTCAACATATAGACTTTTGAGATGGGACTGAATTGCTCAACATATAGACTTTTGAGATGCGACTGAATTGCTCAACATATAGACTTTTGAGATGGGACTGAATTGCTCAACATATAGACTTTTGAGATGCGACTGAATTGCTCAACATATAGACTTTTGAGATGGGACTGAATTGCTCAACATATAGACTTTTGAGATGCGACTGAATTGGTAAACAGAAACACTTTTGAGATGGGACTGAATTGCTCAACAGAAAGACTTTTACTGACTAGAATGTATACTTCGACATAACATTTAACCATCGCCATAATCTTGACGCGCAATTTACCGACTTGTCTGGTAGCTGAGATTCTTGTTCCTGTCTTGTTGCTTCACTCAGACCATCGTCCAGTGTTTAGACCCATCAACGCTGAACAGGGCCGGCCAATACGGTAGATAGTGACGCACCCGTTCAACCCCCAGGCAGCCACCGGCGTGAGTGACAAGCTCACGTGTGAACTCAGTCCCCTGAACCGCGGCTGTCTGTGGCTGGGCCGAGGATAAAAAGGCTTTCCAAAAGATTGTGATACTGGACAAAAAAACGAACAGAGAAAAGAAAATTAGCGTTTGTGATCTGCGACATTGTCGTTTGGTAGTTGGAGGAAAGTAACTCAGTAAGAAACAATCCGATGTCGGTATGTGGTTGAGTCGAGACAGTTCTAGTCAAGGAATTAAAGCATAATTGCAAAGTATGCGAAATGTTTGAAATAATTTACACAATTTTTAGCGTGAAAATGTCTTCTTTTCTTAAGAAGAAGACATCCAGTGATGTTAAATTAGACAAGAAGAAACCAAGATAAGTTAAATGTGACAAGCGATGTTAAATGATACAAGAAGAAATCAAGATAAATTAAATTAGACAAGAAGAAACCAAGCGATGTTAAATGTGACAAGACGAAACCAAGCGATGTTAAATGTGACAAGAAGAAACCAATCGATGTTAAATGTGACAAGAAGAAACCAAGCGATGTTAAATGTGACAAGAAGAAACTAAGCGATGTTAAATGTGACAAGAAGAAACCAAGCGATGTTAAATGTGACAAGACGAAACCAAGCGATGTTAAATGTGACAAGAAGAAACCAAGCATTGTTAAATTTGACAAGAAGAAACTAAGCGGTGTTAAATATGACAAGAAAAAACAAAGCGATGTTAAATTAGACAAGAAGAAACCAAGCGATGTTAAATGTGACAAGACGAAACCAAGCGATGTTAAATGTGACAAGAAGAAACCAAGCATTGTTAAATTTGACAAGAAGAAACTAAGCGGTGTTAAATGTGACAAGACGAAACCAAGCGATGTTAAATTAGACAAGAAGAAACCAAGCGATGTTAAATGTGACAAGACGAAACCAAGCGATGTTAAATGTGACAAGAAGAAACCAAGCGATGTTAAATGTGACAAGAAAAAACTAAGCGATGTTAAATGTTATAAGAAGGATTAACATGGCATCTCACATTGAGTTCAGATGACATATTGATTGAAAGGGTTTACATGGCATCTCACAATGAGCTCAGAGGACTCATTGATTGAAAGGGTTTACATGGCATCTCACATTGAGTTCAGAGGACTCATTGATTGAAAGGGTTTACATGGCATCTCACAATGAGCTCAGAGGACACATTGATTGAAAGGGTTTACATGGCATCTCACCATGAGCTCAGAGGACACATTGATTGAAAGGGTTTACATGGCATCTCACCATGAGCTCAGAGGACACATTGATTGAAAGGGTTTACATGGCATCTCACAATGAGCTCAGAGGACACATTGATTGAAAGGGTTTACATGGCATCTCACAATGAGCTCAGAGGACACATTGATTGAAAGGGTTTACATGGCATCTCACAATGAGCTCAGAGGACACATTGATTTTAGATACGCTCTTAAAAACAATGTAATTCAAAAATGTTAATTAATTAATAATTTTTTTAATGATAGAAAATGTGGCACTTCTTTGGAATAATTGTTAACAAATATGTGATCCATAAAGGGAACAATTTAAGTGAGCCAGAAAGTAAACAAGTCACTTGAGCCATAAGGCTAACAAGCCTTTTGAGCAATAAAGTTACTTAGTCGTTTGAGCCATAAAGTTAACAAGCCGTTTGAGCCATAAAGTTAACAAGCCGTTTGAGCCATAAAGTTAACAAGCCGTTTGATCCATTTAGTTATCAAGCAGTTTGAGCCATAAAGTTAACACGCCATTTGGAGCCATAAAGTTATCAAGCAGTTTGAGCCATAAAGTAGTTTGAGCCATAAAGTTAACAAGCCATTTGAGCCATAAAGTTAACAAGTCGTTTGAGCCATTTAGTTACCAAGTCGGTTGAGCCATAAAGTTATCAAGCCGTTTGATCCATAAAGTTAACAAGCCGTTTGAGCCATAAAGTTAACAAGCCGTTTGATCCATTTAGTTATCAAATCGTTTGAGGCATAAAATGAACAATTCAGATAAGCCATAAAGTCACGAAGTCTTGGTTATTATATTTCAGGAAAATCTATATTTTTCTACAAGCAATTCATCTGTACTATTCTTTGAAGTAAATGCCTCTACAAACACTAACAGAGATTCTTTTTCGGTGGGGTATCAATTTCTTAACAGATCTCCGTGGAAGCGAAACTTCGGCAAACAGAATTTCTGTCCAAGCCAACAATTGTCCCCTAAACCACAATATGTTAGCTAGACTGGTAATTAGACCAACTGATCTTCAACAAACACCCATCTACCAGATAGGTTCTTTTGTGCGAGACTCGAACCACACGTTCGCATTTCTGTGGTGTTCTCGGTTGTCTGTTGACTCTTGCATACAGACCACCTACTGCTAGACACACGAGGGGCGGGCTCTTATTGGCTTGCCGGTTTTGATCTATAAGCGGCTCCGAAATTCTTTTCACCCCCGTGCCAATTTGTCCACCATCCGGGTAAATGTGTTTTGCCTGTTTGCCCAGGGACTGAGACCCACATGCAAGGCGACTTTGAAGCGGGTGGGACAGACCCTTGCATGTGTCAGAGGTAATTAACATCGTTTTCGCGGGACACACTCTGAGGACATTGACACAAGTTGATGTCTTTTCTTACTGCCATCTTTGTTTTTTGGTTACTCCTTGTTCATAAAACTGCTCACTTATTCCCAAGTAGTAGGCGCTCATTTTCAATTAACTTGTAATATACAGCTTTAATACATTTTTTTCCTGAGGCTTTGGTATTAATTTAAAAAAAAAAATATTTTGACAAGTGAACAAAAGATTTTGGATAAGCTGGAGTCCTGCCAAGTATTAAGTTGTGATGAGAATTACAGCTTGTTATTTGTTCAGAGAGCATGGTAACCAGAACTGGGAAAAGAAAAGAAGGAAATGGAAAAATAAGAAAGGACAATATGTCGAGGCCAGTTTGTGACCGTTTAAATGATTAAGAAATCAACTCAGTCTCTCCAAGAAGTCTCTGTCAATATAGAATGAACGGGTCGCATCTACACTTCCTGATGGAGGAGACACGGGGGGGGGGGGGGGGGAATAATGACGTCAGCGTTACACGATGGTCGCCGGATGGTCTCTCGCGTGCATGAGTGACCAAACAAGTGGCTTGCATCCAGCACACAGCGTTGTGCTACTTCTAATTTCAGTGAATGTGTACGTACTATTGTATACCCTGGTGTTTACACTGGATGCGTATGTATTGTTAAATAATAATAATTAAGTATATTTAAAAATCACGCTTCATCCCCAAAGGCTCGAAGCGTGGTATAAAGACAACCGCATTAAAAGAGAAATGAAAACAATCTTTATTTACAACATTGATATACAAAGCGCAACAATACAAAGCTACATACAAGCATACCCATTCAAAGTATTACATCACCTTGCAACCATAAACAACATAAGCCAATATACATCTAGGAGATAATAGATAGCTGGAAAAGATGGTAGACAACATCACCCCAGCAGGTGTTTGCGAAATAGATGTGTTTTCAAATCGGTTTTGAAGGACTCCAGTGTCTGGCTGTTTCTGTGAGCGACAGGAAAGGTGTTCCAAATTGTTGGGCCAGCAAATGCGAAAGACACTGGGTGTGTACGTACTATTATATACCCTTGTGCTTACACACAGCTGCACAGACCGTGTGGTTCAATATCTTTTATAGTTATTACGCCTCTGGTGTGACTCGTGGACTGCTTCAATTACCGGCGGCTTCTTCCTAAAATTCGTGTCTGCTTCCTAATAACCGAATTTGGTATTGTGAGTATATTATAAATAACTCTATACTAGATATAGCACGCAAAAACTTTGGTGGCAGCAATCCTTGAACTTCCCATCTACTAAAGTCACTTGACAAAACAGGAACTCAAGTAACGCACATTTAAGAATCCCCAGTTTTACAACAGCCCTTCCCCCCCATGATACGCCACTGCACACTTGTTATCTCACACCCATGAACTATATTAAATATTCTGATCTCCCAACCACTTTTAACCCGAAATATTTTTACACCAGACTTAAATTAGGACGATTTCATTTTCCGAAAAGAAAATATTACGCGCCATACGCAGTTGGAAGGCTATATGGAAGGCTATATGGAAGGTTATATGGAAGGCAATATGGAAGGCAATATGGAAGGCTATATGGAAGGCTATATGGAAGGCTTTATGGAAGGCAATATGGAAGGCAATATGGAAGGCAATATGGAAGGCTATATGGAAGGCTATATGGAAGGCTTTATGGAAGGCAATATGGAAGGCTATATGGAAGGCAATATGGAAGGCTATATGGAAGGCTATATGGAAGGCAATATGGAAGGCAATATGGAAGGCAATATGGAAGGCTATATGGAAGGCTATATGGAAGGCAATATGGAAGGCAATATGGAAGGCAATATGGAAGGCTATATGGAAGGCAATATGGAAGGCAATATGGAAGGCTATATGGAAGGCAATATGGAAGGCAATATGGAAGGCAATATGGAAGGCAATATGGAAGGCAATATGGAAGGCTATATGGAAGGCAATATGGAAGGCAATATGGAAGGCAATATGGAAGGCTATATGGAAGGCTATATGGAAGGCAATATGGAAGGCTATATGGAAGGCTATATGGAAGGCTATATGGAAGGCTATATGGAAGGCTATATGGAAGGCTATATGGAAGGCAATATGGAAGGTTATATGGAAGGCAATATGGAAGGCAATATGGAAGGCAATATGGAAGGCTATATGGAAGGCTATATGGAAGGCAATATGGAAGGCAATATGGAAGGCTATATGGAAGGCTATATGGAAGGCAATATGGAAGGCTATATGGAAGGCTATATGGAAGGCTATATGGAAGGCTATATGGAAGGCTATATGGAAGGCTATATGGAAGGCAATATGGAAGGCTATATGGAAGGCTATATGGAAGGCAATATGGAAGGCTATATGGAAGGCTATATGGAAGGCAATATGGAAGGCAATATGGAAGGCAATATGGAAGGCAATATGGAAGGCTATATGGAAGGCAATATGGAAGGCTATATGGAAGGCAATATGGAAGGCAATATGGAAGGCAATATGGAAGGCTATATGGAAGGCAATATGGAAGGCAATATGGAAGGCTATATGGAAGGCTATATGGAAGGCTATATGGAAGGCAATATGGAAGGCTATATGGAAGGCTATATGGAAGGCTATATGGAAGGCTATATGGAAGGCTATATGGAAGGCTATATGGAAGGCAATATGGAAGGTTATATGGAAGGCTATATGGAAGGCAATATGGAAGGCTATATGGAAGGCTATATGGAAGGCAATATGGAAGGCAATATGGAAGGCTATATGGAAGGCAATATGGAAGGCAATATGGAAGGCAATATGGAAGGCAATATGGAAGGCAATATGGAAGGCTATATGGAAGGCAATATGGAAGGCAATATGGAAGGCAATATGGAAGGCAATATGGAAGGCAATATGGAAGGCAATATGGAAGGCAATATGGAAGGCAATATGGAAGGCAATATGGAAGGCAATATGGAAGGCAATATGGAAGGCAATATGGAAGGCAATATGGAAGGCAATATGGAAGGCTATATGGAAGGCAATATGGAAGGCAATATGGAAGGCAATATGGAAGGCAATATGGAAGGCTATATGGAAGGCAATATGGAAAACTATATGGAAGGCAATATGGAAGGCAATATGGAAGGCTATATGGAAGGCAATATTGAAGGCAATATGGAAGGCTATATGGAAGGCAATATGGAAGGCTATATGGAAGGTTATATGCAAGGCAATATGGAAGGCAATATGGAAGGCAATATGGAAGGCAATAAGGAAGGCTATATGGAAGGCAATATGGAAGGTTATATGGAAGGCAATATGGAAGGCAATATGGAAGGCAATATGGAAGGCAATATGGAAGGCAATATGGAAGGCTATATGGAAGGCAATATGGAAGGCAATATGGAAGGCAATATGGAAGGCTATATGGAACGTTATATGGAAGGCAATATGGAAGGCAATATGGAAGGCAATATGGAAGGCAATATGGAAGGCTATATGGAAGGCAATATGGAAGGTTATATGGAAAGCAATATGGAAGGCAATATGGAAGGCAATATGGAAGGCAATATGGAAGGCAATATGGAAGGCAATATGGAAGGCAATATGGAAGGCTATATGGAAGGCTATATGGAAGGCAATATGGAAGGCAATATGGAAGGCAATATGGAAGGCTATATGGAAGGCAATATGGAAGGAAATATGGAAGGCAATATGGAAGGCAATATGGAAGGCAATATGGAAGGCAATATGGAAGGCAATATGGAAGGCAATATGGAAGGCTATATGGAAGGCAATATGGAAGGCAATATGGAAGGCAATATGGAAGGCAATATGGAAGGCAATATGGAAGGCAATATGGAAGGCTATATGGAAGGCAATATGGAAGGCAATATGGAAGGCAATATGGAAGGCAATATGGAAGGCTATATGGAAGGCAATATGGAAGGCAATATGGAAGGCTATATGGAAGGCAATATGGAAGGCAATATGGAAGGCAATATGGAAGGCAATATGGAAGGCAATATGGAAGGCAATATGGAAGGCAATATGGAAGGCTATATGGAAGGCAATATGGAAGGCAATATGGAAGGCAATATGGAAGGCAATATGGAAGGCAATATGGAAGGCAATATGGAAGGCAATATGGAAGGCAATATGGAAGGCAATATGGAAGGCTATATGGAAGGTAATATGGAAGGTTATATGGAAGGCAATATGGAAGGCAATATGGAAGGCAATATGGAAGGCAATATGGAAGGCAATATGGAAGGCAATATGGAAGGCAATATGGAAGGCAATATGGAAGGCAATATGGAAGGCAATATGGAAGGCTATATGGAAGGCAATATGGAAGGCAATATGGAAGGCAATATGGAAGGCAATATGGAAGGCAATATGGAAGGCAATATGGAAGGCAATATGGAAGGCAATATGGAAGGCTATATGGAAGGCAATATGGAAGGCAATATGGAAGGCAATATGGAAGGCAATATGGAAGGAAATATGGAATGCAATATGGAAGGCAATATGGAAGGCAATATGGAAGGCAATATGGAAGGCAATATGGAAGGCAATATGGAAGGCAATATGGAAGGCAATATGGAAGGCAATATGGAAGGCAATATGGAAGGCAATATGGAAGGCTATATGGACGGCAATATGGAAGGCAATATGGAAGGCAATATGGAAGGCAATATGGAAGGCTATATCTAGTTGTTTATAATTTGCTGCTTGCCAAATTTTATTTTTTATTTTGTTTATTGTGTATATATATAATACTTTTGAAGTTGCAAACAATTGCTAACCAAAGCTTTTAATCAAAAGAAATGAACTCGATTTAAACACAAAACAATGAATGATGGAGTTTCATTATGAATACATTAAAATTAGTTTGGGCAACTCTAAGACGGTGGGCGTCTTACTATACTAACCATATCACGTTTGGGAATTTAGATCAAATATCACTGCCAGATCCTCTATAGAACAATCACGTAGAGCTTCTAAGGTGATCATCCTTGTTTTATTTTGCCTGCATTTGGTGCGTACGTGATCAAGCGCACGACTGAGGAAGCAGCGAATGAAAGCGCAGCGCGGAGCGCCATGAGAGCGTGGAAGAGAACATAGACTCGGGAATTATATCATAAGAGAAGTCACGCGGAGCGCCATGAGAGCGTGGAAGAGAACATAGACTCGGGAATTATATCATAAGAGAAGTCACGCGGAGCGCCATGAGAGCGTGGAAGAGAACATAGACTCGGGAATTATATCATAAGAGAAGTCACGCGGAGCGCCATGAGAGCGTGGAAGAGAACATAGACTCGGGAATTATATCATAAGAGAAGTCACGCGGAGCGCCATGAGAGCGTGGAAGAGAACATAGACTCGGGAATTATATCATAAGAGAAGTCACGCGGAGCGCCATGAGAGCGTGGAAGAGAACATAGACTCGGGAATTATATCATAAGAGAAGTCACGCGGAGCGCCATGAGAGCGTGGAAGAGAACATAGACTCGGGAATTATATCATAAGAGAAGTCACGCGGAGCGCCATGAGAGCGTGGAAGAGAACATAGACTCGGGAATTATATCATAAGAGAAGTCACGCGGAGCGCCATGAGAGCGTGGAAGAAAACATAGACTCGGGAATTATATCATAAGAGAAGTCACGCGGAGCGCCATGAGAGCGTGGAAGAGAACATAGACTCGGGAATTATATCATAAGAGAAGTCACGCGGAGCGCCATGAGAGCGTGGAAGAGAACATAGACTCGGGAATTATATCATAAGAGAAGTCACGCGGAGCGCCATGAGAGCGTGGAAGAGAACATAGACTCGGGAATTATATCATAAGAGAAGTCACGCGGAGCGCCATGAGAGCGTGGAAGAGAACATAGACTCGGGAATTATATCATAAGAGAAGTCACGCGGAGCGCCATGAGAGCGTGGAAGAGAACATAGACTCGGGAATTATATCATAAGAGAAGTCACGCGGAGCGCCATGAGAGCGTGGAAGAGAACATAGACTCGGGAATTATATCATAAGAGAAGTCACGCGGAGCGCCATGAGAGCGTGGAAGAGAACATAGACTCGGGAATTATATCATAAGAGAAGTCACGCGGAGCGCCATGAGAGCGTGGAAGAGAACATAGACTCGGGAATTATATCATAAGAGAAGTCACGCGGAGCGCCATGAGAGCGGGGAAGAGAACATAGACTCGGGAATTATATCATAAGAGAAGTCACGCGGAGCGCCATGAGAGCGTGGAAGAGAACATACACTCGGGAATTATATCATAAGAGAAGTCACGCGGAGCGCCTTGAGAGCGTGGAAGACAACATAGACTCGGGAATTATATCATAAGAGAAGTCACGCGGAGCGCCATGAGAGCGTGGAAGAGAACATAGACTCGGGAATTATATCATAAGAGAAGTCACGCGGAGCGCCATGAGAGCGTGGAAGAGAACATAGACTCGGGAATTATATCATAAGAGAAGTCACGCGGAGCGCCATGAGAGCGTGGAAGAGAACATAGAATCGGGAATTATATCATAAGAGAAGTCACGCGGAGCGCCATCGAGCATGGAAGAGAACATAGACTCGGGAATTATATCATAAGAGAAGTCACGCGGAGCGCCATGAGAGCGTGGAAGAGAACATAGACTCGGGAATTATATCATAAGAGAAGTCACGCGGAGCGCCATGAGAGCGTGGAAGAGAACATAGACTCGGGAATTATATCATAAGAGAAGTCACGCGGAGCGCCATGAGAGCGTGGAAGAGAACATAGACTCGGGAATTATATCATAAGAGAAGTCACGCGGAGCGCCATGAGAGCGTGGAAGAGAACATAGACTCGGGAATTATATCATAAGAGAAGTCACGCGGAGCGCCATGAGAGCGTGGAAAAGAACATAGACTCGGGAATTATATCATAAGAGAAGTCACGCGGAGCGCCATGAGAGCGTGGAAGAGAACATAGACTCGGGAATTATATCATAAGAGAAGTCACGCGGAGCGCCATGAGAGCGTGGAAGAGAACATAGACTCGGGAATTCTATCATAAGAGAAGTCACGCGGAGCGCCATGAGAGCGTGGAAGAGAACATAGACTCGGGAATTATATCATAAGAGAAGTCACGCGGAGCGCCATGAGAGCGTGGAAGAGAACATAGACTCGGGAATTATATCATAAGAGAAGTCACGCGGAGCGCCATGAGAGCGTGGAAGAGAACATAGACTCGGGAATTATATCATAAGAGAAGTCACGCGGAGCGCCATGAGAGCGTGGAAGAGAACATACACTCGGGAATTATATCATAAGAGAAGTCACGCGGAGCGCCATGAGAGCGTGGAAGAGAACATAGACTCGGGAATTATATCATAAGAGAAGTCACGCGGAGCGCCATGAGAGCGTGGAAGAGAACATAGACTCGGGAATTATATCATAAGAGAAGTCACGCGGAGCGCCATAAGAGCGTGGAAGAGAACATAGACTCGGGAATTATATCATAAGAGAAGTCACGCGGAGCGCCATGAGAGCGTGGAAGAGAACATAGACTCGGGAATTATATCATAAGAGGAGTCACGCGGAGCGCCATGAGAGCGTGGAAGAGAACATAGACTCGGGAATTATATCATAAGAGGAGTCACGCGGAGCGCCATGAAAGCGTGGAAGAGAACATAGACTCGGGAATTATATCATAAGAGGAGTCACGCGGAGCGCCATGAGAGCGTGGAAGAGAACATAGACTCGGGAATTATATCATAAGAGAAGTCACGCGGAGCGCCATGAGAGCGTGGAAGAAAACATAGACTCGGGAATTATATCATAAGAGAAGTCACGCGGAGCGCAATGAGAGCGTGGAAGAGAACATAGACTCGGGAATTATATCATAAGAGAAGTCACGCGGAGCGCCATGAGAGCGGGGAAGAGAACATAGACTCGGGAATTATATCATAAAAGAAGTCACGCGGAGCGCCATGAGAGCGTGGAAGAGAACATAGACTTGGGAATTATATCATAAGAGAAGTCACGCGGAGCGCCATGAGAGCGTGGAAGAGAACATAGACTCGGGAATTATATCATAAGAGAAGTCACGCATAGAGCCATGAGAGCGTGGAAGAGAACATAGACTCGGGAATTATATCATAAGAGAAGTCACGCGGAGCGCCATGAGAGCGTGGAAGAGAACATAGACTCGGGAATTATATCATAAGAGAAGTCACGCGGAGCGCCATGAGAGCGTGGAAGAGAACATAGACTCGGGAATTATATCATAAGAGAAGTCACGCGGAGCGCCATGAGAGCGTGGAAGAGAACATAGACTCGGGAATTATATCATAAGAGAAGTCACGCGGAGCGCCATGAGAGCGTGGAAGAGAACATAGACTCGGGAATTATATCATAAGAGAAGTCACGCGGAGCGCCATGAGAGCGTGGAAGAGAACATAGACTCGGGAATTATATCATAAGAGAAGTCACGCGGAGCGCCATGAGAGCGTGGAAGAGAACATAGACTCGGGAATTATATCATAAGAGAAGTCACGCGGAGCGCAATGAGAGCGTGGAAGAGAACATAGACTCGGGAATTATATCATAAGAGAAGTCACGCGGAGCGCCATGAGAGCGAGGAAGAGAACATAGACTCGGGAATTATATCATAAGAGAAGTCACGCGGAGCGCCATGAGAGCGGGGAAGAGAACATAGACTCGGGAATTATATCATAAGAGAAGTCACGCGGAGCGCCATGAGAGCGTGGAAGAGAACATACACTCGGGAATTATATCATAAGAGAAGACACGCGGAGCGCCATGAGAGCGTGGAAGAGAACATAGACTCGGGAATTATATCATAAGAGAAGTCACGCGGAGCGCCATGAGAGCGTGGAAGAGAACATAGACTCGGGAATTATATCATAAGAGAAGTCACGCGGAGCGCCATGAGAGCGTGGAAGAGAACATAGACTCGGGAATTATATCATAAGAGAAGTCACGCGGAGCGCCATGAGAGCGTGGAAGAGAACATAGAATCGGAAATTATATCATAAGAGAAGTCACGCGGAGCGCCATCGAGCATGGAAGAGAACATAGACTCGGGAATTATATCATAAGAGAAGTCACGCGGAGCGCCATGAGAGCGTGGAAGAGAACATAGACTCGGGAATTATATCATAAGAGAAGTCACGCGGAGCGCCATGAGAGCGTGGAAGAGAACATAGACTCGGGAATTATATCATAAGAGAAGTCACGCGGAGCGCCACGAGAGCGTGGAAGAGAACATACACTCGGGAATTATATCATAAGAGAAGTCTCGCGGAGCGCCATGAGAGCGTGGAAGAGAACATAGACTCGGGAATTATATCATAAGAGAAGTCACGCGGAGCGCCATGAGAGCGTGGAAGAGAACATAGACTTGGGAATTATATCATAAGAGAAGTCACGCGGAGCGCCATGAGAGCTTTGAAGAGAACATAGACTCGGGAATTATATCATAAGAGAAGTCACGCGGAGCGCCATGAGAGCGTGGAAGAGAACATAGACTCGGGAATTATATCATAAGAGAAGTCACGCGGAGCGCCATGAGAGCGTGGATGAGAACATAGACTCGGGAATTATATCATAAGAGAAGTCACGCGTAGCGCCATGAGAGCGTGGAAGAGAACATAGACTCGGGAATTATATCATAAGAGAAGTCACGCGGAGCGCCATGAGAGCGTGGAAGAGAACATAGACTCGGGAATTATATCATAAGAGAAGTCACGCGGAGCGCCATGAGAGCGTGGAAGAGAACATAGACTCGGGAATTATATCATAAGAGAAGTCACGCGAAGCGCCATGAGAGCGTGGAAGATAACATAGACTCGGGAATTATATCATAAGATAAGTCACGCGGAGCGCCATGAGAGCGTGAAAGAGAACATAGACTCGGGAATTATATCATAAGAGAAGTCACGCGGAGAGCCATGAGAGCGTGGAAGAGAACATAGACTCGGGAATTATATCATAAGAGAAGTCACGCGGAGCGCCATGAGAGCGTGGAAGAGAACATAGACTCGGGAATTATATCATAAGAGAAGTCACGCGGAGCGCCATAAGAGCGTGGAAGAGAACATAGACTCATGAAATGTGGGCTACATGTTGTGGTCGTCTCATGAAATGTGGGCTACATGTTGTGGTCGTCTCATGAAATGTGGGCTACATATTGTGGTCGTCTCATGAAATGTGGGCTACATGTTGTGGTCGTCTCATGAAATGTGGGCTACATGTTGTGGTCGTCTCATGAAATGTGGGCTACATGTTGTGGTCGTCTCATGAAATGTGGGCTACATGTTGTGGTCGTCTCATTGAATGTGGGCTACATATTGTGGTCGTCTCATGAAATGTGGGCTACATGTTGTGGTCGTCTCATGAAATGTGGGCTACATGTTGTGGTCGTCTCATGAAATGTGGGCTACATGTTGTGGTCGTCTCATTGAATGTGGGCTACATGTTGTTGTCGTCTCATGAAATGTGGGCTACATGTTGTGGTCGTCTCATGAAATGTGGGCTACATATTGTGGTCGTCTCATGAAATGTGGGCTACATGTTGTGGTCGTCTCATGAAATGTGGGCTACATGTTGTGGTCGTCTCATGAAATGTGGGTTACATGTTGTGGTCGTCTCATGAAATGTGGGCTACATGTTGTGGTCGTCTCATTGAATGTGGGCTACATGTTGTGGTCTTCTCATTTAATGTGGGCTACATATTGTGGTCGTCTCATGAAATGTGTGCTACATGTTGTGGTCGTCTCATGAAATGTGGGCTACATGTTGTGGTCGTCTCATGAAATGTGGGCTACATGTTGTGGTCGTCTCATTGAATGTGGGCTACATGTTGTGGTCGTCTCATGAAATGTGGGCTACATGTTGTGGTCGTCTCATTGAATGTGGGCTACATGTTGTGGTCGTCTCATTGAATGTGGGCTACATGTTGTGGTCGTCTCATTGAATGTGGGCTACATATTGTGGTCGTCTCATGAAATGTGGGCTACATATTGTGGTCGTCTCATGAAATGTGGGCTACATATTGTGGTCGTCTCATGAAATGTGGGCTACATATTGTGGTCGTCTCATAAAATGTGGGCTACATATTGTGGTCGTCTCATGAAATGTGGGCTACATATTGTGGTCGTCTCATGAAATGTGGGCTACATGTTGTGGTCGTCTCATGAAATGTGGGCTAATTATTGGGGTCGTCTCATGAAATGTGGGCTACATGTTGTGGTCGTCTAATGAAATGTGGGCTACATTTTGTGGTCGTCTCATGAAATGTGGGCTACATATTGTGGTCGTCTCATGAAAAGTGGGCTACATGTTGTGGTCGTCTAATGAAATGTGGGCTACATTTTGTGGTCGTCTCATGAAATGTGGGCTACATATTGTGGTCGTCTAATGAAATGTGGGCTACATATTGTGGTCGTCTCATGAAATGTGGGCTACATATTGTGGTCGTCTCATGAAATGTGGGCTACATGTTGTGGTCGTCTCATGAAATGTGGGCTACATATTGTGGTCGTCTCATGAAATGTGGGCTACATATTGTGGTCGTCTCATGAAATGTGGGCTACATATTGTGGTCGTCTCATGAAATGTGGGCTACATATTGTGGTCGTCTCATGAAATGTGAGCTACATGTTGTTGTCGTCTCATGAAATGTGGGCTACATATTGTGGTCGTCTCATGAAATGTGGGCTACATGTTGTTGTCGTCTAATGAAATGTGGGCTACATTTTGTGGTCGTCTCATGAAATGTGGGCTACATATTGTGGTCGTCTCATGAAATGTGGGCTACATGTTGTGGTCGTCTAATGAAATGTGGGCTACATTTTGTGGTCGTCTCATGAAATGTGGGCTACATGTCAACATGATGTCGTCGTCTCATTAAATGAGGGCTACATGTTGTGATCGGCTTAAGAAATGTGGACTACATGTTTTGGTTGACTTAAGAAATGTGGACTATGTGTTGTGGTTGACTTCCACCAGCCCAACTAGATCACACGGCCCAACTAGATGACGCAGCCCAACTAGATCACGTTGCCCAACTAGATGACACAGCCCAACTAGATAACACAGCCCAACTAGATGACGCAGCCCAACTAGATCACACGGCCCAACTAGATGACACAGCCCAACTAGATAACACAGCCCAACTAGATCACACGGCCCAACTAGATAACACAGCCCAACTAGATAACACAGCCCAACTAGATCACACAGCCCAACTAGATCACACGGCCCAACTAGATGACACAGCCCAACTAGATAACACAGCCCAACTAGATCACACGGCCTAACTAGATCACACGGCCCAACTAGATCACACGGCCCAACTAGATCACACGGCCCAACTAGATCACACGGCCCAACTAGATAACACAGCCCAACTAGATCACACGGCCCAACTAGATAACACAGCCCAACTAGATAACACAGCCCAACTAGATCACACAGCCCAACTAGATCACACGGCCCAACTAGATGACACAGCCCAACTAGATAACACAGCCCAACTAGATAACACAGCCCAACTAGATCACACGGCCCAACTAGATGACACAGCCCAACTAGATCACACGGCCCAACTAGATGACACAGCCCAACTAGATCACACGGCCCAACTAGATGACACAGCCCAACTAGATCACACGGCCCAACTAGATAACACAGCCCAACTAGATCACACGGCCCAACTAGATAACACAGCCCAACTAGATAACACAGCCCAACTAGATCACACAGCCCAACTAGATCACACGGCCCAACTAGATGACACAGCCCAACTAGATCACACGGCCCAACTAGATGACACAGCCCAACTAGATCACACGGCCCAACTAGATGACACAGCCCAACTAGATCACACAGCCCAACTAGATCACACAACCCAACTAGATCACACGGCCCAACTAGATCACACGGCCCAACTAGATGACACAGCCCAACTAGATCACACGGCCCAACTAGATGACACAGCCCAACTAGATCACACGGCCCAACTAGATGACACAGCCCAACTAGATCACACGGCCCAACTAGATGACACAGCCCAACTAGATCACACGGCCCAACTAGATGACACAGCCCAACTAGATCACACAGCCCAACTAGATCACACAGCCCAACTAGATAACACAACCAAACTAACTAACACACATATTCAGGTGAAGGTCTGAGATGACTCTCTTATGACCCCGGCTAGTAAATTGGCAACCAGCTCCACCCGCTGAGCTGTGCCATAGAACATTTTCCTCACATAGGGTTCCCCAACAGCCCTGGCTTCCCCCGGGAGATCTAGTGAGGGACATTCAGTCTGCAGGTGTGCTAGCGTCTCCGGGTCCAGGCTGTAATGCCGGCATGTGGGATCTTTGTTGCTATCCAGCCGATTTTGCACACGTCATCAATGACGACGTCAACTAAGTGAGTGGTACCCTGTATCTTTCCCAAGTTCTCGAGAGCAGATCTTGAGTCCGAGAACACGACCACATCGAGCCCCGCAACCTCAATTTCTCTCAGTGTGTGATACACGCTCACCAGAGCCCTTTGTATAGCCTCAAGCTCCGCATCAAAATTTAATGCCGTAGTCACACAGGGTCCCGAGAGTTCTTGACTTTGTGGGCCCCCCCATCCAACTGGGTATAGTATGAGCGCACAATACTCAGCAGTACTTTCTCTCAGGTTGGCCGATCCGTCCGTGAACACTTTTACAAGTACTTTGGAGTACAAATCCATGGTTTCAAGGGCAGCCGCTCTCTGACCATACTCAGGGCTCCGTTTTGTCACTGCTGCATCGGTCAAGGCCAAATGTATGGGACGTGAGGGTTCCGAGTACGGCGGATTAACTGGGATTCGGGTCAGCCGTTCTCTTTTTTGGGGCAGATCGACTGTCCTTTCTAGCTCCACGACCTGATGCATAGAAGAGGACCTTTTCGGTCTTCTGCCCGCCACCCAGTTGTTCTGCATTTGGAACGACGGTTCCATTTCGTCCAGACGACGGTACCTCTCTACGACCAAACTAGATCACACTGCCAAACTAGATAACACAGCCAAACTAGATCGGTATAGCTGAAAAACATGAAAATAAAATAAAAAATTGATGATCCCTACAAAAAGACTCAATCATAATTAATGGTAGAAGCCATACATATTTTTAGATAAAAAATGTCTGAAGACGGCAAATTCGGTGCTGATGTAAAACGATGGAAACAGTTTTAACGACAGAACCAATCAAAGGTAATTCTTGTGTTACTACTCACAGACTAAGTCATAAAGAAGAAATTAAATGTCTCTTAAGGTAATGCTTATGAAATATGAGAAGGGATGATTCAGCTATTGTAGAATTAGAATCCGTCGATTCAGATATTATAGAATTAGATCACGTTGCTTCTGCTGTTATAGAATTAAGTCCCGTCTCATCTCACTAACATATCCACACATACAGTCATACGTCACTACTGATTTCATTGGTAATTACAGTCTTTTTTTTTTACACACTGTCTCTTGCCTAAATTATGTGCAATATTAAACGTTCCGACACTAAATAAGTGTCTTTAAAAAAATTGTGTACTGATCAGTCCACACGATCAAACTTTCGATCATGCATTTGATGCAAGCCTTTTCACAACTTTCAAATTAAGATTTGATCAAATTCTCAGTCTCCCCACGTTCAAACAAAAATCTGTCTAGCTTTTTGTCTTTTGTCTTTTGCTCTATTGACTTCAAAAAGTGCTCCATCTACCACCGCTCCGTCTCTCTCTCTCTATATATCTAATTTCTATCAATCTATCTATCTATCTATCTATCTATCTATCTATCTATCTATCTATCTATCTATCTATCTATCTATCTATCTATCTATCTATCTATCTATCTATCTATCTATCTATCTATCTATATATCTATCTATCTATATATCTATCTATCTATCTATCTATCTATCTATCTATCTATCTATCTATCTATCTATCTATCTATCAATCTATCAATCTATCTATCTATCTATCTATCTATCTATCTATCTATCTATCTATCTATCTATCTATCTATCTATCTATCTATCTATCTATCTATCTATCTATCTATCTATATCTATATCTATCTTCTCTTTCTCTCCCTCCCTCTCTCTCTCTCTCGCTCTCGCTCTCTCTCTGTGTCCTAGTCTCTCTTCACCCTCTCCGTATTTACGTCTCACCATCTATTGTGTCGCCAGTTAGGACTGGGGCGCCATCACAGATTAACAACCTTTAAGGAATGTCAGCAGTAAATCTTGTTACCACACAGTGTAGACCCCGTGTTACAAACCTAGATCAACTGATTGAACTTCGGCCTCCGCGCCAAACAAGGCTATCTGACCGGTATCAAGATGGATGATGTGATCTAAACGGGAGATGTTGTCTAGATCCCTTGGTCCGGAGAAATGGTAGGGACAAAATATCGAAATGGCGTTGAAGACACAATGTCCAGGGGGTGGCACAAACAAGAGACTTATAAAACGACACAATGCCCAGGGGTGGCACAAACAAGAGACTTATAAAACGTCACAATGACCCCAACAAAAAAGAACAAAATTGATGAGAACTTGCAGAAATGTTTTGTTGTAATTTTTTTTTTTTTTTTTAAATTCATTTCGCTATTATTTTCTTACCAAGAAAAACCTGAGACTAAGACCATTACATTATTTGGTGCATATTCACAAATAGAATTTGGAGAACAAAACTAAAGCAGTTTCTTTGTGGAACTCATCAACTTATGACGCAAACAAGTTGGGAAATGTGCTAGTCTACGGCCAACCATCTTGATGTTGTACGTAAGACTATGTCCAACCATCTTGATGACATATAGTTTACGGTTAGGCCTCTTGATGATATACGTCAGTCTACTGCCAACAATCTTGATGATATACGTGTCTATGGCCAACCTTTTTGATGATATATAGTCTACTGTCCACCATCTTGATGATATACTAAGTCTATGGCCAACCATCTTGATGACATACGTCAATCTTGTCAGACTTTACAAATGTGCTACCTCAGCTTATGTACAATCACATACCTGTAATCTCATTCAGGGAGTGTGGTCGAACAGAAAGATTTACAAATTCATTTGTTCCCCAAACTTGTCATGATTTATTTATCATCTGATGGCTGATTTTTTTGTTGACATTTTTTCCGCTCACCGATTCAATCCACTAAAGAAATAACGATACCATTGATTATATATTCAACTAGTACCAATTACAAATAACAATTTATTGATATTAATAATTCTGATATCAAAGTACAAAATCAAATTTACAGAAATACAAATTCTACTAACTTAGAAACACGTAGAGTAATAGAAATGTAAACATATTATTACACACAGGACAGAGGGTGAGAACTAGTAAGTCTGTACAAGTCTCTTAGGTAATCTACATGTCACGGTCGACCGTCTTATTTATAGTCTAAAACGGAGACGTCAGCTGTCCACTTGACTCGAAACACGTGTGACGTCCTATAATTCTAACGACCATGATTTTTGACCAGCGATTCTGCAAAACGACTTTCAGATGTCTCGCTTTAGCACTGGCGGGCCCACGTGTTTAGCTCGCTAATGCAAGCACCAGCAGGGTAATGCCTGTGAATGAAAACTCAGCGCACGACTACTGTCCCCGGGACGAGCAGACCGTAAGGCAAACATTGCGCCACTGTGTGAACAAGAGCCGTAGTGAGCCTACGTGCCGACACCCTCATTCCTGCGTCCAATCCATCCCTTTCTCAACACTACGCCAAGTAGGTGTCTAAAGAGCTGGTTACAGATCGGCGCGATAGATATCTGACGTCGCAGCGCTTCTCATCACCTTAAATTTTTTTATAAACATTAAAATGTTTGTGATAAGACGTGAAAGAACCTCATGAATTATTGCAAAACTTTTGCCCCACTATATTACCACTATATTATAGCGAATAGCTAAAATATTGACAGAGCAAACACTGACATGAATTTAGTTTAAGGTCGGGTTTAGGGTTAGGGTTTAAAAGAAAGAAAACTAGAAATTGTCAAGACTCACGTGAGCGTCATCCAGCTAACGGTAGAAGTAAAGACATTATACGAGACATTTGTTGTAATCCTGCAATATCTTAAATTAATGGATTAAAACTTGTCTGGATGTTCAACAGCACAGCAAACATGATCACTAATTTGATACCAATCGAAGTTTTAGCATTGGACATAAGAATGTAATGATGATAAAATCATTTGTCTCTAATGATAAAACCATTTGGCTTTAATGATAAAACCATTTGGCTTTAATGATAAAACCATTTGGCTGTAATGATAAAACCATTTGGCTTTAATGATAAAATCATTTGGCTTTAATGATAAAACCATTTGGTTTTAATGATAAAACCATTTGACTTTAATGATAAAACTATTTGGCTGTAGTGATAAAATAATTTGACTTTAATGATAAAACTATTTGGCTGTAGTGATAAAATAATTTGACTTTAATGATAAAACTATTTGGCTGTAGTGATAAAATCATTTGGCTTTAATGATAAAAATATTTGGCTTTAATGATAAAACCATTTGGCTGTAATGATAAAACCATCTGACTCTAATGATAAAACAATTTGGCTGTAATAATAAAATCATTTGTCCTTAATAATGAAGAAGGGGCAACACGTTAAGTTACAAGGCGTGGCAAGGGTCAATTTAATTTAGCATCAGACCTGTTTGTGAGTTAATTTTTTTCAAATTATTTCATTTCTGTACTATCGCCCTCTCGGTTAAACGGAGTTAGTTAAGTGGTATCGGATGAATGGCGACGGCGAAATGGCGACGACGAATCTGCGTCATTGACATAGATTTTTTCTTATCTTAAAGTTATTTATTTGACATACACATACATATGGTTATCAAGTTGTTTTTTTACAATTTTATTTTTATGATCATATTCGCATTACAACTATTTATGAGAAATATCGGTTTTACTTTCATATCAAAATCATTTATGACATTTTGCATAAGCTTTGTTGTCATTGGCTGTTCTCAACACATTATTTGTGATGACCTCATCACGTGTCTCCGTGTTTTCCCTACTCTCATTTTCAGCAATTATTCTATAATTAGATTCAATACAAAATATTGATCTGCTTACTGGTGTCATCGTTTTGGGAATAAGAAAAGAGAAAACGCCACAGGTTCCCAAACTGGGCATCGAAGGTTGTGTGCTTATTGTTAAGTAGGCATACGCTTACAAACTGCCATCATCAGAACTATGAGAGAATATGTACAGAATCAGACGACGGTTCAAACAAATGCCTTCTAGTGTAGACTTTAAAAAAATGACTAGCGGAAAGCATTTCCTATTTGACCTGTTAAAGTTATAGTTAACCGATATGCAGAGACAGACTCGAGATCAGAAGCGTCACAAGAAATAGGAAGAAATGGTGATGCATAAGAAGTGAAAGTCTTATATGCGGAGTCCATATATTTCCATGTAGCTAAGGACATGGCACGGGGAGAATATTTTTAAGGTTCCGGAAAATAGAAATGTAGGGCCTCCCAAGGTGGGCTATTGCTACACAGTTGCGAAACAGCCTAGAAAAGTTACGCCCTAAGGGCCCCACATGCAGACAGCGGCCCGTCATGCCGGCATTGTCACGTGTGATTTTATTGTTGCCTCGCTTCTGCACGGTCCTGGTCAAGGTCTTGTTCTAGGATGAAAATGCGTAGCCCCCAGAAAATAAAGGAATGATACTGAAACGTTAAGAAAAAAAAATGGGGGGGGGGGGGGAGGGATATTGATACGCGGTGAAGATTGTGTCACGGAATTTAAGTCATATTTACAGATGTCATATTTACAGATGTCAGATGAATTCTTTTTTTAATTTTTTTTTTAAATTTCAAATTTTCCGTTGCTGTTTTTTTAAAGTGCAGGAGTGGGAGGGCTTGGGGGTGAGTTGGAATGATTATGAGAACTTCTTAGCCTAAAAAAAACCTCTTACTTAAGCTATTACTTTGATCAAGGAATATCAGAAATCAAGAGAAGAAATGAATATTTTGAGCAAAATTGTTTTTTTAATGGTTCGATTTAGGACATAACGTAAAGTATGCAGCAAATTTGTTTGAAAAGTTGAGTTTTGAGGCAAGTGTCCCTGCTTGAGACCTACTGAGACAGAGACATTGAACGGCGCAAATATCAGGCCAGTAATTGCAGTTCCTGCTTGAGACCTACTGAGACAGAGACATTGAACGGCGCAAATATCAGGCCAGTAATTGAAGTCCCTGCTTGAGACCTACTGAGACAGAGACATTGAACGGCGCAAATATCAGGCCAGTAATTGCAGTCCCTGCTTGAGACCTACTGATACAGAGACATTGAACGTCGCAAATATCAGGCCAGTAATTGCAGTCCCTGCTTGAGACCTACTGAGACAGAGACATTGAACGGCGCAAATATCAGGCCAGTAATTGCAGTCCCTGCTTGAGACCTACTGAGACAGAGACATTGAACGGCGCAATTATCAGGCCAGTAATTGCAGTCCCTGCTTGAGACCTACTGAGACAGAGACATTGAACGGCGCAAATATCAGGCCAGTAATTGAAGTCCCTGCTTGAGACCTACTGAGACAGAGACATTGAACGGCGCAAATATCAGGCCAGTAATTGCAGTCCCTGCTTGAGACCTACTGAGACAGAGACATTGAACGGCCCAAATATCAGGCCAGTAATTGCAGTCCCTGCTTGTGACCTACTGAGACAGAGACATTGAACGGCGCAATTATCAGGCCAGTAATTGCAGTCCCTGCTTGTGACGTACTGAGACAGAGACATTGAACGGCCCAAATATCAGGCCAGTAATTGCAGTCCCTGCTTGAGACCTACTGAGACATTGAACGGCGCAAATATCAGGCCAGTAATTGCAGTCCCTGCTTGAGACCTACTGAGACAGAGACATTGAACGGCGCAAATATCAGGCCAGTAATTGCAGTCCCTGCTTGAGACCTACTGAGACAGAGACATTGAACGGCGCAATTATCAGGCCAGTAATTGCAGTCCCTGCTTGAGACCTACTGAGACAGAGACATTGAACGGCGCAAATATCAGGCCAGTAATTGAAGTCCCTGCTTGAGACCTACTGAGACAGAGACATTGAACGGCGCAAATATCAGGCCAGTAATTGCAGTCCCTGCTTGAGACCTACTGAGACAGAGACATTGAACGGCCCAAATATCAGGCCAGTAATTGCAGTCCATGCTTGTGACCTACTGAGACAGAGACATTGAACGGCGCAATTATCAGGCCAGTAATTGCAGTCCCTGCTTGAGACCTACTGAGACAGAGACATTGAACGGCGCAATTATCAGGCCAGTAATTGCAGTCCCTGCTTGAGACCTACTGAGACAGAGCCATTGAACGGCGCAAATATCAGGCCAGTAATTGAAGTCCCTGCTTGAGACCTACTGAGACAGAGACATTGAACGGCGCAAATATCAGGCCAGTAATTGCAGTCCCTGCTTGAGATCTACTGAGACAGAGACATTGAACGGCGCAATTATCAGGCCAGTAATTGCAGTCCCTGCTTGAGACCTACTGAGACAGAGACATTGAACGGCGCAAATATCAGGCCAGTAATTGAAGTCCCTGCTTGAGACCTACTGAGACAGAGACATTGAACGGCGCAAATATCAGGCCAGTAATTGCAGTCCCTGCTTGAGACCTACTGAGACAGAGACATTGAACGGTGCAAATATCAGGCCAGTAATTGCAGTCCCTGCTTGAGACCTACTGAGACAGAGACATTGAATGGCCCAAATATCAGGCCAGTAATTGCAGTCCCTGCTTGTGACCTACTGAGACAGAGACATTGAACGGCGCAATTATCAGGCCAGTAATTGCAGTCCCTGCTTGAGACCTACTGAGACAGTGACATTGAACGGCGCAAATATCAGGCCAGTAATTGCAGTCCCTGCTTGAGACCTACTGAGACAGAGACATTGAACGGCGCAATTATCAGGCCAGTAATTGCAGTCCCTGCTTGAGACCTACTGAGACAGAGACATTGAACGGCGCAAATATCAGGCCAGTAATTGAAGTCCCTGCTTGAGACCTACTGAGACAGAGACATTGAACGGCCCAAATATCAGGCCAGTAATTGCAGTCCCTGCTTGTGACCTACTGAGACAGAGACATTGAACGGCGCAATTATCAGGCCAGTAATTGCAGTCCCTGCTTGTGACGTACTGAGACAGGGACATTGAACGGCCCAAATATCAGGCCAGTAATTGCAGTCCCTGCTTGAGA
This sequence comes from Omphiscola glabra, assembly GCA_964017045.1. Classification (NCBI taxonomy): domain Eukaryota; kingdom Metazoa; phylum Mollusca; class Gastropoda; family Lymnaeidae; genus Omphiscola; species Omphiscola glabra. The sequence goes on from OZ024799.1 coordinate 480,700, forward strand.
CCTACTGAGACAGAGACATTGAACGGCGCAAATATCAGGCCAGTAATTGCAGTCCCTGCTTGAGACCTACTGAGACAGAGACATTGAACGGCGCAAATATCAGGCCAGTAATTGCAGTCCCTGCTTGAGACCTACTGAGACAGAGACATTGAACGGCCCAAATATCAGGCCAGTAATTGCAGTAAAATCCAAATAGTCTGTTATTGACATTTAAGGCATATAAAAAAATCATACATATTCATTTTGTGGGAGTGTCTAGGTAATTGAACCCTTGGGTGAAGATCATCGATTACCTCACACTTAGAGGATTCGATTTCTGCGGTAACGTCATTCGGTTAGTATTTTCATATCACTTCTGGGTAGTTAGATCAAGTAGATACCTCCACAACCCCCACCCTCCACCAAACTACAAATCCATTATGTCTGGATGTAGAATTATGACAATGTCAATCAAAAACGTTCGATCAAGGTGACTTTTTAAAATCCTATATTTTTTTTTCTTCCTTCGTGTGTGCTGCAAAATATTCGGAAGGCTAATAGACCCACTTTCCGCCATCCTAGCATTCTGAAACTTGGCATGTATACTCGTTGCCGATGACAATACATTCTTTTTTTAATTTTCAGACCCACCCCACATTTTCAAACCCCTAAAATATGCTATTTGCAGGGATGAAGTGCTATTTGCAGGGATGAAGTGCTATTTGAAGTGTTAAAAGAATCGTTCTATGTCGGCATGAGTTAGCCCATAAGACCGGGGCACATAAGACCGGGGCACATAAGACCAGGACAGTGTTATTCCAAGGTTTGATATTTCTAGGATTGACTGTAATTTTTTCCTTCCTATATTATTTTTAGCAGTCGCTGTGGTTAACCTTTGAACTCACTGGAATGGAAAATTGTTGTCTTTTAAATCCTTATATAAATTCCACGTTTGTTCGTGTGTTTCTTTCTTTCTGTCTGGGTGTGTGGCAAAATCTTTGAACTGCTAATTGACCCACTTCCCGATAAATGCACTAAATACTGAATGATTTTTTTTAACCCTTGCAAGTTCGGTTGTTGCATAATATTTTATTTCGTTTTTCTGAAATAATTTGTGAAATAGATCTGCGATGTAAAATTGGATACATTATAATTATAAAAAAATAGATTGTCTAATTATAAACTTAAAATATTAAATCTTGACTAAATGTGAGTGGTCTGCAAGTACCTACAACCTTGACTAAATGTGAGTGGTCTGCAAGTACCTACAGCCTTGACTAAATGTGAGTGGTCTGCAAGTACCTACAACCTTGACTAAATGTGAGTGGTCTGCAAGTACCTACAACCTTGACTAAATGTGAGTTGTCTGCAAGTACCTACAACCTTGACTAAATGTGAGTGGTCTGCAAGTACCTACACCCTATTTTGAAAAGAAAGTTACCAGAGGTAAAAGAATGATTTTTTTAAAAAGTGCAATAAATGAATTTTTTTTTAAAATTCATAAGTTTACATTTAGTGTATAGTTCATTTGTCTTAAAAGCTAAAATTTTTTATAGAATGCAGTTGTGAAGTCTACCCATAGTGAGCATTGATTTTTCTACCCATAGTGAGCATTGATTTTTCTACCCATAGTGAGCATTGATTTGTCTACCCATAGTGAGCATTGCTTTGTCTACCCATAGTGAGCATTGCTTTGTCTACCCATAGTGAGCATTGCTTTGTCTACCCATAGTGAGCATTGATTTGTCTACCCATAGTGAGCATTGATTTGTCTACCCATAGTGAACATTGATTTGTCTACCCATAGTGAGCATTGATTTGACTTCCGTGCGTCCAGAAGTGTCCAACCTCATCAATCAAATCTAGCTAATACGCCCTTGACATGCGCTTGAGAACCATAACCGACCTTGCTCATGTCAGATTCACTTGTTGACTTTATAGATATAAACACTGGCATTGTATGACCAACTAACACTGGCATTGTATGACCAACAAACACTGGCATTGTATGACCAACAAACACTGGAATTGTATGACCAACAAACACTGGCATTGTATGACCAATAAACACTGGCATTGTATGACCAAAAAACACTGGCATTGTATGACCAATAAACACTGGCATTGTATGACCAACAAAGACTGGTATTGTATGACCAACAAACACTTTTCATTGTAGGACCAACAAACACTGGCATTGTATGACGAACAAACACTGGCATTGTATGACCAACAAACACTGGCATTGTATGACTAATAACCACTGACATTGTATGACCAACAAACACTGGCAGTGTATGACCAACAAACACTGGCATTGTATGACCAATAAACACTTGCATTGTATGATCAACAAACACTGGCATTGTATGACCAATAAATACTGGCATTGTATGATCAACAAACATTGGCATTGTATGACCAATAAACACTGGCATTGTATGACCAACAAACACTGGCATTGTATGACCAATAAACACTGACATTGTATGACCAACAAACACTGGCATTGTATGACCAATAAACACTGACATTGTATGACCAACGAACACTGGCGTTGTATGACCAATAAACACTGACTTTGTATGACCAACGAACACTGGCGTTGTATGACCAATAAACACTGGCATTGTATGACCAACAAACACAGGCATTGTATGACCAACAAACACTGGCATTGTATGACCAACAAACACTGGCATTGTATGACCAACGTTCTTTTTTTCTGTCATGGCTTAGTCGGCTCGCACATAAATGACAGTATAACGCACATAAAGACAGTATAACGCACATACAGGACAGTATAGCGCATTTACAGGACAAAATAACGCACACACAGGACAATTCAAAAAGGTAATTATGACGGAACATGTTCCTGTTCAGGGCTCCACCTGACCTTGCAATTTCGTCATTTAGGTCAACTGTCATGAACGACATGTTGAAAAATCAAAAGGTTTGTGCTTTTTTTTGGGGGGGGGTGGGGGGGGGTGAGGGGGGAGGTCCCTGTGTAAAACACCAAGTGACTAGCAAGTTATTGTTGCTGATATCCATGGCATTGGAATATAAAACTTAGTACTGTTTACATAACCAGGGCGGTGCGGAAGCAAAGTAGCGCCCGGGGCGAAGCTTGGAAATAACACCCACCCCACCCCCTCTGTTTGCTCCTTAAATGATATATTATACATGTATCATATCCATATAATATATATATATATATATATATAATGCATTATTTGTAAGATTAACGAATTTTTATATATTTGTACGATATACACAATGACAGAGTCGCACACAGACATGCGCATTAGGGTTGAGCCGGTTGAAGTTGTTTTTTACACACGGTCCAAGTCCGTGTACGGGTCCGGGTACTGGTAAAATTCCAAGTTCTGGTATAATACAAAAAGACGATTTATACTATTGTGTTTTGTATACTGTGCTCCCCCCACCCCAATGGGAAGAAGTTGTCACAGACGAGATTGCCATTTGAGGTATGGCCTGTCCCGTACCAAGTAATATATTGGTGTTGATTAATGCGGGGCTGCTCCTTTCTGTGATAGTTCAGTATCCAGACGTCTAAGAATATAACGAAGACAACACAGATGTTAATGAATGACTTTTTCTGTCACATGAACGACCTCCCTGATACTGTACAAGCTCAAGTGAGGCTGTTTGCAGATGGCTGTCTTGTCTACAGAGAGATAAACGGCTTCGATGACCACAACCACCTCCAAGCAGATTTGAAGTGCCTTATGAAATGGGTGGACAAATGGGGCATGAAATTTAATGAAGCCAAATGCTTAACAATGAGCATCTCAAGAAAAAACCATCAAGCTATTTGTACTCTCTAAATAGGACAATCCTCCAACAAGTATCAAATAATCCATACCTTGGTATTCTCTTCTCAAATAACCTAAAATGGTCACCCCCACAAAAACACAGATGAGATGGTCAAAAAAGCCAACTCCACACTAGGTTTCATTTGAAGAAATCTGTGACACTGCCCAACATCCTGTAAACGAAATTTCCTATCTTGCACTCGTCCGTCCACTACTAGAATATGGTGCAATCATCTGAGACCCATACCTAAAGCAAGACGGGGACAGGATGGAGCGAATCCAACGTAACGCAATGCGCTTCATAGCACGTGACTACAAAACCACCAATTCTAGCTACGTCACTGGCCACTTAAACATATTTGACACCCCTTCCCTCAAAGACAGACGAGAAATGATCCGCCTTACATTCTTATATAAAGTGGTCATGGGGCTAGTGCCGGCCATCCCAACAAATAATTATCTTACCCCACAGAAGCCAGGTCGATTAATCAGAGCCAAACACTCAGTAAACACTTACGTAACCTCGTACAACCGCATGAGCAATTACACCCGGAACAATAGTAAATGCTTCAGTGTTCCTCGGAGTAACACAGTGCATCATAAACAATCATTCTTCCCACGCACAATCATCGTTTGGAACCACCTGGGCAATACCGCCGTGAACTCGACATCTATCGAAAGCTTCGAGGCTGCCCTGGCATCTGCTAGGAGCCGTTAGGATGGCAGCATCGCTTCCCCAACCGTTGCACATATGCCAGTACTTGAATGCAGCAACGTGCCCTACCAGAACCAGAAACTGGGACTAAGAAATTCATAATTAACAATTATAATCAAAAGAATGTATTGATGGATCCAATATAGTATAGTAGTGTTTCTTACAAACAGTTAATATCCATTAATCTTCAACCTCCAAAATCCAAAAACATTCCCCACTTCCCCCGGAAATTACCTCAACTCATTTATCATTTAATAAACGTGGTGCCACTTATCTGGAAGTTCCGAACAAAACACATTATAAGTTACACGAAGAAGACGTCCAGGGCATAGAACCAGTAGCAGTCACGAAGGCTTCAAAGTCATAGAACCAGTAGCAGTCACGAAGACGTCAAAGTCATAGAACCAGTAGCAATCACGAAGGCTTCAAAGCAATAGAACCAGTGGCAATCACGAAGGCGTCAAAGTCATAGAACCAGTAGCAATCACGAAGGCGTCAAAGTCATAGAACCAGTAGCAATCACGAAGGCGTCAAAGTCATAGAACCAGTAGCAATCACGAAGGCGTCAAAGTCATAGAACCGGTAGCAATCTCAAAGGCTTCAATGTCGAAGGCTTGAAAACACTAAAACTTAATCATATAATCGTAACCCATCGGTTCTCAACTATTTAGTTCCGCGACCATTTTATGAAAGCATATTTTCTAAATTTGATGAAACGTTTGGAAAAAGGTGCAAACTCTTCTTAAAATCGTTTTCTTGGAACACAAGAGTAAAACAAAACCAACTGAACTTCATCAATAATTTGTTGGCGAAATCTTCCAAATACCAGTAGGGAAGTTTTTATTAAAGTTAACAGTGTGCGTGGACAGAGTGACTAAGTTAACGGTGTGCTGGGACAGAGGGACAAAGTTAACATTGTGCATGGACAGAGCGACAAAGTTAAAAGTGTGCTGGGCTAGAGGGACAAAGTTAACAGTGTTCTGGGGACAGAGCGACAAAGTTAACAGTGTGCGTGGACAGAGGGACAACGTTAACAGTGTGCTGGGACAAAGGGACAAAGTTAACATTGTGCTGGGACAGAGCGACAAAGTTAACATTGTGATGGGACAGAGCGACAAAGTTAACATTGTGATGGGACAGAGCGACAAAGTTAACAGTGTGCGAGGACAGTGTGCTACTTTAAAAATATTCATGATACATTTCATCACAGATTTATTCGATTTTATAACTGCAGTGTGTAATTTAAAAAAGAAAAAAACTTAACAAGCTCAGCATTGAGAAAATCTAATTTTTGATTGTTTACGTTAACCCTGGAAAATGCCAATCCGGCACTGCCACTATCTGACCTACTAACATATCAATTGATATAAAAGCATAAAAAGCACATACAACAAGGCGACCACGTGGTTTCGTTTTCCAAGCGGCAGCCAAACAATTAATTTACAAAAGTAAACCGCGATGGCCGTTTGAGACTCCTTGAGAGTGAGCAAGGTCACCCATGCATTCACATTCAGTCACCTTTGCTGCGGTATTCCCTTGTATCTTAGGAAAGTAAATATGCTTGGCAGGAGCCATTAAAAATGAGATGGGTGGAAAAAAAACCCATCTCTCCACCAGCAGTCTAATGTAGTCTTACTGGGCGTAACGCTATGACTGCGTCCCTGATAATGCTGGCCCCATTATTTTGACACGAGTGGCTTGTGGGCATTGTCATGACATAACCGGCGGGAAATTTTCATTGGTGGCAGGGTGACCTTTTAGTAAACGTTCAGGTTTATGTATAGGTGGCGTAGGATGGGGTGTTCGGAGGGGTAAATCAGCCCGGGGCGGAACTTTGTTCTTTATGCGGAGAGGCGCAATTTAAAGAAAACTGTAGAGATTTGTTCGTGGATGGGGGGCAGCGAGAAAATTGTCGGTCCGCCCCGCTTCCTACGTATCCTAGTATACGCCACTGATAGTTTCATTCTGTTTTTACTTTTGGTTTTCTCTTCTTTTTTTGTGTCCATTCTCTGTACATTTAGGGAACAGGTACTTTTGGGCAAATTACAATTGCGTAAGGTATTGATAGAAGCTTTGTAGTGATGTAGGCTGACGGGGAAGTGGGGGGGGGGGGAGTAAGTATTTGGTGTCTTGTATTATTGGTAGGATGACCTTTTGAGTGATTTCCCCTTTTCTAGCAAGCCAGTCTGACATGTTATGTGTACTACGTGTGAATGAAGACATAGAGGGAGGGGGGATGAGGTGAATGGGAAAGTCTTTTGTTTATTTGAAGTAGGAGATGAATGGACAGTTTTGTTAAAGAAGAGTTAGATGAATGGACAGTTTTGTTATAGAAGAGTTAGATGAATGGACAGGTTTGTTATAGAAGAGTTAGATGAATGGACTGGTTTGTTATAGAAGAGTTAAATGAATGGACATGTTTGTTATAGAAGAGTTAGATGAATGGATAGATTTTTTTATATAATAGTTAGATGAATGGACAAGTTTGTTATAGAATAGTTAGATGAATGGACAGGTTTGTTATAGAAGAGTTAGATTATCAGAAGAGAGATTTTTCAGAATCGTAATATGACTTAATCTTTTGTGAGAGAAGTGACTATTTCACGAAAATGCTTATTGTATTGGGATGAATTTTTTATTGTTTAATTTTGTAAAAATTGTGAGAATTCAGCTGATGTTATTCAGTTGAATAATAGGACAAAGCTGCTACTGAATAATAGGACAAAGCTGCTACTGAATAATAGGACAAAGCTGCTACTGAAAAAATGTGTATCGATACCATAATATTTGTGCTAGATAAATGACTAAGTGTCAGTTCACACCATCAAATTTTCGATCATGCATTTGATGCAATTTTTTATGAAGCCTTGTACAATTTTTAAATTACTATTTGATTAAATTCCCATTTCTGTCCCCACAAAAAAAAAAACAGGCACAAAATAATGAGTTCATACAAAAATTTGACGTAAAATTTGAACCTAATTTGATCGTGTGACATGACGCTAACTCAAAACCAATTCTGATAACAGCAGTTTTTGTTACAACATGGAAAGGAAGTGAGTGGTAAAAGTGGGTAAATGCTGCCCCTGATCTGTGGCAGATCCACTGGATGACAGTCCCTGATCTGTGGCAGATCCACTGGATGACAGTCCCTGATCTGTGGCAGATCCATTGGATGACAGTCCCTGATGTGTGGCAGATCCACTGGATGACAGTCCCTGATCTGTGGCAGATCCACTGGATGACAGTCCCTGATGTGTGGCAGATCCACTGGATTTATGTCAATCTATATGATGATTTGTTGAAGGTAATGTAAACTAATTATTTAAATGTAACGTCATACCCTGTCACATCACAGCTGTCACATCACAGCTGACACAATAAATACGTTTTGCTTTTGAACCAATCGACGCGTGAGACTAGAGTCACGTGATAAATCAAACCTAACAAGAACAAACCTAAAATATTGTCAAACGTTAAATAAACTTAACTTGGTCTTCTTCTTGCCATTTTCCTTTCACAGCGAGTCTGAGCATCTATAAATAGCTTAAGGGAAATCCCTTGTGTTGTATTTGGTTGTGATCGCAGGGAAATCAATATTTATTATTAAACAATAAATCACCAAAACGAAAACGTGATGTTTTTTTTTTCTTTCGTCTTTGTAATTATTTTTTTAAAAACTTTCTTATTTGACATTTGTGTTTCTTTGTCGTGGATGTATGTAATGAAAACTTAGAAATAAAAGAGTAAACATCACCACTGCTCCACCTCTCCACCCACGTCCCTTTTCTTAATGATATTAAAGCATAGTTTTTTTAAGGCCATATCAATTGGCAGGTGAAACCATATTAGTTATAGGCAGCTTATTGGCAGGTGAAACCATATTAGTTATAGGCAGCTAATTGGCAGGTGAAACCATATTAGTTATAGGCAGCTTATTGGCAGGTGAAACCATATTAGTTATAGGCAGCTAATTGGCAGGTGAAACCATATTAGTTATAGGCAGCTAATTGGCAGGTGAAACCATATTAGTTATAGGCAGCTAATTGGCAGGTGAAACCATATTAGTTATAGGCAGCTAATTGGCAGGTGAAACCATACTAGTTATAGGCAGCTAATTGGCAAGTGAAACCATATTAGCCCTAAGTAGCTTATTGGCAGGTGAAACCATATTAGTTATAGGCAGCTAATTGGCAGATGAAACCATATTAGTTATAGGCAGCTTATTGGCAGGTGAAACCATATTAGTTATAGGCAGCTTATTGGCATGTGAAACCATATTAGTTATAGGCAGCTAATTGTCAGGTGAAACCATATTAGTTATAGGCAGCTAATTGGCAGGTGAAACCATATTAGTTATAGGCAGCTAATTGGCAGGTGAAACCATATTAGTTATAGGCAGCTTATTGGCAGGTGAAACCATATTAGTTATAGGCAGCTAATTGGCAGGTGAAACCATATTAGTTATAGGCAGCTAATTGGCAGGTAAAACCATATTAGCCCTAAGCAGCTTATTTGCAGGTGAAACCATATTAGTTATAGGCAGCTTATTGGCAGTTGAAACCATATTAGTTATAGGCAGCTAATTGGCAGGTGAAACCATATTAGTTATAGGCAGCTAATTGGCAGGTGAAACCATATTAGTTATAGGCAGCTAATTGGCAGGTGAAACCATACTAGTTATAGGCAGCTAATTGGCAAGTGAAACCATATTAGCCCTAAGTAGCTTATTGGCAGGTGAAACCATATTAGTTATAGGCAGCTAATTGGCAGATGAAACCATATTAGTTATAGGCAGCTTATTGGCAGGTGAAACCATATTAGTTATAGGCAGCTTATTGGCATGTGAAACCATATTAGTTATAGGCAGCTAATTGGCAGGTGAAACCATATTAGTTATAGGCAGCTAATTGGCAGGTGAAACCATATTAGTTATAGGCAGCTAATTGGCAGGTGAAACCATATTAGTTATAGGCAGCTAATTGGCAGGTGAAACCATATTAGTTATAGGCAGCTAATTGGCAGGTGAAACCATATTAGTTATAGGCAGCTAATTGGCAGGTGAAACCATATTAGTTATAGGCAGTTAATTGGCAGGTGAAACCATATTAGTTATAGGCAGCTCATATCAATCCAATCTGAGCTCAAACATGTTCAGAAGTCAACAGTTTGACGTAATCTCACGTCAAATTAAACGATAGAATGGCTCCATAGAATGGCTCCAAGCAGGGAGCGGACATCACTGGAGCTGATTTGTCAACGACGTCATCAGGCGTAAGTCAGCTGTCATTTATGACAAACTTTTTTTTATACACCTCCAAAAAAACCTCTTTTTAAAAAAAAAATTAAAATAAAAAAAAGACCAATTTAGAATGCTATTTCCCGGAGCACATTGAGATGTTTGGAGAATATTAGAACTGTTTTTTTTTATTTTTGGCAACGATGTGTCACGCAGAGACGGCTATTAATAGCACGTCTTTAACTCACATCCAGTTTGTACAGGAAGGCATTGTGGGCTCACATCAAAGGTATCACGTGCAATACGTTATATTTAGGGCCCTGGGATGTCGATTAAGCGAGTGAAACTTGATACCAATAATGACATCCTATAGGACCCCCCACGCGTATTGAGCAATATGTCCAATTAAATGTACGGCTTTTCGTTCATCTCAAAATTTTTATATCATCGATCTACCAAAACCTATCGATTTTCTTTTAGTGGGACAGAATCAATCTACAGCAATGCTGAAGACGAAACTAAAAGAGGAAAATACAATTTTAAAATTATCGTTATTTCTTTTGAGTTAAATACTTGACTTGTTAATCGCAAGTAATCCTAACTATTTACTTGACTTGTTAATCGCAAGTAATCCTAACTAGTTTGTTTAATTTGGCACCAATCGCCAGATGAATACTGGGATCAATTTCTTACTTTTTAGTTCTTTCAAGACTTGAAACTTGAAAAATAAAGAAAAATGTCCGAATCCTCCTGCCTCTCCCCACTACAGCTAAAAAAATTTTTTTTAAATTCACTTCCATAGCACTCCTTCAAAAGAGCATACAGACGTACCAGATTGTATTTGTTTGTTCCGTGACAGCTTGGTTTCATCGAACGATCGGTAAACCACAGTTGTCATTTCAATTTTTATTTAAATGAAACTTTGGGCGAAAAAATATTTCAGGGATGGTTACGATTCTCAAAATAAATACTACATTAATTCAAACATCACCACACAAAAAAAAGCCTCGACTACAAAATATAGTGAACCGTTTAAGTAAAGCTATTCACTGAATGCGGAACTTCGCTCAGTTACAGTTCTATCCTGTTTTGTATAAAACGTACATATTTTAATTGCATTTGCTCCCGGGTACAGAAGACATCTTTGAACTCTTCCGACAGAAGCCATTTCCGATCAAACAATTGGCAGAAGGGGAAATAGCAGAGATTAGTGCTCTCCAAATTGAAGTCCCATTGACCTATGTTGACTCAGACCGTCCAAACAACGGCTGAACAGTGCTCCGCTAGGAGGCAGGAGTGTCATTGATTTAGATGATCTTCTTTGGACAGGAGTGGAAAGAGGGGAAAGGCGTCCATCAGGCATCGACGTTAATTCTTCTGAAGCGTTATCATACACATTTCTAAAATGATGAGCAAAGCTACGTGTAAATATTCTTAAACTATTTTTTTTTAAATGTTAGTAGTGGAGGCGGTGGAAGGTGGTGTGGTAATTACCAGAGCCAAATTTGACCCAAGTCGACTTCATTGTTGTAAAGCTTAAGTCTGTTGGCCTGTCTCCCAAAAGTGATGATTGCGGACCGGCACCAGTCCGCAAGCCTTACGTCACCGGTCCGCTAGCCTTATGATACCGGTCCGCTAGTCTTATGTCACCAGTTCGCTAGCCTTACGCCACCGGTCCGCTAGCCTTATGATACCAGTCCGCTAGTCTTATGTCACCGGTCCGCTAGCCTCACGTCTCCGGTCCGCTAGCCTCACGTCTCCGGTCCGCCAGCCTTGCGTTACCGCTAAGCCAGTCTTACATCACCAGTCCACAACCTTTCGTTACCGGCCCATACAAAAATTGTATGACTTATTTAGGCTTTTAAAAATAAGAGATATAAATATAATTAATACATTTTGTAACCGGTCCATAGTGAAATGAGAAAGCTGAGCTGCCAAGCTATAAAAGAAAATGAGAAAAACTAAGTCATGTGACCGGCGTTTGACCTGTGTTGACAATGAAGGTGCTTAAACGGAAACAACGGTCAAATAAATAACCCCACCTCTGCCTGTGGCTCACTCCTGTCTATGGCCCCATCTATGACGTTAATGTGCAAAGAACTTCAAATAAAGAGACAAGGTTGTTTTTTTTTTTTTTTCCCCTTTTAAACAAAAAATAAGTTGGGGAATCAATTAATTAAATGAGAGTTTTTTTTTAATTTGTTTGTTTTGTAAAAATAATTTGTAAACTAAATATATTGCTAAAAAACTGAAAATGCTTATTCTTGTTATAGCATATTCTAAAATAAAATAAGCTATTTGGAAAGGGAGGGGTGTTTCTTTATTACTTCGTTGGTCATCTGGTTATCTGGTCATCTGGTCATCTGGTCAGCTGGCCATCTGGTCATCTGGTCAGCTGATCTTTTTTCACAACTATAATGTCATTGGATCTAAAGATATTGTTATCCAAGTATAAATGTACACAAACTATTTCCTACATCCGATATATACGTACCTAAGAAGTTTGATAATTTATCAAATTCATTCTGAGGCGAATCTTGTGCTGCTTTGGGCACAATGAATGTTTCATTTTACTCCCCCACTTCCCACAGAGTTTTAAAAAAAAATAATGAAATCATCCACTGGATTGTAACTCCTATAGTACGCAAAAAGAATTGTTTGCCTTGTATATAGTTTGTTCTTATTTGTATGAGTTATAAAAGCATTAGTGAATGTTATTTGGCTATGGAGTTTTGCTGCACCAATTGAATTAAACGGCATTTTCTTATTAAAATTATTGTTAAAGGTTACGTTTTTTACTACTTTATAAATTTCATACAAGTTTATTTTTGGAATGGATAAAATGTAAAAACGTATTAAATTTTAAAAAAAAGAAGCTAAATTTGTATTTAATTTTAGCAATTAAAAAGCAATCAATTCTATTGATTAATTTTACTTTTAAAGAAGGGGAAAATACATTATCAGTTTTGCCACGCTCTTTTATTAAATCAGAGAACTTTTAGCTTTAGCTAAATAGGCGATTCGCACTATGACGTCATTTGCGTGATTATTTAGAACTAATTAATTTTATTTCGCAATTTTAAAAACGCACTAGAAATGCACTGAAAACAACTAATGTTTGGGTTTTCCCGATAATTGTGATATCTGTGTTATTCTTTTATCATTATTTAAAAAAATAAAATTTCATAACTTTCAAACACTTATAAAATGCTTAAGATAGTTCCTTAGTTGTTACTTTAAATGTATTAGTAATTTATAATAATACTACTTAAACTTTTACTAAGATAAAAACGGATATATGTTATTTTTTCCGCATTTAAATCTATTCAATTTCTGTAAAATAATAGAAAATAGCTATGAGTGTTTTTAAGAATCCGAACGTATCTAAATATTTTCGGTTCTTAATAGTTACGGTCAGCATAGCTGTGATGTTTTTTTTTGTTTTTTTTTCGGGGGGGGGGGGGGGGGGGATTTAACAGTTCATTAGGTTGGTATTTACTCAGATTAGACCAGTCGATCACCACTCAAAATTAAAAAATAAATAAAAAACAAACAAACTCAGACACAATTTTTAGCCATAACAAACCCAATAAACGATGACTTCACCGTCTTGTCTGTCCTCACACAAAAGATGACAACCATGTTGTATGCCCTCACACAGAAGATGACTTAACTGTTGTGTCTGTCCTCACACAAAAGCATCCATTTAATCTGCACTTTTGTGTTTTCCGACTGGGAAAAATTGTACATAAGGGTGCTGATTGGTTATAGGAAAACATGCATCAAATTGCAGCAACAAAAAACTCAAAGTATTTGCGTAAAAATATATAAAGGGCTGGCTGATTGGTCGTTAGTATCGGGTAATTGTACTGATGATTTTCATTTGTAAAACTAAGCACATCATGCGCTGACTTATCACCTTGCAGATATCTCACCGCCATCAAAGTGTTTGTAAATAAACCGTTTGGTTAAAGAGTATCGGACTATTTCTTCCCTATTGAATATTTCAGTTAAATCTAATAATGGCATTCATGACGTCATCAACATCTCTCCAAAGATCCTGCCACCCAATAGCCTCTGATCCGATGGTTTAACTACGGGATTAAAATTGTTTTTTTTACTGAAATAAGGAATGTGATAACACTTTAGCAGTATTGACTTGATCCAATAATCTCTTTTAAAAAATTGATTTATATAATATACTGCTTAAGATAAGCAACCCAAAAACGCTCTAAATGGTGCAAAGCACCCAATCCATCAAACCACCCAATCCATCAAACTACCCAATCCATCAAACCACCCAATCCATCAAACCACCCAATTCATCAAACCACCCAATTCACCAAACCACCCAATTCATCAAACCACCCATTCATCAAACCACCCAATTCATCAAACCACCCAATCCATCAAACCACCCAATCCATCAAACCACCCAATCCATCAAACCACCCATTTATCAAACCACCAATTCATCAAACCACCCAATTCATCAAACCACCCAATCCATCAAACCACCCAATCCAACAAACCACCCAATCCATCAAACCACCCAATCCATCAAACCATCAAATCCAACAAACCCCCTATTACAGACTGTTATTAATTGAGAATTTTATCTCTTACTAAAGTCTATGGCTCGTTAAAAAAACAGTTAATAACAAAGGACGATACCAATGTTTAAATACAATAACAAAAATAATACGACTCTCAAAACCAAGGCTAATTACAATTAGTATGTTTTAATGTGTAAATTACAATGAAGTACAAGAGCAAGAGAATATGATTAAAACTATTGACTTACAGTTTGGCTGGTACCGGTACTGTGTTAATAAAAAAAACACACTGAGCAAAAGTTGTACAATGAAATAAAATCTGCACACATCAAAGCACTGTCTAGTAGTACAATAATAACACACGCTCCCAGTCTTGTGATAAAGGATTTCTCCCTCTCTCTCAATCTTCTTCCTTTTATACTCAGTTTCAAACGATTCCAGAAACGCCGTATGCATTGTTTTGCTTTCCGGTTTATTCTAGATTATTCTATAATTTTCTGACTGGAACGGACGATACTGAGCTTTGTTGTAAACAAGGTTAAATTTCGCTAGCCACACCCCCAAAACGGCCTCGATTGTGTTGACTACAAGAGGTCATGCACGTGGAAAGCGAGGAAGGCGTGCCTTAAACACGTCACTTACATAACACCACCCAATCCATCAAACCACCCAATCCATCAAACCACACAATCCATCAAACCAGCCAATCCATCAAAACAACCAATCAATCAAACCACCTAATCCATCAAACAACCCATTCCATCAAACCACACAATCCATCAAACCACCCAATCTATCAAACCACCCATTCAATCACACCACACAATCCATCAAACCACACAATCCATCAAACCACTCAAATCATCAAACCACCCATTCCATCAAACCACACAATACATCAAACCACCCATTCCATCAAACCACCCAATCCATCAAACAACACAATCCATCAAACCACCCAATCCATCAAACAACCCATCCCATCAAACCATCCAATCCATCAAACCACCCATCCTATCAAACCACCCAATCCATCAAACCACCCAATCCATCAAACCAACCATCCCATCAAACCACCCAATCCATCAAACCACCCAATCCACCAAACCACCCAATCCATACAGTATCCACAGCTGTACAATATCATTCTTCCCCTAAGCACACATTCGCACCAACATTGCTTTCATAACATCCTAGATGTCTGCTTGAAAGAATTAAATGTTTGTCTATAAGAACATCCTAGAGTTCTTCTCGCAAGAGTTAAAGATGTTTGTCGATATAACATCCTAGACGTCTGCTGCCAACAGTTAAAGTCGTTTGTCTATGGGTTGTCTTAAAGAAATATTTCTGTCATCACTGCAACAGTTGAAGTCACACAAAGATGCACTTTGACTTGCTAGAAATTATTATTATTATTTTTATTATTGTATAGCGTAGTACCCCAACGTAGAGCTGGGCTCACCACGGTGTACATACAATTTAACAAACATAATCATGAACTTAAAAATTAACTTACTTTAATTAAATAAAACAAAACAAATGTGTATTCGCCCAACAATTCCAAAACTTTTTACATGTCAAGCCATGGACGTCACCCAGCAGTATCGTCTATCGGTTAGAGGGGGGAATCAGTCAGGATAGTAGAGTTTAAAGAGATGTGTTTTGAGTGCAGTTTTGAAGGCTGTGATGTTTGTTATATTGTGGATGTGTAGGGGAAGAGAATTCCATTATTTGGGGAACAGAAAGAGAAAGATCGTTCACCGTGTGTTTTTGTGCGGTAACCATGTAACCAGTTAAATTTTTATATTCCCTTTCTTTTTAAATATAAAAACCAATATTTTTAGCAAACGAATAAAAACATTTGAATAAAACACCCACGCATTTTCAAGGTTTTTAACAAAAAGACAAAAAATAAACAAATAAACGACAGCCCCTTAACATGAGAATGACGTCATAGTCTATAGTTTGCGTCACCAGACTTGCCTGGCTGGAGGCTTGGCTGGTTGTTTTATTGCACATTCCTTCACGGTCTCTTTCAATGGGACTGATTGTGCTTGTGCTTGTGCTTCGTGGCGATGGTTTCCTTTTTGTCCCGATAAGATTTCTGACCGCTTCAGGTCACAAACGGTCTGGTGACTAGTCAAACATAATGACGGGATCGATTAAAAACGTTTCGATTATATTAATGCCTCGATTGTAGACAAAGCTAAATGGGTCGATACCTGATTCCCAGTTATCGATCTTTTTTTTTTTTTTTTTTTTTTTTTTTTTTTTTTTTTTTTTTTTTTTTTTTTTTTTTTTTTCTTATCTGCAGGAATCCAGACGTGGAGAGGGTGGGGGTGGTGGGTGTGGTGATGGTGGGGGCGGGGTTGGTGGGTGGTGGGGGTGATGATAAGATTGTTGGGTTTTTCTGTTTTTTTTTTCTTTTTGGAGTTGAAGTCAGGTCAGGATAGATGAAAAGGGAGTGGGAATGGGGTGAGTGCAGGAGGGAGAAAGGGGCGCGATGTTTATGGGAAAATGACGTGAACATTTATAACATAAGTAATTTTTTTATTTTGAAAAATGTCAAATTTATTTTAAAAAATTTTTAAACATCATTTAAATCATTTTATGGGTAAACATTGTGAGTTAAATAACTGTACATATAAGAGGTACATATAAGAGGTACATATAAGAGGTACATATAAGAGGTACATTGAAGTGCACATTCAAATTGTTCAGTTTGAAAGGATATCGTTAAGCTCGTGTCCATGATAAAAATAAATGATCTGTCAACTGTTTACAATGTTGTTTTGTAAATTTGTCAACACCAGTGCAACGTAGGTGATGACAACTGAAGACATTTCTTATTTCGTATCTACTCATTTCAAGGAAATAATCACGCATTGATTATTTAGTTTTTAATCTCACTGAAATTGTTATGACTTGGCTCGGGCATTGCAATAGGAAAGAAGAATATAAACATTATTCCTAAGGTAGATAGTATTGTAATGTAATACTTTTTAAACATGAAAAGAAAGAGATAGTCGTCTCATGAATAGTTCATCTGCTCTCTTTTTATGATATCGAAATGTTTCCTCTTTTTTTTCCTGTAGGAAATTACAGTAAAAACATGTTCATTGAAATACTGTATAATTTTTAAAAAGATTGTTTTATATAATATAATATACTGCTGAAGATAAGCAACAGAAAAATGCCCCCAAAATATAGGAAATAATCCATTCCATCAAATCACCATTCCCATCAAATCACCCATTCCATCAAACCAACCATTCCATCAAACTATTCCATCAAATAACCCATTCCATCAAATCGACCATTCCATCAAATTAACCATTTCATCAAATGACACATTCCATCAAACCACCCATTCCATCAAATCATCCATCCCATCAAATCATCCATTCAATCAAACTATTCCATCAAATCACCCATCCCATCAAATCATCCATTCAATCAAACCAAACATTCAATCAAATCAACCATTCCATCAAATCACCAATTCCCTCAATTCACCCATTCCATCAAATCACCCATTCCATCAAATCACCCATTCCATCAAATAACCCATTCCACCAAAATCACCCATTACATCAAACTAACCATTCCATCAAAACACCCATTCCATCAAATCACCCATTCCATCAAATCATCCATTCCTTCAAATTACCCGTTCCATCAAATCATCCATTCCATCAAACCACCCATTCCATCAAATCATCCATTCCATCAAATCACCCATTCCATCAAATTACCCATTCCATCAAACAGACCATTCCATCAAATCACCCATTCCATCAAAGCACCCATTCCATCAAATCACCCATTCCATTAAATCAACCATTCCATCAAATCACCCATTACATCAAATCATCCATTCCATCAAATCACTTATTCCATCAAACCACCCATTCCATAAAAAAACTAACCATTCCATCAAACCACCCATTCCATCAAACTACCCATTCCATCAAATCATCCATTCCACCAAATCATCCATTCCATCAAATCACCCATTCCATCAAATCACTAATTCCATCAAATTATCCATTCCATAAAACTAACCATCCCATCAAATCATCCATTCCATCAAACCAATCATTCCATCAAACTAACCATTCCATCGAATCACCAATTCCATCAAATCATCAATTCCACTAAATCATACATTCCATCAAATCACTCATTCCATCAAATCATCCATTCCATCAAACCAACCATTCCATCAAACTAACCATTCCATCAAATCACCCATTCCATCTAATCATCCATTCCATCACACCAACCATTCCATCAAACTAACTATTCCATCAAATCACCCATTCCATCAAATCGACCATTCCATCAAACTAACCATTCCATCAAACCACCCATTCCATCAAAACACCCATTCCATCAAACCACCCATTCCATCAAATCATCCATATTTGAAATTCCATCAAACCAACCATTCCATCAAACCAACCATTCCATCAAACCAACCATTCCATCAAATCATTTATTCCATAAAATCATCCATTCCATCAAACCAACCATTCCATCAAACCAACCATTCCATCAAATAATCCACTCCATCAAACCATCCATTCGATCAAACCACCCATGCCGTCAAATCATCCATTTCATCAAACCACCCATTCCATCAAATCATCCACTCCATCAAACCACCCATCCCATCAAACCACCCATTTCATAAAATCATCCATTCCATCAAACCACCCATTCCATCAAATCCTCCATTCCATAAAACCACACATTCCATCAAATCACCTATTCCATCAAATCATACATTCCATAAAACCACCCATTCCTTCAAACCACCCATTCCATCAAATCATACATTCCACTAAACAACCCATTCCATCAAATCATCCATTCCATCAAATCATCCATTCCATGAAATCATCCATTCCATCAAGTCACCCATTCCTACAAATGACCCATTCCATCAAATCACCCATTCCATCAAATCATCCATTCCATCAAACCTACCATTCCATCAAACAACCATTAAATCAAACCACCCATTCCATCAACCACCCATTTCTTCAAATCATCCATTCCATCAAACCAACCATTCCATTAAATCACCCATTCCATCAAACCACCTATTCCATCAAATCATCCATTCCATCAAATCACCCATTCCATCAAATCATCCATTTCATCGAACCAACCATTCCATCAAATCACCCATTACATCAAATCATCAATTCCATCAAATCATCCATTCCATCAAACCAAACATTCAATCAAATCAACCATTCCATCAAATCAATCATTCCATCAAACCACCCATTCCATCAAACCAAACTTCCATCAAACCACCCTTTCCATCAAATGACCAATTCCATCAAATCACACATTCCATCAAATTATTTATTCCATCAAATAACACATTTCATCAAATCATACATTCCATCAAATCATCCATTCCATCAAACCACCCATTCCATCAAATAACACACTCCATCAAATAAGCAATTCCATCAAATCACACATTCCATCAAATCACACATTCCATCAAATCATCCATTGCATCAAATCACACATTCCATCAGATCACCCATTCCATCAAAACACCCGTTCCATCAAACCACCCATTCCATCAAGACACCCTTTCCTTCAAATCACCCAATCCATCAAATCATCCAATCCATCAAACCACCCATTTCATCAAACCACCCATTCCATCAAAAAACCCATTCCATCAAAAAACCCATTCCATCAATCATGCATTCCATCAAATTAACTATTCCATCAAACCACCCATTCCATCAAATTATCCATTCCATCAAATCACTAATTCCATCAAATCACTAATTCCATCAAACTAACCATTCCATCAAATCATCCATTCCATCAAACTAAACATTCCATCAAATCATCCATTCCATCAAACCAACCATTCCATCAAACTAACCATTCCACCAAATCACCAATTCCATCAATTCATCCATTCCATCAAATCACCCATTCCACCAAATCATCCATTTCATCAAACCAACCATTCCATCAAACAAACCATTCCACCAAATCACCCATTCCATCTAATCATCCATTCCATCTAACCAACCATTCCATCAAACTAACTATTCCATCAAATCACCCATTCCATCTAATCGACCATTCTATCAAACTAACGATTCCATCAAACCACCCATTCCATCAAACCAACCATTCCATCAAACCAACCATTCCATCAAATCACTAATTCCATCAAATCATCTATTCCATAAAACCACCTATTCCATCAAACCTCCTATTCCATTAAATCATCCATTCCTTCAAATCACTTATTCCATCAAACCACAAATTCCATCAAATCACCCATACCATCAAACCACCCATTCCATCAAATCACCCATTCCATCAAATCACCCATTCCATCAAACCACCCATTCCATCAAATCAAACATTCCATCAAATCACACATTCCATCAAGCAATCCATTCCATCAAACCACCCATTCCATCAAATCACAAATTCCATCAAACCAACCATTCCATCAAATACCACATTCCATCAAATTACACATTCTTTAAATCATCCATTCCATCAAATCACACATTCCATAAAATCACCCATTCCATCAAACCACCCGTTCCATCAAACCACCCATTCCATCAAATCACACATTCCATCAAATCCTCCATTCCATCAAATCACCCATTCCATCAAACAACCTATTCCATCAAATCATCCATTACATCAAATAACCTTTTCCATCAAACCACCCATTCCATCAAACTAACCATTCCATTAAACCACCCATTCCATCAAATCACCCATTCCATCAAATCATCATTCCACCAAATCATCCATTCCATCAAATTACCCATTCCATCAATTCACTAATTCCATCAAATCATCCATCCCATCAAACTAACCATTCCATCAAATCATACATTCCATCAAACAAACCATTCCATCAAACTAACCATTCCATCAAATCACCAATTCCATCAAATCATCCATTCCATCAAATCACCCATTCCATCTAATCATCCATTCCATCAAACCAACCATTCCATCAAACGAATTATTCCATCAAATCACCCATTCCATCAAATCGACCATTCCATCAAACTAACCATTCCATCAAACCACCCATTCCATCAAAACACCCATTCCATCAAACCACCCATTCCATCAAATCATCCATATAGGAAATTCCATCAAACCAACCATTCCATCAAACAAACATTCCATCATACCAACAATTCCATCAAATCACTAATTCCATCAAATTATCCATTCCATCAAACCAACCATTCCATCAAACCAACCATTCCATCAAATCATCCACTCCATCAAACCACCCATTCCATCAAACCACTCATTCCATCAAACCACCCATTCCATCAAATCACCCATTCCATCAAACAACCCATTCCATCAAATCATCCATTCCATGAAATCACACATTCCATCAAACCACCCATTCCATCAAACTAACTATTCCATTAAACCACCCATTCCATTAAACCACCCATTCCATCAAATCATCCATTCCATCAAATCATCCATTCTATCAAATCATCCATTCCATCAAATAACCCATTCCATCAAATCACTAATTCTATCTAATCATCCTTTCCATCAAACTAACCATTACATCAAATCATCCATTCCATCAAACCAACCATTCCATCAAACTAACCATTCCATCAAATCACCAATTCCAACAAATCCCCCATTCCATCAAATCATCCATTCCATCAAATCACCCATTCCATCAAATCATCCATTCCATCAAGCCACCCATTCCATCAAATCACCCACCCATCAAATCAACCATTCCATCAATCATCCATTCCATCAAACCACCCATTTCATCAAACCACCCATTTCATCAAACCACCCATTACATTAAATCTCACATTGCATCATACCACCCATTCCATCAAATCATCCATTAAAACAAATCACCCATTCCATCAAATCATCCATTCCATCAAACCAAACATTCCATAAAACCACTCATTCCATCAAGTCACCCATTCCATCAAACCAACCATTCCATCAAATCACACATACCATCAAATCATCTATTCCATCAAATCACACATTCCATCAAATCATCCATTCCATCAAATCAACCATTCCATTAAACCAACCATTCCATCAAATCACACATTCCATCAAATCAACCATTCCATCAAATCATCCATTCCATCAAATCATCCATTCCATCAAACCAACCATTCCATCAAACCAACCATTCCATCAAATCACACATTCCATCAAATCACACATTTCATCAAATCATCCATTTCATCAAATCACCCATTCCATCAAATCACACATTCCATCAAACCACCCATTCCATCAAACCACCCATTCCATCAAACCACCCCAAAAAAAATAATATCATTTTCTGGCCAACTCTTTCTGAAAAATTGACACTACAGTTAGTTTTCAAATAAAAACATTTCCAAGATGTGAAGATATTTTGTTAAAAGGGATATTTTGATTGACATTTTTTGGTGATAAAATCAACAAGTTTGTCTATAGAAATATGCATTGAAACATTCTTTGACTGACTCATAGTGTTTGGTTTTGTAAAGAGATGTTCGATTTGAGGGATCAAAAATTATGTAATGACGTCATGTTTTCCTATTTCAAATTCATCGTGGAAATAGGCGGATTGCCAAATTGCGTTTACATATTTTTCAAGACACACACATTTTGATAACATTCCCATTGTTTCCAAATATTTAACGTTCTAAAAAAAGTTATTAACTCTGAATTGTAGCCATTTTGTCCATATTGAGAACATCTGATTTAAATTACATCAGTCGCATACAAAAATTGTTTAAATTTTTTTTTTTTTTTATAATTTCTGAAAAGGATTAATCCCTGCTGAGTGTCGTCAAAGAACTTCCGTCCCAAATTGAGTCGCCATCCCCCAAGAAGACATAAACGTATCATCACTACTGTCACAGCTTTATCCCCCGGTGGCCAATCTTGAGGTTTCAATCAAAAATGCTGTCAGTCGCTTCTTCCTGGATGGTACAGGGGGGGGGGGGGGGGGAACCCAACATATTTACGGGCCCTTTGCCACTTCGTCACTTGGTTGACTCAGCATCAGATAACAAAGATTTGTAACAACGCGAGAGATTAATGTGACTTTGTCACCAGCTTGAAATAGGACTGCGGTACATGTCAAGCTTTTTCAAACATTTGATAATAATAATAATAAAGTTCATTTGAAAAATCAAGCTTCATCCCCAAAGGCTCGAAGCGCGGTACAAAAACTAAAAAGCTGGGAGATAATAACAAGCTGGAAAAGATGGTAGACAACATCATTCCAGCAGGTGTTTGCGAAATAGATGAGTTTTTAAATTTGTTTTGAAGGACTCCAGCGTCTGGCTGTTTTTGAGAGCGTCAGGAAGGGTGTTCCAAATGGTTGGGCCAGCAAATGCGAACGTGCGCTTTCCGTAAGTTTCAAGGCGAACACGTGGTATCGAGAGTTTGCCACTATCGGATGAGCGGAGTTGTCTAGTGGGTACATAAGTTCACAGTGGAAATACAAGCAATAAAAGTAAGCACATGGCTGCAATACAAGGTCACATTTATAAAAAAAGTTCACATTATTAAAAAAAACACATTTATATAAAAAGGTCGCATTTTTATGAAACAACTAGCGAGTACCCGGCTCAAATAAATAAGTGTTTGTGTTTTAATTAAGTTTTTGAAGTATTTTAATACACACAATATTTTTTTGTTTTTACTGTGCGTAGTCGAATAAATTAGAAGGTTTCTCGAAGCGTGAGCAGGCCACAAACAGATGTCCATGTGAGAATCATGGATTTTCAAAATGTAGTCCAAACACTTGTAGCGAATTATCCACACATGCAATAGCTCTGTTTGAAATTATATTTATCTAGCTCATTTAGTACATAAAAACAAATTTAGGGCTTCCGGCCCCAAACGGAATATTGTAAAATCAATGTAATAATTCAGTAACCTACTTAATATGTGACATACAAACTGAAATGTCGCAGTTTGTAGTTGATTCAATTCTATCCACCCATGCAAAAGCTCTGTTTAAAATTATATTTACATTGCTCATATTAGAAAAAAAAAGAATTTAGGGCCCTCTGTCCAAAACTGAATATTGCAAAATGTTTGCACAAATTCAGAAACCTACTAAATTATGTCACACACAAACGGATTTATCGCTGTTTGCATTGATTAAGTTCCAGCCACCCATGCAATAGCTTTGTTTGAATTGAAATTGTATTTATATTGCTCACATAATTTTAAAAAAACAAATTAAGTGCCCTTGACCATAAACGGAATATTGTAAAATAGTTGTACTATGTACTCATTTAGAGACCTACTTATTATGTCACGCACAAATTGAAATGTCGCTGTTTGTATTTGATTAAAATTTCATCCACCAATGCATTAGTTCTTTTTGAAATTCTATTTATAGAGCGCATATACGAAAACACAAAATAAAGGCCAAAGACCCAAAACGGATTTTTTAAAAGGGTTGTAATTAATTAGAAAAATGCTCTGCTTGTGGACAACAACTCACCAAAGCTTTATCGCAATTGGACGAATGGTTTGGGAACGCATATGGAAAGTATTTTTAAATAGGTAATATAAGGGGGAAAACGAATGTACGCCCTCAGGCCACAATCTGAATATTGTAGACTGGTTTTATTACTTCAGAAACCTGCTTATTATGTCCCACACAAAATGTAATGACGCTATTTGTATTTGATTAAAATTCTATCCACCCACGCATTAGCTCTGTTTGAAATTATATTTATATAGCTCTTTTAAGAAAAGCAAACGTGGGGCCCCTGGCTCAAAACGGAATATTTTAAAATGGTTGTAATAATTCAGAAACTTTTGCGGGCGCGCGCACAACATCTCACTAAAGTTTTTTTGCACTCTGATAAATGGTATAGGAGCACATACGGACATTTTTTTACAAAGCTCATACAAGGGAAAAAAACGAGTTTAAGGCCATCGGCCCGAAACTGAATATTTTAAAAGGGTTAATATAATGACTTAGAAAAACCACTCACAAAAGTTTTATCGCAATAGCACGAATGTGGAGGTGCGGATATGGGACATACATACATACATACCTACAGACAGACATTCATTTTTATATAAATAGATTGTCGCTTTATGGTAATTTCAACAAAATAAATGACGATTTATACATATTTATATATGTATTTGCTTACTATTTTTCTCTACTTCAAGTACACACTTCGTACAGCGAGTGAACGTTGTACATGTGTTTATTAGTCTACTCAATGTTCTTAGTAGTATTGTCGAAAAGTGGTATTAGACCAATGTACATTTGCTTAAAATTTAGGATTAGAGATAGAGTTAGACCGATGTACATTTGCTTAATATTTAGGGTTAGAGATAGAGTTAGACCGATGTACATTTGCTTAAAATTTAGGGTTAGAGATAGAGTTAGACCGATGTACATTTGCTTAAAATTTAGGGTTAGACATAGAGTTAGACCGATGTACATTTGCTTAAAATTTAGGGTTAGACATAGAGTTAGACCGATGTACATTTGCTTAAAATTTAGGGTTAGAGATAGAGTTAGACCGATGTACATTTGCTTAAAATTTAGGGTTAGAGAGAGGGTTAGACCAATGTACATTTGCTTAAAATTTAAGGTTAGAGTTAGGGTTAGAGAAAAATGTACATTTGCTTAAAATTTAGGGTTAGTGTTAGGGTTAGACCAATGTACATTTGCTTAAAATTTAAGGTAAGAGTTAGGGTTAGACCAATGTACATTTGCTTAAAATTTAGGGTTAGAGTTAGGGTTAGAGAAAAATGTACATTTGCTTAAAATTTAGGGTTAGATTTAGGGTTAGACCAATGTACATTTGCTTAAAATTTAGGGTTAGAGTTAGGGTTAGAACAATGTACATTTGCTTAAAATTTAGGGTTAGAGTTAGGGTTAGACAAAAATGTACATTTGCTTAAAATTTATGGTTAGTGTTAGGGTTAGACCAATGTACATTTGCTTAAAATTTAGGGTTAGTGTTAGACCAATGTACAGTTGCTTAAAATTTAGGGTTAGAGTTAGGGTCAGATCAATGCACTTATGATTAACGTTAAGAGGATGTTGTTGCGTTATGGATAATTTAGGATAAGGGAAAATACCTCTTACAAGCTACAAACTTTAACATAGTATTTTCAGGGCTAAATTAAGTAGAGATTTATATGAAATGGAACGAAGAAGACATGAAGCTAAAGAAAACGACAATAGACAAAAGAAGAAGACAAAGATCAGAGTTTTTATTTTGCATTCAGACATTATAGCACATAACTAGTGTCAGCCATTAGGGCACAGAACTAGTGTCAGCTATTAGTGTACAGAACTAGTATCAGCTATTGGGGCACATAACTAGTGTCAGCTATTAGGGCACAGAACTAGTGTCGGCAATAAGGGCACATAACTAGTGTCAGCCATTTCAGCACTGAACTAGTGTCAGCCATCAGAGCACAGAACTAGTGTCAGCCACCAGAGCACAGAACTAGTGTCAGTTATTAGGGCACAGATCTAGTGTCAGTCATCAGAGCACAGAACTAGTGAAAGCCATCAGAGCACTGAACTAGTGTCAACCATCAAAGCACTGAACTAGTGTTAGTCATCAAAGCACTGAACTAGTGTCAGCACAGAACTAGTGTCAACCATCAAAGCACTGAACTAGTGTCAACCATCAAAGCACTGAACTAGTGTCAACCATCAAAGCACTGAACTAGTGAAAGCCATCAGAGCACAGAACTAGTGTCAACCATCAGAGCACTGAACTAGTGTCAGTTATTAGGGCACAGATCTAGTGTCAGCACAGAACTAGTGAAAGTCATCAGAGCACAGAACTAGTGTCAACCATCAAAGCACAGAACTAGTGTCAGCCATCAGAGCACTGAACTAGTGTCAACCATCAAAGCACTGAACTAGTGTCAGCACAGAACTAGTGTCAGCCATCAAAGCACAGAACTAGTGTCAGCCATCAGAGCACTGAACTAGTGTCAACCATCAAAGCACTGAACTAGTGTCAGCACAGAACTAGTGTCAACCATCAAAGCACTGAACTAGTGTCAGCACAGAACTAGTGAAAGCCATCAGAGCACTGAACTAGTGTCAGCACAGAACTAGTGTCAACCATCAAAGCACTGAACTAGTGTTAGCCATCAGAGCACTGAACTAGTGTCAGCACAGAACTAGTGTCAACCATCAAAGCACTGAACTAGTGTCAACCATCAAAGCACTGAACTAGTGTTAGCCATCAAAGCACTGAACTAGTGTCAACCATCAGAGCACTGAACTAGTGTCAACCATCAAAGCACTGAACTAGTGTTAGCCATCAAAGCACTGAACTAGTGTCAACCATCAGAGCACTGAACTAGTGTCAACCATCAAAGCACTGAACTAGTGTCAACTATCAGAGCACTGAACTAGTGTCAACCAACAAAGCACTGAACTAGTGTCAACCATCAAAGCACTGAACTAGTGTCAGCCATCAGAGCACTGAACTAGTGTCAGCCATCAAAGCACTGAACTAGTGTCAGCACAGAAATAGTGTCAGCCATCAGAGCACTGAACTAGTGTCAACCATCAAAGCACTGAACTAGTGTCAGCACAGAACTAGTGTCAGCCATCAGAGCACAGAACTAGTGTCAGCCATCAGAGCACTGAACTAGTGTCAACCATCAAAGCACTGAACTAGTGTCAGCACAGAACTAGTGTCAACCATCAGAGCACTGAACTAGTGTCAGCACAGAACTAGTGTCAGCCATCAAAGCACTGAACTAGTGTCAGCACAGAACTAGTGAAAGCCATCAGAGCACTGAACTAGTGTCAGCACATAACTAGTGTCAACCATCAAAGCACTGAACTAGTGTCAACCATCAAAGCACTGAACTAGTGTCAACCATCAGAGCACTGAACTAGTGTCAACCATCAAAGCACTGAACTAGTGTTAGCCATCAAAGCACTGAACTAGTGTCAACCATCAGAGCACTGAACTAGTGTCAACCATCAAAGCACTGAACTAGTGTCAACTATCAGAGCACTGAACTAGTGTCAACCAACAAAGCACTGAACTAGTGTCAACCATCAAAGCACTGAACTAGTGTCAGCCATCAGAGCACTGAACTAGTGTCAGCCATCAAAGCACTGGGACATACATACATACATACCTACAGACAGACATTCATTTTTATATAAATAGATTGTCGCTTTATGGTAATTTCAACAAAATAAATGACGATTTATACATATTTATATATGTATTTGCTTACTATTTTTCTCTACTTCAAGTACACACTTCGTACAGCGAGTGAACGTCGTACATGTGTTTATTAGTCTACTCAATGTTCTTAGTAGTATTGTCGAAAAGTGGTATTAGACCAATGTACATTTGCTTAAAATTTAGGATTAGAGATAGAGTTAGACCGATGTACATTTGCTTAATATTTAGGGTTAGAGATAGAGTTAGACCGATGTACATTTGCTTAAAATTTAGGGTTAGAGATAGAGTTAGACCGATGTACATTTGCTTAAAATTTAGGGTTAGACATAGAGTTAGACCGATGTACATTTGCTTAAAATTTAGGGTTAGAGATAGAGTTAGACCGATGTACATTTGCTTAAAATTTAGGGTTAGAGAGAGGGTTAGACCAATGTACATTTGCTTAAAATTTAAGGTTAGAGTTAGGGTTAGAGAAAAATGTACATTTGCTTAAAATTTAGGGTTAGTGTTAGGGTTAGACCAATGTACATTTGCTTAAAATTTAAGGTAAGAGTTAGGGTTAGACCAATGTACATTTGCTTAAAATTTAGGGTTAGAGTTAGGGTTAGAGAAAAATGTACATTTGCTTAAAATTTAGGGTTAGATTTAGGGTTAGACCAATGTACATTTGCTTAAAATTTAGGGTTAGAGTTAGGGTTAGAACAATGTACATTTGCTTAAAATTTAGGGTTAGAGTTAGGGTTAGACAAAAATGTACATTTGCTTAAAATTTATGGTTAGTGTTAGGGTTAGACCAATGTACATTTGCTTAAAATTTAGGGTTAGTGTTAGACCAATGTACAGTTGCTTAAAATTTAGGGTTAGAGTTAGGGTCAGATCAATGCACTTATGATTAACGTTAAGAGGATGTTGTTGCGTTATGGATAATTTAGGATAAGGGAAAATACCTCTTACAAGCTACAAACTTTAACATAGTATTTTCAGGGCTAAATTAAGTAGAGATTTATATGAAATGGAACGAAGAAGACATGAAGCTAAAGAAAACGACAATAGACAAAAGAAGAAGACAAAGATCAGAGTTTTTATTTTGCATTCAGACATTATAGCACATAACTAGTGTCAGCCATTAGGGCACAGAACTAGTGTCAGCTATTAGTGTACAGAACTAGTATCAGCTATTGGGGCACATAACTAGTGTCAGCTATTAGGGCACAGAACTAGTGTCGGCAATAAGGGCACATAACTAGTGTCAGCCATTTCAGCACTGAACTAGTGTCAGCCATCAGAGCACAGAACTAGTGTCAGCCACCAGAGCACAGAACTAGTGTCAGTTATTAGGGCACAGATCTAGTGTCAGTCATCAGAGCACAGAACTAGTGAAAGCCATCAGAGCACTGAACTAGTGTCAACCATCAAAGCACTGAACTAGTGTTAGTCATCAAAGCACTGAACTAGTGTCAGCACAGAACTAGTGTCAACCATCAAAGCACTGAACTAGTGTCAACCATCAAAGCACTGAACTAGTGTCAACCATCAAAGCACTGAACTAGTGAAAGCCATCAGAGCACAGAACTAGTGTCAACCATCAGAGCACTGAACTAGTGTCAGTTATTAGGGCACAGATCTAGTGTCAGCACAGAACTAGTGAAAGTCATCAGAGCACAGAACTAGTGTCAACCATCAAAGCACAGAACTAGTGTCAGCCATCAGAGCACTGAACTAGTGTCAACCATCAAAGCACTGAACTAGTGTCAGCACAGAACTAGTGTCAGCCATCAAAGCACAGAACTAGTGTCAGCCATCAGAGCACTGAACTAGTGTCAACCATCAAAGCACTGAACTAGTGTCAGCACAGAACTAGTGTCAACCATCAAAGCACTGAGCTAGTGTCAGCACAGAACTAGTGAAAGCCATCAGAGCACTGAACTAGTGTCAGCACAGAACTAGTGTCAACCATCAAAGCACTGAACTAGTGTTAGCCATCAGAGCACTGAACTAGTGTCAGCACAGAACTAGTGTCAACCATCAAAGCACTGAACTAGTGTCAACCATCAAAGCACTGAACTAGTGTTAGCCATCAAAGCACTGAACTAGTGTCAACCATCAGAGCACTGAACTAGTGTCAACCATCAAAGCACTGAACTAGTGTTAGCCATCAAAGCACTGAACTAGTGTCAACCATCAGAGCACTGAACTAGTGTCAACCATCAAAGCACTGAACTAGTGTCAACTATCAGAGCACTGAACTAGTGTCAACCAACAAAGCACTGAACTAGTGTCAACCATCAAAGCACTGAACTAGTGTCAGCCATCAGAGCACTGAACTAGTGTCAGCCATCAAAGCACTGAACTAGTGTCAGCACAGAAATAGTGTCAGCCATCAGAGCACTGAACTAGTGTCAACCATCAAAGCACTGAACTAGTGTCAGCACAGAACTAGTGTCAGCCATCAGAGCACAGAACTAGTGTCAGCCATCAGAGCACTGAACTAGTGTCAACCATCAAAGCACTGAACTAGTGTCAGCACAGAACTAGTGTCAACCATCAGAGCACTGAACTAGTGTCAGCACAGAACTAGTGTCAGCCATCAAAGCACTGAACTAGTGTCAGCACAGAACTAGTGAAAGCCATCAGAGCACTGAACTAGTGTCAGCACAGAACTAGTGTCAACCATCAAAGCACTGAACTAGTGTCAACCATCAAAGCACTGAACTAGTGTCAACCATCAGAGCACTGAACTAGTGTCAACCATCAAAGCACTGAACTAGTGTTAGCCATCAAAGCACTGAACTAGTGTCAACCATCAGAGCACTGAACTAGTGTCAACCATCAAAGCACTGAACTAGTGTCAACTATCAGAGCACTGAACTAGTGTCAACCAACAAAGCACTGAACTAGTGTCAACCATCAAAGCACTGAACTAGTGTCAGCCATCAGAGCACTGAACTAGTGTCAGCCATCAAAGCACTGAACTAGTGTCAGCACAGAACTGGTGTCAGCCATCAGAGCACTGAACTAGTGTCAGCCATCAGAGCACTGAACTAGTGTTAGCCATCAAAGCACTGAACTATTGTTAGCCATCAAAACACTGAACTAGTGTTAACCATCAAAGCACTGAACCAGTGTCAGCACAGAACTAGTGTCAACCATCAAAGCACTGAACTAGTGTCAGCCATCAGAGCACTGAACTAGTGTCAGCCATCAAAGCACTGAACTAGTGTCAGCACAGAACTAGTGTCAACCATCAAAGCACTTAACTAGTGTTAGCCATCAAAGCACTGAACTAGTGTCAGCACAGAACTAGTGTCAACCATCAAAGCACTGAACTAGTGTCAGCCATCAGAGCACTGAACTAGTGTCAGCCATCAAAGCACTGAACTAGTGTCAGCACAGAACTAGTGTCAACCATCAAAGCACTGAACTAGTGTCAACCATCAGAGCACTGAACTAGTGTCAACCATCAAAGCACTGAACTAGTGTCAACCATCAGAGCACTGAACTAGTGTCAACCATCAAAGCACTGAACTAGTGTCAACCATCAAAGCACAGATCTAGTGTCAGCCATCAGAGCACTGAACTAGTGTTAGCCATCAAAGCACAGAACTAGTGTCAGCACAGAACTAGTGTGTGCATTTTTTGGGTTGGTGTGGGGTCATTCCGACTGTGTCAAGTTAGTCATGAGATACATGGTTTGTTCGTTTTTGGAGGTTTTTTTTCCTAATGTGACTTAAAATGCCCTGTAATATTTAGTTTACTTTAAAATTGAGAACTGACCGTGAATTTGACCATAAGACACTTCATTTGAGATGCACACAGTATCGGTAAAGCTTTCCTAACACTGCACGAAGACCATTGGTGGACAATGCACTTGGTCAACAATACATTGCTACATTTCTTTTATAATGTCCTTGAAATGTTAACATCTTTATCTGTTTTGTTGAGTCATCAATTTTACTAAATCAAAAGTATTTTTAATTTCTACATCATTAAAAAAAAAAATCAGACATCAAGATATCCACTGCAGACGTGTCAAGTGTCAGGCCAGAGATGGGCATTTTTGATAGGGTCTGTACAAATGTCAGATATAGGTTAAATTTATCTCCGATTTGAATTTCGCCGTGGCTAAATCTATTTACAAACAAATATATGCAGGGATTTTTGTGTGTGGCTATTTTGTAACTTCCTTGCTGGCGGCCATGTCTATTTCAAGACTGTGTATGTTCTTCATTTTTTTTTACCATCGTTTCCGGCAAGTTATATGTAACTCTGTGAGGAGGAAGATACTATTGCTATTCAGGGAAAACTTTTTGTTATACAATTGTGCATTCTGATCAGCGAGATTCGATCAGTTGGACGAGATAGAAGCACCTGTGAAATATGCTGTGTCTACTGGTAAAAGACTTTGAAAATGAGCAGTTCTGTTTGGGCGATGCTCGTCACGAACGTACACAGAACCGAGGTAGACGAGTGGTTGAAAGCAAAATGTATTATTGTATTCTGCATTCTGTATTATTAAAAATGTTTGTTTGTTCCTAAAAACAAGACAATATGAAGGCTACATTTGAGTGACATCTAGAGAGGATGGATCGTTTGACCTACGTGCACTAAAATTCAGTCATGTGACACTCACTGGTTGTATCAGATGACTAATCAAATGGTTCTAAAATGTTGATATATATATATATATATATATATATACTGGTTTTGTCTATTAATCTTTATTTTTTTAATATTGTTTACCGTAGTGGCGTAAAAAATTGTGCCGAGGAGGACGTCAGTCCAGGGGGACATCAGTCCAGGAGGACATCAGTCCAGGGGGACACAAACACAAGGGGCTCGTTACTTCTAAAAATAGCACTTTAAGTTTTGTTAACGAATTAACAGTTGTTGTCACTTCAAGTTTTCTTAAAAAAGCTACAGTTGTTGTCACTTTCAGTATTCTAAACAAATCAACAGTTGTTGTCACAAATGTGCCCTGAACACGATACATTTCATTTCCTCTCCAATTTCTCTGGGTTTATTTCATTATACAAAGACATATTTTGTATTCGTTGAAACAAATGAATCTAATGGAGGGTAACGCAACTCTCTAACACAACTCTTTAACACAACTCTCTAACACAACTCTTTAACACAACTCTCTAACACAACTCTATAAGACAATTCTTCTAGCACAACTCTATAACACAACTCTCTAAGACGACTCTTCTAACACAACTCTATAACACAATTCTCTAACACAATTCTCTAACACAACTCTCTAACACAAGTCTTTAACACAATTCTCTAACACAACTCTCTAACACAACTCTCTAACACAACTCTTCTAACACAACTCTCTAACACAATTCTCTAACACAACTCTCTAACACAACTCTCTAACACAACTCTTCTAACACAACTCTCTAACAAAACTCGCTAACGCAACTGTCTAACACAACTCTCTAAGACAACTCTTCTAACACAACTCTCTAACACAATTCTCTAACACAATTCTCTAACACAACTCTCTAACACAACTCTTTAACGCAACTCTATGATGACATATATCTGAAAGTCTTTCTTCCACTAGCCACACCCCCCTTCCTTCCACACCCCCTTCCTTCCACACCCCTCTCCTTCCACACAAGTTTCCTTTTTTTTTTAAAACAAAAATTTGAAAAGGTCCCGCCCCACCCAAACAAAGGCGCCCCAAATAAATAACACATCTTGTTACCTGCAGACTATATTCGTGTCTCTGGACGGGGCCTGTGACCTTGAGATCACACCTTTGGGCCGGAAATAAAACAAATGGCGCTCAGCATTAAGGGTTATATGGACATTCAATTGACGGAGCGAGAAGTTAATGTGCTACTCTGGATGTTACGACGGGCTCGGGGCAAGGCAGTGTTAGGGTTAGGGTTAGGCTATGGCAGTATTTCGCTTTTTTTCTATTTCTTTCTTAACTCCCTTTTTGCTTATAGAGAGGAGTTAAGGTCCGTGGAGCTGATAGAGTGCTACAATTGTATGCAGTGTGCCACTGGGTTAGTAGTTTAAAGTTTTGAGAAGATTGGGTTGGTAAAGAGCGCTTATTTGTGGGGTGAGTGGGTGTGGTGGTGTGTGATGGTTGGGTGTGGTGTGGTGGTGGGGTGTGGTGTTGGGGTTGGCTAGGAGCAGACGTTGCGGAAATATTTATTTACTTTTAACGAGGGTATTTTTGGTTTTTATTTATTAATTCAGGATGATAAGGTGCCTGAAAATTAAATTCTTTGTCTAGTCGGAATGGTGAAAATATCCTTATATATATTTAATAGGACGGAACCTCCAGTAATAACAAGGAAGACATGCAGTCTTTCTAAGATATAACTTGTTCAAATGGATTAATATTTGTTTATATGAGAATGTTACTGTTAGTTGTACCACCATGTTATAGCTTGTACCACCATGTTATAGCTTGTACCACCATGTTATAGCTAGTTGTACCGCCATGTTATAGCTTGTACCGCCATGTTATAGCTTGTACCACCATGTTATAGCTTGTACCGCCATGTTATAGCTTGTACCGCCATGTTATAGCTTGTACCACCATGTTATAGCTTGTACCGCCATGTTATAGCTTGTACCACCATGTTATAGCTTGTACCACCATGGTATAGCTTGTACCACCATGTTATAGCTTGTACCACCATGTTATAGCTAGTTGTACCGCCATGTTATAGCTTGTACCGCCATGTTATAGCTTGTACCGCCATGTTATAGCTTGCACCGCCATGTTATAGCTTGTACCACCATGTTATAGCTAGTTGTACCGCCATGTTATAGCTTATACCACCATGTTATAGCTAGTTGTACCGCCATGTTATAGCTTATACCACCATGTTATAACTTGTACCACCATGTTATAGCTTGTACCGCCATGTTATAGCTTGTACCGCCATGTTATAGCTTGTACCGACATGTTATAGTTTGATGTACCCCAATGTTGTGCTCTATTTCGATTTAAAAAAATGAAACTCACTCCATTTTTTTTCTGTATGTTAATCACAAATCTACTTTCATATCATAGAAGCATATCATACAAGCATATCATACAAGTAAATCTTAAAAGCATATCATAAAAATATGTTATACAAGCATATCATACAAACATATCAGACCAACATTGCAAACACACATTTAATGCAAAAACATATCGTTCAAGCATATCTTACAAACATATCATACAAACATATCGACAAACATATCATACAAACATATCATACAAACATATCATAAAAACATATCATACAAACATATCATACAAACATATCATAGCAGGAAAAGTAGACCGCCTCCAGTGAAGCTAAAAGTGAATTGTTTTAAACACTTACACAGAAGTGAATGAAAACGTTTGGACTACTTTTCGTTTTCTATTTAAAACAGAAATATCACACATACATATATACATGCTCATCATACAGACAAATAATACACCCATATATTACATACATATAATACACACATATAATATATATATATATATGCTTGGAATACATGAATATAATACATATATATAATTCATGCACACAATTAATACATGCATTTAATACATGTACATAATGCATACGTATATTGTATGTATATAATTCATGTATGTATACATACATTTAAGATATGCTTATAATAGTGGCTTATGATATTCTTCTTCATGTGCCTTCATACCCCCCTAGTGCATAGGCGTCCACAAGAACTTACCATTCATCACTATCCTGTGCTTTCCTTTCCTGTTGCATCCCATACTTTGCGGGTCTGCCTCTAGCTCGTGTCTCCATCTTTTCTTTGGCCTTTGTGTCTTTCTTTTTCCCTGTGGATTCCATGACAGGGATTGTCTAGTGATGCTAACTGTGAGTTTCTGGAGAGTATGCCCTATCCACCCATCCTGTTGTATCACCTGTGCACTGGGTATCCTGTTGTGTAGCCTGTGCAATGGGCATCCTCATGTGTCACTTGTGCACTGGGCATACTGTAAATCGACAAACTCAAACTAAGATTTGTTTACATATTGCGGCCTTTCAGATGGATTCAAAGCAAGTTTGTTTGTTCGTTAAAACTTCGAAAAGGCAAAATTACATTAACAAGAAAACTGGAATCTAATTATTTCAATGTTAAGAGAGCAGACTACGATGACGCTAACCCAAATTGACACATTGTAACAGAACTTCCGGAGAATTTTAATGCGTTTGTTTGAGGGACCCCAGCGAGTGAACACGAAAATGGGACAGCAGCGTTCAGCTAAGTGTGGTGGGCGCTAATCTACAGAGAGGGAAACTCGCTGAGTAATTCTGCATACCTTTGACGCGGCGCTAGTCTGCAACGGCGGCCCGCGTGACATACCATGTGCCCCATCAGGTCGTCCAGCAGACGCTGCAGGACGGACGTGGAAGCGAGGCGAGAAATTGGCGTCATCACCAGGTATTGTTTCATTCCATCTGACAAAACCGATGGAGGTCTCGGCATCACGGACTCAGCTGGTGTGACCATCAACTTGGGACGAAAGGGGAGATAAGCCAGCTACACGCGCTCTCTGCCTAGGATTCTCGGCTTCTTCAAGCGATCGGGTTATCACTGGGGGAAATCTTGTTGAAAACATGATCAAATGGAGGCTGGGAGCTGGAATGCTCTGGATAAATTCTTGAAGACCGTTGGTGGGTCACGAGGCAGTATAAAAAAAATAATTTAGAAAGGTTTTAATAATTTTTTCAAGCATGAATTATTCGTATAGAAGGACACCAATGTCAAATAGTTTAGAAAATATTTATGTACCCCTAGGCGTTCAACACGATTATCTAGAGCAGTGGTTCTCATCCTCCCTAATGCCGTGACCCTTAATATAGATTCTCATGTTGCGGTGACCCCCAACCAGAAAATTATTTTCGTTGCTATTTCATAAATATAAGTTTCCGATGGTCTTAGGTGACCCCTGTGTAAGTGTCAGTCGAACCCCCAAAGGGGTCGAGAACCACGAGTTGAAAACCACAGATCTAGAGAGTCACTAGTTTTGTGTGCTAGAATGTCTATCTGATATGCGCCAAGCTGGAGAAAAAAACTATCTAAAAAAGGGGAGGGGGTTGTATGCAGAACAAAGCATTGGCGTTTGCGGTAATTCTAATTCTGGGGCCCAGAGTTGAGAATTTAACAAATGAGTGAGGAATAATTGTTCCTGAAGTTAGAGTACGCGTGTGCAAAAATTAAAATGGAAGGCAAGAGATGTGTTAGCGAGATAAGAGTTGTCAGTCCATAGTTGTGAGCAATGTTTCCAATCATTAGTGGAATGCCAGAGTTTGCTTTTGCTATGATTCCAATGGAAGGCAATTTTGCTATGATTCCAATGGAATGCAATTTTGCTATGATTCCAATGGAATGCAATTTTGCTATGATTCCAATGGAATGCAATTTTGCTATGATTCCAATGGAAGGCAATTTTGCTATGATTCCAATGGAATGCAATTTTGCTATGATTCCAATGGAATGCAATTTTGCTATGATTCCAATGGAAGGCAATTTTGCTATGATTCCAATGGAAGGCAATTTTGCTATGATTCCAATTGAAGGCAATTTTGCTATGATTCCAATTGAAGGCAATTTTGCTATGATTCCAATTGAAGGCAATTTTGCTATGATTCCAATGGAATGCAATGGCAAATGCGAAAGACAAATTTAACAAGGATCCACTTACAGCCACCGCCATACACACACAAAAACACATTTTTCATTTTAAAAAGTTTTTTTTTCTAAAACACGTGTACCAAATCTATCAAATATACCCTATCTACCACATATACCACATCTACTACATCTATTACATCTATCCTATCTACCACATCCAACCCATCTACCACATCTACTACATGTACCACATCTACTACATCTACCACATCTACCACATCTACCAAATCTACCAAATCTACCAAATCTACCACATCTACCCTATCTACCAAATCTATCACATCTACCAAATCTACCAAATCTACCACATCTACCACATCTACCACATCTACCCTATCTACCAAATCTACCAAATCTACCACATCTACCACATCTACCACATCTACCACATCTACCAAATCTACCAAATCTACCAAATCTACCACATCTACCACATCTATCAAATCTACCAAATCTACCAAATCTACCACATCTACCACATCTACCCTATCTACCAAATCTACCACATCTACCACATCTACCCTATCTACCAAATCTACCAAATCTACCACATCTACCACATCTACCCTATCTACCACATCTACCACATCTACTAAATCTACCAAATCTACCAAATCTACCAAATCTACCACATCTACCACATCTACCACATCTACCAAATCTACCACATCTACCACATCTACCCTATATACCACATCTACCACAACTAAATATCGGAGGAAAAAAAATCAATATGTTAAAATGTTCAGAGTTTTACAAGGAAAATAATAAAATACTAACTTAAGTCCAAGATAAAATGTTAATGCTCTGGCAGTACTTTCTATCTGTATATGCAACATACAAATTTTTAGCTTTTGTTTCTTCAGATATTCTAAAATACTCTATGACCGACAATTGTATTGAATCTTTCACTTGTTCTACAGAACGTAACAGAAAAAGCAAAGATGCATTGAATTATTTGTAAACAAAATCACCTTGGTCTATATTTATTTTTGAACTATTTATATATTGGGGGAAACAATTGATAACAAGATAGAATTGCCAACATCTCCAACTTTTGAAAAAAAAAATCATTTCATTGCTGCCACAATGGCAAAAAGTTTCTCTACCATGACTATTTCATACCTTGATATTATGACTATTTCATAACTTGATATTATGACTATTTCATACCTTGACATTATGACTATTTCAAACCTTGTTATTATGACTATTTCATACTTTGATATTATGACTATTTCATACTTGGATATTATGACTATTTCATACTTTGATATTATGACTATTTTACATCTAGATATCATGACAATTTTAAATCTAGATATCATGACTATTTTACATCTAGATATCATGACTATTTCTCTCCTCGATATTCCCTAACTACCCCCGTCCCCCCACCTCCATGACCGGCGTTGACGCCTATGATCAAACACCACCGATATGAACACAACAGGTATCCGGATCGCAATAGATTTGCCGTCGCTAATTGATTCGCTTATTTGCCCTGGCGTGGGCGACAATTAATACTCTCACGGGCGACACGTTGGCCGCCCCCTCATACCCTGCCCCGCCACCTCAAGCGTACGTCTCTATCACCCCCCCCCCCCCACTCCACAACCAGCAGCCTTCGTTATGGGGGATGGGTTTGCGTCTGAGATCGAACGCCCCCTCTTTAGGCAACGAATTGGCACCTTGTGTGGAGGAAACAGAAAACAGCTTTCCAGAAGTGCCAGACCTGCAATATTCGTGCCGTCTGCAGCTTTTCCAGAAGCCCGTCGGGACACGAACTTAACCTGTTATCGGTGTTATTTTTGTGTTAGGTTTGGCTCGCAGAGATCAATTACCAATAAACCAATCTATGCTTCTAAATATAGTCTGGTGTTTTTAAATTGATAGCCACACATATTTACCGAGATTATGGAGCAGGCCTGCGCGCCACGAATAACTGGAGAAAGAGGTATCGATCCCAGTCCCTCCGGGTTGTGTTTAAACTTCTGCAGCTTTCAATTAGATTATTCTTAAATACGTTTTTTTTTTAATTTTTAAATTTTTTTTTGTTTGTTTGTGGTTTGAGATTAAATGCACTTCCGATGACGTCATATTTACTTGTTTTGTTTAAAATTAAAATACGACTAAATTAAGAAATTATTTGCCCCACTATATCAAAGTTCTGTTCAAAAAAGTATTTTTCACTTTAGAATGCTAATCAAAACATTTGGAGTCATGAAAAAAAAAAATATATAATTTTAACAATCTGAGCTACTCTTTTAATTTCTTGGTATGATTTGTATCCAGGATAACACATTTAATTAATTATTTGATAAAAACTTAAAATAGCGTGTTTTTTTTTGCAGACAACTTGAAATGTTGAAAGCCAAGCTGGTAACATTCTGATCCGACAAAGACTTTGACTCAAACGATAAACAGGAAGGTGTCCCCAAATACTGGACCCACATGTGACCCACATGTGGCATACACGATTTATTATACTTTTAAAATCATTCCTGTTAGCTTAGTAATAATCTATGAGCTTAACGTTAACAAACTCTTCATGTAGCAAAAGTAACCAATCACAGTGCGTCTCATACAGTGGCAGGCAACGAAAACCTAAACAATATGTCTTGTTCTGTCTCATGGTGAGGTTGGTATAACAATGAAAAGATCTCATACGTTTTGACAGCATGGTTTACGGGTGTTGCAGATTCAACAACAATACCAAATACAAATAGGCTATTCGTAAAGTAAACTATAAGGCTAGACTTGTGCTTTCAAGGTCTGGCATGGCGACGGTAGCAGATAGAGCAAAGATGTGTGGTTACAAGGTCTGGCATGGCGACGGTAACAGATAGAGCAAAGATGTGTGGTTACAAGGTCTGGCATGGCGACGGTAGCAGATAGAGCAAAGATGTGTGCTTTCAATGTCTGGCATGGCGATGGTAGCAGATAGAGCAAAGATGTGTGGTTACAAGGTCTGGCAAGGTGACGGTAGCAGATAGAGCAAAGATGTGTGCTTTCAATGTCTGGCATGGCGATGGTAGCAGAAAAAGCAAAGATGCATTGAATTATTTGTAAACAAAATTACCTTGGTCTATATTTATTTTTGAACTATTTATATATTGGGGGAAACAATTGATAACAAGGTGTTGTGCCCGAAAACATCTGTTGTTAGATGCTCCTTTGTCATCTTCTCAAAATAAGTCTTGTCAACATAATCTTATCAACATAAATATGATCAACATACATCTTATCAGTATACATCTTATCAGCATACATCTTATCAACATACATTTGATCAACATACATCTTATCAGCATACATCTTATTAGCATACATCTTTTCAACATACATCTTATCAGTATACATCTTATCAGCACATATCTTATTAGCACACACTTCATCAACATACATCTTGCATTGATGTTTTGATAATATCAATGCACTTTAACAATTTCACCATTTTATGAAGCAGCACAAATGTATTCTCACTGTCATCCCCACCTGACATCGGCACCTGTGACTGGTGGGTGGCCTGGTGGGTATGTGGGTGGCTGGGTGTGGGTATGTGGGTGGCCTGGTGGGTATGTGGGTGGCCTGGTGGGTATGTGGGTGGCCTGGTGGGTATGTGGGTGGCCTGGTGGGTATGTGGGTGGACTGGTGGGTATGTGGGTGGCCTGGTGGGTATGTGGGTGGCCTGGTGGGTATGTGGGTGGCCTGGTGGGTATGTGGGTGGCCTGGTGGGTATGTGGGTGGCCTGGTAGGTATGTGGGTGGCCTGGTGGGTATGTGGGTGGACTGGTGGGTATGTGGGTGGCCAGGTGGGTATGTGGGTGGCTGGGTGTGGGTGGAGTATTTTGAGCAATTTTGCTTTTGATTAGCAGTCGGCACCTGTGACTGGTGGGTGGCCTGGTGGGTATGTGGGTGGCTGGGTGTGGGTATGTGGGTGGCCTGGTGGGTATGTGGGTGGCCTGGTGGGTATGTGGGTGGCCTGGTGGGTATGTGGGTGGCCTGGTGGGTATGTGGGTGGACTGGTGGGTATGTGGGTGGCCTGGTGGGTATGTGGGTGGCCTGGTGGGTATGTGGGTGGCCTGGGGGGTATGTGGGTGGCCTGGTGGGTATGTGGGTGGCCTGGTGGGTATGTGGGTGGCCTGGTGGGTATGTGGGTGGCCTGGTGGGTATGTGGGTGGACTGGTGGGTATGTGGGTGGCCAGGTGGGTATGTGGGTGGCTGGGTGTGGGTGGAGTATTTTGAGCAATTTTGCTTTTGATTAGCAGAGATTTTTTTTAATGAAATTTAATTTGCACTTTCGCAATGCGCTGAGATTTCTTTTGTTCTGTGTCTTCTTTATCTCACACCGTTGTTGAAAGCTCTCCATGATTTGTATCCCATCATGCTCCATGTTAGGGTTTTCCCCACAAAAATATTCAGTTTTTTTTTTTAATGATGGAGACCAATTTTTTTTAATGAATGATTCAATAGCAATATAAATATACAATCTCATTAAAAATTGCTTTTCTTGGGTTTTCTAATTCTGGAGCCAAAAAGTGCAATTTATTTAGTAGAATGATGGTATTGTTTGGAATTTATTAGATTCTCACCTTAAATATTTATGAGATTTTTAACATGCCATTTGTTCTATAAATATACCGAGGAAAAAAGGAATTAAATAATGTCTAAAATATTTGTATATTTAAGAAAAAACAACTACACAACCCTTACACAATAATTTCGTTTTATGATTGCAATTGAAAAAAGACAATGCCATTTCGATATCAGCAATTTCCAGATAGAAATAATTCAAATACGTCCTGTTAAGAGTTTGGTATAATCATGACAAATAGAAGATGCACTCTACAACAAAACCAAAAACAACACAAACTCCTTTCGTTTATTGTTATTACAATTTGAGTAATGAATTATCGGTTATGAAACAGGGCCTCCCCAAACTGGCACTAAATGTGCCCCAAATTCAAACAGTAGTGGCTTATGTTCACGAGCCGTAGTGAAATAAACCACATGTTATTAAAAAGTTATGACATTATTACAGTTCTAGTTGCTTATTATGACATTAATACAGTTCCAGATGCTTATTATGACATTATTACAGTTCCAGATGCTTATTATGACATTATTACAGTTCCAGATGCTTATTATGACATTATTACAGTTCCAGATGCTTATTATGACATTATTACAGTTCCAGATGCTTATTATGACATTATTATGACTCTCAGTTCTCTGCCACAACGTTTTCTCGAATTCCTGCCCTTCATATCTAACTGAACTTCTCTCTGTCTATTCGCTCCTCCGCAGACGGGCGTATTCTTTCTGTCCCCAAGACTCGC
This sequence comes from Omphiscola glabra, assembly GCA_964017045.1. Classification (NCBI taxonomy): domain Eukaryota; kingdom Metazoa; phylum Mollusca; class Gastropoda; family Lymnaeidae; genus Omphiscola; species Omphiscola glabra. The sequence goes on from OZ024799.1 coordinate 524,302, forward strand.
ACAAAAACATACGGTGAAAGATCTTTCTCTTACTGTGCCGTCAAACAATGGAATTTTCTACCACTACACATCTGCAATATATCGACCATCACAGTCTTCAAAACTGCACTCAAAACACATTTCTTTAAACTCTACTACCCCGACTGATTCCCCACATCTGACCGATAAACGCTGCTGCTGGCCGCCATCCATGGCTTGTCATGTAAAAGTTCTGGGGTGGATGGGGTGAATATGCATTAGTTTTTGTTTTGTTTCTATACATCTGTTCTTTATTACATAAATGTATTTTATTTTATCGTCATGATTATGTCTCTTTTTCTAATATATTTATGTACAGCGGGGTGAGCCCAGCCCTAGGCTGGGGTACCGCGCTATATAAGACAACTAATAATAATAATAATAATTACAGTTATTGTTGCTTATTATGACATTATTACAGTCCCAGTTGCATATTACGAAATTGTTACAGTTATAGTTGCTTATTATGACATTATTACAGTTCCACTTGCATATTATGACATGATTACAGGTATAGTTGCTTAGGTATAGTCCATGTTTGATATTCGAGCTGTAGCTTTTAATCAGATTGAAAATTAGAACCCACCACAGACTATAAAATAAATAACCTTTGCTCTTGTAAGAGACTTTTTTTTAATAAGGTGGGGGGGGGGGCAATTTTGTGTGTTTTTTTACTCATTCTTTTGTTAAATATTTTTAAAAATATTACACAAAGTTTCAAATGTTAAAATATGCTCCCCGAGAGGCAACCCTATTTCCTCAAAACGAGGACGCCTTTTCAAAATGGTTGAAGAAACGCCCCTGCGCAAGTCAAACAACACTGGTAAAGAGAAGGGACTGCCTGCTCTGGCGTGGGAGGTGTTCTGCGGAGCGGAGCCTTGCAGAGGCACGTTCTGAAACAACACGTGCTCAAACTGGCCAAACTTAGCGCCCTGCGTTCATCCTTGGCAATCACCAAAGTGAATAGCGTGGGAGTGAGATTTAGACCTGAAATAGACCTATGCGCCTTATCGGACCCCGGCTGTTGTGTCTGTGTGTTTAGTCAGAGTCTGCATTGGGTACTCATTAGTCAGAGTTGTAAATTTAAAAAAAAAAATTCTAGCAGCCCCACCCGGTGGCGAATCCGTTAAAAATTTCACGTGAAGTCATCATGACCATAATGGACAAGTTATGTAATGATTATTACCTTCGATAGTTGACAAAAAAATTATATTTTTTTTAATGTAACGGGAAATAATAAAAAATTATAATAATATATATCATGATATTTTCTAGAAAGGTGACAAGTGTGCCATTTCTCAATTATACTACAAGATGACTCCGCCACTGACTCCACTCCCACGCATTGATTCCCCGGTGTTAAAAATTTACCCTCCCCCATCCCCCGACCCCACCCCACTACGGTTGCAAGAGAATGCAGTTGTAGGATTGTTGGTTATCAGTAGAAGCCAATGATCTCATCAACAAATGCAAGTCCCCCCCTCGCGCCCCCACCCCCCCTCCCCACACCTTCATATCGAAACATCAGAGCGTCACACCAAATGTATTTTAGGAACATGCGTAGTCTTTAGACTATTAAACTGAAATCTAAGTGCAAATAAACTCTTATTTTTGCGACTAGATCTATCGTGAGTTCTTCTATCATTAAATGCATGTTCATTTGTTACCTGTTTTCTTAGACCTCATTTGTAGGTCTTATATATAGAATGCATCTTTCAAAAAATCTTCTATAAATAGTAAAAGCGTGGGAGATGGCAAGTATTAAGTTCTCTCAATCCTGGAAATAATTAGACAGAAAGTTCATCCGTTGTTCTTTGTTGTCAACATTGCTCAAAATGATTTTCCTAAAAAAAAAATAAATAATAAAGAAATATTCCATACCTGGGTGCCACGAGGTTAAAGGAACCGGAACTTATACAAAGTTGTCGTTCATCTTGTTGACATATGGATTGATTGCCCTTGATTTCGCTTTTCGAACCTAAATTTATATCAGCCCCGTCTTGTTTTCCCGGATTTCAATTCCATGACTTATACAAGATTTAACAAATGTTATTTAGAAAACTAGAAGAGAAACATTGCCACGTATCTGTTTGCACTCTGTCATTAACATTTGCACTCTGTCATTAACATTTGCACTCTATCATTAAGTTTGCACTCTGTCATTAACATTTGCACTCTGTCCTTAAGTTTGCACTCTGTCATTAACATTTGCATTCTGTCATTAACATTTGTACTCTGTCATTAGCAAATGCACTTTGTCATTAACATATGCACTCTGTCCTTAACATTTGCACTCGGTCATTAACAAATTCACTATGTCATTAACAAATGCATTCTGTCATTAACAAATGCACTATCTCGTTAACATTTGCACTCTGTCGTTAACATTTTTACTCTGTCATTAATAAATGCACTATGTCATTATCATATGCACTATGTGAGTAACATATGCACTCTGTCCTTAACATTTGCACTCGGTCATTAACAAATGCACTATGTCATTATCATATGCACTCTGTGAGTAACATTTGCACTCTGTCCTTAACATTTACATGCTGTCATTAACAAATGCACTCTGTCTTTAACAAATGCACTCAGTCATTAACATATGCTCTCTGTCATTAACATATGAACTCTGTCATTAACAGTTTCACTCTGTCATTACCATTAGCACTCTGTCGTTACCATTTGCACTCTGTCATTAACAAATGCACTCTGTCAATAACATATGCACTCTGTCATTAATATATGTTCTCTGTCAATAACATAGGCACTCTGCCATTAACATTTGCACTCTGTCATTTACATATGCACTCTGTCATTAACATGTGCACTCTGTCATTAACATTTGCACTATGTCATTAACAAATGTACTCTTTCATTACCATTTGCAATCTGTCGTTACCATTTGCACTCTGTCATTCACAGTTTCACTCTGTCATTACCATTTGCACTCTGTCATTAACATATGCACTCTATCATTAACATATTCACTCTGTGAATATCATTATAGCATTAATTCACGTCCGCCCATTACAACACTTTGAAATATGAGCTCAATTGCTGTCTAATACGAGCTCTCACAACATGAGCTCATATACTGTCCAACATGAGCTTACATGCTGTCCAACATGATTTCCCATGCTGTCTAACATAAGCTAACGTGGTGTCAAACATGAGCTCATATGCTGTCCAACATGAGCTCACGTGCTGTCCAACATGAGCTCACGCACTGTCCAACATGAGCTCACGCGCTGTACAACATGAGCTCACATGCTGTCCAACATGAGCTCACGTGCTGTCCAACATGAGCTCACATGCTGTCCAACATGAGCTCACGTGCTGTCCAACATGAGCTCACGTGCTGTCCAACATGAGCTCACGTGCTATAAAACCAATCTTTGTTTACTGGATCTTACAGCTGCGTGAAATTTTGTCACGTGTTCAAAAGTGTTTACCATCAAAATAAATGACCCCCGAGGAAATGTCCCAAAAGTGCGCCCCTCAACACACACACACACCCGCGCACCATGTATGTACTGTTATATATTTGGACACATAAACCACGATATCGCCGGATGGGGGCATCGCCCCCTTAAATCCCCCAGGTATGTCTTTATTTATATTATTAATTATTTGTGTACGCTGGACATAAAAACAAACTTTTAAAATAGCTGTTCAATTAATGTCTTAAATGGTGTACGACATTTACAAGTATGGATTGCTTTTGACAATTAGAAAGGGCATCACTGATATTGGCACACTGCTTTGTTTTTAGCAATCTAGATGCGTGGTGCTGCGATGTGGATGTACATGTTTTGGAGTGCCGCAGATTTACGTCACGCATGCTGACCTTGACATGTTAACAATGTATTTTTTAAATGACGTCACGCATGCTGACCTTGACATGTTAACAATGTATTTTTTAAATGACGTCACGCCTGCTGACTTTGACATGTTAACAATGTATTTTAAATGACGTCACGCATGCTGACCTTGACATGTTAACAATGTATTCTAAATGACTCTTGAAATCTTCTCGTGTCGTCCTCCATAAACTATAATATCTCCTCCCTCATGTCACCCACCAGATCGTCATGCGGTCCACCCAGATCGCCATGCGGTCACTAGATCGTCATGCGGCCCACCAGATCGCCATGCGGCCCACAAGATCGCCATGCGTTCCACTAGATCGCGATGTGGCCCAGTGAAAATTATCTCATCCCCCATATAGCTCACTATAATCTAGCAGCCCCCCCCCCCCCCACACCCACTCAATGTAAAAAAAAATGTAGCCACTATCTTGTCCTTAATGGAAGCATCAAACAAGTCCTGCATCTCGTTCACTATCTCGTCAGCGATGTGGCTGATTAAAGCCATTATCTGCCTCCCGAAATATTAATTCAAATTTGGTCTACACACTCCCAGAACACACACTACAAAAAAGCAGCCCTCATAATGTGTCGTGTCAGGTCAAACCGTGAATGTCTTGGAAACATGTGCTTTTTAAACTTAGTGATGGAAATATTTCACCGGTCACAAGTTCGTTTTTTGTGTGTACATTATTGGGTTTAAAATGTGGATATATATCAACAAAATGTCACTGATTACAATATTGTTATGGCTATTTGCCACACACACAACGATCACAGCATTGCTATGGCAGTGTGCCCCACACGCAATTGGGAGCCCCACTTTCTTATTAGAATGCAATTGTGCAGCTAGGGTCAGTGCCACCATGGGTTACCTAAGTTATTTACCGCCCCCCCAATACAAGGCAACATTCCCGCTTGGGGCTGCCCCCCCCCCACCTACCCCACTTTCCCATGCCATGGTAAGAATGTCACTGACCTATTCATGGCCATACCAGGGGGTAATAAATGATGACGTCACGTTGGCTATGTTGATCTATTTATTAGCAGAATCCTTTCATTAACGGGCCGAGAGGATCCACAAATATGCACAAACTTCACTGTCCCCCAGGGGCAGATAATCGATCATGTACATTAAATTTTTGTTGCGGGTTACAGAATTCCTGCGTGACGTCACAACAACACTGTCGGTGGTAGTGGCCATGTGGTTACATTGAATACCCCCTCCCCCAACCACCCACCCCAAACACCCACCCAACCATCCACCTCAACGATGATGGCGTCATTGACGGGGATGGACCGCTCCTTTTAAGGTATGAATCAAATGAAGACGATGCAATATGGTTGGATGACCGGTTTGTAGGGTCAAATGTACTTCTTTGTACCCCTACAATCAGAGCCGCAGCGTTATTATAGGGGGACCCTTGTCGAATATCTGTTTTCGGACACCGACAATAAAAAATGATATGATTTTTTTTAGATCACTATTTTGGGGGCCCTTAAAGATCCGAGGCCCCAGGCAGTGTTTGAAGGTCACGCCCGATGGCTCTGTATACAATTCAATATTTCGGTTTGACAATGAAATAGAAACATCGATGAGTTTAGTTTACTTGACGTGTGTGGTTTACTATTAAAGTTGTCCCTTGAATGTGGGACATATGAATACATGCTGACAGCATTTCGGGACAAGACAGTCCTCTACTGGATTTACTAAAGATACTTCTTTGCTGCTACTACTAAAGACACCCTCAACTTTCACTACTAAAGACACCATCAACTTCACTACTAAAGACACTCTCAACTTTCACTGCTAAAGACACCCACTTTCACTACTAAAGACACCCTCAACTTTCACTACTAAAGACACCCTCAACTTTCACTGCTGAAGACACCCTCAACTTTCACTAATAAAGACACCCTCAACTTTCACTGCTAAAGACACCCTCTACTTTCACTACTAAAGACACCCTCAACTTTCACTACTAAAGACACCCTCAACTTTCACTGCTAAAGACACCCTCAACTTTCACTACTAAAGTCACCCTCAACTTTCACTACTAAAGACATCCTCAACTTTCACTACTAAAGACACCCTCAACTTTCACTACTAAAGACACGCTCAACTTTCACTGCTAAAGACACCATCCACTGTCACTACTGAAGACTCCGTCCACTGTCACAATCACATACACCCTCAACTGTCACTACCACAGACACCATCCACTGTCACTACTGAAGACACCATCCACTGTCACTACGGAAGACACCCTCCACTGTCACTACTGAAGACTCCCTCCACTGTCACTATCACAGACACTCTCAACTGTCACTACCACAGACACCATCCACTGTCACTACCAAAGACATATTCAACTGCCCCTACCAAAGACATCTTCCACTGTCACTTCTGGTCAAGGGATTCGCTTGCTAATTAACAATTGTACGAGGATGTTATGAGGTCCTGCAAAAAAAAAAGGAAAGCCCAAATTTCAATTGGCTATTCATTCAATTCTTTAACTTATCAGAAACCGTTTGGTTTATAGATCTGCTTACCACGCCAACCTCACCACCCCCAACCCGACACAAAATAACAACAACAAAAACCAGTTATAGGTACTTTTGATATGAAGTTCAAGGACGGAATTAAGGGCTTATCCCTCCAACGCCTCCTCATTTAGACTTCACGTCCTTTGACGTCACAAATGCCAAAGATATCCACACTCCCACACTCTATGAAAACGACGCCCCTGCTTTTGGTACTCGCCTGGGGCAGACTATGACAACTGACATATCTCATGCTGCACGTGTGTTTAATTATAGCAATGGCTCACTGGGTGATCGCTATGTTGGGCACGTCATAAATAGTTACCACGACCTCACAAGCTAAACAAAACCTCCAAAAGTATTTTTATATTAAGTTTTCGATCCACTCTGACGTAAATAGCAATTACACACTACCCCATCCCCTACCCACATCCTACTCCACACTCACATAAACACGTAATTAATATTCTAATTTTCCTAATTTAGGGACCATATCGAACAAGGGAAAATATTTTTTAACTTGAGAACCCCTGAATATCTGCTGGGTCATTTTGTCTCTCCCGGACGTGTGCCCCAGTACTAGAGGTTGTTGTATTTTAAAAAGGTCAAGCTAAAACAAGGCTGTGGGTCACTGAGGCAAGGTCATTTTTCAAAACAGATATCAGCAATGATTTCTATAGCACAGTCACAAAGATATAAGCAATGATTTCTATAGCACAGTCACAAAGATATAAGCAATGATTTCTATAGCACAGTCACAAAGATATAAGCAATGATTTCTATAGCACAGTCACAAAGATATAAGCAATGATTTCTATAGCACAGTCACAAAGATATAAGCAATGATTTCTATAGCACAGTCACAAAGATATAAGCAATGATTTCTATAGCACTGTCCAGAAGTTAATGAGACATTGCCATAGACGTGTTTTCTCTTTACAGTAACTGGGTCAAGTTGACCTGTAGCATTTCTGTTACGTAGACGACGTGTATAAGTCATATTTCCCCGTGAATGAACTCTAGCTGACACCAAGCTCGGAACCGCAGTTAGGGTGTGGCTAGCTAAAAATAGTCTCTCTTGATCTTGTTTACAACTAAATAAATTAATAGTCTGTTTGCTTATAATTATGTAGAATTATCTGGTGAACTCTGGAAAGTAAACCATTGTGTAAGGTATTTCTAGATATATCAGTAGAACAGACTATAAAAGGCGACGATCGTTATTTTTGTAGGTGTGCAATGATTTGATCACGAGATATTTTAAGCTTGTGTTATTTTTATAATTAAATTACAAAATCAAAAGAAACATAATTTATCATTAACGTTTAAAATGTATTAATTGTAATTAGCCCTGGTTTGAGTATCGTATTCTTTGGTATAGTATTTAACTTATGGTATCGTCTTTGTATACTGTTTTAGAACGCGCCATAAACCTATTTCTATTTTTTTTTCTACTTAAAATATTCAAAATTCTAGAATTTCCCAGTAACAATATCTAAATTATTTTACTTCCTTTAATTTCATTGGCAGCATTTTGGTTTGTTTTTAGATGACTTAAGCTTCTAACTTATTATCACAGCTTCCAATACAACGAGTCGTTATGTTCACATTGTGATTCTTTGTTGTATCTTGTTTTGTGTTGTGGCCTGACAGAGGCATTTTGCCAAAACCTCCTTTTGTTTGTCCAGTCTTTGGATTTGAAGTCTCAACCAACTCTGTTCACCTATTTCACACTGCGTGAACGTAGTCTCTTATATATAAAACTAGATCAGTTGCCCGTTGAAAAAGCAATGGTGTTTTATGTAACAGCTTAGACCCATGTGGTCTCATCAAGCTTCTTGGCCATGGCGCCTACATCTACATAGTCACACTTAACTTAACACTTTTATGAAGTAAGAAAAAATATCACAAACTCTTCCACTACCTGTCCAAACCATGAGCCTACCCTGCCCTAACCTAACCTATCCACCCTACCATACCCAGCCCTCTCCTACAATAGCCTGCCCAACCCTACAATGCAGGCTAATTCATGTCATATGTCTCAGAACAACATAGGCTTGTCTATGTCATATCATGTCATGACACAATACAGGCTAATCGATATATTTCTTTATTCGTTTACGACTCGATTCCCCCTGGCTTCACCCTCATTCGCCCCCACTTCGCTCAGACTCACGCTGCAGCCCCTAGGGCGTACACATTCCAAGCAATGGCACCCTCAGGGTTTGGGCACGGAAATAAAAGTCTTTGATCATCCTGACCAAAAGTGATCAGGTGGGTGGGGGTGGGGGTGGGTGGGAGCGGTGGTTATCTTTTTTAGCTTAATGTACGGCTAACGTGGGAATCCCACGATAAGGTCGGTTCATACAGCATACTGGAAGGACTTAAGCTACGTCACACATATAAAACATGAACTTTCTCATGCTCGCCTAAATGAAGGCATCTATTAATCCAGTGGTCGGCTAATCGCGGCTCTTTAAGGACCTGAGTACGGCTCGACCAGTCGGCTAAAAATCGGTTTTGACTCAGAAAAACATGATTCTTGGCAGGTACTTGACCGGTTGTTCAAAACAAATTTGGCTCTAAAATATTTTTTAACGTTCTGCTGCTGATTTTTATCTCATTTGACACATGAGTTGGCCGACCAGTGGCTCATTTGACTCATGAGTTGGCCGACCACTGGCTCATTTGACACATGAGTTGGCCGACCACTGGCTCATTTGACTCATGAGTTTGCCGACCACTGGCTCATTTGACTCATGAGTTGGCAGACCACTGGCTGATTTGACCCATGAGTTGGCCGACCACTGGCTCATTTGACTCATGAGTTGGCCGACCACTGGCTCATTTGACTCATGAGTTGGCCAACCACTGGCTCATTTGACACATGAGTTGGCCGACCACTGGCTCATTTGACTCATGAGTTGGCCAACCACTGGCTCATTTGACTCATGAGTTTGCCGACCACTGGCTTATTTGACTCATGAGTTGGCCGACCACTGGCTCATTTGACTCATGAGTTGGCCGACCATTGGCTCATTTGACTCATGAGTTGGCCGACCCCTGGGTTAATCCTTTTGAATCATGTTATGGGATAAAAACCAAACCGTCTTGTGCTGCAGCTAAAGTCTCTACGAGTGAATTGAATAGTCTGATCGTGTGGAATGGGCTTTAGATTTTTACTACTGTTGTAATATGGTTTTTGAATAAAGAAACTATATTGATATAGTTTTGTGTCTTGCGTTGAGAAGAAACCCAAAATATCAAAATGTTTAGTTTAAAAATCCGCATCATCTTCAGTGGGACGTGTAACGAATTTAAAAGTCACTGTGCGTGCTGGGGATGTCGGACGATACCAATTGAGAATCTCTGAGATCGTCCACAAGGAAAACAGGTCGGTCCTTTTGACAAGATTTGACCATGACCATAGTAGAAACAATCGTTGTTTTAGCGTAGAACAGCAAGCAACCACAACACCCCCACCCCCGGCCCCCCACGTCTACCCCATCCCAACCCCACCCCCGGGCCCACACGTCTAACCCACCCCACCCCCACACCCGGACCCACACGTCTACCCCACCCCACTCCCCACCCCGGCCCCACACGTCCACCCCACCCAACCCCCGGCCACACACGTCTACCCCGCCCCACACTTACCCCCGGGCCCACACGTCTACCCCACCCCACCCCGGGCCCACACGTCTACCCCACCCCACCCCCGGGCCCACACGTCTACCCCACCCCACCCCCGGGCCCACACGTCTACCCCACCCCACCCCCGGGCCCACACGTCTACCCCACCCCACCCCCGGGCCCACACGTCTACCCCACCCCCGGGCCCACACGTCTACCCCACCCCACCCCCGGGCCCACACGTCTACCCCACCCCCGGGCCCACACGTCTACCCCACCCCACCCCCGGGCCCACACGTCTACCCCACCCCCGGGCCCACACGTCTACCCCACCCCCGGGCCCACACGTCTACCCCACCCCACCCCCGGGCCCACACGTCTACCCCACCCCCGGGCCCACACGTCTACCCCACCCCACCCCCGGGCCGACACGTCTACCCCACCCCCGGGCCCACACGTCTACCCCACCCCACCCCCGGGCCCACACGTCTACCCCACCCCACCCCCGGGCCAACACGTCTACCCCAACCCCGGGCCCACACGTCTACCCCACCCCACCCCCGGGCCCACACGTCTACCCCACCCCACCCCCGGGCCCACACGTCTACCCCACCCCCGGGCCCACACGTCTACCCCACCCCACCCCCGGGCCCACACGTCTACCCCACCCCCGGGCCCACACGTCTACCCCACCCCACCCCCGGGCCCACACGTCTACCCCACCCCCGGGCCCACACGTCTACCCCACACCACCCCCGGGCCCACACGTCTACCCCACCCCCGGGCCCACACGTCTACCCCACCCCACCCCCGGGCCCACACGTCTACCCCACCCCACCCCCGGGCCCACACGTCTACCCCACCCCACCCCCGGGCCCACACGTCTACCCCACCCCCTGGCCCACACGTCTACCCCACCCCACCCCCGGGCCCACACGTCTACCCCACCCCACCCCCGGGCCCACACGTCTACCCCACCCCACCCCCGGGCCCACACGTCTACCCCACCCCACCCCCGGGCCCACACGTCCACCCCACCCCCGGGCCCAAACGTCTACCCCACCCCACCCCCGGGCCCACACGTCTACCCCACCCCCGGGCCCACACGTCTACCCCACCGCCTTAAAAAAAGAACACAATCACAGAATGGACGAGCGGAGAGTCATGACGTCATAGTTAACCTGACCTACTGCGTGAGGGCTTGGAGTTGGTGAATGACCTGGAGTTTCTTTTCTCTCCACCCTGTCCCCTCCTCCCTGTCCCCTCTCCCCTCCTCCCTGTCCCCTCCGCCTTAGACCATATTATCCGGCTTGGTAGGTTTCTTTTTGGAGTTTGATGAGTGTGTGGGATAAAATAAACTAATTATAAATGATTATCACCGTGTCGGGCTGCGATAAAGCTTTTATAGATTGATGCGACAACAACAATTTGTGTAAATAAAGCTATATATGTGGGACAGAATTGTGGGGTGGGGCAAAAGTTGGGGCGTGAGTGGGTGTAAGAACGTTTTTATCTTTTTTTTCCCCACAATAGTGACGTCATGATCTATTCAGCCATCTTTGTTAGTGTATTAAATTGTCTGTTGGGTCGGAACAGTGACGTCATAATACACTCAGCCATATTTGGTGTTGCATTAAAATGTATTTTAGAACATGTGGATGCCTCAGTGTTTGAAAACACTTAGGTTCTTTCAACATTATTTTCTCTGAGCCCCAATGAATAAGTTGAGTAAATCTAGACATATGGGAAATGTAAAAAAGCACAAAATTATTTTGATGTCAAGTTTATTGCTCTTTTTCAACTCTCAAATGATGGAGAACTCTGCTTGAAATCTGATTCCATTTCTTAAATATAACTTGTTCATTAACAGAAACAGCTGCGTTGATCCAACTCCTGTTCATAAACCAGACCAACGGTACAACTTGCACTTGACCTATAAACCCAAACAGTTGACAGTATAGGCCTTGACCGTCAAAAAAACATCAGCTGAACTATTGTACATTTATACTAGGCTACAGATTTTCCCAAAAGACGAAGTTACAGTTAAATAATATAGTATATAAAATGACTCATATATTTAAGGACACATAATACATAAACCATATATTACACGACCCGTTCATTAAATGACTCCCAATAGAACCATCCCAATAGAACATTCCCATTAGATCAATAGCAATAGAGCAATCCCAAATAATGCTTAACTTGATGCATTCTTTATTAACAAAGGCTAAACCAATTGCTAGATATATTAATTAAGGCTTAACAGGTTGGAAAATATAATGACTTGACAGTGTGTCAAATATATTAATTAAGGCTTAACAGGTTGGAAAATATAATGACTTGACAGTGTGTCAAATATATTAACTAAGGCTTTACAGGGTACAATATTGTTTAACAAAGACAAAAAATTGTGCAATATGTATTAACTAAGGTTTAATCGGGTATAATATATGGTTATATTTTTTATCTGTTCACTGAAGAAGACGATCTGTAAAAACAACCATTTCTTTTTTTTCGTCCTAAATTGCAATCCTTCCTCAATTTTCTTCTTAATTATCTTTTTAGACAGTTTGTGTCAGTCTCCACGATATTATCCATGTATTAAAAAGCATTCACTTTAAAAGTCAGAGATGTTTCCGAGATGCATGTGAGACTCCATTTAAACCAACCTACAATAAACAATATACACTAAAATTATACATATCACTAAAAAAATACTTAATGAAAAGTTAGTTTTAAAATTTAAAAAAAACACCAAAAGCCCGCATCACATCGAAACAGACAGGCGTAGACAGAGCCACATCTAAACAGACAGGCGTAGACAGCTCTCGACGTTAGACCCTATAAGCGCATTGTACACCCAGCAGGTCTACGTGAGATTTTTGGGGCTCGTTTCGTTGTTGTTTTTTCTCTTAGTCCCGTGTAGCCCGTCCGTCCCCCCAGGGCCATCGGTGCCGGCCCGGGATGGCGCGGGACGTGTTTCACGTTTCCGACGATGACAAAGATGACATGCCGGGACATCGGATTCGGAAAGATTCACCGTGGCCCGTGTCAGGTTTAACAAGACTTCGCCTAGAAGCTCTCAGCCTTGCTCAGAGTAGCCCGAGTCATGCCCCGCTGGCCTAAAAAACCGAAGGAAAGGACGGTCTACCTGTTATAGTGAGACACAGGGCGCATGGCGCGCTTTCGCCGCTTCTCCGAAAGCAGCACTGTGTCATCATATAATATGCTGTCGCCGCCTGTGAAGGGTGAGATCTTTATGCGATGTCATCTACATCTCTAAATAATCACCTTCGGAGGCGTCACCCCGGGATGGTATGTTGAGGTGGAGAGTATATCACTTTGAGATTTAAATTTTAAAAGTTGCATGAGGCTAAAAGAAAATTGCAAATTTTCTTGAAGATAAATTAAAGACACAACCTACTGGGCAATACGTATATCAGCTTAGACTGTGCAATACGTATATCAGCTTAGACTGTGCAATACGTATATCAGCTTAGACTGTGCAATACGTATATCAGCTTAGACTGTGCAATACGTATATCAGCTTAGACTGTGCAATACGTATATCAGCTTAGACTGTGCAATACGTATATCAGCTTAGACTGTGCAATACGTATATCAGCTTAGACTGTGCAATACGTATATCAGCTTAGACTGTGCAATACGTATATCAGCTTAGACTGTGCAATACGTATATCAGCTTAGACTGTGCAATACGTATATCAGCTTAGACTGTGCAATACGTATTTTGCCCCCGACCTTTGCCCAGACTTTAATATCTAGGCTGAGGTTATTGCTAATTAAATTAACCAATTATAAGAATTTTGGACTGCGACAAAACTAAAACGTAGATAAATTAGACACAAAAATTATCACTTATATATATTAAGCTTCTGGTGTGACTCGTGGACTGCTTCCTGATAATCGAATTTGGTATTGATAGTAAATTACAAATATTTCTATATGTTTGAAAGAAAGTAAGGTTCAATAATGAGTTCAATAGCGCGCAAATTATAGTTCCCGATAACTGCGCTAAATCAGATTTTTTTATATAACGCAACTGCGTTTGGCGCGTAATATTTTATTGTCGGAAAATGAAATCATCTCAATTTAAGTACGGTGTAAACAATATTCGGTTTAAAAGTGGCTGGGATATATGAATATTTAATATAGTCTATGGGCGTGCAATAAAAAGTGTGCAGTGACGTATCATGGAGGGAATGGGTATAGAACAAAATGTGATTCTTAAATGTGCATTACTTGATTTCATGTTTTGTCTAGTAACTTTAGTAAATGGGAAGTTCACGCATTGCAGTCGCATATGTTTTGCGGGCTATATCTAGTAGATGGGAAGTTCACGCATTGCAGTCGCCAATGTTTGGCGGGCTAAATCTAGTGTGTAAAAAAAAAACAATAATAAACTTTAACTTCAGTAATAGGCCTTGGTGTTTAAACACTGGGAAAAATTTACTCGTATTTGCTGGCATCTAAGATGACAGGTTGTAGACAACACTGAGTTGACAGGTCACTGACATCACTACGTCGTTAATAGGTTGTTGACATCACTGAGTTGGCAGGTCGCTGAGATCATTGAGTTGTTGACAGGTGGCTGACATCACTGAGTTGACAGGTCTCTGACATCACTGTGTTGACAGGTCTCTGACATCACTGAGTTGACAGGTCTCTGACATCACTGTGTTGACAGGTCGCTGACATCACTGAGTTGACAGGTTGCTAACATCACTGAGTTGTCAGGTCTCTGACATCGCTGAGTTGACAGGTCTCTGACATCACTGAGTTGACAGGTCTCTGACATCACAGAGTTGACAGGTCTCTGACATCACTGAGTTGACAGGTCTCTGACATTACTGAGTTGACAGGTCTCTGACATCACTGAGTTGACAGGTTGATGACATCACTGAGTTGACAGGCTGCTGACATCTCTGAGTTGACATTACCAATTGTAATCTGTGTTGCCATAAAGAAAGCTTATTTTCTTTTATTTGCATAAAATGATTTTGTGTCTCTTTAATCAGTTTAACTATTTTACAGTGATGTACGTCAAATATCGTCAAATAACTTCAAATAACGTCAAATAACGTCAAATAACTTCAAATAACGTAAATAACGTCAAATAACGTCAATAACGTCAAATAATGTCAATATCGTCAAATAATGTCAATATCGTCAAATAATGTCAATATCGTCAAATAATGTCAATATCGTCAAATAATGTCAATATCGTCAAATAATGTCAATATCGTCAAATAACTTCAAATAACGTAAATAATGTCAAATGATGTCAGCTAAAGTTGTTAAACATCATTTCTTTCAAATGTTCCTTGAGTTGAAGTTAAACCGTTAACTATTTTCAGCAACTCTCTTCCTAGGTCATCATGACCTTTCAAATCTTTAGGTCACAAAACTCCTATTTAAATCAGTAGGTCATCAGAAACATATCTATTTCTGTAGGTCATTAGAAGCCTACCTAATCCTGTAGGTCATCAGAAACCTACCTAGCTTTGTAGGTCATTAGAAACCTACCTAACTCTGTAGGTCATCAGAAACCTACCTAAATCTGTAGGTCATCAGAAACCTACCTAAATCTGTAGGGCATCAGAAACCTACCTAAATCTGTAGGGCATCAGAAACGTACCAAAATCTGTAGGTAATGCAGATCTTAACAAAGGAATGAGACAAAGATTTGAACCTGACCGTGACGTCACTGAAGCCAAGTTTATTATATTGGCTTAAAGTGTCCCAGCTAACCCTAACCCTTACCAGCAGTAAGTTGTTTCAACGTGTATCAGAACATCTGCTATGGATGCTTTCTTCGAATGGCCATCTAGAACAGCGACTCTCAACCTGTTTGTCGCCACCTCTTTGGAGGGTCAAATAACCCTTACACAGTAGTCGCCTAAGAGCATCAGAAAACACATAGTTATGAAGCAGGAACGAAAATAATTTTATGGTTGGGGGTTACCACAACATGAGGAACTGTATTAAAGGGCCGCAACATTAGGAAGGTTGAGAACCACTGATCTAAAACATCTGCCGCAGATGCTATCTTCTTCCAATTACTATCAATATTTAATTGAGAATCAACAGCTCTTATCAACATCACCTATCAACATCACATATCAACAGCACATATCAACAGCAAATATGAACAGCACACATCAACAGCACGTATCAACAGCACATATCAACAGCACGTATCAAAAGCACATATAAACAGCACATATCCACAGCACACATCAACGGTACGCATCAACAGCACATATCAACAGCACATATAAACAGCACATATCCACAGCACACATCAACAGCACGTATCAACAGCACGTATCAAAAGCACATATAAACTGCACATATCCACAGCACACATCAACAGCACGAATCAACAGCACATATCAACAAATCGTCCCCCTGATAGCATCAACAACAACAAACTTGGAAAAAAATACATAAGTCAAATACTTTTTATAAGATTTCGTCGAAATATAATATTCACGGATCCGACCCTGCTGTATGCAATCATTTCCAGTGTCGTAACGAGCCGTGATGTTTGGCAGAGGGTGGTGAGGAATGACGAGCAGCTCATTATACGCGGGTGAAATTCAAAGGAGTGAAATAAGATGGAGCGAGGCCTAAATAAGTTTCGAAAGATGCATGATCTCCCCGTTTTATGACCTTTTAACTTCACCGCTAGATTACCCCCAGGTCTCTCGTTATGAGAGCGCGCGTTGTTTTTGTTGTTTCTTAGGGCCACCTTTTTTGCATATGGCTGACAGGGCCCGGGTGATGGATACTGTCACCAATAACTACGAATATTTTATTTGTGACCTAGACTGGGGACGTAAGAACGAACGGAAGCTGTGATCAACTTTTTTAAAATAGTTATTTGTCTATCGTCTTAGAGCAGCGGTTTTCAACCTGTGGGTCGCGACGCCTTTGGTCCAACGACCCTTACACAGGGGTCAACTAAGACCATATGAAAACATGTTATGAAGTAGCAACGAAAATAACGTTATGGTTTTGGGTCCCAACAACATGAGGAACTGTATTAGAGGATCGCGGCATGAGGAAGGCTGAGAAGCACTGTCTTAGAGAAAGGGCCGTGGTTTAAAAGATATAACTCGGCTCTGCAGGTAACAGAATTTTGAAAGCGAATTTTTGTGTGAATTTCTCTCGGGCTGTTGTGTCACGTCCAGGGATTGAAATGTGTCTTAGATGAAAAATTAGATAAATTAAATCAGTGGCTTAGGAAGAGGGCTTAGAGAAGGCGGTCCGTGTAGCTTTATATTATATAAAATAAGGGTGGCATTTTCGGCCAAAGGCAGTGCTTGTATTGGGGAAGGGGTGTCTCAACCTTAGCCCACCCCAGGCGTTAACAACGTAGCCCACCCCCCGGCCAACGCCACCAACCTTAGCCCCCCAGGGAGGCTGGGTGAGGTGGGCTGAGGTCGGGGAGGTGGGCTAAGCTGGGGTCAGGGTGGGGTGAGATGGGGAGCTGGGGATAGGAGCATTATCAGTCAAATTTATTTGTATCCTCCCGACCGAAAAACTCCCTGGGCGGTGAAGGGTGGTAACGCCACACCATTTCCCTCGGAGTGGAAGCAAACCCGCCTAAACCCTCGGGAGAGCCGGTGGCGAACGCTTTAAACGCAGCGTTTTCGCAGTAGTATCCAAACTAAAATGAAAAATAATAAAAAATGTAAAAATATGACTGCATGGGGTTTCCTTGTCACCTACCTGTCAATTAATTTAGGAGTTAATTTATCTATTTTGAAATGTAATGCGAAAAACTGAAAAGGACAGTTATATGTTATTTGTTAGCAGATATTTAAAATAACAAAAATAACTGAATCATTAATATTAATTAACCCCCCCCCCCCCCCAAAATAAAATCTTTAGATCTATTATCAATATAAAAATTATTTAAATAACAAATTCTGTTATGGAATTTTCCCTTGACTTAATCGGCTACTTAATCTACTTTTCGCAGCCTCCACAATGGTATCCTTGGTACTAATCAAGCATTTTCGCAGCCAGACATATTACAGAAAGACTATCTGAAGCTCGCGATGACCGACTCTTACAATCTCGTCTGCCATCATTTATAAGTTTAAATATGAACATACGCATAGGGTAAATCCGTTTTATGGACGTCATACGTCTGCGATGGAATTGTAACTTAAAAAGGTGTCGGCAAAGTGTGGCTGCTTATAGACACGTTGACCGTACGTCCGCGGGAAATATCCAACGATACGCGAAAGGAATGAAGCCCCTACCCCCACCCCCGAACAAAAGTATTATGTAATGTGCGATGAAGTGGGGTAGCTAGGCTAGTGCCCCCCACCCAACCCCCTTTCAGGGCAAACAAACATTTTTGCCAACATCCTTTCAGGCGAAAAAAACTCTGCAGTTGGCCGAGAATGCCACCCCTCCATAAACAGAAACAGAAAGGTGTCATCCTTGGCTGGTATAATATATAATGGAGTTAACTCCAGGGTTAAACAGAGACTTTAACATTTCTGAAGATACACACCATTCAATCCTACCATCATAAACACCACCTTCCCCCCCCCCCAACACTATTTCCTCCCTTAAGTCTATTTATAAAAAGTGTTTTTAAAAAAAATAGATTAGACCGAAATTCTTCGCTCAGAAAAATATTTTTGAATATAATTTAAAGGTGTCGCTATAATATATTGCACGTGGAACGTCAGAACCATGTATGAAACAGGGAAAGCAGCGCAGGTGGCAGCAGAAATGAGAACATACAAACTTACACTGCTGATAATCTGTGAAACAAGATGGATACAAGCTGGACAAATAACTCTGGCCTCTGGAGAAATGTTACTATACTCTGGGCATGAGGAGGAAAATGCTCCGCACACGCAAAGAGTCGCTCTAATGTTGTCAATGATGGCACAGGATGCATTGATTGGATGGGAAGCCCATGGCACAGGATGCATTGATTGGATAGGAAGCCCATGGCACAGGATGCATTGATTGGATGGGAAGCACATGGCACAGGATTCATTGATTGGATGGGAAGCACATGGCACAGGATGCATTGATTGGATGGGAAGCACATGGCACAGGATTCATTGATTCAGGGCCGACCCTAACAATTGCGGGGCCCTATGCGAAACGGACTGCGCGGGGCCCATTCTGGGTAGAGGATAAGGATAATAAGTGAAAATTAAGATTTTGTATTAGAAAATAAATTCGGGGCGCGGCCTATGAAAGTGCGGGGCCCATTGCTGCCGCATAGGTTGCAATGGCCTAAGGCCGGGCCTGCATTGATTGGATGGGAAGCCCATGGCACAGGATGCATTGATTAGATGGGAAGCCCATGGACCAAGAATAATAACAGCAACCTTCCGAACCAAGAAAAAGAAAGTAAAGATGAACATAATACAGTGTTACGCACTCACCAACGACAGTAAATAAGACGAGAAAGAAACATTCTACAATAGACTACAAACAATAATAGAAAAATTCCCAAATAGAGACCTGAACATTTTAATTGGAGACAGTGGATATGAGGATATCATGGGACGCCATGGTGTAGGAGAGAGGAATGAGAACGGAGAAAAACTAGCAGACTTTCGGACAACAAAACGCAAAACCAAATAGATCACATATGTATTAACAAAAAATTTAGAAAGTCTCTACACGATGTACGAGCAAAAAGAGGAGCAGATGTCGCATCCAACTATCATCTTGTTTGGGCAAGACTCACGTTAATGTTGAAGAAGAACTGGGAACCGCAAACTGATGTAGCACTTTTCGCAAATGAGCAGAAAAGAGAGGAATTCAGTGCTACCTTAAGGAATAAGTTCCAAGCACTGGAAGACCAAACAGAAGAGGACCAAGTAGAACATAAATGGCAAAATATAAAGTCGTCTGTAACATCCACTTGCCAAGAAGTTTTAGGATCAGTGAAGCAGAAACACAAAGACTGGCTCTCACTCAACACACTGCAAAAAATAAAAGAAAGAAAAGAAATGAAAAGTGTAGTTAACAGCAGCCGCACCAGGGCGGAGAAAACGAAAGCGCAAGAGAAATATAAAGAAGCAAACCAAAAGGTAAAAAACAGCATAAAAAATATAAAAATGCCTACATAGATGGCCTATCATCAACAGCAGAAGAAGCAGCCAGGAAGGGAAACCTGAAAGAACTCTACGATATAACAAGAAAGCTGTCAGGGAGATACAAAAGGCCGGAGAGACATGTCAAAGATAGAGAAGATCAATAACAGAAAGGAAAGAGCAACAAAAAAGATGAGTGGAATACTTTAAAGAACTATTAAACAGACCCCCACCCACATACACACCAGACATACAACCAGCAAATGAAGACTTACAAATAGAAGAAAGCGCACCAAATAATGAAGAAATAGCTCTGGCCCTCAAGCAGCTCAAAGTAGGGAAAGCACCAGGACCGGACAACATCACAGCAGAGATGATGAGAGCTGATATAAATACAATAGTCAACATGCTTCACCCTCTGTTTGAAAAGATATGGGAAGAAGAGAGAGTTCCAAAAGATTGGGAAGAAGGATACCTCATCAAGAAAGGGGAACTCAGCAATTGTGCAAACTACAGAGGAATCACGCTGCTGTCTGTACCAGGAAAGGTCTTTAATATAATTATTTTGAATAGAATGAAAGACCAGGCCGACATGCAGCTACGAGATCAATAGGCTGGATTCCGCCAAAACAGATCATGCACAGATCAAATTGCAGCACTGAGAATAATTGTAGAACAGTCCATCGAATGGAACTCTCCCTTATATATATAAATTTTATAGACTACGAAAAGGCCTTTGATAGCCTGGACCGACAAACATTGTGGAAACTTCTTCGGCACTATGGAGTACCAGGGAAATTAGTCAGGATCATTCAGAGCTCTTATGAAGAAATGACATGCAGGGTGGTCCACGAAGGTAGACTCACAGATGCCTTTACAGTCAAAACAGGAGTCAGACAAGGATGCCTCTTGTCCCCATTTCTATTCATCCTTGCCATTGACTGGATAATGAACAAATCCAGAGACAAAAAAAGGAATGGATAAAGTGGACACTCTGGGAACATCTGAATGACCTAGACTTTGCAGACGACATTGCACTTCTGTCCCACAACCAGCAACAAATGCAGGAAAAGACAAAAGATGTAGCCACATTTTCATCACAGCTCGGACTCAATATAAATAAAAGAAAACGAAAATCATGAAGGTAAACTCATCCAACCAAGAGCAAGTGGAGTCCTTCAATTACTTAGGCAGCACCATAGACACAAACTGTGGATCCGACGCGGACGTGAGGTCTAGAATTGGAAAAGCTAGACCAGCATTTGTGTTATTAAAGAAAATATGGGAGTCAAAGCAGCTGAAACTTCAAACCAAAGTCAGAATCTTTAACACAAATGTCAAAACAGACCTACTTTATGGAGCAGAAACATGGAAAACAACAGCGAGCATTACGCAGAAAGTGCACACATTCATAAACACATGCCTTAGAAAGATCCTTAACATCAAATGGCCAAATATCA
This sequence comes from Omphiscola glabra, assembly GCA_964017045.1. Lineage (NCBI taxonomy): Eukaryota > Metazoa > Mollusca > Gastropoda > Lymnaeidae > Omphiscola > Omphiscola glabra. The sequence continues at coordinate 545,938 of OZ024799.1, forward strand.
TCACCAACAAAGATCTATTAGAAAGGACATAACAGGTGCCCATCGATGAATACATCATGAAAAAAAGATGGAGGTGGATTGAGCATACTCTCAGAAAACTACCAGATAGCACCACCAGACAATGTCTAACATTGGATTCACAGGGGAAAAGAAAGAGAGGAAGACCTAAGAATACATGGAGACGCGAGCTGGAGACAGACACGCAAAATATGGGATACCATTGGAAACAATTGTAAAGGAAAGCACAGGACCGGGATGAGTGGAAAATTCTTGTGGCGGCCTATGTCCCAGACGGGGTAAAAAGGCATAAGAAGAAGAAGAAGAGCTATAATATATTGAATATATTAATTGTACTTGCAATATGTCTTAGACTCTGGCGGAAGTAGTAGATGCATAATCCAATTAATATATATATATTTTTGTTTAGAGATATCTATGTAATTTCTCTTGGCATCGTTATATCATTTATTATTACAACGTATGTCATGTACACCTCCAGGCGGGCCAGACGCATCATAAGTCATTCATGTTGTCATCTTATGTCATTCTTGTTTTCATCTATCATTTATGCTGTCACCATATGTCATTCATGTTGTCATCGTCTGTCATTCATGTTGTTATTGTATTTCATTCATGTTGTCATCTTATATCATTTATGCTGTCATCTTATGTCGTTTATGTTGTCATATTGTGTCATTGATGTCGTCATTGTATGTCATTTATGTTGTCATCGTATGTCATGTCATTCATGTTGTCATCGTATGTCATTCATGTTGTCATCGTATGTCATTCATATTTCATCTTATATCATTTGTGCTGTCACCATATGTCCTTCATGTTACCATCGTATGTCATTCATGTTGTTATCGTATGTCATTCATGTTGTCATCTTATATCATTTATGCTGTCATCTTATGTCGTTTATGTTGTCATATTGTGTCATTCATGTCGTCATCGTATGTCATTCATGTTGTCATCGAATGTCATGTCATTCATGTTGTCATCGTATGTCATTCATGTTGTCATCGTATGTCATTCATGTTGTCATCGTATGTCATTCATGTTGTCATCGTATGTCATTCATGTTGTCATCGTATGTCATTCATGTTGTCATCATATGTCATTTATGTTTGCCTAGCTTGTCATTTATATTGGCATCGCAGGATTCTGAGCTATGGTTGGAGGTAAAAATACAAAACAATATATTTCATTAACTGCGACGCATTATTGGAGGATTTCGTTTTCTTCTTTTGACATCGCCAGTAGCACTTGGTCTGGTGTGTGCCTCGGTCCAGCCAGTAGCACTTGGTCTGGTGTGTGCCTCGGTCCAGCCAGTAGCACTTGGACTGGTGTGTGCCTCGGTCCAGCCAGTAGCACTTGGACTGGTGTGTGCCTCGGTCCAGCCAGTAGCACTTGGACTGGTGTGTGCCTCGGTCCAGCCAACGTCTCGAGTGTGATAGACTTCTTGCCTTAATTGATAACCTAGGCTGACCGTTGTCAAGGATGATCGCTGCTTAATCATCCAAGCACAGAAGTGGGAGGAGGGGGGAGAGGACAAAGTCGGAGAACGGGGTACGTACACCTCCAGCAACACTCAATGCTATATTGTGGGGACACAGATACCATTAATGTTATATGGTTGGGACACGGAAAGCATCAATGCTTATGGTGGGGACACAGATACCATCAATGCCGTATGGTAAGGACACAGAGACCATCAATGCTATAAAGTGGGGACTATAGACGTGTGACTGCCATGACATAACACACAGGAATTAACAGAGACGTGTCACTGACACAACACATGTCATCTGTCTTGTTGTTGTTCTTCTTACCTGTTCTAAACATCACAATGCACTTTATTTTTAATTCGGGGGGGGGGGGGGCAAATTGGTTATGGCCGACGATGGTTTGTAGCAGATACAAACCTTATCTAGGGGAAGTTAATGATCTAATAGAACTTCATGCTTTTTGTTCCAGCCCAACCGGAGATCAGGAAGTGGGTCATCGCCATTTTGTAAGAACTTTATACAAATATCAACGCGGAAAGTTTGTTAGATAAATGTATTATAGTGAGGATTGTTTTAAAATATAAAGATATTTATAAATGAATAAATAACAACGTATCTGGTCAATTAAGATAAAAAATGTCTTTTTATTGTATACAGATGTTTTCTTATTGTCTACAGATGTCTGCTCTGTTATTAAAACTACTGATCCCAAAACGGAAGTGATGTCGACCATCTAATTTTCTGAAACTGCTCCCAAATTTTGACTACGTGGATAAGCATAAAAGATAACTGGATGATCTCTAGGACTTACATGAATTAAACCTTATTTACTACTTAGCTATGTGCAAGAATTCAGCTGTGGTGCCTTCTGGGAGCCTGTGATGATAGCGGTTGAATGTGGTACTCAAACCGCACCAAATTATGCGTTGTTTAAAACCCTGGCGTGACTTTTTTTTAAAATTACTTAAGAAACGCTTAGATCATACTCAACTTAATATTTCCGAAAAACTTTAAGTCAATCTTCATGTGCATGTTTACACCATTAACAGTTTGGATTTTCCATTCAATAACAGTCTCGATGTCTTTGTTACACATCAACCTCCCTTGACTACGTTAACAAGATTCCTTGGACTACGGTAACAACAGACTCCAACGACTACGTTAACAACAGCTTGCAACGACAACGATAACAACAGCTTCCAACGACAAAGTTAACAACAGACTCCCTAGACTACGTTAACAACAGACTCCCTAGACTACGTTAACAACAGACTCCCTAGACTACGTTAACAACAGACTCCCTAGACTACGTTGACAACAGACTCCCTAGACTACGTTAACAACAGACTCCCTAGACTACGTTAACAACAAACACCCCAGACCTCTTGTAAAACAGCCTTGGTGTCTTTGTTACACAACGGCATCCTTTGACTACGCTAACAGGCTCCCTGGCCTACGTACCACCACTGCAGTAACAACACTACCGCACACATCTCCCAGTCCACCGATCACTTGTAACGACACTGTAAATTACGGCTACAGTAACCATGCACCCCGTCGCTGGACAATGCCACTTGGCGGCCCGGCGATTGTCTTCGATCGCTGATCAATCTAGTCGGGCGCTTTTACTTAAATGGGCCGCCCCATTGGCACAAACACCCGCTCCCCTCTTCTTCGTGTTTATAATTCGTCAGTTCTCCGGCCAGGAGAATAGCAACCAGCATTTATTGAACTGCTACTCCCCTCCCAACACTCATGCCTAGATACACGACACTAGGAAAAAAAAAGAAAGAAAGAAAGAAAGAAAATGTCACTTGTTTTGTGTTTCAGTCTTAAAGCTAATAGCGAAATCGCAACAGGATAAACATGTTCAGAGAAAAGTCTACCCGTTATTGCGATTGTTGCCAGCCATTGTGCGACCGATTTTGAATGGAGCTCGCACAATGGAAGCGATTCTTCAGTGGCTTTCAGCTCAAAATGGCAAAAGCTCGTTAGACGGTACGGCTAGTGGAAAAGAACACAAACAAAATAAAAAAAAAACAAAAAACAACTAAACAAAATAACACACAAAAAACTGATTGCTTGGTGTATTGGTATCGCCCGGCGATATGGTTGTGTACAAACATGAGACCACTATGGTTGTGTCCATACAAGAGGTTACTATAGTTGTTTCCAAACAAGAGAACACTATGGTGGTGCCCAAACATGAGACCAGTATGGTGGTGTCAAAACAAGAGACCACTATGGTGGTGTCAAAACAAGAGAACACTATCGTGGTCCCCAAACAAGAGACCACTATGCTTGTGTCCAAACATGAGACCACTATGGTTGTGTCCATACAAGAGATCACTATGGTTGTGTCCAAACAAGAGAATACTATGGTTGTGTCCAAACAAGAGACCACTATGGTGGTGTCCAAGCAAGAGACCACTATGGTGGGGCCCAAACAAGAGACCACTAGGGTGCTGTCCATACATGAGACCACTATGGTGAGAAGATATACGCTTTTAAATCAAATTGCGGTAATACAAGAAACACACACACTCACACACACACACACAAGCACACTCAAAGGAGAGCAATTATTTTGAGGTATACAGAAAAACAAGATAAGAATGCCATGACTTTGAGCCTGCTGGTTTTAGACATAAGCTATAAGGCCAGACATGCCAGCAGAAAATAAAACTACGATAAATATGATGTAGGTAGTTTTCCAAATTGTATGCATTTGAATCAGACATTTCCAAGACACCACCTAGCGTCGCAATTTTGTCGCAAGAAACCACCTATAGCGTAGAAATGTTGTCCCAAGAAATTACCTAGCGTAGAAATGCTGCCACTTTAACTTTTTCGAAGAATATTGTCCGTCATTTTTTATATTATATGGTACCTTTTTTTTTTAAGATAACACGCGTTTTCTTTGGTGCCTTTAATGAGCTGGGTGGGGCGAGGATATCTTGTGCACGACAGGTTTTGTCATTCTTCCTGTAAAATATAAGCACTGGTGAATGCTGATACTGTTCAAATAATGGTATCTCTTTCGATCAGGCACTGGTGATACAGTACAACTAAAGGTCTGTCATTCTATCATGCAGTGGAGATACAGTCTGTCATTCTATCAGGCAGTAGTGATACAGCTCAAATAGTGGTCTGTCATTCTATCAGGCAGTAGTGATACAGCTCAAATAGTGGTCTGTCATTCTATCAGGCAGTAGTGATACAGCTCAAATAGTGGACTGTCATTCTATCAGGCAGTAGTGATAAAGCTCAAATAGTTGTGTGTCATTCTATCATGCAGTGGAGATACAGTCTGTCATTCTATCATGCAGTGGTGATACAGTCTGTCATTCTATCAGGCATTAGTGATACAGCTCAAATAGTGGTCTGTCAATCGGTTATTATGATTTTAAAATATCATATTTGAAATTTTTACCTGAGCATCAACCCCCTCGACCCATCTTAACCATCTACAACCAGCCGCATCCATCTAAAACCAGCCACTCCCTCACCTACAACCAGCCATTCCCCATCTACAACCAACCATCCATCACCTACAACCAGCCATCCCTAACCTACAACCAGCCATCCCACACCTACAACCAGCCATCCCACACCTACAACCAGCCATCCCACACCTACAACCAGCCATCCATCACCTACAACCAGCCATCCCACACCTACAACCAGCCATCCCACACCTACAACCAGCCATCCATCACCTACAACCAGCCATCCATCACCTACAACCAGCCATCCATCACCTACAACCAGCCATCCATCCCCTACAACCAGCCATCCCACACCTACAACCAGCCATCCCTCACCTACAACCAGTCATCACACACCTACAACCAGCAATCCCACACCTACAACCAGCCATCCCACACCTACAACCAGTCATCCCACACCTACAACCAGCCATCCCTCACCTACAACCAGTCATCACACACCTACAACCAGCCATTCCACACCTACAACCAGCCATCCACACCTACAACCAGCCATCCATCACCTACAACCAGTCATCCCTCACCTACAACCAGCCATCCCACACCTACAACCAGCCATCCATCACCTACAACCAGCCATCCCACACCTACAACCAGCCATCCCACACCTACAAGCAGCCATCCCACACCCACAACCAGCCATCCCTCACCTACAACCAGCCATCACACACCTACAACCAGCCATCCCTCACCTACAACCAGTCATCCCTCACCTACAACCAGCCATCACACACCTACAACCAGCCATCACACACCTACAACCAGCCATCACACACCTAAAACCAGCCATCCCTCACCTACAACCAGTCATCACACACCTACAAACAGCCATCCCGTACCTACAACCAGCCATCCCACACCTACAACCGGTCATCCCACACCTACAACCAGCCATCCCTCACCTACAACCAGTCATCACACACCTACAACCAGCCATCCCACACCTACAACCAGCCATCCACACCTACAACCAGCCATCCATCACCTACAACCAGCCATCCCACACCTACAACCACACATCCCACACCTACAACCAGCCATCCCACACCTACAACCAGCCATCCATCACCTACAACCAGCCATCCCACACCTACAACCAGCCATCCCACACCTACAAGCAGCCATCCCACACCTACAACCAGCCATCCCTCACCTACAACCAGCCATCACACACCTACAACCAGCCATCCCTCACCTACAACCAGTCATCCCTCACCTACAACCAGCCATCACACACCTACAACCAGCCATCACACACCTACAACCAGCCATCACACACCTACAACCAGCCATCACACACCTACAACCAGTCATCCCTCACCTACAACCAGCCATCACACACCTACAACCAGCCATCACACACATACAACCAGTCATCCCTCACCTACAACCAGCCATCCCACACCTACAACAAGCCATCCCACACCTACAACCAGCCATCCCACACCTACAACAAGCCATCCATCACCTACAACCCGTCATCCCACAACTACAACCAGCCATCCCTCACCTACAACCAGCCATCCATCACCTACAACCAGCCATCCCTCACCTACAACCAGCCATCCCTCATCTACAACCAGCCATCCATCACCTACAACCAGTCATCCCACACCTACAACCAGCCATCCCACACCTACAACCAGCCATCCCACAAATACAACCAGCCATCCATCACCTACAACCAGCCATCCATCACCTACAACAAGCCATCCATCACCTACAACCAGCCATCCCACACTTACAACCAGCCATCTTACACCTACAACAAGCCATCCCTCACCTACAACCAGTCATCCCACACCTACAACCAGCCATCCCTCACCTACAACCAGCCATCCATCACCTACAACCAGTCATCCCACACCTACAACCAGCCATCCCTCACCTACAACGAGCCATCCATCACCTACAACCAGCCATCCATCACCTACAACCAGCCATCCATCACCTACAACCAGCCATCCATCACCTACAACCAGCCATCCATCACCTACAACCAGCCATCCCACACCTACAACCAGCCATCCCACACCTACAACCAGCCATCCCTCACCTACAACCAGCCATCCCACACCTAAAACCAGCCATCCCTCACCTACAACCATCCATCCATCACCTACAACCAGTCATCCCACACCTACAACCAGCCATCCATCACCTACAACCAGCCATCGCACACCTACAACCAGCCATCCATCACCTACAACCAGCCATCCCACACCTACAACCAGCCATCCCACACCTACAACCAGCCATCCATCACCTACAACCAGCCATCCATCACCTACAACCAGCCATCACACACCTACAACCAGCCATCCCACACCTACAACCAGCCATCCATCACCTACAACCAGCCATCCCACACCTACAACCAGCCATCCCACACCTACAACCAGCCATTACACACCTACAACCAGCCATCCATCACCTACAACCAGCCATCCCACACCTACAACCAGCCATCCCTCACCTACAACCAGCCATCCCTCACCTACAACCAGCCATCCATCACCTACAACCAGCCATCCCTCACCTACAACCAGCCATCCCACAACTACAACCAGCCATCTCTCACCTACAACCAGCCATCCCACAACTACAACCAGCCATCCCTCACCTACAACCAGCCATCCCACACCTACAACCAGCCATCCCACACCAACAACCTGCCATCCCACACCTACAACCAGCCATCCCACACCTACAACCAGCCATCCTACACCTACAACCAGCCATCCCACACCTACAACCAGCCATCCCACTCCTACAACCAGTCATCCTACACCTACAACCAGCCATCACACACCTACAACCAGCCATCCATCACCTACAACCATCCATCCCACACCTACAACCAGCCATCCATCACCTACAACCAGCCATCCCAATCCTACAAACAGTCATCCCACACCTACAACCAGCCATCCCACACCTACAACCAGCCATCCCACTCCTACAACCAGTCATCCTACACCTACAACAAGCCATCACACACCTACAACCAGCCATCCATCACCTACAACCAGCCATCCCACACCTACAACCAGCCATCCCACACTTACAACCAGCCATCCCACACCTACAACCAGCCATCTCACACCTACAACCAGCCATCCATCACCTACAACCAGCCACCCCACACCTACAACCAGCCATCCCACACCTACAACCAGCCATCCCACACCTACAACCAGCCATCCCACACCTACAACCAGCCATCCCACACCTACAACCCGCCATCCCTCACCTACAACCAGCCATCCATCACCTAAAACCAGCCATCCCACACCTACAACCAGCCATCACTCACCTACAACCTGCAATCCCTCACCTACAACCAGCCATCCCACACCTACAACAAGCCATCCCACACCTACAACCTGCCATCCCACACCTACAAACAGCCATCCCACACCTACAACCAGCCATCCCACACCTACAACCAGCCATCCCACACCTACAACCAGCCATCACTCACCTACAACCAGCCATCCATCACCTACAATCAGCCATCCCACACCTACAACCAGCCATACCACACCTACAACCAGCCATCCCACACCTACAACCAGCCATCCTACACCTACAACCAGCCATCCCTCACCTACAACCAGCCATCCCACACCTACAACCAGCCATCCCACACCTGCAACCAGCCATCCTACACCTACAACCAGCCAACCCACACCTACAACCAGCCATCCCACACCTACAAACAGCCATCCCACACCTACAACCAGCCATCCTACACCTACAACCAGCCATCCATCACCTACAACCAGTCATCCCTCACCTACAACCAGCCATCCATCACCTACAACCAGCCATCCCACACCTACAACAAGCCATCCCACACCTACAACCAGCCATCCACACCTACAACCAGCCATCCCACATCTACAACCAGCCATCCCACACCTACAACCAGCCATCCATCACCTACAACCAGCCATCCATCACCTACAACCAGCCATCCCACACCTACAACCAGCCATCCCACACCTACAACCAGCCATCCACACCTACAACCAGCCATCCCACACCTACAACCAGCCATCCCTCACCTACAACCAGCCATCCATCACCTACAACCAGCCATCCCACACCTACAACCAGCCATCCATCACCAACAACCAGCCATCCATCACCTACAACCAGCCATCCATCACCTGCAACCAGCCATCCATCACCTACAACCAGCCATCCCACACCTACAACCAGTCATCACACACCTACAACCAGCCATCCCACACCTACAACCAGCCATCCCACACCTACAACCAGTCATCCCACACCTACAACCAGCCATCCCTCACTTACAACCAGTCATCACATACCTACAACCAGCCATCCCACACCTACAACCAGCCATCCACACCTACAACCAGCCATCCATCACCTACAACCAGCCATCCCACACCTACAACCAGCCATCCCACACCTACAACCAGCCATCCCACACCTACAACCAGCCATCCATCACCTACAACAAGCCATCCCACACCTACAACCAGCCATCCCACACCTACAAGCAGCAATCCCACACCTACAACCAGCCATCCCTCACCTACAACCAGCCATCCATCACCTAAAACCAGAAATCCCACACCTACAACCAGCCATCCATCACCTACAACCAGCCATCCATCACCTACAACCAGCCATCCCACACCTACAACCAGCCATCCCACACCTACAACCAGCCATCCCACTCCTACAACCAGTCATCCTACACCTACAACCAGCCATCACACACCTACAACCAGCCATCCATCACCTACAACCAGCCATCCCACACCTACAACCAGCATTCCCACACCTACAACCAGCCATCCCACACCTACAACCAGCCATCCATCACCTACAACCAGCCATCCCACACCTACAACCAGCCATCCCACACCTACAACCAGCCATCCCACACCTACAACCAGCCATCCCACACCTACAACCAGCCATCCCACACCTACAACACGCCATCCCTCACCTACAACCAGCCATCCATCACCTACAATCAGCCATCCCACACCTACAACCAGCCATCCATCACCTAAAACCAGCCATCCCACACCTACAACCAGCCATCCCACACCTACAACCTGCAATCCCTCACCTACAACCAGCCATCCCACACCTACAACAAGCCATCCCACACCTACAACCAGCCATCCCACACCTACAACCAGCCATCCCACACCTACAACCAGCCATCCCACACCTACAACCAGCCATCCCACACCTACAACCAGCCATCCCACACCTACAACCAGCCATCCCTCACCTACAACCAGCCATCCATCACCTACAATCAGCCATCCCACACCTACAACGAGCCATCCCACACCTACAACCAGCCATCCCACACCTACAACCAGCCATCCTACACCTACAACCAGCCATCCCTTACCTACAACCAGCCATCCCACACCTACAACCAGCCATCCCACACCTACAACCAGCCATCCTACACCTACAACCAGCCATCCCACACCTACAACCAGCCATCCCACACCTACAACCAGCCATCCCACACCTACAACCAGCCATCCTACACCTACAACCAGCCATCCATCACCTACAACCAGTCATCCCTCACCTACAACCAGCCATCCATCACCTACAACCAGCCATCCCACACCTACAACAAGCCATCCCACACCTACAACCAGCCATCCCACACCTACAACCAGCCATCCCACACCTACAACCAGCCATCCCACACCTACAACCAGCCATCCATCACCTACAAATAGCCATCCATCACCTACAACCAGCCATCCCACACCTACAACCAGCCATCCCACACCTACAACCAGCCATCCCTCACCTACAACCAGCCATCCATCACCTACAACCAGCCATCCCAAACCTACAACAAGCCATCCATCACCTACAACCAGCCATCCATCACCTACAACCAGCAATCCCACACCTACAACCAGCCATCCCACACCTACAACCAGCCATCCCTCACCTACAACCAGCCATCCATCACCTACAACCAGCCATCCCACACCTACAACCAGCCATCCATCACCTACAACCAGCCATCACACACCTACAACCAGCCATCCCACACCTACAACCAGCCATCCCTCACCTACAACCAGCCATCCATCACCTACAACCAGCCATCCCACACCTACAACAAGCCATCCATCACCTACAACCAGCCATCCATCACCTACAACCAGCCATTCCACACCTACAACCAGCCATCCATCACCTACAACCAGCCATCCATCACCTACAACCAGCCATCCATCACCTACAACCAGCCATCCATCACCTACAACCAGCCATCCCTCACCTACAACCAGCCATCCATCACCTACAACCAGCCATCCATCACCTACAACCAGCCATCCATCACCTACAACCAGCCATCCCACACTTACAACCAGCCATCCATCACTTACAACCAGCCATCCCACACCTACAACCATCCATCCATCACCTACAACCAGCCATCCCTCACCTACAACCAGCCATCCATCACCTACAACCAGCCATCCCACACCTACAACCAGCAATCCATCACCTACAACCAGCCATCCATCACCTACAACCAGCCATCCCACACCTACAACCAGCCATCCATCACCTACAACCAGCCACCCCAAACCTACAACCAGCCATCCCTCACCTACAACCAGCCATCCATCACCTACAACCAGCCATCCATCACCTACAACCATCCATCCCACACCTACAACCAGCCATCCATCACCTACAACCAGAGATCCCAATCCTACAAACAGTCATCCCACACCTACAACCAGCCATCCCACACCTACAACCAGCCATCCCACTCCTACAACCAGTCATCCTACACCTACAACAAGCCATCACACACCTACAACCAGCCATCCATCACCTACAACCAGCCATCCCACACCTACAACCAGCCATCCCACACTTACAACCAGCCATCCCACACCTACAACCAGCCATCTCACACCTACAACCAGCCATCCATCACCTACAACCAGCCACCCCACACCTACAACCAGCCATCCCACACCTACAACCAGCCATCCCACACCTACAACCAGCCATCCCACACCTACAACCAGCCATCCCACACCTACAACCCGCCATCCCTCACCTACAACCAGCCATCCATCACCTACAATCAGCCATCCCACACCTACAACCAGCCATCCATCACCTAAAACCAGCCATCCCACACCTACAACCAGCCATCACTCACCTACAACCTGCAATCCCTCACCTACAACCAGCCATCCCACACCTACAACAAGCCATCCCACACCTACAACCTGCCATCCCACACCTACAACCAGCCATCCCACACCTACAACCAGCCATCCCACACCTACAACCAGCCATCCCACACCTACAACCAGCCATCACTCACCTACAACCAGCCATCCATCACCTACAATCAGCCATCCCACACCTACAACCAGCCATACCACACTTACAACCAGCCATCCCACACCTACAACCAGCCATCCTACACCTACAACCAGCCATCCCTCACCTACAACCAGCCATCCCACACCTACAACCAGCCATCCCACACCTGCAACCAGCCATCCTACACCTACAACCAGCCAACCCACACCTACAACCAGCCATCCCACACCTACAAACAGCCATCCCACACCTACAACCAGCCATCCTACACCTACAACCAGCCATCCATCACCTACAACCAGTCATCCCTCACCTACAACCAGTCATCCATCACCTACAACCAGCCATCCCACACCTACAACAAGCCATCCCACACCTACAACCAGCCATCCACACCTACAACCAGCCATCCCACATCTACAACCAGCCATCCCACACCTACAACCAGCCATCAATCACCTACAACCAGCCATCCATCACCTACAACCAGCCATCCCACACCTACAACCAGCCATCCCACACCTACAACCAGCCATCCACACCTACAACCAGCCATCCCACACCTACAACCAGCCATCCCTCACCTACAACCAGCCATCCATCACCTACAACCAGCCATCCCACACCTACAACCAGCCATCCATCACCAACAACCAGCCATCCATCACCTACAACCAGCCATCCATCACCTGCAACCAGCCATCCATCACCTACAACCAGCCATCCCACACCTACAACCAGTCATCACACACCTACAACCAGCCATCCCACACCTACAACCAGCCATCCCACACCTACAACCAGTCATCCCACACCTACAACCAGCCATCCCTCACTTACAACCAGTCATCACATACCTACAATCCGCCATCCCACACCTACAACCAGCCATCCACACCTACAACCAGCCATCCATCACCTACAACCAGCCATCCCACACCTACAACCAGCCATCCCACACCTACAACCAGCCATCCCACACCTACAACCAGCCATCCATCACCTACAACCAGCCATCCCACACCTACAACCAGCCATCCCACACCTACAAGCAGCAATCCCACACCTACAACCAGCCATCCCACACCTACAACCAGCCATCCATCACATACAACCAGCCATCCCACACCTACAACCAGCCATCCCACACCTACAACCAGCCATCCCACACCTACAACCAGCCATCCCACACCTACAACCAGCCATCCCACACCTACAACACGCCATCCCTCACCTACAACCAGCCATCCATCACCTACAATCAGCCATCCCACACCTACAACCAGCCATCCATCACCTAAAACCAGCCATCCCACACCTACAACCAGCCATCCCACACCTACAACCAGCCATCCCTCACCTACAACCAGCCATCACACACCTACAACCAGCCATCCCTCACCTACAACCAGTCATCCCTCACCTACAACCAGCCATCACACACCTACAACCAGCCATCACACACCTACAACCAGCCATCACACACCTACAACCAGCCATCACACACCTACAACCAGTCATCCCTCACCTACAACCAGCCATCACACACCTACAACCAGCCATCACACACCTACAACCAGTCATCCCTCACCTACAACCAGCCATCCCACACCTACAACAAGCCATACCACACCTACAACCAGCCATCCCACACCTACAACAAGCCATCCATCACCTACAACCCGTCATCCCACAACTACAACCAGCCATCCCTCACCTACAACCAGCCATCCATCACCTACAACCAGCCATCCCTCACCTACAACCAGCCATCCCTCATCTACAACCAGCCATCCATCACCTACAACCAGTCATCCCACACCTACAACCAGCCATCCCACACCTACAACCAGCCATCCCACAAATACAACCAGCCATCCATCACCTACAACCAGCCATCCATCACCTACAACAAGCCATCCATCACCTACAACCAGCCATCCCACACTTACAACCAGCCATCTTACACCTACAACAAGCCATCCCTCACCTACAACCAGTCATCCCACACCTACAACCAGCCATCCCTCACCTACAACCAGCCATCCATCACCTACAACCAGTCATCCCACACCTACAACCAGCCATCCCTCACCTACAACGAGCCATCCATCACCTACAACCAGCCATCCATCACCTACAACCAGCCATCCATCACCTACAACCAGCCATCCATCACCTACAACCAGCCATCCATCACCTACAACCAGCCATCCCACACCTACAACCAGCCATCCCACACCTACAACCAGCCATCCCTCACCTACAACCAGCCATCCCACACCTAAAACCAGCCATCCCTAACCTACAACCAGCCATCCATCACCTACAACCAGTCATCCCACACCTACAACCAGCCATCCATCACCTGCAACCAGCCATCGCACACCTACAACCAGCCATCCATCACCTACAACCAGCCATCCCACACCTACAACCAGCCATCCCACACCTACAACCAGCCATCCATCACCTACAACCAGCCATCCATCACCTACAACCAGCCATCACACACCTACAACCAGCCATCCCACACCTACAACCAGCCATCCATCACCTACAACCAGCCATCCCACACCTACAACCAGCCATCCCACACCTACAACCAGCCATCACACACCTACAACCAGCCATCCATCACCTACAACCAGCCATCCCACACCTACAACCAGCCATCCCTCACCTACAACCAGCCATCCCTCACCTACAACCAGCCATCCATCACCTACAACCAGCCATCCCTCACCTACAACCAGCCATCCCACAACTACAACCAGCCATCTCTCACCTACAACCAGCCATCCCACAACTACAACCAGCCATCCCTCACCTACAACCAGCCATCCCACACCTACAACCAGCCATCCCACACCAACAACCTGCCATCCCACACCTACAACCAGCCATCCCACACCTACAACCAGCCATCCCACACCTACAACCAGCCATCCCACACCTACAACCAGCCATCCATCACCTACAACCAGCCATCCCACACCTACAACCAGCCATCCATCACCTACAACCAGCCACCCCAAACATACAACCAGCCATCCCTCACCTACAACCAGCCATCCATCACCTACAACCAGCCATCCATCACCTACAACCATCCATCCCACACCTACAACCAGCCATCCATCACCTACAACCAGAGATCCCAATCCTACAAACAGTCATCCCACACCTACAACCAGCCATCCCACACCTACAACCAGCCATCCCACTCCTACAACCAGTCATCCTACACCTACAACAAGCCATCACACACCTACAACCAGCCATCCATCACCTACAACCAGCCATCCCACACCTACAACCAGCCATCCCACACTTACAACCAGCCATCCCACACCTACAACCAGCCATCTCACACCTACAACCAGCCATCCATCACCTACAACCAGCCACCCCACACCTACAACCAGCCATCCCACACCTACAACCAGCCATCCCACACCTACAACCAGCCATCCCACACCTACAACCAGCCATCCCACACCTACAACCCGCCATCCCTCACCTACAACCAGCCATCCATCACCTACAATCAGCCATCCCACACCTACAACCAGCCATCCATCACCTAAAACCAGCCATCCCACACCTACAACCAGCCATCACTCACCTACAACCTGCAATCCCTCACCTACAACCAGCCATCCCACACCTACAACAAGCCATCCCACACCTACAACCTGCCATCCCACACCTACAACCAGCCATCCCACACCTACAACCAGCCATCCCACACCTACAACCAGCCATCCCACACCTACAACCAGCCATCACTCACCTACAACCAGCCATCCATCACCTACAATCAGCCATCCCACACCTACAACCAGCCATACCACACCTACAACCAGCCATCCCACACCTACAACCAGCCATCCTACACCTACAACCAGCCATCCCTCACCTACAACCAGCCATCCCACACCTACAACCAGCCATCCCACACCTGCAACCAGCCATCCTACACCTACAACCAGCCAACCCACACCTACAACCAGCCATCCCACACCTACAAACAGCCATCCCACACCTACAACCAGCCATCCTACACCTACAACCAGCCATCCATCACCTACAACCAGTCATCCCTCACCTACAACCAGCCATCCATCACCTACAACCAGCCATCCCACACCTACAACAAGCCATCCCACACCTACAACCAGCCATCCACACCTACAACCAGCCATACCACATCTACAACCAGCCATCCCACACCTACAACCAGCCATCCATCACCTACAACCAGCCATCCATCACCTACAACCAGCCATCCCACACCTACAACCAGCCATCCCACACCTACAACCAGCCATCCACACCTACAACCAGCCATCCCACACCTACAACCAGCCATCCCTCACATACAACCAGCCATCCATCACCTACAACCAGCCATCCCACACCTACAACCAGCCATCCATCACCAACAACCAGCCATCCATCACCTACAACCAGCCATCCATCACCTGCAACCAGCCATCCATCACCTACAACCAGCCATCCCACACCTACAACCAGTCATCACACACCTACAACCAGCCATCCCACACCTACAACCAGCCATCCCACACCTACAACCAGTCATCCCACACCTACAACCAGCCATCCCTCACTTACAACCAGTCATCACATACCTACAACCCGCCATCCCACACCTACAACCAGCCATCCATCACCTACAACCAGCCATCCCACACCTACAACCAGCCATCCCACACCTACAACCAGCCATCCCACACCTACAACCAGCCATCCATCACCTACAACCAGCCATCCCACACCTACAACCAGCCATCCCACACCTACAATCAGCAATCCCACACCTACAACCAGCCATCCCACACCTACAACCAGCCATCCATCACATACAACCAGCCATCCCACACCTACAACCAGCCATCCCACACCTACAACCAGCCATCCCACACCTACAACCAGCCATCCCACACCTACAACCAGCCATCCCACACCTACAACACGCCATCCCTCACCTACAACCAGCCATCCATCACCTACAATCAGCCATCCCACACCTACAACCAGCCATCCATCACCTAAAACCAGCCATCCCACACCTACAACCAGCCATCCCACACCTACAACCAGCCATCCCTCACCTACAACCAGCCATCACACACCTACAACCAGCCATCCCTCACCTACAACCAGTCATCCCTCACCTACAACTAGCCATCACACACCTACAACCAGCCATCACACACCTACAACGAGCCATCACACACCTACAACCAGCCATCACACACCTACAACCAGTCATCCCTCACCTACAACCAGCCATCACACACCTACAACCAGCCATCACACACCTACAACCAGTCATCCCTCACCTACAACCAGCCATCCCACACCTACAACAAGCCATACCACACCTACAACCAGCCATCCCACACCTACAACAAGCCATCCATCACCTACAACCCGTCATCCCACAACTACAACCAGCCATCCCTCACCTACAACCAGCCATCCATCACCTACAACCAGCCATCCCTCACCTAGAACCAGCCATCCCTCATCTACAACCAGCCATCCATCACCTACAACCAGTCATCCCACACCTACAACCAGCCATCCCACACCTACAACCAGCCATCCCACAAATACAACCAGCCATCCATCACCTACAACCAGCCATCCATCACCTACAACAAGCCATCCATCACCTACAACCAGCCATCCAACACTTACAACCAGCCATCTTACACCTACAACAAGCCATCCCTCACCTACAACCAGTCATCCCACACCTACAACCAGCCATCCCTCACCTACAACCAGCCATCCATCACCTACAACCAGTCATCCCACACCTACAACCAGCCATCCCTCACCTACAACGAGCCATCCATCACCTACAACCAGCCATCCATCACCTACAACCAGCCATCCATCACCTACAACCAGCCATCCATCACCTACAACCAGCCATCCATCACCTACAACCAGCCATCCCACACCTACAACCAGCCATCCCACACCTACAACCAGCCATCCCTCACCTACAACCAGCCATCCCACACCTAAAACCAGCCATCCCTAACCTACAACCAGCCATCCATCACCTACAACCAGCCATCGCACACCTACAACCAGCCATCCATCACCTACAACCAGCCATCCCACACCTACAACCAGCCATCCCACACCTACAACCAGCCATCCATCACCTACAACCAGCCATCCATCACCTACAACCAGCCATCACACACCTACAACCAGCCATCCCACACCTACAACCAGCCATCCATCACCTACAACCATCCATCCCACACCTACAACCAGCCATCCTACACCTACAACCAGCCATCACACACCTACAACCAGCCATCCATCACCTACAACCAGCCATCCCACACCTACAACCAGCCATCCCTCACCTACAACCAGCCATCCCTCACCTACAACCAGCCATCCATCACCTACAACCAGCCATCCCTCACCTACAACCAGCCATCCCACAACTACAACCAGCCATCTCTCACCTACAACCAGCCATCCCACAACTACAACCAGCCATCCCTCACCTACAACCAGCCATCCCACACCTACAACCAGCCATCCCACACCAACAACCTGCCATCCCACACCTACAACCAGCCATCCCACACCTACAACCAGCCATCCCACACCTACAACCAGCCATCCCACACCTACAACCAGCCATCCCACTCCTACAACCAGTCATCCTACACCTACAACCAGCCATCACACACCTACAACCAGCCATCCATCACCTACAACCATCCATCCCACACCTACAACCAGCCATCCATCACCTACAACCAGCCATCCCAATCCTACAAACAGTCATCCCACACCTACAACCAGCCATCCCACACCTACAACCAGCCATCCCACTCCTACAACCAGTCATCCTACACCTACAACAAGCCATCACACACCTACAACCAGCCATCCATCACCTACAACCAGCCATCCCACACCTACAACCAGCCATCCCACACTTACAACCAGCCATCCCACACCTACAACCAGCCATCTCACACCTACAACCAGCCATCCATCACCTACAACCAGCCACCCCACACCTACAACCAGCCATCCCACACCTACAACCAGCCATCCCACACCTACAACCAGCCATCCCACACCTACAACCAGCCATCCCACACCTACAACCCGCCATCCCTCACCTACAACCAGCCATCCATCACCTACAATCAGCCATCCCACACCTACAACCAGCCATCCCACACCTACAACCAGCCATCCCACACCTACAACCAGCCATCCCACACCTACAACCAGCCATCCCACACCTACAACCAGCCATCTCACACCTACAACCAGCCATCCATCACCTACAACCAGCCACCCCACACCTACAACCAGCCATCCCACACCTACAACCAGCCATCCCACACCTACAACCAGCCATCCCACACCTACAACCAGCCATCCCACACCTACAACCCGCCATCCCTCACCTACAACCAGCCATCCATCACCTACAACCAGCCATCCCACACCTACAACCAGCCATCCCACACCTACAACCAGCCATCCCACACCTACAACCAGCCATCCCACACCTACAACCAGCCATCCCACACCTACAACACGCCATCCCTCACCTACAACCAGCCATCCATCACCTACAATCAGCCATCCCACACCTACAACCAGCCATCCATCACCTAAAACCAGCCATCCCACACCTACAACCAGCCATCCCACACCTACAACCTGCAATCCCTCACCTACAACCAGCCATCCCACACCTACAACAAGCCATCCCACACCTACAACCAGCCATCCCACACCTACAACCAGCCATCCCACACCTACAACCAGCCATCCCACACCTACAACCAGCCATCCCACACCTACAACCAGCCATCCCTCACCTACAACCAGCCATCCATCACCTACAATCAGCCATCCCACACCTACAACGAGCCATCCCACACCTACAACCAGCCATCCCACACCTACAACCAGCCATCCTACACCTACAACCAGCCATCCCTCACCTACAACCAGCCATCCCACACCTACAACCAGCCATCCCACACCTACAACCAGCCATCCTACACCTACAACCAGCCATCCCACACCTACAACCAGCCATCCCACACCTACAACCAGCCATCCCACACCTACAACCAGCCATCCTACACCTACAACCAGCCATCCATCACCTACAACCAGTCATCCCTCACCTACAACCAGCCATCCATCACCTACAACCAGCCATCCCACATCTACAACAAGCCATCCCACACCTACAACCAGCCATCCACACCTACAACCAGCCATCCCACACCTACAACCAGCCATCCCACACCTACAACCAGCCATCCATCACCTACAACCAGCCATCCATCACCTACAACCAGCCATCCCACACCTACAACCAGCCATCCCACACCTACAACCAGCCATCCCTCACCTACAACCAGCCATCCATCACCTACAACCAGCCATCCCAAACCTACAACAAGCCATCCATCACCTACAACCAGCCATCCATCACCTACAACCAGCAATCCCACACCTACAACCAGCCATCCCACACCTACAACCAGCCATCCCTCACCTACAACCAGCCATCCATCACCTACAACCAGCCATCCCACACCTACAACCAGCCATCCATCACCTACAACCAGCCATCCCACACCTACAACCAGCCATCCCACACCTACAACCAGCCATCCCTCACCTACAACCAGCCATCCATCACCTACAACCAGCCATCCCACACCTACAACAAGCCATCCATCACCTACAACCAGCCATCCATCACCTACAACCAGCAATTCCACACCTACAACCAGCCATCCATCACCTACAACCAGCCATCCATCACCTACAACCAGCCATCCATCACCTACAACCAGCCATCCATCACCTACAACCAGCCATCCCTCACCTACAACCAGCCATCCATCACCTACAACCAGCCATCCATCACCTACAACCAGCCGTCCATCACCTACAACCAGCCATCCCACACTTACAACCAGCCATCCATCACTTACAACCAGCCATCCCACACCTACAACCATCCATCCATCACCTACAACCAGCAATCCCTCACCTACAACCAGCCATCCATCACCTACAACCAGCCATCCCACACCTACAACCAGCAATCCATCACCTACAACCAGCCATCCATCACCTACAACCAGCCATCCATCACCTACAACAAGCCATCCATCACCTACAACCAGCCATCCATCACCTACAACCAGCCATCCCACACCTACAACCAGCCATCCCTCACCTACAACCAGCCATCCATCACCTACAACCAGACATCCCACACCTACAACCAGCCATCCATCACCTACAATCAGCCATCCATTACCTACAACCAGCCATCCATCACCTACAACCAGCCATCCATCACCTACAACCAGCCATCCATCACCTACAACCAGCCATCCATCACCTACAACCAGCCATCCATCACCTACAACCAGCCATCCATCACCTACAACCAGCCATCTATCACCTACTACCAGCCATCCCACACCTACAACCAGCCATCCATCACCTACAACCAGCCATCCCACACCTACAACCATCCATCCATCACCTACAACCAGCCATCCCTCACCTACAACCAGCCATCCATCACCTACAACCAGCCATTCCACACCTACAACCAGCAATCCATCACCTACAACCAGCCATCCCTCACCTACAACCAGCCATCCATCACCTACAACAAGCAATCCATCACCTACAACCAGCCATCCATCACCTACAACCAGCCATCCATCACCTACAACCAGCCATCCCACACCTACAACCAGCCATCCATCACCTACAACCAGCCATCCCACACCTACAACCAGCCATCCATCACCTACAACCAGCCATCCCTCACCTACAACCAGCCATCCATCACCTACAACCAGCCATCCCACACCTACAACCAGCCATCCATCACCTACAACCAGCCATCCCACACCTACAACCAGCCATCCATCACCTACAACCAGCCATCCCTCACCTACAACCAGCCATCCATCACCTACAACCAGCCATCCCACACCTACAACCAGCCATCCATCACCTACAACCAGCCATCCCTCACCTACAACCAGCCATCCATCACCTACAACCAGCCATCCCACACCTACAACCAGCCATCCCACACCTACAACCAGCCATCCATCACCTACAACCAGCCATCCCTCACCTACAACCAGCCATCCATCACCTACAACCAGCCATCCATCACCTACAACCAGCCATCCCACACCTACAACCAGCCATCCATCACCTACAACCAGCCATCCCTCACCTACAACCAGCCATCCATCACCTACAACCAGCCATCCCACACCTACAACCAGCCATCCATCACCTACAACCAGCCATCCATCACCTACAACCAGCCATCCCACACCTACAACCAGCCATCCCACACCTACAACCAGCCATCCCTCACCTACAACCAGCCATCCATCACCTACAACCAGCCATCCATCACCTACAACAAGCCATCCATCACCTACAACCAGCCATCCATCACCTACAACCAGCCATCCCACACCTACAACCAGCCATCCCTCACCTACAACCAGCCATCCATCACCTACAACCAGACATCCCACACCTACAACCAGCCATCCATCACCTACAACCAGCCATCCCACACCTACAACCAGCCATCCCACACCTACAACCAGCCATCCATCACCTACAACCAGCCATCCATCACCTACAACCAGCCATCCATCACCTACAACCAGTCATCCCACACCTACAACCAGCCATCCATCACCTACAACCAGCCATCCCACACCTACAACAAGCCATCCATCACCTACAACCAGCCATCCATCACCTACAACCAGCCATCCCACACCTACAACCAGCCATCCCACACCTACAACCAGCCATCCCTCACCTACAACCAGCCATCCATCACCTACAACCAGCCTTCCCTCACCTACAACCAGCTATCCCACACCTACAACCAGCCATCCCCCATCTATAAATTCCCCAACCAATCAACCGCTGACAAACGACACCAGCCCCAGTCACCGCCGGCTGCTTGTAACCTCAAGTGTGTGAAGAGGCACGTCAGGGCAAACACTTGCAGGCAAATGAACGACCTCCACGGTGCCAATAACTCACCTCTAATGTCCTGACGATGTACACTTGACCATCCATTGTCTGCGTTGTTACAACTTCTCACAGGCCTCGACTTGCGGTGATTTACTGGAAATTTGAGAAACTCGCCGCGACAAAAACATGAGACGTTTAACCACTGTTCGAGTCACGCTGTAAAATTCCCAGAGATCTGACATTTACTCTGTAGAGACTATATTAATTTTGAGATGTCTTCTTTTTTTTTCCCCCTTATCTTTACTCCCCATAACTCTACCTGCGGCCGTTTGAGTCGTAAATTTAAGAGGTCCATGGCAAACCGTTCAGACCTGGGCCGCCGAGGCTATTTACATGCTGATGAGATTTCTCGCCCAACATTCAGAACAGTTTGAATAAAATAAGCGTAAAGCACGCCGCGGGGGCAGTGTTACGGCGGGGTGGACACACTTTAAAAACGATTTAGCGACGTAAGGACATCATGAGATGGATTTGAAAAGAGATGTAGGGAGAAAGAGGGCTGGGATATACGAGACGTAGGGAGAAAGAGGGCTGGGAGATAAGAGATGTAGGGAGAAAGAGGGCTGAGAGATAAGAAATGTAGGGAGAAAGAGGGCTGGGAGATAACCTCGAAATAAGGCTAGAGATTAATGATGGGGTCATTTAGCTGTGATGTTGTGGTCTAGTTATGATTGGGACTCTAGTTGTGATAGGACTTAAGTAACGGTCACAAGAAATGGTCATAAATAACAGTCATAGTAACGGTCATAAGTAACGATCATAGTAAAGGTCATAAGTAACGGTCATAAGTAACGGTCATAAGTAGCAGTCATATGTAGCGGTCATAAATAGCCGTCATAAGTAGCGTCCATAAATAAAAAATTTTTAAATGTCCAAGCTACAGACATTCATGTCTCCAAAGTTTTAAATACGAAGCACAACATGCTACGTAATGTGTAACGTCAAAATATACATTGTAATGTGTCACCTCAAAATATGCTTTGCAATGTGTCACGTCAAATCAACTAAATTATGGCGTAGTGACAAAAGACTAC
Organism: Omphiscola glabra; assembly: GCA_964017045.1. Taxonomy (NCBI): domain Eukaryota; kingdom Metazoa; phylum Mollusca; class Gastropoda; family Lymnaeidae; genus Omphiscola; species Omphiscola glabra. The sequence goes on from OZ024799.1 coordinate 570,535, forward strand.
AATTTTATAATCTAAAACAAGTCGTTGTGCTAACCAGCAAGAACTCAAATGGAAACCGAATTTGTTTGTTTGAATTAAAGGCTTCATATCGATAGACGGCATTTGAACTTCTTGCCGAATCAACTGGCCTCCAAACCAGAGCGAGCATTTCCCCCCTTTATTGTCGTGGTTTAACCCCACACCCCCAGCCCCCCGCCACCACCACGGTAACTGACTTGTCGAGGGATTTCTCAGTCGTAAGCGATTCTTGTCGCCCCGGCTGTAAGGGGATTACGGGAGGGTCGGCAGAAAGCGGTGGCTTCTATTCTATACCACCATAAAAGTGGATTAAAGGACTAGCCGGGGATTAACTCACACACACACACACACATCCCACACTGAGTGGATACTGTTGTAAGTAGGAGGTCTGAGGCTCATCCGCAAGATTCTCACAATAAAGGTCTGAGGCTCATCCGCAAGATTCTCACAATAAAGGTCTGAGGCTCATCCGCAAGATTCTCACAATAAAGGTCTGAGGCTCATCCGCAAGATTCTCACAATAAAGGTCTGAGGCTCATCCGCAAGATTCTCACAATAAAGGTCTGAGGCTCATCCGCAAGATTCTCACAATAAAGGTCTGAGGCTCATCCGCAAGATTCTCAAAATAAATTAAAGCGATTGTGGAAGATGTAGTGACGGTGATGGGGAAGGGGAAAATGAGCAAGGGGGGGGGGGTATCAGGTAATTTTCTTTATCCATGCAAAACAGGCTGGGTGGGCCCGGAAGTGGCAGTTGGCAGTTGTCATTTCGCTTGAAATTTCTTTCTTTGTTCTCTGTTTGTTTTGTGGCGCGTCCAAACAACGCTACACTTGATCATCTGTGTCTTTATTATAAGAATGAGATAGGCTAAACTTAAAAACTATACTATATTTTACGGATATTAAATAGATTTAAAAAAGCAAATATATATAAGCGTATATATATAAGTTTGCAGACCCTAGCATCGCGTGTACTCCCAGAATCGCAATGTGGCTTTCGAGCCGGTAGGTCAACCATAGACATGATCTTCTCTCTGCGCCAGTTGCAGGAGAAATGCAGGGAACAACATATGCCTCTATACATCGCGTTTGTCGACCTCACTAAAGCTTTTGATCTTGTCAGCAGAAGCGGCCTCTTCCAGATCTTAAAAAAAATAGGCTGCCCTGCACGTCTGCTTAACATCATCGAGCAGTTCCACCATAACATGCAGGGCACAGTGTGCTATGACGGTGCCACCTCAGAAGCTTTTCCAGTAAGTAGTGGAGTAAAGCAAGGCTGCGTGCTAGCTCCTACTTTATTTGCAATCTTCTTCTCCATCTTACTCCAGTATGCCTTCAAGAACAACAGCGAGTGGATATACATCCACACTAGAGCTGACGGGAGATTGTTCAACATTGCGTGCCTTAGAGCTAAGACCAAAATAAGAAAGGTCATGCTACGCGAGCTCTTATTTGCAGATGACGCCGCTTTAGTACCTCACTCAGCAGACGGCCTGCAGAGCCTTGTATCCAGTTTATCCGCTGCCAGCAAAGAGTTTGGCATGATCATCAGCTTAAAGAAAACCAACATTATGGCTCAGGACGCTGAATCTCCCCCCACTATCTCCATCGACGACTGCGACTTGGATGCTGTTGACAGATTCACATATCTAGGGTCGAACATTTCGAGCACCCTCTCAATGGAGGATGAGATAAGTGGTAGGATAGGGAAGGCCGCAACTGTCATGGCGAGACTGAAGAAAAGAGTCAGGTCCAATGCCAAGCTCACAACAAGAACTAAGCTGCAGGTATACCAGGCCTGCGTACTGAACACACTCCTCTATGGATGTGAGTCTTGGACCACATACAACAGGCACGAAAAAAGGCTCAATGGCTTCCACCTCAGATGCCTGCGTCGCATCATTGACATCAAATGGCAGGAAAAAGTCCCCAACACGGATGTCCTGTCTCAAACAAATATGTGCAGCGTCCCAGCTCTTTTAATCCAAAGACGGCTCCGCTGGCTTGGGCACGTCAAGCGAATGCAACCTGGTCGCATACCTAAGGACGTGCTGTACAGCGAGCTGGCGACAGGGAAAAGGTCAGTTGGACGGCCTCGTCTCAGATACATAGACATATGCAAAAGAGAAATGAAGGCGGCTAACATCAACAACTAGGCGATGCTATGCGTAGGGCAGAAGACCGAGAGGAATGGAGAAGAATAGTGTACATGTCATCTGTGGCGCCCCAACGGTCGAAGGACTACGGGACCTGATGATGATGATGATGATGAACATCAACATCTGAAATTGGGAGGACCTGGCGGAGGATCGATCCACATGGCGAGGCATCGTGAAGGAAGGATCACAGAAAAATAAAAAAATATGATCTAAGATCGTGATCACATTTATCGGGAAAATCCTAACATCTGTTGTTTTTAGTGTTGTTTTTTAGTTTGTTGTTAATATTGCTAAATAAAATTAAAAATAGATTTGTTCTCAATAAACACACAAATGACGTCATTGCGTGAAATGCTATTTTAGCCCAAGCTCTAAGTTTTTTTATATAATATCCGCGCTTGACAAAACTGATAAACATAATTTTGAATTCTTAAAAAGTGAATTAATAAATATAATTGATTACTTTTAAACTGTTTAATAAAACCAAAAAAAAAAATCGTGTTGCTTTATATTTTTAAAATATAATATGTTTTTCCTTTTTTTCATTCCAAAAATATACTTTTATAATACAAAAATTGCCGTTTATTTCAATCAGTGCAGCAATACCCTATAGCCTAATAGCATTCACTAATGCACGTATCACTTTTCCAAATAAGAACAAAACATATATATGAAGTGCAAAAAAATGTGTAGTAGTGTACGTAGGGTGATGGAATCCCGTTGATTATATCAGTACACCCATGAATTTCAAAACCCAAACATTTACAAACATGAACATTTAATTTTAAAAAAAGGAGATGGTTTAAGTTTTTCTTTCAAAAGAATATATGTTCGCTTTTACTTTGCGAAAAATATAATGTGTGCATATTATTATGAGATTACTATCATTTCTGTAAAAGAAAGACATTCGAGAGTGTTACAGACGTTCAAAAACGGTTAAGAGATTCTTCTTTAGATTGAAGAATTCTTTGTTTTCCGAATTTTCCGATAAAATATTAGAAAAATACAGGCAAACGTTTGGTTAAATTTTTAATGAAGAAATTTGTACATCGAATTCCGTTAATATAAAATTTATTTAAAATGGTATATAGAGTTTTTGTTATAAATTTAAAATTAAGCTTTCACAATTTCTAGATAAAAACAATTTAGTTCAGGGGTTGGGTAGGCCACCATTTAACAATTTAAAAACACAAGATATCTAAAGTATTTATCTAGCCTAGACATCTGGCGTCTATGTGATCCTTTTGTCACAGTCTCTTATTATTATATAAATTACCATATACTAGCGAGAACTCAGCATGCCTTGCAATGCCACCCTGAGAAAGTAAGTGTTTGTGCTTTAATAACATTGTGTCTATCTATCTATCTATCTATCTATCTATCTATCTATCTATCTATCTATCTATCTATCTATCTATCTATCTATCTATCTATCTATCTATCTATTTATCTATCTATTTATCTATCTATTTATCTATCTATCTATCTATCTATCTATCTATCTATCTATCTATCTATCTATCTATCTATCTATATATCTATCTATCTATCTTTCTATCTATCTATATATATATCGATCTATCGATCTATCTATCTATCTATATATCTATTTATCTATCTATCTATCTATCTATCTATCTATCTATATATCTGTCTATATATCAATCTATCTATATATCACCCCAAACCCCAAAAACAAACTTCTCGTATGATTTATGGGGGGGGGGGGGGGGTGGTTGATGAAGAAACTATGATTTGTTCAATGGTTGCATGTTCTGGTGTTGAGATTAATTGTGTAGTTGTTGCTATGTGCTTTGTAGTTTTGACGTATTTGGGTTTAAAAATAACTTTAGTCTATTAGCATTTACATGAGCTAAGTTTGATAAAAAGCATTCTCATAGCAAAAATCAGTTGATACAATCGCATAAATAATCAATCTCGCACAATCACATAAATGATAAATCTCGCACAATTACATAAATGATAAATCTCGCACAATTATGTAAATGATAAATCTCGCACAAATGCGTATACATTCTTAAAAAATGCACTTAAGGGATTTATACGCAAAACTTTTCATTTTTGGTGTTGTTGAATCTGACATTTCCTTCTGATGTATTTAATTCTGAAGTTTGCTTGTAAAGAATGCAGTGAATATGTAGCGATTTGTTACAAGCATGCCGTGTAATGGCTACCGATATCTCATTGAATACAAGATCTGAGATGGCTACCGAAGAGACAATAAGTGCAAGCTCTGTGATGGCTACCGAAGTCTCAATAAATACAATATCTGTGATGGCTACCGAAGTCTCATTAAATACAATATCTGTGATGGCTACCGAAGTCTCAATAAATACAATATCTGTGATGGCTACCGAAGTCTCATTAAATACAATATCTGTGATGGCTACCGAAGTCTCAATAAATACAATATATGTGATGGCTACCGAAGTCTCATTAAATACACGATCTGTGATGGCTACCGAAGTCTCATTAAATACAATATCTGCGATGGCTACCGAAGTCTCAATAAATACAATATCTGTGATGGCTACCGAAGTCTCATTAAATACAATATCTGTGATGGCTACCGAAGTCTCAATAAATACAATATCTGTGATGGCTACCGAAGTCTCAATAAATACAATATCTGTGATGGCTACCGAAGTCTCATTAAATACAATATCTGTGATGGCTACCGAAGTCTCAATAAATACAATATATGTGATGGCTACCGAAGTCTCATTAAATACAATATATGTGATGGCTACCGAAGTCTCATTAAATACAATATATGTGATGGCTACCGAAGTCTCAATAAATACAATATCTGTGATGGCTACCGAAGTCTCAATAAATACAATATCTGTGATGGCTACCGAAGTCTCAATAAATACAATATATGTGATGGCTACCAAAGTCTCATTAAATACACGATCTGTCTCATTCTCTCTCCTTCTTTTTCCCTATCTTGTTCTATCTGTTTCCCTGTCTCTCTCTCTCCTTTTGCCTCTCTCTCTCTCTCCTCCTGCCTCTCTCTCTCCTTCTGTCTGTCTCTCTATGTCTTTCTTTGCTCCTTCTCTCTCTCTAACTATGTCTCTCTTCCCTTCTCTCTCTCCCCTTCTCTCTCTCTCCACACACTCCTCCATTCTCTCTCTACTGCCTTTAAACTCAGGGAAACTCATAGTTGATACAATAAGTGAACGATCTATCTCTTGGAATTCTCTTCCACTACACATCCGCAATATAACAACCATCACAGCCTTCAAAACTGCACGCAAAACACATCTCTTTAAACTCTAATATCCTGACAGATTCCCCCCTGGGTGCCCAGATGCTGCTGGGTTCAGTCCATAGCTTGACATGTAAATAGTTATGGAATTGTTGGAGCAAATACACATTTGTTTTCTTTTATTTAATGAATGTACGTTTATTTTTTAATTTCATGATTATGTTTGTTAAATTGTATGTGCAGAGTGGTGAGCCCAGATCTAGGCTTGGGTACTACGCTTTATAAAACTACTACTACTACTTCTACTACTAATACTAATACTAATAATAATAACTAGACAGACGGGTGTTACAAATGAACCTAGATTTCAATGAAGATTATTACATCACAGAAATCCTCCCCCCCCCCCACTCCCCCCCCCCCCTATTGAGGGTCTCATGGTCTGACGTCACTGCTACACTATGTTCCAGTTTTAATTCATGGCTGACCTCACCGGTCACCCACCCCTATCTGGGCGGCCATTGACTCAGCTACCACACACACAACCACTTATACAGACACACTCACATATATAAACACGCACGCATTATCTATCCATCGTGTTTCTATGCCATAACATGACTACTTAACAGTGCACTGACATGATTATACTTGTGCATTGATTATCGACGAAAATAAATAAACTTTTGTTGTTCGTCTGAATGTCTGTAACCGTAATCGAAATCTTGCAGTCGAAATTTGGCCTTTAAAAATATATTCATAATCATTCAAATTTCTTTTAAAAAATGAATTAATTGACCGTAAATATATTGTTCCGATTGTTAGACGTCAAAAGTTTGTTCAACAACTATACAGTCATTTGGTCCTTTCAACAACTATACAGTCATTTGGTCCTTTCAACAACTATACAGTCATTTGGTCCTTTCAACAACTATACAGTCATTTGGTCCTTTCAACAACTATACATTCATTTGATCCTTTCAACAACTATACAGTCATTTGATCCTTTCAACAACTATACAGTCATTTGGTCCTTTCAACAACTATACAGTCTTTTGGTCCTTTCAACAACTATACAGTCATTTGATCCTTTCAACAACTATACAGTCATTTGATCCTTTCAACAACTATACAGTCATTTGATCCTTTCAACAACTATACAGTCATTTGATCCTTTCAACAACTATACAGTCATTTGGTCCTTTCAACAACTATACAGTCATTTGGTCCTTTCAACAACTATACAGTCATTTGGTCCTTTCAACAACTATACAGTCATTTGGTCCTTTCAACAACTATACAGTCATTTGGTCCTTTCAACAACTATACATTCATTTGGTCCTTTCAACAACTATACACTCATTTGATCCTTTCAACAACTATACAGTCATTTGATCCTTTCAAAAACTATACATTCATTTGATCCTTTCAACAACTATACAGTCATTTGGTCCTTTTAACAACTATACAGTCATTTGGTCCTATCAACAACTATACAGTCATTTGGTCCTTTTAACCTACATAGTCAGTCAGAAAAGGTTCTCTCATCCCTTGGCTTCATCTTCGAATGTCAGTCAATAGGATGACAGACGTTTATGTTCTGATACTCATATCCCATCACTTGGGATAACTGGGATAACCTAGGATACTCTGATAATTACAGCTGCTGGATTGTTACAACGGTACTGTGTCTAATGATTACAACAACTGGGGTGTCCCCCATGGTATTGTGTCAAATGATTACAACAGTCGAGTGCTACCATGGTATGGTGGATAATGATTACAACTATCTTGTTGTGACTATGGAATTGTGTCTTAAAAATGACAACAGCCGGGTCGTCACCATGGTACTGTGATGCTGTCATAACAATCTATACCAGCTGTACCAGGGTACGTCTCGTTTGGTATGTGGTCTTTGGTCTCCCACAGCTCTGCAAACATGGCTAGATATAATCAACTCGACGGCACTGAGACAATGGGGCGGTCATTGACCTGACATCACGTGTTATGGATGACGTCACGTCGGTGTTAAATAAAAATATATAGTCATATCTGGGTCAGTGGGAAAGTGGCTCTAAACGGGGGGGGGGGGGGTCTATTATAAATGTTTTCGATCATCTTATTTGTACGACCACTCGCAGGGAGCGAGTGCAATGCGGTGGGGGTCTGGTAGCTCGCATATGACCCCCGTCCCAACCTTATTCGACCCCTTGCATATCACTGCCAAAATATCAATCGGCTGGCAACGATGGCGCCACTGCTCCGGTAAGCCACGTCATAGGTCTTACAGGTGTTTACTTAAATACTCCACATCTGCCCCTTTCATGGCCTAGTAAAATAAAATATGTTAAACTTATCTGAATTTAGTATTTCAAAATCTTCGAGGGCTGTACTGTTGACAGCATTTCAAATTTCCGTTTCTCACTCTAGCTTATATTTACGAAGACTAAGGTTTTTTGTACGTGTGTGTGTAAATATTCTTATCTTTGTTTTAAGAATGAAGTAAGAGCCTTGACAGATCGCTATGAGTTGTCAGTGCTAGGATTAACCGGTGAGTGATGCCTTAAACAAATCGTATGGGACCCCATTATGGGACAAAATGTGCGCATAAGAGGACATGATTTTAGATTTTAGGACAAGTGATGTAGCACACTACACAGAAGAGGTGAAGGTGTACGCAGAGGAAAAGATGCGAAGTTGTACAGAGGACAAGAGGGAAAGTTGTACACATAGGACACGGTGTGCAGCTGTACACATAGGACAAGATGAGGAGCTGTACACATATGACAAGATGGGGGTTGTGCACATAGGACAAGATGAGGAGCTGTACACATATGACAAGATGGGGGTTGTGCACATAGGACAAGATGGGGAGATTTACATATAGGACAAGATGGGAAGCTGTACACATAGGACAAGATGTGAAGCTGTACACATAGGACAAAATGGGAAGCTGTACACATAGGACAAGATGGGAAGCTGTACACATAGGACAAGATGGGAAGCTGTACATATAGGACAAGATGGGGAGTTTTACACATAGACAAGATGGGGAGTTGTACACATGGGACAAGATGGGGAGTTGTACACATAGGACAAGATGGAGAGTTTTACACATAGACAAGATGGGAAGCTGTACACATAGGACAAGATGGGGAGTTTTACACATAGGACAAGATGGGGAGTTTTACACATAGACAAGATGGGAAGCTGTACACATAGGACAAGATGGGAAGTTGTACACATAGGACAAGATGGGGAGTTGTACACATATGACAAGATGGGGAGTTGTACACATTGGACAAGATGGTGAGTTTTACATATAGGTCAAGATGGGGAGCTGTACACATAGGACATGATGGGAAGCTGTAGACATAGGACAAGATGGGGAGTTGTATATATATGTCAAGAGACGTACATAAGTAATAAATAAAAATATTCTAAAACTGCACTGTGAACTGTTTTAAATACTCTACTTAATGATGTGGGATGTGGGGAAAAGGGGGGGGGGCATGCAACCTAATAACAAACCACCAGGATCTGCCATGTCTTCCATAGAACTGAACAAAAGAACTAGCCAGGGAACTAATACAGTTCCCGATTCCAGTCAAACCAAGTCGACTGGAACATCCAAGCTACAATACCACTCTCCCAATGGCGTCTTCTCTATTATAATTGTGCGTAAAAATAAATGTGGCAGGGGAGGTCTGGGGGTGGATAAAGGATATGTTGTTGTTGTTTTCTTTTAACGAATGCAGACGGAAGCAGAAACAAAAATTGAATTGTAAATAAATAAAGTTGTGTGGGTCCATGAGGACTTCCGGGCCGTGGTGACCTTTTGATGGTTGTGTTTAGACTTTAGAGTCATCGCTAGTCCTTTTCAACGGTATGTTTGGCGTTTCAAATTGTGAACATACTGCCTGGTGGTCATTTCATCAAATTGTGCACATACTGCTTGGTGGTCATTTCATCAAAATGTGCACATACTGTCTGGTGGTCATTTCATTAAAATGTGCACATACTGCCTGGTGGTCATTTCATCAAAGTATGCACATACTGCCTGGTTGTCATTTCATCAAATAGTGCACATACTGTCTGGTGATCATTTCATCAAAATGTGCACATACTGCCTGGTGGTCATTTCATCAAAATGTGCACATACTGTCTGGTGGTCATTTCATCAAAATGTGCACATACTGTCTGGTGGTCATTTCATCAAAATGTGCACATACTGCCTGTTGGTCATTTCATCAAAATGTGCACATACTGTCTGGTGGTCATTTCATCAAAATGTGCACATACTGTCTGGTGGTCATTTCATCAAAATGTGCACATACTGTCTGGTGGTCATTTCATCAAAATGTGCACACGTCTGATGGACGTTTAATCAAAGTGCACACACACTGCCTGGTCATTTTATTATTATTATTGGTCGTTTTCTATAGCGTAGTACCCCAGTCTAGGACTGCGCTCAACACGCTGTACATAAAATTTAACAAACATAATCATGAACTTAAAAATTAACATACATTAAATAAATAAAACAAAACAAATGTGTATTCGCCCAACCATTCCATAACTTTTTACATGTCAAGCCATGGACGGCACCCAGCAGCATCGTTTATCGGTCAGACTGGGGGAATCAGTCAGGATAGTAGAGTTTAAAGAGATGAGTTTTCAGTGCAGTTTTGAAGGCTGTGATAGTTGTTGTATTGCGAATGTTTAGTGGAAGAGAATTCCATTGTTTAGGGGCACAGAAAGAGAAAGATCGTTCACTGTATGTTTTTGTGCGAGTCTTGGTGACAGAAAGTGTGTTTGCCTGGTCATTTTATCTGGTGTGTTTGTCTGGTCATTTTACCTGGTATGTTTGTCTGGTCATTTAATCTGGTGTGTTTGTCTGGTCATTTTATCTGGTGTGTTTGTCTGGTCATTTTATCTGGTGTGTTTGTCTGGTCATTTTACCTGGTATGTTTGTCTGGTCATTTTATCTGGTGTGTTTGTCTGGTCATTTTATCTGGAGTGTTTGTCTGGTCATTTAATCTGGTGTGTTTGTCTGGTCATTTTATCTGGTGTGTTTGTCTGGTCATTTTATCTGGTGTGTTTGTCTGGTCATTTAATCTGGTGTGTTTGTCTGGTCATTTTATCTGGTGTGTTTGTCTGGTCATTTTATCTGGTGTGTTTGTCTGGTCATTTTATCTGGTGTGTTTGTCTGGTCATTTTATCTGGTGTGTTTGTCTGGTCATTTTATCTGGTGTGTTTGTCTGGTCATTTTATCTGCTCTGTCTTCCTGGTTGTCGCCGTTTCATCAGATTTTATTTAACATTGGTTTATTTCTTTTGTTTGTCGTGGTTCTACTCCGAGTGGAAATGAATCAGTTCATTTTGATATGACTTTAACCTAGTCTAAATATGACTTTAACCTCTTCTAAATATTACTTTAACCTAGTCTAAATATGACTTTAACCTCGTCTAAATATGACTTTAAGCTAGTCTAAATATGACTTTAAGCTAGTCTAAATATTACTTTAACCTAGTCTAAATATGACTTTAACCTCGTCTAAATATGACTTTAAGCTAGTCTAAATATGACTTTAACCTCTTCTAAATATGACTTCAACCTAGTATAAATATAATTTTATAATAATGTAGATATATAACTTTAATCCATTAGATTTGATTTTAATCCATTAGATTTGACTTTAATCCATTAGATTTGACTTACATCTAGTTACTTTAACTGCAATCTAGTGACTCTATTCTACCTAACATGGATAAAACTAGAATAGAGGAGGGAACGGGTGGAGGTTGGGTGATACCCGGGACCAACTTAGGGCTGCCTGACCCTAGAATAAAGTAGTTTACCAAGAATAAGAAATGTCCCTACGCTTTGATCGCAAGCTACCCCGACTTAAGCACAAAGGATGTTATGTCCCTACGCTTTGATCGCAAGCTACCAGGACTTAAGCACAAAAGATGTTATGTCCCTACGCTTTGATCGCAAGCTACCATGACTTAAGCACAAAGGATGTTTCTGGGAAAGATATCAAATCCCTGTTTGTATTTCTCTAAGATTCAAGTAAATTACCGCACGAAGACGCCTCATGAAGATGCCTCAAAATGAGGCCTAAAAGAAGTTAACATGAAAACTTTGAAATGTCAAAATCTAATTTATTTTTTTGTTGGTCTTTCTTTGGAACCCCCACCCCATAAAATGGATGCCTCTGCCCGACTTATGCATGCTACTGGCAAGGTTGTTGCAAAGTGATGGCTACCAGCGGTCCGCGACTTAGCCTGAGACGATAAATATTGCGGCCCACCTGAAGCATCACAAATAAAATCAGTCTTTATTTTCCTTTAAAATTTCGCGCCTTTTCGTTCTTGGTATAGAGGCACATTGAAATGGTGAAATGTTTAAGATTAGAATCTCAATTAAATGTGCTCAATTTATTGGTGTGCTTGTGTCGCACGTGTTCATCTGAGATTATTATGTGCACATGTGAAACGTGTACATGTGTTATCATGTGACACATTTAGATGTGTTATCATGTGACACGTTTAGATGTGTTATCATCTGACTCGTTTAGGTGTGTTAACATCTGAGATTATTATGTGCACATGTGAAACGTGTACATGTGTTATCATATGACACGTTTAGATGTGTTATCATCTGAGATTATCATGTGCACATGTGAAACGTGTACATGTGTTATCATGTAACACGTTTAGATGTGTTATCATATGACTCGTTTAGATGTGTTATCATCTGTGATTATTATGCGCATATAGAATCAATCAAAGAGGATATAAACTATTTTATTTACGGGCTTTATTTGGTAGATTAATTGGTTCGATATGAAACTGGCCAGAGAAGCTATTTGGGCTGCATCCCCCCACCCCCTCAGTTTAGCATACCTTACTCCTATTGATTTATTTCTAGCTCTTTCTAAACATTCCAATATTTCTTGGATGCATTTTAAAAATGACTCTTAGCATGGTCAAAAAGTGTTGTATTTACAACCTATCGTGGTCCACTGTTTCAATACACAGTGCAGGATATAGCAGTCCCCCAGTTTAAAGAACTCGCCAATGGAGTCTCATCTAAAGTAAGTGTGTGCACCTCTAACTGTGTGCACCTCTAACTGTGTGCACCTCTAACTGTGTGCACCTCTACCTGTGTGCACCTTTAACTGTGTGCACCTCTAACTGTGTGCACCTCTAACTCTGTGCCCCTCTAACTGTGTGCACCTCTAACTGTGTGCCCCTCTAACTGTGTGCACCTCTAACTGTGTGCAAGACAATTATGATTTTGTAATAGAATTATTTTTTTTTTAAATGTTAAAATTTTTTAGACCCTTTGCCGTTGTGGGGCCTCTAGGCATGTCTGTTATCCGTTAATTTACCCCCACCATCCCCCTCCCCGCAAACCGTACACACATTTTTGACGTCATAAAATGTCCATCTTTATAAATATATTATTAAGTCATAATGTACTTTTTCGTATTATAATTATGTGCTAATATGTTGGCACGATATCATGGAACATGACACATTTCAATAACCAAAAACACTATAATAATAAAAGATATGGCTTTTCCGGAAAGGAAAAAAAAACAATTGCTTTTCTTTTCTTTCTTAAAAAAAGGGAAAATGAAATTGTTGACGTAACTATTGAGTGAACAGGATTTCCCTACCAACAATTTCTACCAATCGGTTACCGAGAATTACAAGTGTGATGTCCCTGCATTACGATTTCCTGAATGGTGTATTATTACTATCTGTTTTCACACCTCACAGTCTCTCTGTTTCTTTTATCCCCTCGGGTCCGCTGATAAAAGGAAAGATTATGGGCGATAGAGGACACGCATCAGAAGTCTTATCTACTTTGCGGTCTGCTCGGCGGTCTGAGTGCGAAGGCTGCGCTTAAAAAGAGGAAATGTGCCGTTCAATTACTTTTCACTGTATTGATAACTTGAAGGTTTTAAGATGTATCTTATGTTTAACAGGTACAACAGCAGGTAAAACAGGAACAACAATGTGGTACAACAACAGGTACAACAACAGGTACAACGTGGTACAACAACATGTACAACAACTGATGACGTTAATTCAGCTATTTTTGGAGGATTCGGATAAGGTTCCTTAATTTATTATATTTTTTATTGGAGGGTGAGGGAGAGGGTGAGGGAGAGGTGAGAGAAAGGACGAGGGAGGGGTGAGGGTGAGGGAGAAGGTGAGGGAGAAGGGGAGGGAGAAGATTAGGAAGAGGGTGAGTGAGAGGGTTAGTTAGAGGGTGAGGGAGAGGCAGAGGGTGCGTGAGAGGGCGAGAGAGAAGTTGAGGGAGAAGGTGTGGGAGAGGGTGAGACATAGAGTGTCCGTCTTATTAGGTCATGCAGGAGAGTTTCTGGGCGAGGAGAAGTCACTGACATGGTTGGTTGGCTGCGTTCATGGTTGCAATCACGTGTGTAGTAGAAAGTGCATTTCTCAATCGACCTACTGGGCTATCCAGGGTGCTTGCAACTTTTGCAAAGGGAAACTTTTTTTTTGGGGGGGGGGGGTGTGGTGTGTGGCGGGTTTGGGAGGGGGACCCACATACTTATTACTTTCAAATGTTTATCTTTTATTGAATCTCAGCGAGAAGTTCTTAGTTTGTCTCCAAACCTTCAACATTTCTAGACTATTAAAATTTTTAGTTTGGCTAAAAATGAATGTTTGATTTCGTTGTTTCTATTCAGAAGAAGGTCAATCCACACCGGTCAATCCAATCAGAATATCAATCCACTCAGAATATCAATCCACTCAGAAGGTCAATCCACTCAGAAGGTCAATCTACTCAGAAGGTCATCCACTCAGAAGATCAATCAACTCAGAAGGTCAATCTACTCAGAAGGTCATCCACTCAGAAGATCAATCCACTCAGAAGGTCAATCTACTCAGAAGATCAATCCACTCAGAAAGTGAATTCACCCAGACAGTGAACCCACACAGAAGTTGAATCTACACAGAAGGTTAATCCACTTAAAAGGTCGATCCACTCTGAAAGTCAATCCATATAACATGCATAACTATATATTCCATTGTTTTTGTCTTTCAAATGATCTATTTCAGTATAGTTGACATTTAAATGATCTATTTCAGTGTATTTGTCATTCTAATGATCTATTTCAGTGTATTTGTCATTCAAGTGATCTATTTCAATATATTTGTCATTAAAATGATCTATTTCAATGTTTGTGTCATTCTAATGATCTATTTCAGTGTATTTGTCATTAAAATGGTCTATTTCAGTGTATTTGTCATTCAAATGATCTATTTCAATGTATGTGTCATTCTAATGATCTATTTCAGTATATGTGACATTCAAATGATCTATTTCAATGTATGTGTCATTCAAATGGTCTATTTCAGTATATTTGTCATTCAAATGATCTATTTCAATGGGTTTCCTCAAAATGTGTATTCTTTTTAAAAAATATCTAAAATATTTCATCATAATGAGTGAGTTCCTTTTGATATGCGTTCGGCCTTCACATTGACCTATAACAAAATCTTCACATCACCTATTGGCAGTCTCAGGTCTCCCACGCAAACATATACACTTTTAATTATAGACAAGTATCAATAGAATTCGATGCGTGGGAACACGCTGTTGAAAGCAGTATCCTTTTGATTCACTGGGAAACTTATCTTGAAATCGAAGCCCTGTAAAGTCCCGCACGCCTCGCAGTAAAAATGAGTTCAAATCTGATGGTTTACAACCCAACTAACAACTGATGTCACGATTAGTGAACTTTCGATAATCATTTAGAAAAGGAAAAACAATGCGTGGGCGGTGGTATGCTCAACTGATATGACTAGAAGATTTCCCGGATTCAAACGGGTCGTTTTTTTTAAACACCTGATAAAGAAAGAATATTGTTCTTTGGCTTCCTCTTGCGTCACAGTTGAGTTATCTCAGTTGCGTCACGGTTGAGTTATCTCAGTTGCGTCACAGTTGAGTTATCTCAGTTGCGTCACAGTTGAGTTATCTCAGTTGCGTCACGGTTGAGTTGTCTCAGTTGCGTCACGGTTGAGTTGTCTCAGTTGCGTCACAGTTGAGTTATCTCAGTTGCGTCACAGTTGACTTATCTCAGTTGCGTCACGGTTGAGTTATCTCAGTTGCGTCACGGTTGAGTTGTCTCAGTTGCGTCACGGTTGAGTTATCTCAGTTGCGTCACGGTTGAGTTGTCTCAGTGACGTCACGGCTGTGCTATCTCTAATACATCACATTTGCGGTATCTCTATTACGTCACGTTTGAGTTATCTCTATTACGTCACAGTTGAGTTATTCCTATTACGTCACGGTTGAGTTATCCCTATTCGCTATCCGTTTGTTGCTTCACGACTTCTATAAATAATAATTAAATTATAAAAAGGAAGAAAAATTTTTTGTGTCTGATGTAATGAAAGATTTGTCTAAACATAGTCTTATCGTCTTACCATCGACGAGGGCTAAATACAAAATATTTTTTCTATTATTTTCCCAAAACGTATTTTAAGAAGAAGCCATTTCAGTAATCTTTAGATTCGTAGACAAATTAATGTTTTAATTCATTACTTAGCGACATTCTTCATTTTGAATTGTATCGAATTTTATTGAATTTATTCTAGGGGAGATGTTAACATTGCTCTGACAGTAGCATCAAGTTCCCTGACACCTCAACATAATTATTATTTGACTTTCAACCTTTAACCTGTAAAAAAGTAGATATTTTTTTAACTTTTCAAAAAAAATTCCACAGCTGTATATGAGTTTCCCAGGCGGTACATGAGTTCCCCAGGTTGTACATGCGTTCCCTATATGAGTTCCCAAATTTGTACATGAGTTCCCCAGTTGTACATAATTCCCCAAGTTGTACATGAGTTCCACAAGGTGTACATGAATTTCCCAGTTTGTACATGAGTTCCCCGGGTTGTGCACGAGTTCCCCAGGTTTTACACAACAAGTTCTTCCTTACACAACCACCAACACTAAACTATCAAAATAATCTAATTTTATAACAAACTAGCGAGTACCCGGCATGCGTTGCAATGCCACTCATCGAAATAAAGTGTCCGTGTTTTAATAATATTTTTGTAAGTTCTTCTAATTAACACCTTTTTTTAACCGTCTGGTGCGTATTCGAATTAATTAGATGGTTTTAAGAAGTGTCAGCAGACCACACGCAGCTGTCCGTCTGGGAAGCATGGATTTTCCAAATTTAGTCCCAAAACTTATAGCGATTGATCCCCCCATGCAATAGCTATGTTTGAAATTATATTTATATGGCTCATTTATTACATATAAACAAATTTAGGTCCCCCGGCCCCAAAAGTAATATTGTGAAATATTTGTACTAAATCAGAAACCTATTTATTAAGTCACATATACAAAATGAAATGTCACAGTTTATATTTAATGTAATTCAACCCACTTATGCAATAGCTCTGATTGACGTTATATTTACATAGCTCATATAAGAAAAAAAAAGAATTTAAGGCCCCCCGGCCCAAAGCGGAACATTGTAAAATATTTGCACTTCTTTAGAAACCTAATGCGGGCCTGCACACACCAACTCACTGAAAGTTTATCGCATTTAGATGAATAGTATAGGAACTCATACGGAAATTATATTTAAATAGCTCATATTAGAAAGAAAAACTACTATAGGGCCCCGGTCCAAAACTGGTAATTCTTTGTAAAATGAATGGGTTTTGATATTCATGGATATACTTTTGTAAATGTACTTATGTTGTGTTAACGTCATCGATTTTCTTAATTCGTAAAATGAGAATATAGCATCCATTTTTCACAACAGTAATATCATTGGATTTAAAGATATAAAATTGTACACACCCTATTTCCTAACCCTCATATATATGTACCTAAGAAGGCAAATTATTTGTCAAATTCATTTTGAGACGTGTAGTGTGCTGCCATGTGCAAATTAAACTATTGAATTACAACTTCCCCCTCCCCCAAACAGAGTTTTAAAGAAATTAATAAAATCATCCACGGGATTGTAATCCACTTACTTACCCAAAAACAATTTTTTTGCATTTAAAATGCTTTGTTCATATTTAAATGAGTGATAAGTGCATTAGTGGATGCTATTTGGATATGTAGTTTCGCTGCACTGATTGCATTAAACGGCATTTTCGTATTAAAAGTATATTTAAAGGTTAGTTTTTTTTGTTGTTTTTTTTAATAATTTATAAATTTCATAAATGTATATTTTTGGAAAGAATAAAAGCAAAAATTTATTTAACTTTAAAAATAAAAAGCAAAAATTGTATTTCATTTTTTAAATTGTAGCAATTTAAAAAGCAATATATTATATTTATTAATTTTACTTTTAGGAAGGGGGAAATACATTATCAATTTTATTAGGCGCGGTTATTAAATCAGATAAATTTTTGCATTGAATAAATAGACAATTTAAGTTCTGACGTCATTTGCGTTATTATTTAGAACAAATTAATTTTACTTTTATTACGCAATATTTGGAACGTACTTAAAAAATGCACTACAATCAACAGATGTTTTGGTTTCCCCGATAAATGTGATTACAGTGTAATTCTTTGATTATAATTTGTTTTATTAATTTTCATAACTTTCAACCACATATAAAATGTTTAAAATAGTTCCTTAGTTGTTACTCCAGATTTGTTTGTAATTTATATTATTAATACTTAAAATGTTATTAGAATTAAAGCGAATATACAATATATTTTTCTCATTACCATTGATTCCAGTTCCTTAAAATAATAGAAGAAAACTATGATTGTTTTAAAAAATGGGAACTTATTTAAATCGTATCGGTTCTTTGGAGTTACGGTCAGCATAGATCATTCTTATATTATAGATGTATTACTACACCATGCTATTCAAAATCACAACACATTTACAAAGCTATATCCGATTCTAAAATACGTCACAAAATTCAAGCTTATTTATAAAAACAACAAAAATACTCTCTACACTAAACATGCAAAAACGTGTTTTCTCTGCTCTTGCTACAAATTGATGTCTGTTGGCATTTGTTCAAGGGCGGTTGAGTTGATAGCTCTGATTGAAATTATTTTGATAAAGTTTGTTAAAGAAAACAAAACGAATTTAAGGACATCGGCCCATGCGAAATATTGTAAAATGTTGTTCTAGTTTAGAAACATTTGCGGGAGCGCGCATATCAATTCACAAAAGTTTTTATCGCAATCGGATGAATGGTATAGGAATGCATACGATAATTATATAGATAATATAAGGGTGGAAACGAATTAAGGCCCCCGGCCACAAACGCAATATTGTAGAATTGTTGTATTACTTCAGAAACCTACTTATTATATCACAAAATTAAAAAAAGAGAAACATATTACTGAAGTTGTATCGCATTCAGATAAATGGTATAGGAGCGCATACGGATATTATTTTTTAGAAAGCTCATATAAGAAAAATAACGATTTTGGGGCCAACGGCCAAAAACGGATTATTTTAAAAGTGTTGTAACTACTTCAGAAACCTAATTATTATGTGACACACACAATTTAATGTCGCTATTTGTATTTGATTAAAAATCTATCCATCCACACATTAGCTCCGTTTGAAATTTTATTTGTATAGCTCATATAGGAAAAAAAGAACATAGGGCCCCTGGCTAAAAACATACTATTTTAAACGGTTGTAATAATTGGAAAAGCTTTGCGGGCGTGGGAAAAACATCTAACTAAAGTTTTATCGCATTCAGATGAATGGTATAGGAGCGCATACAGAAATTATTTTGTACAAAGCTCATATAAGAAAGAAAAAGAATTTGGGGCCAACGGCTTAAAAAGGAATATTTTAAAAGTATTGTAATTACTCATTGACATGCGCGACTTAATGTACAACCTTTCAAAAAAGTTTTGTTGCAATCACATGAATGGTGTAGGAGCGCATACGGTTTGAAATTATATTTATATAGCTCATATAAGAAAAAACGAACATGGGGCCCCTGGCTCAAAACGGAATATTTTTAAACGGTTGTAATAATTTAGAAACCTTTGTGGGAATGCTCGCAACATCTAGTCAAAGTTTTAGCGTATTCGAATAAATGGTGTAGGAGCGCAGACGAAACCTATAGTTTACAAAGCTCATAAAAAAAAAAAAACGATTTTGGGGCCAATGGCCAAAACGAAATATTTTAAAAGTGTTATAATGACCCAGTAAAATGCGCGAGCTTGTGGAATACAACTCTCCAATGTTTTGTCGCAATCGCATGAATGGTGTAGGAGCGCGTACAGTTTGAAACTATATTTATATAGCTCATATAAGAAAAAACGAACATGGGGCCCCTGGCTCAAAAGGGAATATTTTAAAACGGTTATAATTATTTCCAAACCTTTGTGGGCGTGCTTGTAACATTTTACCCAAGATTTAGCGCATTCAGACGACTGGTGTAGGAGCGCAGACGGAAATATTTTTTACAAAGCTCGTATAAGAAAAAAACGAATGAAGGGCCAACGGCCGAAAACGAAATATTTGAAAAGTTTTTTAATGACGCAGTTAAATGCCCAGGTAGGTGACCAACAACTCACCAAAGTTTTATTGCAATCGCATGAATGGTGTGGGAGCGCATATGAGACAAACAGACATACAGACATACATACATACATTCATTTATATATATATAGATGTCCAAAATATGTCCATGAACTAATTAATTAAACAAAAACAATAAAAAAAAATTATTCGATATTACATTGATTGTAACAAATTTCATAAACATTTTTTTTTTTTTGGTTATTTGTGAAAAACCAATTCATTCCTTATCATCTGGACCAAATAATTTAAACTTTAAAACAAATTAGATGAGTGCAAGAAAGTCCACAAGATTTTGATTTTTGTTCCTTTAACTTGCTGCTTTGAGAGTACAACTTACACTAAAGCATGACGTCATCATTTTGTTGAATTGCATTCCTGTAAAACCTGTTTGAATCTGGTCCATGTGGTCATCGCTGAGTACTATAGCCTTTAAAAACGGTGTGTATTTAATTATATATATATATATATATATATATATATATATATATATATATATCTGTTTAAAATTTCCAAAAAAATCTCAATTTCATAAAACGTCGACTTAAAAATACAATGAAACGATGCAAAATCCTCTCTCCGTAATACTGCTTCAGTAATTAGTATAATATCACCTGTGCTTTGAGAAAACTCCCTTTAAAAAAGCATTGTTTGCACAATTACATTAGCATGTATGTAAATATAATATGCATAATTAACATGCATGCACTCGCTCTACTTGAGTGTGTAAAAGTTATGGAAAGAGCGACTTCTGCAGCTGCTGTGCTGTAGATTTATACTGCCATTCGAACATCTGAGTTACTGACTACGCTGCCAGCTGCAAGTCAAAGTGACGTCATCACTAAGAGAAAATGGAGATGGTTCGCTGGTCTGCACGTCAGTGGTTCTCATCTCACTGTGCTATGAATTCACATCAGGGTGCACCTCAGAGTGGACTATCCAGCATGTCAAAGAAACGTTATAACGAGAAATGGACATTGACTGACCATACCCAGTGAGCGCAACCATCTTACGTCTTATAATTAAGTTAGTTCGATTTATAGATTGATTGATTGATTCTTGCGTTAATTTATTGAATGTTTCTACGCACCTTGCAATAGGAAGAAAGTTCTCAAACACATCTAAGTACTCAGCTACCCTCGTGGGTGTATTTGTCAAAGAATTAACGTGGTTTTTATTTCAATGCCATCCATACACAAAAATACACTATAATCGACATGACGTGAATTTATTGGTGAGTTGTGTGCGATTGTACTCTCAAATACCCGCTTTATTACTCTCAAATATCCACTTTATTACTCTCAAATACCCGCTTTATTACTCTCAAATACCCGCTTTATTACTCTCAAATACCCGCTTTATTACTCTCAAATACCCGCTTTATTACTCTCAAATACCCGCTTTATTACTCTCAAATACCCGCTTTATTACTCTCAAATACCCGCTTTATTACTCTCAAATACCTGCTTTATTACTCTCAAATACGACTTTATTACTTTCAAATATCCACTTTATTTCTCTCAAATACCTGCTTTATTATCCCCAAATCCACTGTTTGGGAGTCCCTGGTGTTTTATTAGATGTTTTATTCAAACCCTAAGAAGGACTTTACGTGCCACCAATGTCCAATGGGTTGGATACATCATTGTGTCACATGACACAGCCTTTTGTCTCAGCGATTAAGGCCTTTCGTCCAAGCTGACTACCAAAAGTGCGTCATATGACGCAAACACTTTTCTTCATGGTGACCAATTGGGTTTAGTGTTGTGTGTGTGTTTGACTCCCACCCCCACCTTTTTATATATATTTTTTAAAAATTCGTATACGTGTCACGGCCACACTTTCATTACATGTGCTTTAAATAAATGACGTCATCGAAACGTGTGTACTCTTGGAGCCTGCTGGGTGTTGGATATGGGGCAGCGTTTCGTATACAATATTTTTGTGAAGGTTTGGGCCCTACTTTCATCAACCCGTCCCTTTTTTCAGGTAAACTAACAGATCGTTATCAGCAAGATGTAAGCCAGAAAAGGCTTAAAAAGGTATAAATAGTACAACGAAATGCATATTAGTGTCCTAAACAAAAAAGGTAAGATATAAAGGGAATAATATGTAGTTTGCAGCATATGGCCCTAGTTCTCGGTCCATTAGTTTGCCATACCTCATGGTATCGCGAAGGAGTTTCTGTAGGGTCGCCGACTCAAACAGTAATTGAAAGCAAAGTTCACCTGAAAACATTGTCTTAATAAAGATTGATAAATTTCAAAATACGCATCTATTTATGACTTGTTTTCTATTCACGTATTTTGTTAAAACTATATTGTGGTCGAGTGTCACATTGCTTCTATACAAGGGGTTGCTAGTCGAGTGTCACATTGCTTCTATACAAGGGGTTGCTAGTCGAGTGTCACATTGCTTCTATACAAGGGGGTTGCTAGTAGAGTGTCACATTGCTTCTATACAAGGGGTTGCTAGTCGAGTGTCACATTGCTTCTATACAAGGGGGTTGCTAGTCGAGTGTCACATTTGTTCTATACAAGGGGTTGCTAGTCGAGTGTCACATTGCTTCTATACAAGGGGTTGCTAGTCGAGTGTCACATTGCTTCTATACAAGGGGTTGCTAGTTGAGTGTCACATTGCTTCTATACAAGGGGTTGCTAGTCGAGTGTCACATTGCTTCTATACAAGGGGTTGCTAGTCGAGTGTCACATTGCTTCTATACAAGGGGTTGCTAGTCGAGTGTCACATTGCTTCTATACAAGGGGTTGCTAGTCGAGTATCACATTGCTTCTATACAAGGGGTTGCTAGTCGAGTGTCACATTGCTTCTATACAAGGGGTTGCTAGTCGAGTGTCACATTGCTTCTATACAAGGGGTTGCTAGTCGAGTGTCACATTGCTTCTATACAAAGGGTTGCTAGTCGAGTGTCACATTGCTTCTATACAAGGGGTTGCTAGTCGAGTATCACATTGCTTCTATACAAAGGGTTGCTAGTCGAGTGTCACATTGCTTCTATACAAAGGGTCTGTAGCGTCGTAATTTCACAATCATAGCGATGCACAATGTCTGTAGCGTCGTTATTTCACAGTCATAGCGATGCACAATGTCGGTAGCGTCGTAATTTCACAGTCATAGCGATGCACAATGTCTGTAGCGTAGTAATTTCGCAGTCATAGCGATGCACAATGTCTGTAGCGTCGTAATTTCACAGTCATAGCGATGCACAATGTCTGTAGCGTTGTAACTGCTCAGACATAGCGACACACAATGTCTCCAGTGTCGCAACGTCACAGACATAGCGATGCTCAATGTTGCCACCTATCGTCAGTTGAGCTAGTCATTAGCAATACGTTTCTATGGATCTTTCATTAGCATTTGCTCTGGTACATCACCATGTTCCGTAGTCTTTCGACCGTTTCGGTGCCACAGATGACATAGAAACTATTCTTGTCCATCCTCTCGGTCTTCTGCCCTACGCATAGCATCGCCTAGTTGTAATCCCATCCCCTCTTTGATGTTATCTTCCCATCTTTTTCTCTATCTTCCTCTTCTTCTTCCTCCTCTAGTTGTGACCTGCAAGATTTCTTTGGCGAGCCCTTGTTTTCTGGTCACGTGGCCATACCATTCAAGTTTGCGCTTTTTTACAGACGCCAGGAGGTCATCGTATTGCCCAGTTGCTTGACGAATCCTTTCTTTTACTTGTTCATTGGTGATATGGTCTCTATAGCAGATGCCAAGAATGCATCTGAAACATCTCATCTCCATCGCCTTTATTTTCCTTTCAAGTTCTGCTGTTAATGTCCAGGACTCACAGGCAGATAAGAAAATGGAGAGGATTAATGAGCGCATCAGCCTGATTTTGGTGCTGGGGGCTATATTTTTGTCATTCAATATTTTCTTGAGCCTCTTTAGTGCTGTCGTGGTCTGCGCAATCCTGGCCATTAATTCGGGCCTGGAGCCTTGTTCCGATACTATTGCTCCGAGGTATTTGAAGCTGCCAACTGTCTCTAATCTTTCCTCACCGACCTTAATTTCAGTGGTGATGCCAGTGGTGCTATTTGTCATCATTTTTGTCTTTTCTGCATTGATTTACATGCCAAAGGACGATGAAGTCTTGTCGAGACGCTTTACCAGGTTGGCTTGCTCTTCCTCGCTTCCAGCCAGTTCATCTATGTCATCCGCAAAGCGTAGGATGATGATTGTTCTGCCACCAATGCTGACTGTCCCTACATGAGTTTCTAGTACATCTGACATTATTCTCTCTAAGAAGATGTTGAACAGGGTGGGGGAGAGCAAGCAGACTTGTCGTACTCCAACCGTGGTCTTGAATCACTCTCCGATGTTATATTGAAGAAGACTGCACTGGTGGCCTTATCATAGAGGCTGCTTATCATTATGGTTACGTTTGTGTTGATGTTGTAGTGCCTCATGGTGGCCATAAAGCAGCATGCCAAACCCTGTCGAATGCCTTCTTGAAATCTACAAAGACGTGGTATAGGTTTTGTTGGTGTTGAGCATATTTCTCACATAGTATCCGGAGGTTTAGGATCTGCTCAGTAGTGCCACGGCCTTGCCTGAAGCCCGCCTGTTCTTCAGCAATGATACTGTCGGCATATGGTCTTAGTCGGGTCAGTATGACCTTCAGCATGACCTTGCGTGGGTGGCTTATTAGGCTAATGGTGCGAAAGTTTTGGCATAGCTGTAGGTTATCTTTCTTGATAATGAGCGATTGAGTCCATGATTTGGGCCATTCCCCTGTCAGCCATATTTTGTTACAAATATTCGTAAGGGCATTTATCATTGCTTCTCCTCCCTGTTTCACCAACTCTGCAGGGATATTGTCCACTTTTCCTATTTGGAGTGCTTGGACTGCTGCTTCTACTTCTGCGCGGAGAATGGGGAAGTTTTCATTGTCTGTTGCTGGGGGGACATTAAGGATCTCTGGGTCTATCTTTATATTTTCATTAAGGATATGTATACAGAGAAAACTAGCATTTCTTCCGCTATATAAAGATATGTATATAGAGAAAACTAGCATTTGGTCCGCTACATAAAGATATGTATATAGAGAAAACTAGCATTTCGTCCGCTATATAAAGATATGTATATAGAGAAAACTAGCATTTGGTCCGCTATATAAAGATATGTATATAGAGAAAACTTTTTAAAAAATCATATGGGTTAAAAATATATTTATTTTAAATAATTAATTCATAATTGCTAGAAATATCACTAAAAGACTTTGTTTATGTAACCTTTGTTTAAAGGCCGACAGGTAGGGTGTTAGGACTATGGCTTAAAGGCCGACAGGTAGGGTGTTAGGACTATGGCTTAAAGGCCGACAGGTAGGGTGTTAGGACTATGGCTTAAAGGCCGACATATTATAGAAAATTACAAGTTAACTCTTGGACCCACTGGTTATTTTCTCAACATTACTGGACCCAGTGCAAAAATGCCCCAGGATAAGCACTATAGTTGCATACTTCATTGGTTACTGTTCTCCGTTCGATATTTAACGCCGAACACTCCCCCCCCCCCCGAGGTAACCAGATCCTCCCCCCCCCCCACGTGTTACTGTGCAAAGTTGTACCACCACTATGTAGTAGAGTAGAAGCAGGCGGATGAAGGAGGTCTCCGTATCGGGGCCAAAGTTTTAATTTCAGCTCGGGACAACATCATGACAATATAGATCTCAATTTAAGCAACAAGCGAGCCCCACAGGAAGGGGTGGGTTGGGCAGATACATTCCAGCCATGAGACACAGTTTGGGCTGTAGGTGTGGGTGGATCGTCATGTCCCGACCTTCAGGTAGGTTGAAGGGTTATTTGTTTAAATTTTTTCGAGACACTTAACGGTTTATCAGATAGTTGATGCGAAAATAGTCACTCTGCATGCCGCACGTGGCGCGAGCATTATTTATAGACGCCCCACTTCTGTTTTTAGAACGCTCGGTTCTATGTCATAGAGAAAGTATGTCGATGCCCAATAGGTGAGATATGCGGATATGAATATCACTGGAGAAAGTGGTGGGCGTTGGGCCGTATTTCAAGCGGATGTGAGGGGTGCGTACTTGGGAATGGGGGGGGGGGGCGGGGCACGTGACCTTCGACATTGTTTAAAAAGATGGTTTAATTTTGAAGGATACAAGAAGAAAAGCTTAATGACTTAACTAATCTTTTGATTGTCCAATTCTTCTAGAACGGTTGGATCAAGGTAAAAAATTTGCACCAGGGTCAAATCTAAATTTAGGCACCTTCTCCCACACTTACCCCCCCCCCCCATCCCCAAAACAAAAATTAAACAATTAATATTATTATATATTAACAAATTTATTTTGCATAAAAATTAAAATTTTGGCGCCCTCTGATGACGGCACCTTTAGTGGTTGCACCCTTCACACACTCCCCCTTATCATGGACCTATCATATCTTAGCCCCATCGGAATTATTAAGACGTCACGTTTCCCCCCCCCCCTCCCTGGGCCTTTCAAAAACGTTCCACCCCCACCTCTAAATTATTATTTTGAGCACCCTATGAAGTAATTCCAAATATTTTCTCCCAGATATTTTAATTTATGTGTTTAGTTATTTTTTTTACATTCCATTCATTTATTAATACAAAAAATTATTACGTGTTTTACCGTAAAACTGCTTTATTGTCCTGTAATTAAACAACAACAATCACTTCCTCCAATGAAAATCTCAACTCCCTAACTTGCATAGTAATTGCTAATTAATTGGACATTGCATGCTATCTTCTCCATACACAAAGTATTTTGCGGGGGAGGGGGGGGGGGGGGGCTAGACGTGATCTAAGTATTTTTTTTACAAAAAACATTTCGTTTATTTGTTCAAATAATCATCACATGTGGAATTTTGAAGTCATTTAAAAAAAATGTAAGTCCCCTCAAACACGGCCGATTGGTCTTAGAGCAGCGGCTCTCAACCTGTGGGTCGCGGCCCCTTTTTGGGGTCGAATGACCCTTTCGAAGGGGTCGCGTAAGACCATCGGAAAACACATAATATACTCTACAGTTATGAAGTAGCAACGAAAATTATTTTGTGTTTTGAGGGTCGCCACAACTTCAGGAACTGTATTACAGGGTCGCGGCAATAGGAAGGTTGAGAACCACTGATCTAAAGTCTAGCGCTAATCAGAACGTTTACTGTAAACCAATTATTTTTTTAAAAATGTAATCAAATTTGTTAAATGTTTGCTAGAGAGGCTGAACACAAATCTGAGGCACCAATAAATGCATTCACCAATCACAATCAAATAATCGAGTCCTGTTCTGTTTTGAGATTAGTCAACAGAATAGTAGACCATCTCATTTTTTGTTCATTTCGTTTTTCTTCACATTTTACTCATTGGCATAAGAAGGGAGTTAGATGGGGTGGCACACCCTGGGCGGTACTGTTTGTATTCATATTAAGGGGTGGCACACCCTGGGCGGTACTGTTTGTATTCATATTGAAGGGCGGAAATTATTTTGTGACCTTCTTGCTTTTCTTTCCTTTTTTTTAAAAAAAAAAATTGGCGGGAACATGTTAACCTGACCTGGACGGTACCTGCCCTAGCCAGGGCCGGCCTTAGGCCACTGCATCCTATGCGGCCGCATTGGGCCCCGCACTTTCATAGGCCCCGCCCCGAATTTATTTTCTAATACAAAATCTTAATTTTCACTTATCCTTATCCTCTACCCAGAATTGGCCCCGCGCAATCCGTTTCGCATAGGGCCCCGCAATTGTTAGGGTCGGCCCTGGCCCTAGCCACGTCTCTGCTTTTACTGTAAGATATGTTTCAGTGCACATTTCTAAAAATCTTGGACTCTGCTAGAAAACGCCCGCCCTCCATTAAAATGAAAAAGTTACGGTATTCAAGATGGAAGTAAGGGATTGGAAGTAAGGGATTGGAAGTAAGGGATTGGAAGTAGGGATTGGAAGTAAGGGATTGGAAGTATGGGATTGGAAGTAAGGGATTGGAAGTAAGGGATTGGAAGTAAGGGGCTGGAAGTAAGGGGCTGGAAGTAAGGGGTTGGAAGTAAGGGATTGGAAGTAAGGGATGGGAAGTAAGGGATTGGAAGTAAGGGATTGGAAGTAAGGGATTGGAAGTAAGGGATTGGAAGTAAGGGATAGGAAGTAAGGATTTGGAAGTAATGGATTGGAAGTAAGGGATTGGAAGTAAGGGATAGGAAGTAAGAGATTGGATGTAGGGGATTGGATGTAAGGGATTGAAGTAAGGGATGGAAGTAAGGGATGGGATGTAAGGGATTGGAAGTTAGGGATTGGAAGTAAGGGTTTGGAAGTAAAGGATTGGAAGTAAGGGATGGGACGTAAGGGATTGGAAGTAAGGGATTGGAAGTAAGGGATTGGAAGTAACGGATTGGAAGTAAGGGATGGGAAGTAAGGGATTGGAAGTAAGGGATTGGAAGTAAGGGATTGGAAGTAAGGGATTGGAAGTAAGGGATTGGAATTAAGGGATTGGAAGTAAGCGATTGGAAGTAAGGGATTGGAAGTAAGGGATTGTTCCTGATACAAAACACAGGGAGTAACCACTCAGGGGGGGTCTAAGCTCGCCAGTTTATCTATTTCGTCACAGGTGTACATTTTGAGGAGTTGCTACTTCAGTGGTCCTCGCGTGGTGACCATCGGAGGGGGGTTGTTACTTGTATCTGTTTAAGCAATGCTCGTTTGGCAATCGGGCGATTTTTATTTTGTGTTACTTTACATGTGTTAGTGTAGTTTGTTGATATATTCCAAAGCTACATCCAGGCAATCAAACCACACACACACAGACCACCCATACTACTATCTCCCCAGGCAGACACACCCCACATACATCACAATCTCCGCAGGCAGACACACCCCACATACATCACAATCTCCCCAAGCAAACACACCACACATACATCACAATCTCCCCAGGCAGGCACACCCCACACACACCACTATCTCACCAGGCAGGCACACCCCACACACACCACAATCTCACCAGGCAGGCACACCCCACACACACCACTATCTCACCAGGTAGGCACACCCAACACACATCACAATCTCCCAGGCAAACACACCCCACATACATCACAATCTCCCTAGGCAGGCACACCCCACACACATCACAATCTCCCCAGGCAGGCACACCACACACACACCACAATCTCACCAGGCAGGCACACCCCACACACACACCACTATCTCACCAGGTAGGCACACCCCACACACATCACAATCTCACCAGGTAGGCACACCCCACACAGATCACAATCTCCCCAGGCAAACACACCCCACACACATCACAATATCCCCAGACAGGCACACCCCACACACACACCACAATCTCCCCAGACAGACACAACCCACACACACACACCACATTCTCCCCAGACAGGCACACCACACACACACCACTATCTCACCAGACAGGCACACCCCACACACACCACTATCTCCCCAGGCAAACACACCCCACACACATCACAATATCCCCAGACAGGCACACCCCACACACACACAACAATCTCCCCAGACAGGCACAACCCACACACACACACCACATTCTCCCCAGACAGGCACACCACACACACACCACTATCTCACCAGACAGGCACACCCCACACACACCACTATCTCCCCAGACAGGCACACCCCACACACACACACCACAATCTCCCCAGACAGACACACCACACACACACACCACAATCTCACCAGGCAGGCACACCCCACACACACACCACAATCTCCCCAGACAGGCACACCCCACACACACACCACAATCTCCCCAGACAGGCACACCCCACACACACACCACAATCTCCCCAGGCAGGCAAACCCCACACACACACACCACAATCTCCCCAGACAGGCAAGCCACACACGCACACCACTATCTCCCCAGACAGGCACACCCCACATACACCACGATCTCCCCCAGGCAGACACACGCCAACCACACAACAATCTCAGACACACCCACTTGGTAACCATGATAGCTTAGGTTTCAATAACATCACCAGATGTGTGATTTAATAATGCAGTTTTATCGCTTCTCTTATCGGACTCAAATGACCAGATGATCATTTCTATTGACTGCTCTGATGGATACGCAAAACGAACGATCATCAAAAATCCTTTAAAATATCCTTGATATAGAATATATAGCATATTGCAGGCTCTAATCGAAATTGAAGGTTCTTAAAATTAGTAGGCCGGGGTAACATCATTCACTATAAATTTGTGTAAGTTTACAGTAAAAATGAATACCTTAAAAGAATACAGAAATTCTTTAGAATTCCCCAAGACAGAATTAAAATTGAGGTCGCCGTTTCCTGCTGTAGCTCTCTATTTCTTACTGAATGTCTCTTTGTCACTCCTCAATTTATCTATCTATCTATCTATCTATCTATCTATCTATCTATCTATCTATCTATCTATCTATCTATCTATCTATCTATCTATCTATCTATCTATCTATCTATATATATATATATATCTATCTATCTATCTATATATCTATCTATCTATCTATCTATCTCTCTATCCATCTATCCATCTATCCATCTATCCATCTATCTATCTATCTATCTATCTAACTAACAATATATCTATCTATCTAACTAACAATCTATCTATCCATCCACCCACCCACCCATCCATCCATCTATCTATTTATCTCTATCTCTATCTTTGTCTGTCTTTCTCCCTATACCTCACCTTCTCTCTCTATCTCCTTGCCTGCCTCCGTCTCATTCTCTTCATTTTTCTCTCTACTTCTCGCATTCTCTGACCTTGTTTCTTCCCCCTCAACTGTCTCATTTTCTTTCAGACTTCGTCTCCCTCTCTCTTTCTCTCCATCTCCTTAACTCTCTCTCTCTTTCTCTACGTCTCATTTTTTCATTGTCCTCTCTACTTTTCTCACCTTGTTTCTTCCTTTTCAACTCTCTCATTTTCTTTTAGACTTCGTCTCTCTCTTTCTCTCTCCCTCCCTATCTCTCTCTCTCTCTCTCTCTCTCTCTCTAATTCTTTTTATTTTTATCGTAAACTCTATCTTCGTCTCTTTTTCCTTTTGACTTCGCCGCGTCTCTTTCTCTGCCTTCTGGTTTGTCCAACTGCCTCCGTTTTTCTCTCTCTCTTTCTTCCTCTCTTCTCACTCTGTCTCCCCTTTCTCTGTTTCTATTTGTCCATCTGTCCTCGTACACCACAGTCAGAATTAAGCCAGCGCAACGTTGTTGGATTTCAAGTTATGTAGTTAATACATTGTAACCGATTTTTTCATTAAGTTAATGTTTCAAAATGCACGTGTTCCACAATAAGACACGCTTTTATCGATATCGATACCGTAATAATGCATGGCATCTAAGCCCAGGCGATTACCTTGAGAAGTGACGTAATGCAGAGGGGGCACTACCGACACACACCTCCCACAACTGATAAATGGACACGTCCCGAAATCATTGCCTTCTAAACTGGTCACGCCTGTCTCTTCTTTTGATTTTTGATTTTAAACAGAAGGTGTGGAATATGACGTCATGAGGCCAGCGAATCTTCCATCTGGGTGACGTCATTTGGGGGTTTCCCCGTGAAGTCATCGCCGTCACGCCCCACCCCCTTGTTCCAGTCTGGCAGGTTTAATTTCCTTTCATTCGATTGGCTTATAAGTTGCAAGGTGTTGTAGAAGTCATCACTCCCCCCCCCACCCCCATCCTCACAAACCCCTCCCACCACCCTAGTTGTAGCTATTTT
The DNA here is from genome assembly GCA_964017045.1 of Omphiscola glabra. Classification (NCBI taxonomy): domain Eukaryota; kingdom Metazoa; phylum Mollusca; class Gastropoda; family Lymnaeidae; genus Omphiscola; species Omphiscola glabra. Next base: position 602,279 of record OZ024799.1, read on the forward strand.
CGGTATTGGTATGACTCCCGAGTGACGCCATAGATTGCAGTGGCATGTCCTGGTCATGTCACCTGACCTACAAGATGCGTTCCTTTATAGGGTCCGTTTGATCTGAACATTAAAAAGAAAGAGAAGAAAAAAACAGTTAAACATCTTAAATGCATGATTGGCTGTCGATAACCGGTATCGCGTGTTTTGGTTAGAGCCGCGGTTCTCAAACAGTGTGTCGTGACCCCTTTGGCGGGTCGATGACCCTTACACAAGGGTCGCCTAGGACCATCGGAAAACATATTAGAATAGTTGAGAACCACTGTGTTCGAGCAATCGATTTTCTCCAGTCCTCTTTTATAAAACAGATTAAATGGTCAACTATTACTATGACTACTCCAGGTGTTTACGACCTCTCGTTGTATTGTAAGCCTATGTGGCGCTGAGGAGAACCGGAAACATAAATTCGAATAAAAAAGTAATGAAAATTACAACAAAACAATTTCAACAGATAAAAATTATGTTTACCACTTCGACAAAGAACAATAAAATTAAAAAATTAAAAAATTAAAATCTGCAGTTTGCAAAAAAGAAACCCGTTTGTCAACTAGGGAGTACGCCCCTCATCGGCCTCCCAGCTTCATACGCCCCTGTCATTTTTCTGCATGTTCTCAATCAATGGAAGGTTGTCGTTTTTTCTTGTTGTTGTTTTTTTTTTAAATTTTTTTTTAAATTTACTATTTTTTCTTAGTAGTTCGCCACTATTCAAGTTTTCTCCCCACTTTCACACTATTCAAGTCCCCCCCCCCCCCCAATGTAAGTCTTTTCCTCTTATTCAAGTCTTCTCCACCCCCACCCACCCATCACCTCCCTGGGGTCAGAAATGTATCCTAAAATAAAGGGATTTTCTTCCATTAAGGTAACACATATTTATAAATTGTCAATGTATCTTAACGAGGGCAGATTGTAATGCAGTAGGAATGCAGTAGACTGGCTTGTGCAGAGGTCAGTACAAGATAGAAGTACAAAAGCAAAGAAGCCCACCACAAACCAGGTCACGGCCTGTAATAAAGCTGTTTGTGCCTTGTGTTCGGACTTCCTTAACATAGCGTCACATATGTCAGTCTATACGACGGTTTGGAAAGATCGCGCGTCTACTCCCCGTGAGCAGAGCCGTTATTCAACAGAATGAGAACCCTGATGTGTAATGTGTTATATGTGCATAAAACTAAAACACCTACACTAGGGCCTCAACACCCAGATACATAATCACTTACCATATGGATTTTGTCATTCATATGTGAATGTGTTTGTAGTGATTCAAAGGTGTTAGACTGATCCTCACTGATTTTACCATCAAGACCCAGTGTCCTTCCTCTATCGCCCTTTACAACTCCATGTCCTCCATCAACCAACGCCCATTACTACTCCATGTCCTCCCTCAACCAACACCCTTTACGACTCCATGTCCTCCCTCAACCAACACCCTTTACAACTCTATGTCCTCCATCAACCAACGCCCTTTAAAACTCTATGTCCTCCATCAACCAACGCCCATTACTACTCCATGTCCTCCCTCAACCAATACCCTTTACGACTCCATGTCCTGCCTCAACCAACATCCTTTACAACTCTATGTCCTCCATCAACCAACGCCCTTTAAAACTCTATGTACTCTATCAACCAACGCCCATTACTACTCCATGTCCTCCCTCAACCAACACCGTTTACGACTCCATGTCCTCCCTCAACCAACGCCCTTTACTGAAACAAACCATGATTATCTCAATCATTAATGACATCTTAAACCTACATTATTTTCAAAAGTTTAAAAATATTTTTAACATAATTATTTATGATTACAACATTTAGTATTAAACTGAATCATAGGGGTGGGGGAGGGGACTTCCGAAGGGGGAAATGGGGTTGGGACTTGGGGGTCAAGGTCAAAGATGAAAAGGTATGTATAAATGCTTCTAATGTTTATTTAGGGCAACAGTAAAAATTATTATTTTTATCACTTGTTTTGACAAGATGAGTTTCAAGGGTAAAGATAGAAATTGTGAGAAATGCATTTGCATAAATGAAGGCAACAAAGCCCCACTGTTATTCTTGTTGCATTTTTAATGGTAACAATTAACATGACAGATGGACACAACGTGACAGATGGACACAACAAAATTGTATAACTTTATCAATTTAAATTTTTTTTTTTATTTAAAGCGTTTATTAGGAGGAAGAGGGTTGGAGGGTGGGGTGGGCCTAATGAAGTGTGGTGGGGTGGGTGGGTGGGCCGAATGAAATGTGGTGGGGTGGGTGGGGTGTGTTGCTGGGGGCAGTGCTCATGTTCTCGTTTTTCTAAAGTCTTCCACCCTCTCTTCAAAACATGGACCATCCCGTGGACGCAACGGGTGAGATCTAGCAGATGGAAAGGGGTTGCATTGACGGGGGTCAAGGTCTTGTGACGTATTATAATGAAGAAAAAAAATGGGGGGGGGGGGTGAGTCAAAGACAAATGCATGTGACGTCACAAAGTCACTTGTCAGATTTGCTTTGTTTAATCGTATACATTTGTATTTCTCTATTTTTAATGAAATGAGATGATTGTCACACTATAACACAGATAACCATTTTGTGGGACATCTAATGACCTCGAGATAGTGAAAGGATTTCAGCCCTGACCAGTGCCGGACTTAGACTTGTTGAGACCCTAAGCTGAAGCTAAGTTAGCTTATAGGTAAATCCGACACTGGCCCTGACCCAACGCCCAGGGCCGGATTTACAAGCAGGCCGACTAGGTCGTGGCCTAGGGGCCCCGCGAAATAAGGGGCCCCAAAATTGGGAGTAGTATTTAAAAAAATTATATTTTTGAATTAAAAAACTTAGCAATATTTTTTTTTATTTTTGAAAATGGGGCCTCAAATTTTTTTTGGCCTAGGGCCCCTAAAATTGTAAATCTGGCCCTGCCAACGCCGCCCCCCCCCCCCCCACTCTTCCACTCCCCCTTCGTTAAGCACCCAAAATCCCAGCGGTGAATGTTTAATCAAGTCAAAGAATCATCACATCAAGATGTTTAAAAAATGTTTGTGTCAACTCTATTCAATAATGTCAATGACGTCACTCAATTTCTTGTGTCACATGCCAAGATCAAATGAAAATATTATGACGTCACGTTGTAAATGGGAAAAAGGGGGAGAGGGGGGTGGTTGTGTTATCTTGATTAATTTTGACTGGATTCAAAGATGTGGTGGAAGAAACTAACAGAACAAAGGATGGCTGGAATAGTGGAGGGTCGCATACGCCATTAAAGTCAGCAGTAGAATAATTGTATCTAGACCGGTGGTTCTCAGCCTTCCTAATGTTGGGGGAACCCCAGAGGCGTAGCTACAGTCTTTGGCGCCCATGGACGAGATTTATTTTAAAGAGCCTCTTTTTCTATTTTCAACTCTCAAACTGATTATTTACATCAATAAAATAATATCAAAACACATTTTAACGCCCCTAATTAGTCTGGCTCCTAAGGACATCTGTACCTGCCTACCCCTTAGCTACGCAAACATAAAAAGAATTTCGTTGCTACTTCATAAATATGAGTTTTCCGATGATCTTAAGGGTTGCGACCCACAAGTTGAGAGCCGCTGATCTAGACACTATTCGTTTGAAGTCGGAAACAGCGTTGTCCCGCATTAGGTCGCGTATAATGATACATCAAGCCGAAACGGAACTATTTTACAAACCATGTAGCACCTCCCCCCCCCCCTCCTCACACACCATCTCCCTTCCTCGCGTCCCGTCCCGTCACCCCACGGGGTTAACCTTGAGCCTCCTGGACAGCTTCCAAAGACTAGGTCAAGACCGTGACCTACATCACTTGTGCATACATTATTCATCTTCTTAAACAAAAAGACGCATGCAGCAAATAATCAAATCAACAAATGGTCAAATCAACAATTGGTCAAATCAACAATTGGTCAAATCAACAATTGGTCAAATCAACAAATGGTCAAATCAACAAATGGTCAAATCAACAATTGGTCAAATCAACAAATGGTCAAATCAACAAATGGTCAAATCAACAAATGGTCAAATCAACAATTGGTCAAATCAACAATTGGTCAAATCAACAAATGGTCAAATCAACAAATGGTCAAATCAACAATTGGTCAAATCAACAATTGGTCAAATCAACAATTGGTCAAATCAACAATTGGTCAAATCAACAATTGGTCAAATCAACAATTGGTCAAATCAACAAATGGTCAAATCAACAAATGGTCAAATCAACAAATGGTCAAATCAACAAATGGTCAAATCAACAAATGGTCAAATCAACAATTGATCAAATCAACAAGTTGTCAAATCAACAAGTTGTCAAATCAACAATTGGTCAAATCAACATATTGTCAAATCAACAAATGGTCAAATCAACAATTGGTCAAATCAACAATTGCTCAAATCAACAAATGATCAACTCAACACTTGTCAAATCAACAAATTGTCAAATCAACAATTGGTCAAATCAACAAATTGTCAAATCAACAAATGGTCAAATCAACAAATTGTCAAATCAACAACTGGTCAAATCAACAAATTGTCAAATCAACAACTGGTCAAATCAACAATTGGTCAAATCAACAAATTGTCAAATCAACAACTGGTCAAATCAACAAATTGTCAAATCAACAACTGGTCAAATCAACAAATTGTCAAATCAACAACTGGTCAAATCAACAAATTGTCAAATCAACAACTGGTCAAATCAACAAATTGTCAAATCAACAAGTTGTCAAATCAACAAATTGTCAAATCAACAACTGGTCAAATCAACAAATTGTCAAATCAACAACTGGTCAAATCAACAAATTGTCAAATCAACAACTGGTCAAATCAACAAATTGTCAAATCAACAACTGGTCAAATCGACGAAGATCTGTATTAATTGCAAGTGAAAGGTTATTTATTGAAAACACATAGACCAATGGTTCTCTATCTGTGCACGTTGGAGCCCTAAGGGTTCCGCTTACACGCCTGAAGGTCTCAGCTGCGGGTTCAGTCAACTTCTTAAACCCCATTACCTTTATGAAGTACGGTTCCCCTAAGAGCTCAACGCTATTGAAACTTACTGTAAAAATTAGCCCCGCGCGTCCAAAAGGCTGGGAACCCCTGAACCAGACCATTTTAATGCTTGAGTGACGTTCTTGGCTCATGTTTTCTCTTGAAGAACTATAAGCTTTGTCTAACACTCCAATGTCACTTTACTGTGCTGTGGATTTCTTCTTCTCTCAATCGTAGCGGACACTACCTGTTGTTTTGATGTGCGTACGAACGCGGCGCGTTATCTCCTTTATTGACTCTCACACATACAACAGTCATACAACAGTTAAACAACAGTGATATAACAGTCATACAACAGTCATACTACAGTTATACAACAGTTATACAACAGTCGTACAACGGGCATACTACAGTGATACAACAGTGATACAACAGTCATACAACAATCATACAACAGTTAAACAAAAGTCATATAACAGTCAATTATAACAACAATAACTGTGTCACTGAATTGTACGGACGTTAATGCATAGTTGTACACGCATTGCATGAAACAAATGGGGAAGGATATCACTTCCTGTGATACATAGGCTTACAGAAAGTACGCATCCTTGAGAGGTTTTTGTTTAGAGATCTACGATACATGTCTTATCAGTTTCAACGGATCGAACGCATTGAACGGGCGTCTAAATGGTTTGGCCTTAAGGACTTGAGACTAGCCAGTTTGTGTTAACCATGGTTTGTGTGACCCGTGGTTAGTGTGACCCGTGGTTTGTGTGACCCATGGTTTGTGTGACCCATGGTTTGTGTGACCATGGTTTGTGTGACCCATGGTTTGTGTGACCCATGGTTTGTGTGACCCGTGGTTTGTGTGACCCGTGGTTTGTGTGACCCGTGGTTTGTGTGACCCGTGGTGTGTGTGACCCAAGCTTTGTGTGACCCGTGGTGTGTGTGACCCAAGTTTAGTGTGACCCGTGGTTTGTGTGACCCGTGGTTTGTGTGACCCATGGTTTGTGTGACCCATGGTTTGTGTGACCCATGGTTTGTGTGACCATGGTTTGTGTGACCCATGGTTTGTGTGAGCCATGGTTTGTGTGGTCCATGGTTTGTGTGACCCATGGTCTGTGTGACCCGTGGTCTGTGTGACCCGTGGTGTTTGTGACCCATGGTTTGTGTGACCCATGGTTTGTATGACCCAGGGTAGCGAAGACCGGACTCTATGACGTCGTTGGAGGTTTGAATATTATATATAACATCCCATATATGAAGATTTTGTGTGTGTGTCAGAGGCGGTTTATTTTTTTGATAATTATAATTTTTTTAATTATTTTTTTTTAGTGTGTACGAGTGGAGATGGTTGTATTTTTGTTTAAGGTGCATCATGGCCTGTAGGTGCCCATTTAGGTTACTGGTTACAGGAGTTTGACTTACGACATACAAAGTGATTATGTCCTGCTCAAGTCATTCCCGACCCTGGTAGACGGAGAGAACTTTACTTCCTTTTTATTCAATGCCTCATTTGAAAGGTATTCTGGGAAGTGTGCACATAATGAGTAGAACAATTAGGAGGACATAAAATACCACACCCCCCAGCAGCCCCCCCCCCCCCCCCAAAAAAAAAAGCAAACTTAACAAATAATCATAACAAATTGCCCCGCACAGTTTAACTATAAAATGGAAAAATTATGAAACATACGATTATCCCACTCACACACAAATTAATATCGAAAAATCAGATCCTGATTATTGTATCGTTCACTGTTGAACGATTGTATCCCCTCATTTCACAACATTCATTTGAAATTGACACGTGACATCTTCATTCATTTTCTAACGGACTCATCTGTAAATCCTCTTGGTAGTTTCACAAAATATGGTTTTATGTTATTTCATGGTTTTCTGGTGTTGCATGGTTTTCTGGTATTTCATGGTTTTCTGGTATTTCATGGTTTTCTGGTATTTCATGGCTATCTGGTATTTAACGGTGTGACACTTACATTTATGACACTTATTTTTATGACACTTACATTTACAACACAAATGTTTAGAGCTCGCGTGACGCTGAGTCAGAAAAGCAATAAATAATTGTTTTTCTTTCAACAACACCCGTTGACGCCAGTGACCTATCCCATACAATTGTTCACAATTTCTTGGTCTTGATTAAACTCAATCGAACATTTAAAAATAGCTCAACCGAAACCTTCCGTTGCTCACTCCTACGCCACATGAAGCATTTATTACTATTACAAAACAGAGATAACAATTTATTTCAAAACCAGAACTCGCTTTCATAGATCCGGAAGTGACATCATACGACCCGTAGGCTCATAAATTAGCGAGATTAATAAGAGCGACCTCTGTCAGAACGGCATGTTTCTCTACAACAGCGTTTCTTAACATGTGGGTCGCGACCTCTTTGGGGGTCGAAAACCCCCTGCACAGGGGTCGCCTAAGACCATCGTAAAACACATATTTATGAAAAAGCCCCCGAAAATAATGTTATGGTTTGGGGTCACCACAACAAGAGGAACTGTATTAAAAAGGTCGCGGCATGGGGAAAGTTGAGAACCCCTGCTCGACAAGGATGTACACCTGGTCTTCTTGTGCAGGTCATGTAAGCCACTAACCAAATGTATTTTTTCCGGCAGCAGGGTCGCAGCAAAGACCCAATTAAGACGCGGAACTCGATGTAAACGACAATGATTAACGGGGGATGTAAATTGTCAGTTTCAAAATATACAAATTTCCGACAGGTTTAATGGCGGTCCTAATTACGTTATCTGGTTCTAATTTTTTTTTTTTAATGTCTCCATAGTTATAAACGTTATATCTCAGAGTGGAACGAGTATGTTTGACTTAAGGAAAGTAATGTTTGCTTTCATGTCCTAGTTAATTGAGCGGAGTCAGTGGAAGTGGTAGACAATGTCAGTGGAAGTGGTAGACAATGTCAGTGGAAGTGGTAGACAATGTCAGTGGAAGTGGAATACAATGTCAGTGGAAGTGGTAGACAATGTCAGTGGAAGTGGTAGACAATGTCAGTGGAAGTGGTAGATAATGTCAGTGGAAGTGGTAGACACTGTCAGTGGAAGTGGTAGACAATGTCAGTGGAAGTGGTAGACAATGTCAGTGGAAGTGGTAGACAATGTCAGTGGAAGTGGAATACAATGTCAGTGGAAGTGGTAGACAATGTCAGTGGAAGTGGTAGACAATGTCAGTGGAAGTGGTAGACAATGTCAGTGGAAGTGGTAGACAATGTCAGTGGAAGTGGTAGATAATGTCAGTGGAAGTGGTAGACAATGTCAGTGGAAGTGGTAGACAATGTCAGTGGAAGTGGTAAACAATGTCAGTGGAAGTGGTAGACAATGTCAGTGGAAGTGGTAGATAATGTCAGTGGAAGTGGTTGACAATTTCAGTGGAAGTGGTAGACAATGTCAGTGGAAGTGGTAGACAATGTCAGTGGAAGTGGTAGACAATGTCAGTGGAAGTGGTAGACAATGTCAGTGGAAGTGGTAGACAATGTCAGTGGAAGTGGTAGATAATGTCAGTGGAAGTGGTAGCCAATGTCAGTGGAAGTGGTAGATAATGTCAGCGGAAGTGGCAAACACTGTCAGTGGCAGTGGTAGAAGAGGCCTGTATTGCATGAGTCTCGTCTTGTCCTTACACATATGAAAACATTGTAGTTATAAACTATTTTTCTCAAAAAACGTTTTCACGATATTCGGCAATAACTAAATGTCATCGTATCATAATGTCATGCCGTCGTATCATCATGTCATCATGTTATGTCATAGTGTCATCATGTCATAATATCATTGGGTCGTCATGTTATTATGTCTTGTCATCGTGTCATCTTATCATTGTGTTATATATGTTATCATGTCATCATGTCATCTCATCATTGCGTCATTATGTCATCATGTCATCTTATCATCGTGTCATTATGTTATCATGCCATCATGTTATCTCATTGTGTCATCACGTTATCATGGCATGTCATCTTATCATCGTGTCATTGTGTTATCATGTCATCATGTTATCTCATTGTGTTATCACGTTATCATGGCATGGCATCTTATCATCGTGTCATTATGTTATCATGTCATCATGTTATCTCATTGTGTCATCACGTTATCATGGCATGTCATCTATCATTGTGTCATTATGTTATCATGGCATCATGTTATCTCATTGTGTCATCACGTTATCATGGCATGCCATCTTGTCATCGTGTCATCGTGTCCTCTTATCATTGTGTCATCATGTCTTCATGCCTCCATAGCTTCAATGAATGATACACGTAGTTTACTTACAACGCTAACTTCAACTATACAATCCCATTTTTTGTTTATAATATAAAAAGAATTCTAACCTTTGTTAAATTAAAAATCTAATATACAAAAGCCAAGGACGTGACCCCCTAATCTAATCTGTTCATGAACTTCCTCAAGGGCCATTCAAGACATTTCAAAACTATGTTTGTTCAGTCTGCACGCCTAAAAGCTATCAATGAAAAGTAATTAATATTGACCACCCCCCCCCAACCACCCAGAACCTTGTTTGACAAACATTTTATCTAACGGACACAAACTGTCTACGTCCACTTTTCAGGTTAAAAAACAGCAATACCACCAGGTTATGGCAGCAGCTTACGAGACACAACAAAAGTAGCAGCTTACGAGACACAACAAAAGTAGAAGCTAAAGGTGACAACAAAAGTAAAAGCTATAGATGACAAGAAATGTAGAAGCTATAGTTGAAAACAAAACTGGAAGCTATAGATGAAAACAAAACTAGAAGCAATAGATGACAACAAAACTGGAAACTATAGATGATAACAAAAGGAGAAGCTATAGATGACAAAAAAGTAGAAGCTATATTTGACAACATAACTGGAAGCTATAGATGACAACAATATTGGAAGATATATTTGACAACAAAACTTATAGATGATAACAAAAGTAGAAGCTATAGATGACACCAAAAGTAGAAGCTATATTTGACAACAAAACTGAACGCTATAGATGACAACAAAACTAGAAGCTATAGATGTCAAAAAAACTGGAAGCTATAGCTGACAACAAAACTGGAAGCTAACGCTGTCAAGAGGCAGCATCGACCAGGCAAAAACAAAAACGAGTATATGAACGAGTGTGGGGGGGGGGAGGGATCTTGTTGTAGAATGTAAAGGCGCATACTACAATGTAAACAGAAAATAAAGGACGTATACCAATCAACGTATTCATACACACCACACTTCAACTACATGGGCGATTAAGTAGATCTTGACCTAAGTTCACGTGAACTTTTTGTCTTAAAAAATCCATTCACGCCCACGGGGAAAGCCACGGTGGAGTCCATCGATATTGTCTTAGCAAGATAGCTGCCTGGCGTACACCCACCCACAGTGGAGTCCATCTATATTGTCTTAGCAAGATAGCTGCCTGGCGTACACCCACCCACAGTGGAGTCCATCTATATTGTCTTAGCAAGATAGCTGCCTGGGGTACACCCAGCCAGGATGGAGTCCATCGATATTGTCTTAGCAAGATAGCTGTGTGGCGTACACCCACCCACAGTGGAGTCCATCGATATTGTCTTAGCAAGATAGCTGCCTGGCGTACACCCACCCACAGTGGAGTCCATCGATATTGTCTTAGCAAGATAGCTGCCTGGCGTACACCCACCCACAGTGGAGTCCATCGATATTGTCTTAGCAAGATAGCTGCCTGGCGTACACCCATAAAATCTTAACCATACACATTTATCACAATGTGAGTAGACGCTCCTGATTTGCAATACTTTTGGAAGATCGGTCTTCATTTGGGATTACTATGCTATTTAAAGAAAATATTTCACACAGTGGTTCTCAACCTTCCTAATGCCGCGACCCAGTAATACAGTTCACAGGCGTCGTAAACTCTAGCTTTTCCATTGACATCCATCCTATTATATTTCTATAGCTTTTCCATTGACATCCATCCTATTATATTTCTATAGCTTTTCCACTGACATCCATCCTATTATATTTCTATAGCTTTTCCATTGACATCCATCCTATTATATTTCTATAGCTTTTCCATTGACATCCATCCTATTATATTTCTATAGCTTTTCCACTGACAGCCATCCTATTTTATTTCTATAGCTTTTCCACTGACATTCATCCTATTATATTTCTATAGCTTTTCCACTGACATCCATCCTATTATATTTCTATAGCTTTTCCACTGACATCCATCAGCTGGGCTTAGATATCTGTGACGGAGAGAACTCACCCTGATCGAGCTGGGCTTAGATATCTGTGATGGAGAGGGTGGGATATATCGTCATGTCGGTTTCCAGTTGGGTTGATATTGTAATTATCATTTCGGTCTGTTTACATGCCAACCCAATAGTTTACATACCAACCCAATAGTTTACATACCAACCCAATAGTTTACATACCAACCCAATAGTTTACATACAACACAATAGTTTACATACCAACACCATAGTTTACATGCCAACCCAATAGTTTACATACCAACCCAATAGTTTACATACCAACACCATAGTTTACATACCAACACCATAGTTTACATGCCAACCCAATAGTTTACATGCCAACACAATAGTTTACATACCAACACATTAGTTTAATGCCAACACATTAGTTTACATACCGACCCATTAGTTTACATGCCAACCCAATAGTTTACATGCCAACCCAATAGTTTACATGCCAACCCATTAGTTTACATGCCAACCCAATAGTTTACATGCCAACCCAATCGGTCGCCTATTCATCATAATTCAAGTCCGTACAACAAAGAAACTAGTGAAGAGCTTCATGTGCAGATAATTCTTGGTTACAATTCTCACCGTCCCTAAAACGTGTTTGTGGTGGTTAGAGCAAAGTCCTATGCGACTGTACCAACAGGAGTGGGGCACTTGACCAACAGCCATTCTCCACCAATCCCCTCTCCACCCTTTGGTTAGTACCAATAATACTACTTTCTACGTCTGATCTTTTTTTTTTCAAATTGTCTTAATAACTAGGACGGAATATTTCAGGAAACTTCGTTCTTCCGGAAACCAAACGAGTAAGTATGACGTCATACACAACACCTTAGATTTTTCTCAAGCTAACGTGTATTTTAACTAATTATGGAGAAATGCTTTCGTTTGACTTTTCTTACTACAATAAAAACCTCTTTTCTCCAATGTGTACATTTCTTTTGCGTTCTTATCTGAGAAATCTTCAGAAATTCTGAACTCATTCTTGCGGTCGTCTGAAAGCCTTGTTGAAAATTCAAAAGTTAACTACAGAGCACTTGTCTGGAGATGCAGTTATCCCGTCGTCATTCAGTGTGAGATCTACTGAGCCATACAGTAAGTCAAAGACGCAAATTATGCAGCTCCTAAATTTGAAGTATTTATCTGACCTAATATATATATATATATATATTGTTTGTACGCTATATATAAGAAAGATTCTCGGCAAAGCTGGTTGTGTTTTAGTTGTGTTTGATTAGTTGTTGTTTCTGTTGTGTTTGATTAGTTGTGGTTTCTGTTGTGTTTGATTAGTTGTGGTTTCTGTTGTGTTTGATTAGTTGTGGTTTCTGTTGTGTTTGATTAGTTGTGGTTTCTGTTGTGTTTGATTAGTTGTGGTTTTAGTTGCATAGTTATTGTGTATCAACTTCAGGGACTGATAAAAATGTCTCACAACTTTCGGTTCGAGCTTTTCATTTACTTTTATATTGCGTCATCATATTTATGTTAAATTAATTGATATCTTTAGTGTCGGTTCCATTAATAATTATTGACTTTGTTCATTTCACCCACTCCCCTGTCGCTGCAGCTCAGCGGGGAAAAAAAATTACCAAATATTTCCTTTGATAAAATTAATTGTTAGAAATTTGAGCTCCAATAATTTTTTGAACTGATCGCAGAATGTTCGACTCCGCGCATGCCCGTGATGGACTTAATCAAGGTAAGAAGGTAAACATGTCCAGTGTATTAAAACTATTTGATAATACTTTTGAGCTCGTTTTGAGCCACGCTTATATCTGTGTATATCAATTGTATATATATAATCTAGTGACGCATAGTGACGCTATATCTAGTAGATGGGAAGTTCACGCATTGCTGTCGCCAATGTTTGGCGGGCTATATCTAGTAGATGGGAAGTTCACGCATTGCAGTCGCCAATGTTTGGCGGGCTATATCTAGTAGATGGGAAGTTCACGCATTGCAGTCGCCAATGTTTAGCGGGCTATATCTAGTAGATAGGAAGTTCACGCATTGCTGTCGCCAATGTTTGGCGGGCTATATCTAGTAGATGGGAAGTTCACGCATTGCAGTCACCAATGTTTGGCGGGCTATATCTAGTAGATGGAAAGTTCACGCATTGCTGTCGCCAATGTTTGGTGGGCTATATCTAGTAGATAGGAAGTTCACGCATTGCTGTCACCAATGTTTGGCGGGCTATATCTTGTATTTACATATATATTTAAATATGTCAACTTTGCATTAAATTTGTTATAACGACAATAAAAATCATATACTATATAAGTACTTTTATTACAGCAGGTACTTAATATTAGCCATTTGTCAGGCGTGACCATTCAACAAACACAGACTAAGAATGTTGGAGTCGCTATTATGCTGGAATCCACGTTGGAGATTCACTCCAGGGTTATGAATCGTGTAACGTAGGTTGCAGTTGTCGTACGCGAGAAGCAAAATCTCGTCTGTTCTCCTGTGGTGTAGTTACAGCAGGGGTCCTGCAGTTATCGCACTGTGGGGTTGATACCTGGTGACATTGAAAGACGTATTGTGTTAACATTTCTTTAAAACGTTCTTCCGTTGCCCTGCACACGTGTTCCTAATCTCAAAGTCAAGCTAACCCAGTCATGTCACGGGTCCCGTCATAGCAGAGTATGACTTTCCTCTTGACCTTGATCCCTGTGTTACACGTCTGCCTTGTTTAATGACGTCATCGTTCTCTCCCCCCCCCCCAACCACATTTTCACAGATAATCAAGACTTCCCGTTTTTTTTTAATATTTTCAAACAACGCAAAAGCTCCACACCTTGGAATAATTCTAATTATTATTACAATTATTTTTATTATTACTATTTTTATTATAACTCGTATAATTATAACTGTTCGTGTTTATGTATAAGTGTGTGTATGAGTGTGTGTGTATGTGTGTATGTATGATTGTATGTACTTATGCGTGTGTGTTTGTGTGGGTGTATATGTGCGTGTGTATGTGTGCATGTATGTCAGTGTGTATGTTTCGTATATGAGTATGTGTATTTGTGCGTGTATGTGTGTGTGTATGAGTGTGTGTATGAGTGTGTATGCATGTGTGCGTGTTTGTATGCTTGCGTGTATGTGTGCGTGTATGTGCGACAGAGAAATAGAGATAAGAAAGAGATGGATGAGAGAGAGAGAGAAAGAAAGAGAGTTGGGAGAGAGCGAGACAGGAATGAAATTCAACTGTTGCATGTGATATCTTGGCTACTTATTTACATTTGAGATGACATCTCTTACCAGTCACAGAATGGTTTCAAATACGAATAATAATAATTATTATTATAATGATGATAACAATAATATTAATAGGCTTTTCTTCCATCTACCCGTTATCATATCTTAGTCGCTATTGTGGTGGCTATTGTGCTGGCTATTGTGCTGGCTATTGAGGTGGCTATTGAGGTGGCTATTGTGCTGGCTATTGTGCTAGCTATAGTACTGGCTATTGTGCTGGCTATTGAGGTGGCTATTGTGCTGGCTATTGAGGTGGCTATTGTGCTGGCTATTGTGCTAGCTATAGTACTGGCTATTGTGCTGGCTATTGTGCTAGCTATAGTACTGGCTATTGTGCTGGATATTGAGGTGGCTATTGTGCTGGCTATTGAGGTGGCTATTGTGCTGGCTATTGTGCTAGCTATTGTGCTAGCTATTGTGCTAGCTATAGTACTGGCTATTGTGCTGGCTATTGTGCTAGCTATTGTGCTAGCTATAGTACTGGCTATTGTGCTGGCTATTGAGGTGGCTATTGTGCTGGATATTGAGGTGGCTATTGTGCTGGATATTGAGGTGGCTATTGTGCTGGATATTGAGGTGGCTATTGTGCTGGCTATTGTGCTAGCTATTGTGCTAGCTATTGTGCTAGCTATTGTGCTAGCTATTGTGCTGGCTATTGTGCTGGCTTTTGAGGTGGCTATTGAGGTGGCTATTGTGCTGGATATTGAGGTGGCTATTGTGCTGGCTATTGAGGTGGCTATTGAGGTGGCTATTGTGCTAGCTATTGTGCTGGCTATTGTGCTGGATATTGAGGTGGCTATTGTGCTGGCTATTGTGCTAGCTATTGTGCTGGCTATTGTGCTGGCTATTGTGCTGGCTATTGAGGTGGCTATTGTGCTGGATATTGAGGTGACTATTGTGCTGGATATTGTGCTGGCTATTGTGCTAGCTATTGTGCTGGCTATTGTGCTGGATATTGAGGTGGCTATTGTGCTGGCTATTGAGGTGGCTATTGTGCTGGATATTGAGGTGGCTATTGTGCTAGCTATTGTGCTGGCTATTGTGCTGGCTATTGTGCTGGCTATTGAGGTGGCTATTGTGCTGGATATTGAGGTGGCTATTGTGCTGGATATTGTGCTGGCTATTGTGCTAGCTATTGTGCTGGCTATTGTGCTGGATATTGAGGTGGCTATTGTGCTGGCTATTGTGCTAGCTATTGTGCTGGCTATTGTGCTGGCTATTGTGCTGGCTATTGAGGTGGCTATTGTGCTGGATATTGAGGTGGCTATTGTGCTGGATATTGAGGTGGCTATTGTGCTGGCTATTGTGCTAGCTATTGTGCTAGCTATAGTACTGGCTATTGTGCTGGCTATTGAGGTGGCTATTGTGCTGGATATTGAGGTGGCTATTGTGCTGGATATTGAGGTGGCTATTGTGCTGGATATTGAGGTGGCTATTGTGCTGGCTATTGTGCTAGCTATTGTGCTAGCTATTGTGCTAGCTATTGTGCTAGCTATTGTGCTGGCTATTGTGCTGGCTATTGAGGTGGCTATTGTGCTGGATATTGAGGTGGCTATTGTGCTGGATATTGAGGTGGCTATTGTGCTGGCTATTGTGCTAGCTATTGTGCTAGCTATAGTACTGGCTATTGTGCTGGCTATTGAGGTGGCTATTGTGCTGGATATTGAGGTGGCTATTGTGCTGGATATTGAGGTGGCTATTGTGCTGGATATTGAGGTGGCTATTGTGCTGGATATTGAGGTGGCTATTGTGCTGGATATTGAGGTGGCTATTGTGCTGGATATTGAGGTGGCTATTGTGCTGGCTATTGAGGTGGCTATTGTGCTGGATATTGAGGTGGCTATTGTGCTGGATATTGAGGTGGCTATTGTGCTGGATATTGAGGTGGCTATTGTGCTGGATATTGAGGTGGCTATTGTGCTGGATATTGAGGTGGCTATTGTGCTGGATATTGAGGTGGCTATTGTGCTGGATATTGAGGTGGCTATTGTGCTGGCATATACATTAGTCTGACTCATGTCACACATATGATGATTATGTCACAGTACAGTTGCTGCCATCATTAGATCATATGATGATAATGTCACAGTACAGTGGCTGCCATCATTAGATCATATGATGATTATGTCACAGTACAGTGGCTGCTATCATTAGATCATATGATGATTATGTCACGGTACAGTGGCTGTCATCATTAGATCATATGATGATTATGTCACAGTACAGTGGCTGCCATCATTATATCATATGATGATTATGTCACGGTACAGTGGCTGCCATCATTAGATCATATGATGATTATGTCACGGTACAGTGGCTGCTATCATTAGATCATATGATGATTATGTCACGGTACAGTAGCTGCCATCATTAGATCATATGATGATTATGTCACGGTACAGTGGCTGACATCATTAGATCATATGATGATTATGTCACGGTACAGTGGCTGCCATCATTAGATCATATGATGATTATGTCACGGTACAGTGGCTACCATCATTAGATCATATGATGATTATGTCACAGTACAGTGGCTACCATCATTATATCATTTGATGATTATATCACGTTACAGTAGCTATCATCATTTGATGATTATGTCACGGTACCATCATTAGATCATTTACAATTTTCGGTGGCAATTATGATATTCAAAAATAAATAATTAAGATTGAGTTCAATAACAGGAAATTAAGACATAATGCGGAATGAAAAACAGAAGAAAAAAGAAATGAAAAGAAAGAAAGAACGATTAAAATGGAAAGAAAGAAAGAAAGAAAAAGAAAGAAAGAAAGATAGAAAGATAGGAAAAAGAAAGAAAGTAAGAAAGAAACAGAAAGAAAGAAAGAAAGAAAGAAAGAAAGAAAAAGAAAGAAAGAAAGAAAGAAACGAAAAAAGAAAGAAAGAAAGAAAGATGGAAAGAATGAAAGATTAAAAAGAAAGAAAGAAAAAGAAAGAAAGAAAGAAAAAGAAAGAAAGATTGAAAAGAAAGAAAGAAAAAAAAAAGAAAGAAAGAAAGAAAAAAAAGAATGAAAGAAAAAGAAGGAACGAACGAAAAAGAAAGAAAAAAGAAAGAAAGAAAGAAAAAGAAAGAAAGAAAGAAAGATTAAAAAGAAAGAAAGAAAGAAAAGAGAGATAGAAAAGAAAAGGGGAGACAGGATGGAGGATAATTTAAAAAATGAATGTTTGCGAGGTAGAACGAGGTGAAAGAGGCAAGAGGAGGCGATAATGAGGGAGGGAGCTTAAGGATATACTTAGAAAGAGTTCATTATTATTTGTATGTTTGTAAAGCTTATAAAATACATGGACTTTGACAAATTACTCCCAAACATTTTCCAAAACACTTGACCAAAACACACACCCTTCAAACTCAGACCGCCTTACCTTTGACCTTGACCCCCATGTCGGTACGCACTCACACAATGGGACGCCGCCCTCCAGTGGTGTGACGTCATGAAGGTCCCACGTTCGAGTTGCTGTTTGATTCATTAAGCACTTCATTTTGAATGAGCTCCTTATGTTTTGCTAGTGAGATAGTGCGTACGGGAGAAGAGGCGCGTATGGTGAGCCTACGAGGCGGGAAACCCCACACTTGATAGGTAAAATAAGTTGTAAACAAGGTTGAACCAGTGTACGTAATTGAAGCAAAAATCGTTGGGGTTTTTTTTGTAATTTTTAAAGATGGCGGGAAAGTAGTATGCTTCTTTAGCTGAGTGCAGAATTTGCAGAATATTAACTTCTGTTTTGTCCGTGGCTGGCGGGCAAAATCTTTGGACGGCTAATTGACCCACTTCCCGTCAACCTATCGAGCTGAAACTAGGCGCATCGACTCGTTGCCAATGACAACACATTCTTTCAGATCTTCAGCCCCACTCCCTAACACCGAAAAGCATTTCGTTTCTGCTTTTCAAGGGGAACATGCAGGGAAATCTGCGATAACTGCACTCGATGAGATTCTTCAAGAAACCAAAATATCGCAAGTGTGTTTGGTGCGTAATATTTACATTTGTTTTTATTTTTTTCTTTGAAAATGATGAAATAAATCTGCGGTGTAGAAGCGGGTGGGTCATTGGAATATTAACATAGTTCTGGGGCGGTAAAAAATGTCACTAATTGGGATTCTCATATAGTGCGTAACTTGTATGCATGTTTTGTAAAATTTTCAAGCCCCCTCTTCTCCATTGACCCTTGTTACATGCTCTATAGCAGTGGTTCTCAACCTTCCTAATGCCGCGACCCTTTAAAACAGTCCCTCGTGTTCTGGCGACCCCCCAACCATAAAATTATTTTCATTGCCACTTCATAACTGTAGAGTATATGTGTTTTCCGATGGTCTTAGGCGACCCCTCGGAAAGGATCGTTCGACCCCCAAAGGGGTCGCGACCCACAGGTTGAGAACCGCTGCTCTATAGGATTTATAAAAAAAAAAACGTTGTTTTTATAGGCTCTTTAATTATAAATTGTTTCTGTTAGGAAATAATTAAATAGCCGCGTGTTAATAAATATTTATAAATATTATCTTTATCAATTGTTTAAACAGAGTGGCGACCGCGGGTATGTATCATTGATTCCCGTTTGCCTCAGAATCATGCAACCTCAATTACCGCTAAGCCACCGCATTCAGGTAACCACAAATTAGCCAGACCACTAATCATGTGACGGGTACCTAGGAACAAACAAATGTAACCAGAAGCTTTTAACAAACATCCTTTCTGTTACAACACATACTTGTGCATAGTTTTCTTTTCAATAAATCTCAATAGAATAAGAAGTAAAGGAGTTGTCTGGGACTGTTTATGTCCATCTGGAGTCGCATACATTAATCACATCTTTGACTCCAACAATCTGGTATTGCATACATTAACTGGAGTCGCATACATTAATCACATCTTTGACTCCAAAGTTTTCAGTTAGAAAACGTCAGTGATTTTCAAAATAAGATTTTTTTTTCCTCTAAATTTCAGTCAGTGCTGGAAGAATTATCAAACTGAAGTGTATACTGTAGGTGGGTAGTAGTTGGGATGCTCCTGGGATGTACCTGGGATGTTGCTGGGCTGTACCTGGGATACATGTACAACTGTGAGGGAAGAACAGCGCACTACGGCTCGTAGAGTCGTCCGCGGGAAGGCTTGTCCCCGGCAAAAGGACAGAAGTGATGTTAGGTGTCAGTCACTGGCCAAAGTGATGTATCACCTGTTATTCTTCTGTTCACTCCAATGCGACCTCATTAATAATCGTCATCGTAGGGGCTCCAGGCATACATTTTTTTAAATAAATGATTTTATACCCCATGATAATTTGAGAACCATTCATTGGGGTCGGGTAAGGAATGATTAAAAAAATTTACAGGGTCAAGTGTACACAGTGACAGAGGAATACAGTGACAGATGAAAACCGTGACAGATGAAAACAGTGACAGATGAATGAGTGGCAGAGACGCCATTATAGATATATATCTATAGTGTATCTTTTAAAATAAGACAAGTTTGGTTCTGATGAGATAACTCTGATATCCCAAAGCCCAGAGCTCAGTCTGGCTCTAGTGAGATAACTCTGATATCCCAAAACGCAGAGCTCAGTCTGGCTCTGGTGAGATAACTCTGATATCCCAAAACCCAGAGCTCAGTCTGGCTCTGGTGAGATAACTCTGATATCCCAAAACGCAGAGCTCAGTCTGGCTCTGGTGAGATAACTCTGATATCCCAAAACCCAGAGCTCAGTCTGGCTCTGGTGAGATAACTCTGATATCCCAAAACCCAGAGCTCAGTCTGGCTCTGGTGAGATAACTCTGATATCCCAAAACCCAGAGCTCAGTCTGGCTCTGGTGAGATAACTCTGATACCCCAAAACCCAGAGCTCAGTCTGGCTCTGGTGAGATAACTCTGATATCCCAAAACCCAGAGCTCAGTCTGACTCTGGTGAGATAACTCTGATATCCCAAAGCCCAGAGCTCCGTCTGGCGTAACAATTCGCGTATACTCCCTTTCCATCTTTTGTAGTTTATTGAATATATTGTCTTTATACATTTATTGATTTATATATTTATTGATTTATTTATTAATTTAAATCCTGGGTTGCGTAAGCGACCGCGTCCTCGAAGAAATTCGAAGGCGTCCACAAGGGTTGTGCCTCTACGTGGCGTGGCAGACGAGTAGGATGGACGTGACCATCTGAAACCAAACAACCCGGCTCAATGCCTAACGTCCTGACCGAATGGTTCCCTGGGCAAAGTGGCGACGACGGAAAGTCACTCTCCGGGAAAGGAAGAAAATTTGCCCAAAACACAATATCATGGTAATCACAACTATATATTCAAAGCAGGTCGGGTCGACCTTCATAAACCCTCCGCACCCGCTGTCGGGAGACAGGGCGGGACGGAGTAGGGTTACTGGTGTGGGGTCTGGTCAACATCTTCTCCCCGCGGAAGACCGCAAGGGGAAGCGGTCCCCTCTTGAGCAGGTGATGCGCAACAGGCCTGCTCAAGGCCAAAAAGCTACTGTTCGCGGCCGTACAGGTGTAACAGGTCACCTTGAACAAAACCTCATAATTCTTCAGGTAAACGTGTGTGGTATCCGGCAAAAGTCACACGAAGTAACCAAACTGCTCCACGATCGTGACGTGGACGTGGCACTGTTCCAAGAAACATTACTGCATGGTAAGCCGTTTCACATTACTGGTTACTCGCTATACAGTTGCAAGTGCGGCAGATGCCGGGGAATTACCACCGCGGTTAGAAACGATCTTGCTGTGGAGGTCGTAGAAGTAAAGAACTACTCAAACACTGATACTCTCACCGTGAGAGTGACCAAATCGGGCAAAACATTCGCCGTGACGAATGTGTATAATACTCCTCGCAACCCTATCACGCTCCCCATCCGGGGGAAGTCAGATTTCACCAGGACAATCATAGCGGGAGATTTTAATGCCCAATCGCCCATGTGGGGCTACCCAGAGAGAAACGCGTCAGGTAAACATGTAGAGGAGGTCTGCCTTGAGACCAATCTTATAAGGTTGCAAGACGGAGAGAGTGCGCCAACTCTGCTCCATACAGGACACAGCACGGAGTCCAGACCTGACTTGACACTCATTTCAGCGGACCTCGCGTCCAGTCAAAGTCTAGAGGTACTCGATGAAATTGGGAGTGACCATCTTCCCATCCTCCTTAAGATTACTCTTGGTACGACGAAGGGACGATGCGAAAAGCGACACTGGCTATTCCGGAAAGCCAAGTGGGGTGAATACGTGAAGCAGACAGAGGCCAAGCTCAGCCTGCTTAATGTCGACGACAAAGACATTGACGCTATCTTCGAGAAGTTTAATGGCACCATTCTGGGGGTCGCCCGAACAACGATCCCCAGGACGAACGGGAAGAAAAAGTTCAGGCCCGACTGGAACAGGGACCTGACCGAGTTGGTAAAGCAAAGAGCTAAAGCTCGGAAACAAGCCGCAAAACGGAAGACGCCTGCTGCTCGTGCTCGCTACAACCGTCTAACGGCCGACGTCCGAGTAGCTGTACAGAAGGCAAAGAAATCGAAGTGGGTAAGTGCATGTGAAAAACTCGACCTCCAAGACGGAAGGAAAGTATGGAATCTGTTGGGAAATCTCTCTGGTATGGGGACAAAGAGGAACCCCCAGCCGCTACAGACCGAAGAGGGTGTCGAGGCGAGCGACATCAAGAGAGCCAGGACGCTCAATAAGCACTTCGCAGAAGTGAATAAGAAAGCCAGAGAGACGGAACAGCACCACACAATCCGGAAGCTTAGGAAAAAGGGAGCTCGAGCCCAGCGTACTGGGCCCCAACAAGAGATTTTCACGTCCCTCTTCACGATGGAAGAATTGCATACAGCGCTTAAAAAGTGCCGTCCGGCCAAATCACCAGGCCCAGACAGGGTACATAACGAGATGTTGACCCACCTGGGCAAAAGAGGGAACGAAATTTTGCTGGCCCTCATAAACAAGACTTGGACTACAGGCAAGTTGCCGAAAATGTGGAAAAAAGCCATAGTTGTCCCAATTCCCAAAGATGGGAAACCAGGCCACTTACCGAGCAGCTTTCAGCCCATATACCTCACATCATGTGTGCGGAAAATAGCCGAAAGAATGGTAAATGGGAGACTCTACTGGTTTCTAGAGAAAAACAAGTGCCTTCCACCGACGCAAGGTGGGTTCCGAAAAGGCCGCCAACCTATGGATCAGGTGATCCGTCTTGTCCAGGCAATGACTAACCAGCTCCAGAAGAAAAATCACACGGTAGCAGTGTTCTTTGACCTCAAGCAAGCGTACGACCGAGTATGGCGCACGGGCCTTATGTATAAGTTCCAGAAACTGGGAATATCTGGTAACATGTCCAATTGGGTAGAGGAATTCCTGAGGAACAGAACAATTGCCACACGGGTTGGCAACAGTGTCTCTGAACAGCTTGTCCTAGAGGATGGACTCCCGCAGTGGTCAGCCCTCAGCTGTACGTTGTTCCTCGCCTATGTGTACGACTTGCAAGAGAAATTAGGGTCCGAGAACGCTATGTTCGCGGACGATTTGGCGATCTGGAGTTCGGGAAAGGACGTCAAAACACTGCAGATCCGGCTGCAGCACGACCTAGACAGAATTGAAGCTTACGCGGGTAAGTGGAAAATGGTCGTGAATACAGACAAGACGGTTTACTCACTATTTACTAACGGTAGAAAGGCGCTACAGGTTGGAGTAGAATTGAACATCAATGGGAAAAAGCTGGAATGGGACCGGACGCCGGTTTACCTGGGAGTGAAACTGGATCAGAAGCTCCAGCTCCACAACCATGTGAACGAACTATGTGCGACATCGTCACAAAAGTTAGGCCTGGTGAAAAAGCTGGCAAGCACGAATTGGGGCGCGGACGCAAGACTACTGAGGGCGCTCTACCTCAGTAGCGTGAGAGGGGCAATGGATTACAGCCTTCCTGTCCAGACTTTCGCGAGCCGCACGGCTCTAGAGGGGCTGGATCGCATTCAAAACCGAGCTCTCAGGTTTGTTTGCGGGGCGATACGCACAACACCCACAGCAGCGTAGGAAATCATGGCTGACGTCGAACCGCTGGAAATCAGAAGGGAAAAGGCAGTCCTGACGACGGTGGAGCGATACCGTCGGATGGACAGGCAAGAACCCTGTTTCCAATTACAGGACAAATGGGTAAAAAAGACCAGATTGAAGAGACCATCCTTTATGGATACGGTCCACCGTCTTGAGGAAGACATGGCCTTACCCGGAAACAGGGAAAAAGTGAAAGTGATCCCAACTCGAGGACCACATGAAAGCCTAACCCGACCTGAAGTTAGACTCAACAGGACTACCACCAAAGCAAAAGATGCCAGTTCTCAACTAGAACTATCAGAGACTGTGCAAAGAACGATTGACGCCTACCCGGACAGCTTGGTCAAAGTCTTCACAGACGGCTCTTGTTTTCCAACAGAAGGAAGAAGTAAATACGGCGCCCTCATCCAGTATCCAGAGGGGATTGCTCCACACGAGGAGCTATCTGGCCCTAGTGGAAAGTTAAGAACTAGCCTCGATGCGGAGATCGAGGCGATACTGGTAGCTCTGAAGAGGGTCAACCAACGCCTTGCTAAGAGAAAAATCTTCCCCGACGTAGTGGTCTTCACCGATTCACGCTCAGCTCTCGAGCACGTGGAAAGGGGCTCTAGGGAGACCACAATGGTAAATACCATTCTGGAAACAGTAGGTAGCATCAGCGCAAAAGGCGGCAAAGTAATCCTACAGTTTATCGCTTCGCACGTTGAGGCTACGCAGAACGACAGGGCGGATTTCCTAGCCAAAGAGGGCGCAGCCCAGCCGCAACCAAACAAGCCAATGACCCAGCTGGGGGCCATCGCTTGCATCAAAGACCACTTCCGGGAAAAGTGGCTAAATAGCTGGGCTGCAGGAGAAACCGGACGACAGCTGTACCGGAAAATGCCACGACCGGGCAAAAGCGACCCCTGGTGGAAACTCAAGAGAGGAGAACAGAGTCTCATCACCCAAATGAGGACAGGACACTGTGCGACGCGCAGCTACCTCCATAGACTCGATAACCGAAGGGAACCAAACTGCAGGTTTTGTGGCCAGGACGACGAGACAGTGGCCCACTTGGTGGTCGCTTGCCCTGATGGGGGTGTGGGGGCCAAGGGTCGTAACCCAGAGGCCTGCCTTGAAGAGTTAATTTACGGTGACGCCCAACAGATGGGGCAAGCCGCCAAAGTGATTGCAGGGGCTCTAAGAGAGTGATCTCAGCCCTAGAGAATGAAGCATTAATTTAAATCTGTGCTGCGGAAGCGGCAGCGTCCTCGAAGAAATTCGAAGGCGTCCACAAGGGTTGTGCCTCTACGTGGCGTGGCAGACAAGTAGGATGGACGTGACCATCTGAAACCAAATAACCCGGCTCAATGCATAACGTACTGACCGAATGGTTCCCTGGGCAAAGGGGGCGACGACGGAAAGTCACTCTCCGGGAAAAGAAAAAAATTTGCCCAAAACACAATCTCATGGTAATCACAACTATATATTCAAAGCAGGTCGGGTCGACCTTCATAAACCCTCCGCACCCGCTGTCGGGAGACAGGGCGGGACGGAGTAGGGTTACTGGTGTGGTGTCTGGTCAACATCCTCTCCCCGCGGAAGACTGCAAGGGGAAGCGGTCCCCTCTTGAGCAGGTGATGCGCAACAGGCCTGCTCAAGGCCAAAAAGCTACTGTTCGCGGCCGTACAGGTGTAATAGGTCACCTTGAACAAAACCTCATAATTCTTCAGGTAAACGTGTGTGGTATCCGGCAAAAGTCACACGAAGTAACCAAACTGCTCCACGACCGTGACGTGGACGTGGCACTATTCCAAGAAACATTACTGCATGGTAAGCCGTTTCACATTACTGGTTACTCGCTATACAGTTGCAAGTGCGACAGATGCCGAGGAATTACCACCGCGGTTAGAAACGATCTTGCTGTGGAGGTCGTAGAAGTAAAGAACTATTCAAACACTGATACTCTCACCGTGAGAGTGACCAAATCGGGCAAAACATTCGCCGTGACGAATGTGTATAATACTCCTCGCAACCCTATCACGCTCCCCATCCGGGGGGAGTTAGAATTCACCAGGACAATCATAGCGGGAGATTTTAATGCCCAGTCGCCCATGTGGGGCTACCCAGAGAGAAACGCGTCAGGTAAATATGTAGAGGAAGTCTGCCTTGAGACCAATCTTATAAGGTTGCAAGACGGAGACAGTGCGCCCACTCTGCTCCATACAGGACACAGCACGGAGTCCAGACCTGACTTGACGCTCATTTCAGTGGACCTCGCCTCCAGTCAAAGTCTAGAGGTACTCGATGAAATTGGGAGTGACCATCTTCCCATCCTCCTTAAGATTACTCTTGGTAAGACGAAGGCACGATGCGAAAAGCGACACTGGCTATTCCGGAAAGCCAAGTGGGGTGAGTACGTGAAGCAGACAGAGGCCAAGCTCAGCCTGCTTGATGTCGACGACAAAGACATTGACGCTATCTTCGAGAAGTTTAATGGCACCATTCTGGGGGTCGCCCGAACAACGATCCCCAGGACGAACGGGAAGAAAAAGTTCAGGCCCTACTGGAACAGGGACCTGACTGAGTTGGTAAAACAAAGAGCTAAAGCTCGGAAACAGGCCGCAAAACGGAAGACGCCTGCTGCTCGTGCTCGCTACAACCGTCTAACGGCCGACGTCCGAGTAGCTGTACAGAAGGCAAAGAAATCGAAGTGGGTAAGTGCATGTGAAAAACTCGACCTCCAAGACGGAAGGAAAGTATGGAATCTGTTGGGAAATCTCTCTGGTATGGGGACAAAGAGGAACCCCCAGCCGCTACAGACCGAAGAGGGTGTCGAGGCGAGCGACATCAAGAGAGCCAGGACGCTCAATAAGCACTTCGCAGAAGTGAATAAGAAAACCACAGAGACGGAACAGCACCACACAATCCGGAAGCTTAGGAAAAAGGGAGCTCGAGCCCAGCGTACTGGGCCCCAACAAGAGATTTTCACGTCCCTCTTCACGATGGAAGAATTGCATACAGCGCTTAAAAAGTGCCGTCCTGCAAAATCACAAGGCCCAGACAGGGTACATAACGAGATGTTGACCCACCTGGGCAAAAGAGGGAACGAAATTTTGCTGGCCCTCATAAACAAGACTTGGACTACAGGCAAGTTGCCGAAAGTGTGGAAAAAAGCCATAGTTGTCCTAATTCCCAAAGATGGGAAACCAGGCCACTTACCGAGCAGCTTTCGGCCTATATCCCTCACATCGTGTGTGGGGAAAATAGCCGAGAGAATGGTAAATGGGAGACTCTACTGGTTTCTAGAGAAAAACAAGTGCCTTCCACCGACGCAAGGTGGGTTCCGAAAAGGCCGCCAACCTGTCCAGTCAATGACTAACCAGCTCCAGAAGAAAAATCACACGGTTGCAGTGTTCTTTGACCTCAAGCAAGCGTACGACCGAGTATGGCGCACAGGCCTTATGTATAAGTTCCAGAAACTGGGAATATCTGGTAACATGTCCAATTGGGTAGAGGAATTCCTGAGGAACAGAACAATTGCCACACGGGTTGGCAACAGTGTCTCTGAACAGCTTGTCCTAGAGGACGGACTCCCGCTGGGGTCAGCCCTCAGCTGTACGTTGTTCCTCGCCTATGTGTACGACTTGCAAGAGGAATTAGGGTCCGAGAACGCGATGTTCGCGGACGATTTGGCGATCTGGAGTTCTGGAAAGGACGTCAAAACACTGCAGATCCGGCTGCAGCACGACCTAGACAGAATTGAAGCTTACGCGGGTAAGTGGAAAATGGTCGTGAATACAGACAAGACGGTTTACTCACTATTTACTAACGGTAGAAAGGCGCTACAGGTTGGAGTAGAACTGAACATCAATGGGAAAAAGCTCGAATGGGACCGGACGCCAGTTTACCTGGGAGTGAAACTGGACCAGAAGCTCCAGCTCCACAACCATGTGAACGAACTATGTGCGAAAGCGTCACAAAAGTTAGGCCTGGTGAAAAAGCTGGCAAGCACAAATTGGGGCGCGGACGCAAGACTACTGAGGTCGCTCTACCTCAGTAGCGTGAGAGGGGCAATTGATTACAGCCTTCCAGTCCAGACTTTCGCGAGCCGCACGGCTCTAGAGGGGCTGGATCGCATTCAAAACCGAGCTCTCAGGTTTGTTTGCGGGGCGATTCGCACAACACCCACAGCAGCGGTGGAGATCATGGCTGACGTCGAACCGCTGGAAATCAGAAGGGAAAAGGCAGTCCTGACGACGGTGGAGCGATACCGTCGGATGGACAGGCAAGAACCCTGTTTCCAATTACAGGACAAATGGGTAAAAAAGACCAGATTGAAGAGACCATCCTTTATGGATACGGTCCACCGTCTTGAGGAAGACATGGCCTTACCCGGAAACAGGGAAAAAGTGAAAGTGATCCCAACTCGAGGACCACATGAAAGCCTAACCCGACCTGAAGTTAGACTCAACATGATTACCACCAAAGCAAAAGATGCCAGTTCTCAACTAGAACTATCAGAGACTGTGCAAAGAACGATTGACGCCTACCCGGACAGCTTGGTCAAAGTCTTCACAGACGGCTCTTGTTTTCCAACAGAAGGAAGAAGTGGTTACGGCGCCCTCATCCAGTATCCAGAGGGGATGGCTCCACCCGAGGAGCTATCTGACCCTAGTGGAAAATTAAGAACTAGCCTCGATGCGGAGATCGAGGCGATACTGGTAGCTCTGAAGAGGGTCCACCAACGCCTTGCTAAGAGAAAAATCTTCCCCGACGTAGTGGTCTTCACCGATTCACGCTCAGCTCTCGAGCACGTGGAAAGGGGCTCTAGGGAGACCACAATGGTAAATACCATTCTGGAAACAGTAGGTAGCATCAGCGCAAAAGGCGGCAAAGTAATCCTACAGTTTATCGCTTCGCACGTTGAGGTGACGCAGAACGACAGGGCGGACTTCCTAGCCAAAGAGGGCGCAGCCCAGCCGCAACCAAACAAGCCAATGACCCAGCTGGGGGCCATCGCTTGCATCAAAGACCACTTCCGGGGAAAGTGGCTAAATAGCTGGGCCGCAGGAGAAACCGGACGACAGCTGTACCGGAAAATGCCACGACCGAGCAAAAGCGACCCCTGGTGGAAACTCAAGAGAGGAGAACAGAGTCTCATTACCCAAATGAGGACAAGCCACTTTGCGACGCGCAGCTACCTCCATAGACTCGATAACCGAAGGGAACCCAACTGGAGGTTTTGTGGCCAGGACGACGAAACAGTGGCCCACTTGGTGGTCGCTTGCCCTGATGGGGGTGTGGGGGCCGAGGGTCGTAACCCAGAGGCCTGCCTTGAAGAGTTAATTTACGGTGACGCCCAACAGATGGGGCAAGCCGCCAAAGTGATTGCCAGGGCTCTAAGAGAGTGATCTCAGCCCTAGAGAATGAAGCATTAATTTAAATATATTTATTTAAATATTTATTTATTTATTAAATACATTAAGGAGCTGTACAAAATAAAAATAAGAAATATTTATGACAACTTTATAATTCAGAAAGAAAAAAAAATAATTCACATAAGGCGTTTCCGAAAATAAAATAATGCATCCTTTCAAAAAAGAAATATCACAAGTCGAGGTTAACTGGTCTACATGTTCGGAACGTTAAAGTAGGGCGTACTTGGTTATTTTCCGAGGTCTTTACGTGGTGAGTACTATGTGACATCCTGAGATAGTTGCTTGTGAGTAACGACATCCGTTATGCCCATGACAACCACGGGCCCAACGATCTGGTCTACACTGCGTCATTACTCCGGCTTTGGGACACACAGCCCTCCCATTATTTTCCCGACTGTTTACCAACAAATGAGTACGGCAAGAAAAGTTATGAATCACGCCCTGGCGAAGTAAATTACCGCTGTCCACGTTTCCGTAACAAAATTTGTTCCGTGATATCCGTGTGAAGACATCTGGCGTGCTTTTTTGTTTTGTTTATTTCCGTGTGATTAACTAGTGACGTATATCCGGTTTGATGGTTGAAGTGACGAGGGTTCGGTGTTGTTAAATGGCCCTCTATCTTTGATAGTGTTAACCTCAGGGAGTGCACAAATATATTTATGGATCTGATAGTCGTCATGAAGCGTGGCTATAACGTGACAGTTGTCATGGAGCATGGCTATAACGTGATAACTTTCATGGAGCATGGCTATAATTATTAGTCATAAAACGTGTTTTCGTCCTTTTGGAAACAAAATGAAATAAAACTTCCTTTAATACTGTTACCTAATCGATAACTTTGACAAAAATCAATTAATTTAGATCATCTGTCTAGCGTTTATTGATTACCCTCGGGTGAAAGTCTCACCCAAGTAAAGCTGTCCTGAGAGAAATTACTGCATTAGAGACCGGAACATTATTGTGTTTAAGTCGGGCATTAGAGACCGGGACGTTATTGTATTTAAGTGGGCATGACAGACCGGAAAATAATTGTCTTGAAGTCGGGCATTAGAGACCGGGACGTTTTTGTGTTTAAGTCGTGCATGAGAGACCGAAATATTGTGTTTAAGTCGTTCATAAGAGACCAAAATATCAATGTGTTTAAGTCGTGCATTAGCACAAAGAAGTAATGTGTCTTCGGGGACGTAGATTTCATTCTTGTTAAAAATGTATTTCTTCATTAAAATGAATTAAAAAATTATACTGTCGGAAGAGGATGGGGGAGTGGACGGGAGGGGAGGAGGGGTACTACTGATTTAAAAGAAAAAAATAAATTTGTGAAATTTGAGAATTATTTAAATCTAACCATTGATTTATTTGTAGTTAAATCATTAGTTTTTAATAATTAATTGAAGTATTTCTTTCTTTTCCCCATCATGGACAATCTTGCTAGAATACCACAAACAGTTTACCGATAAATGGATATAAAAGAGATCAATGGAAATTTTTAAAATATCAATAGAAATCTTTCAGTTTCTTACTTTAATTAAATGTTTGTCTTTATTGCTGTATGTTTTCATCATTCAATTTGATTCAGCCATGTCTAACATTAAATTGACTGCACTGTTAGCATCAAGCACAAGAACAAAGACAACAAACCCACTATCGTATAGCGTGATGCAACCACGTCTCAAGAAACACGATTGCGACCAATTTAACGCCCTGGACGCGTATCGTATACCCACGTCAGTGGCGTTGACGTCATGACGGCCGTTGATAAGCTTGACCTGCTTTATTGAGGTCTTCATAACTCCTATTGTTTTCACGGCCCTGTACGTACCCGGCTAATCCATAAACTTGGCACAGTTAGGTCTAGCGAGCGTCGAGCTATCTTTAGTCGGCGAGTACATGCCAAAAAGACCAGACAGGTGGTTAGAGGGTATCCAACTGGTTAGAGGGTATCCAACAACGCTGTTTAGAGATTATTCTAGTGTTTGGGGTATCACATCTTAACTTTATCGCCATCTGCGTTTGACGTCATCACCGGGTGCCGCTGAGAGCGTCTGAAGACGACATGCGTGACGCTAGGGCTGGACTTGAAGTGTGGTGTGCATGCAAGGGTAGAACAATACTAACATGTGGCGGCTTATACTGTACGTTCTGTAGGGGGTCCGTTAAAAGAGGGTTTCATGGGGCCAGCTGCATGCGAGGAAAGTTTGTGTTATTTACCAGGCGATGTGGTTAGTTGTATACAAAACCTCCACTGCGACGCCCCCCGCCCCCCTCGATATAGTCTGTCAGAAGAAAAAACATCAGAGGAACATTCACAGGTTCTCAATCAGTACCATGTAAATTAGAACCCTTCAAATGCCTACGAGAAGAGATTCCCCTAAAAGCTTCTTTGGCGACTCATTGGTCAATATGAAATAATGAAATCAAATCTGGTGACTCTTCGGTCACTATGAAATAGCGCAATGAAGTCTTGGGAGTCATTGCTCACTGTGAGATAGTGAAATCAAATCTTTGGGAGTCATTGCTCACTGTGAGATAGTGAAATCAAATCTTTGGGAGTCATTGCTCACTGTGAGATAGTGAAATCAAATCTTTGGGAGTCATTGCTCACTGTGAGATAGTGAAATCAAATCTTTGGGAGTCATTGCTCACTGTGAGATAGTGAAATCAAATCTTTGGGACTCATTGCTCACTGTGAGATAGTGAAATATAATCTTGGGACTCAGTGTGAGGTAATGAAATCAAATCTTGGGACTCATTTCTCACTGTGAGATAGTGAAATCAAATCTTGTGACTCATTGCTCACTGTGAGGTAATGAAATCAAATTTTGGGACTCATTGCTCACTGTGAGATAGTGAAATCAAATTTTGGAACTCATTGCTCACTGTGAGATAGTGAAATCAAATCTTGGGACTCATTTCTCACTGTGACATAATGATATCAAATCTTGGGACTCATTGCTCACTGTGAGGTAATGAAATCAAATATTGGAACTCATCGCTCACTGTGAGGTAATGAAATCAAATCTTGGGACTCATTGTGAGGTAATGAAATCAAATCGTGGGACTCATCGCTCACTGTGAGGTAATGAAATCAAATCTAAACTTAAATAAATTTTTTTGAAAAACCAAATGATTCAGAAAGATTTAATTGTCTTCTAAAACTGTACACAAAATTATGTACGTTGCTAATGCATAACTGAAGAGTATATGTATTTTCGCGTGGTCTTAGGCTACCCCAGTGGAAAGGGTCGTTCGACCCCCAAATGGGTCGCGACCCGCAGGTTGAGAACCGCTGCCCTAAGAGTTTGACGGCTGATTATTGGTAACTATCGAATAAACTAATTATGAGAAGGTTTAGCCTGGGATAAACTTTTCGTTAGATTATTGAGTCACAATTAATTGGTGTCAATAAAACAAAATATTTCACTATTTTTATTAGGATAGGACAAAAATACAAATTCAAATGTTTCGGCACAATGCCTTCATCAGAACAACAACCAAATTCATATAAGTATAAATTAAATTGACATAATATCTGTAAGATCTACGTAGACCAAAGAAAGAAAGAAAAGAAAACACAAAGAATGGTCAAGAGTCACTAACACTAATCACTAACAAAAACGAAATTCAGAAGATCGGAAAGGCAGTGGTGGAAGTACGATATAGAAACCAAACAGGCAAAAGACATTTCAGTTATGTAAAATTGTGAATTTTGTTTATACCGTATGGAATCAACGTACCAAATCTTTTTCTTAAGTTATTTTCCATATAAGTCCTATCAGGTGCATTACTTGCATACAGTATACCATAAACTACAATGTTTAAATTGTTAAATGTTTAATATTCCTTTATGGTAAGCAATTTTGAAATGGTTAGAAACGGGACAAAGGGCTTGTTTATTGTATATGTGTTCTCTAAAACGGTCTCCGAGACGATGACCTGTCTCCACTACATATAATCTTCCGCAATTTTACAAAGGATGTTGTGAATTACTCTGCGCGTAAATCTGTGTAGATTCTGAATATTTTCATAGGGAATACGATCTTGTCAATGTAGGGACATTTCTTACAGCGAGTTACGATTGGTCTTACAGTACTTACATTTTGGAGTATAGTTCACTGGCAGATTTAGCAGTAATCGCTTTTGTAATACATAAATACCTTATCTTACACTATATTACTTTGTTTTTTTTTTCTTTACAAGAGCAATGATACATTTTAAGACAATGTCTTTTTTTTATATTAAATTTGCTAACATCGATAACAACAGAAATCAGTCTAACAATTCCTTACTTATTTATTTAATTAAAAATGATAGATTTATGGTTTGGTCTTCAGCGCATTCGCTGTCATTCCATTTATCTCTTAAGTATTTAGCTTATAAAACAAACATTAAAAATAATATTTTAAAAGTCTTCAGTTTGTGTTACTTTGTTTGTTTGTATGTGTGTTTTATTGCTGCAAATTATGCGTTAGATTAATGAGACGCAAACTATTTGTAAAAATAAAACGATATAGGCTCAGCTTCAATAATGTTGTCACAGAATACAAATGTAAAAGTTTCTGCAAATGCCTTCCTGTGTACAGTAACAACAAAATTCTTGGAAGTCTAAATTAAATTTACATTATATATATATATATATATATATATATATATATATATATATATATACACTAAAGTTAAAACTAATCTGAACAAATCATGACGATTCATTTCAAAATATGAACATCATGAATCACAATTTCACCGAAAGGTAATGCCCCCCTCCCTGGTTCTTCACCCCCCCCCCTTTCCCCACGCCTACGAACATACCAACCCGGACTGTTTTACAAAGACTTCTTCTCCCTGGTTGCCATCACGTCTGCCAAGTGGACACCGCCGCTCATCCACACAACACCGACCCCCTCCCCTTTCCTGAGCTGTCGGCTAGCACGAGGAACTGTGTTTCTAGCGCAACCCGCCCACCTGCCTTAGCCCCACCTATTTTACAGGTGTGTCACGGAAACTACATGTATCCGGCTACATAACCACGCCCCTGGCATACTCTTATATTCTTTCCAAAAATCTCAAAGAAACCCGCCTTTAAATCTCGCGCGTGACATCAACGAAACTTATGTTTTCTCACGACACACCTAGACTCTTCCAAGATCTCCACTGCACACCACAAGTAAAGCACAAGGGGCAAATAACGGATTGGTTAATATCAAGTACCAACATTGTTCGTGTTGCTTGTTGTTGTTCTCTTATAGACTTCAGACCAATATGAGACACTAGATCTCTTTTAAGACTACTACCAGATATAGCAGAAAATTATTTGTATTTGCGCTGATATCAATAGAGCAGAACTACAGAAGATAGGCAAACTACTTTTCTTTTTTTTTTAAACTGCTTTTTTAACTGCCTATATCCATTTAATGATGGTAATTTTATTTTTATTTTTTAATTTAGTTGTATTGCCTTTGAACACACGATTAAGGAGGTCTTTTAAAACAAATGTATGGGGGAAACAACTCTTAATTTAATGTCAACACTGTGGACAGGATGGGGCATTGTGGCCTAGTTTGTGTTGTCTGGACAGGATGGGGCATTGGGGCCTAGTTTGTGTTGTCTGGACAGGATGGGGCATGGGACCTAGATTGTGTTTTCTGGAGTCTGGACAGGATGGGGCATGGGGCCTAGTTTGTGTTGTCTGGACAGGATGGGGCATGGGGCCTAGTTTGTGTTGTCTGGGCAGGATGGGGCATGGGACCTAGTTTGTGTTTTCCCTAGTCTGGACAGGATGGGGCATGGGGCCTAGTTTGTGTTGTCTGGACAGGATGGGGCATGGGGCCTAGTTTGTGTTATCTGGAGTCTGGACAGGATGGGGCATGGAGCCTAGTTTGTGTTGTCTGGACAGGATGGGGCATGGGGCCTAGTTTGTGTTGTCTGGGCAGGATGGGGCATGGGACCTAGTTTGTGTTTTCCCTAGTCTGGACATGATGGGGCATGGGGCCTAGTTTGTGTTGTCTGGACAGGATGGGGCATGGGGCCTAGTTTGTGTTATCTGGAGTCTGGACAGGATGGGGCATGGGGCCTAGTTTGTGTTGTCTGGACAGGATGGGGCATGGGGCCTAGTTTGTGTTGTCTGGACAGGATGGGGCATGGGGCCTAGTTTGTGTTGTCTGGACAGGATGGGGCATGGGGCCTAGTTTGTGTTATCTGGAGTCTGGACAGGATGGGGCATGGGGCCTAGTTTGTGTTGTCTGGACAGGATGGGGCATGGGGCCTAGTTTGTGTTGTCTGGACAGGATGGGGCATGGGGCCTAGTTTGTGTTGTCTGGACAGGATGGGGCATGGGGCCTAGTTTGTGTTGTCTGGACAGGATGGGGCATGGGGCCTAGTTTGTGTTATCTGGAGTCTGGGCAGGATGGGGCATGGGGCCTAGTTTGGTTTGGGTTGGTTTTCATTTACCAATTACCGCGGTAATGCTAAGAAGAATTGTTAAACAATAAAAAAAATAAAAATAATAATAAATCAACATTAAGTGAAAGGATTACGTCACAGTGATAGTATTACGTCACAGTGATAGTATTACGTCACAGTGATAGTATTACGTCACAATGATAGTATTACGTCACAATGATAGTATTACGTCACAGTGATAGTATTACGTCACAATGATAGTATTACGTCACAGTGATAGTATTACGTCACAATGATAGTATTACGTCACAGTGATAGTATTACGTCACAATGATAGTATTACGTCACAGTGATAGTATTACGTCACAATGATAGTATTACGTCACAATGATAGTATTACGTCACAGTGATAGTATTACGTCACAATGATAGTATTACGTCACAATGATAGTATTACGTCACAGTGATAGTATTACGTCACAGTGATAGTATTACGTCACAATGATAGTATTACGTCACAGTGATAGTATTACGTCACAATGATAGTATTACGTCACAATGATAGTATTACGTCACAGTGATAGTATTACGTCACAATGATAGTATTACGTCACAGTGATAGTATTACGTCACAATGATAGTATTACGTCACAGTGATAGTATTACGTCACAATGATAGTATTACGTCACAGTGATAGTATTACGTCACAATGATAGTATTACGTCACAGTGATAGTATTACGTCACAATGATAGTATTACGTCACAGTGATAGTATTACGTCACAATGATAGTATTACGTCACAGTGATAGTATTACGTCACAATGATAGTATTACGTCACAATGATAGTATTACGTCACAGTGATAGTATTACGTCACAATGATAGTATTACGTCACAATGATAGTATTACGTCACAGTGATAGTATTACGTCACAATGATAGTATTACGTCACAGTGATAGTATTACGTCACAATGATAGTATTACGTCACAGTGATAGTATTACGTCACAATGATAGTATTACGTCACAGTGATAGTATTACGTCACAATGATAGTATTACGTCACAGTGATAGTATTACGTCACAATGATAGTATTACGTCACAGTGATAGTATTACGTCACAATGATAGTATTACGTCACAGTGATAGTATTACGTCACAATGATAGTATTACGTCACAATGATAGTATTACGTCACAGTGATAGTATTACGTCACAATGATAGTATTACGTCACAATGATAGTATTACGTCACAGTGATAGTATTACGTCACAATGATAGTATTACGTCACAGTGATAGTATTACGTCACAATGATAGTATTACGTCACAGTGATAGTATTACGTCACAATGATAGTATTACGTCACAATGATAGTATTACGTCACAGTGATAGTATTACGTCACAATGATAGTATTACGTCACAATGATAGTATTACGTCACAGTGATAGTATTACGTCACAATGATAGTATTACGTCACAATGATAGTATTACGTCACAATGATAGTATTACGTCACAGTGATAGTATTACGTCACAGTGATAGTATTACGTCACAGTGATAGTATTACGTCACAATGATAGTATTACGTCACAGTGATAGTATTACGTCACAATGATAGTATTACGTCACAATGATAGTATTACGTCACAGTGATAGTATTACGTCACAATGATAGTATTACGTCACAGTGATAGTATTACGTCACAATGATAGTATTACGTCACAGTGATAGTATTACGTCACAATGATAGTATTACGTCACAGTGATAGTATTACGTCACAATGATAGTATTACGTCACAGTGATAGTATTACGTCACAATGATAGTATTACGTCACAGTGATAGTATTACGTCACAATGATAGTATTACGTCACAGTGATAGTATTACGTCACAATGATAGTATTACGTCACAATGATAGTATTACGTCACAGTGATAGTATTACGTCACAATGATAGTATTACGTCACAATGATAGTATTACGTCACAGTGATAGTATTACGTCACAATGATAGTATTACGTCACAGTGATAGTATTACGTCACAATGATAGTATTACGTCACAGTGATAGTATTACGTCACAATGATAGTATTACGTCACAATGATAGTATTACGTCACAGTGATAGTATTACGTCACAATGATAGTATTACGTCACAATGATAGTATTACGTCACAGTGATAGTATTACGTCACAATGATAGTATTACGTCACAATGATAGTATTACGTCACAATGATAGTATTACGTCACAGTGATAGTATTACGTCACAATGATAGTATTACGTCACAGTGATAGTATTACGTCACAATGATAGTATTACGTCACAGTGATAGTATTACGTCACAATGATAGTATTACGTCACAATGATAGTATTACGTCACAATGATAGTATTACGTCACAATGATAGTATTACGTCACAATGATAGTATTACGTCACAGTGATAGTATTACGTCACAATGATAGTATTACGTCACAGTGATAGTATTACGTCACAATGATAGTATTACGTCACAATGATAGTATTACGTCACAGTGATAGTATTACGTCACAATGATAGTATTACGTCACAATGATAGTATTACGTCACAGTGATAGTATTACGTCACAATGATAGTATTACGTCACAATGATAGTATTACGTCACAATGATAGTATTACGTCACAGTGATAGTATTACGTCACAATGATAGTATTAAGTCACAGTGATAGTATTACGTTACAATGATAGTATTACGTCACAGTGATAGTATTACGTCACAATGATAGTATTACGTCACAGTGATAGTATTACGTCACAATGATAGTATTACGTCACAGTGATAGTATTACGTCACAATGATAGTATTACGTCACAATGATAGTATTACGTCACAATGATAGTATTACGTCACAGTGATAGTATTACGTCACAATGATAGTATTACGTCACAGTGATAGTATTACGTCACAATGATAGTATTACGTCACAGTGATAGTATTACGTCACAATGATAGTATTACGTCACAATGATAGTATTACGTCACAATGATAGTATTACTTCACAATGATAGTATTACGTCACAGTGATAGTATTACGTCACAGTGATAGTATTACGTCACAGTGATAGTATTACGTCACAGTGATAGTATTACGTCACAGTGATAGTATTACGTCACAGTGATAGTATTACGTCACAGTGATAGTATTACGTCACAATGATAGTATTACGTCACAATGATAGTATTACGTCACAATGATAGTATTACGTCACAGTGATAGTATTACGTCACAATGATAGTATTACGTCACAGTGATAGTATTACGTCACAATGATAGTATTACGTCACAATGATAGTATTACGTCACAGTGATAGTATTACGTCACAATGATAGTATTACGTCACAGTGATAGTATTACGTCACAGTGATAGTATTACGTCACAGTGATAGTATTACGTCACAGTGATAGTATTACGTCACAGTGATATTATTACGTCACAGTGATAGTATTACGTCACAGTGATAGTATTACGTCACAATGATAGTATTACGTCACAATGATAGTATTACGTCACAATGATAGTATTACATCACAGTGATAGTATTACGTCACAGTGATAGTATTACGTCACAGTGATAGTATTACGTCACAGTGATAGTATTACGTCACAATGATAGTATTACGTCACAATGATAGTATTACGTCACAGTGATAGTATTACGTCACAGTGATAGTATTACGTCACAATGATAGTATTACGTCACAGTGATAGTATTACGTCACAATGATAGTATTACGTCACAGTGATAGTATTACGTCACAGTGATAGTATTACGTCACAATGATAGTATTACGTCACAGTGATAGTATTACGTCACAATGATAGTATTACGTCACAATGATAGTATTACGTCACAATGATAGTATTACGTCACAATGATAGTATTACGTCACAGTGATAGTATTACGTCACAGTGATAGTATTACGTCACAGTGATAGTATTACGTCACAGTGATAGTATTACGTCACAGTGATAGTATTACGTCACAGTGATAGTATTACGTCACAGTGATAGTATTACGTCACAATGATAGTATTACGTCACAATGATAGTATTACGTCACAATGATAGTATTACGTCACAGTGATAGTATTACGTCACAGTGATAGTATTACGTCACAGTGATAGTATTACGTCACAGTGATAGTATTACGTCACAATGATAGTATTACGGCACAATGATAGTATTACGTCACAGTGATAGTATTACGTCACAGTGATAGTATTACGTCACAATGATAGTATTACGTCACAGTGATAGTATTACGTCACAATGATAGTATTACGTCACAGTGATAGTATTACGTCACAGTGATAGTATTACGTCACAATGATAGTATTACGTCACAATGATAGTATTACGTCACAGTGATAGTATTACGTCACAATGATAGTATTACGTCACAGTGATAGTATTACGTCACAGTGATAGTATTACGTCACAGTGATAGTATTACGTCACAATGATAGTATTACGTCACAGTGATAGTATTTCGTCAAAGTTCAAAGTGATTGTTTTACGTCAAAGTGATAGTAATACTTCAAAAGGATAGTATTACGCCAAAGAGATGATAGTATTACGTCACAGTGATAGTATTACGTCAAAGTGATAGTAATACTTCAAAGGGATAGTATTACGCCAAAGAGATGATAGTATTACGTCACAGTGATAGTATTACGTCAAAGTGATTGTTTTACGTCAAAGTGATAGTAATACTTCAAAGGGATAGTATTACGCCAAAGAGATGATAGTATTACGTCACAGTGATAGTATTACGTCAAAGTGATTGTTTTACGTCAAAGTGATAGTAATACTTCAAATGGATAGTATTACGTCACAGAGATGATAGTATTACTTCACAGTGATAGTATTACGTCAAAGTGATTGTTTTACGTCAAAGTGATAGTAATACTTCAAAGGGATAGCATTACGCCACAGAGATGATAGTATTACGTCACAGTGATAGTATTACGTTAAAGTGATTGTTTTACGTCAAAGTGATAGTAATACTTCAAAGGGATAGTATTACGTCACAGTGAAAGTATTACTTCACAGTGATAGTATTGCGGCACAGTGA
Source organism: Omphiscola glabra (assembly GCA_964017045.1). Lineage (NCBI taxonomy): Eukaryota > Metazoa > Mollusca > Gastropoda > Lymnaeidae > Omphiscola > Omphiscola glabra. Next base: position 642,879 of record OZ024799.1, read on the forward strand.
AAGTATTGCGGCACAGTGAAAGTATTGCGGCACAGTGAAAGTATTGCGGTACAGTGAAAGTATTACGGCACAGTGAAACTATTGCGGCACAGTGCAGGTGTGAAAAGCATGCAATTAGAGACCCGAGCGACTTGGACATCTTTCACTGGTCGGTTTAGAAACATTGGAGTGGTGACATGTCCCGTCAACAGCAAAATGTCAGCGTGCAGATATCCTGTGCTATTTGACCGGAAGCGCTTGACAGCATGTTACTTAGCCAATCAGAGTCCCAATCATTGTCCCAATCCTTGTCTCAATCATTTTTGTCCCAATCGTTGTCTCAATAATTGCCCCAATCATTGTCCCAACCATTCTCCCAATCATTGCCCCAATCTTTGTCTAATCATTGCCCCAATCTTTAGTCAATAATCGTCTCAATCATTGGCTCGATCGATTTCCCAAATGTTGTCCCAATCATTGTCCCAAAACATTGTACCTTTCCTACAACTCATCTTTATCTAACGCGTTTGTTTCTTTCTTTCTTTCTGAGCTCTGTTCTCTGTTCTTCCTAAATGTTATCGTATCAAAGAGACATATGGCTGGTAAGGGATAACACAATAAGGATATGTAACCAAAAAAAAAGAGAGAGAGAGAGAGAGAGAGAGAGAGAGAGAGAGAGACTATTATGTAAAGCGGACCAAAGTATAAAAGGTGGCGATGATGCAAGAACTGTAACTCCGTCCAACACTCATAATAACATGTAGCCACTTATCACGATTCTTCTCCGGGATATTACAGCGATGGAAAAGGTTGGGGGGTGGGGCAAGAAACGGTAAAGAAACGTCCGACTCTGGTTAGAGGTTAAGGTTGGACGGATCTCTAGAGATCGGGCCTGACCAATCCGAGGCCCGCAGACAACATGCGTAAAGTTTTGCGGTCCTTACACACAAACATTATAGATCCTTCTCCGTCTTTTCGTTTTTTTTTAAAAATTTTTATGTTTTTATTTTAGACACAAATTGTTTTTACAATTATGAATAGTTATTGTCAACTTTTGTGGCGAAATAAACAAACCTTAAATACTATCACAGACAACAATACCATATTTTTTTTTTTAAATTATGAAGATTAGACCCTGCAATACTATAATTTTTGTCCTGTCAATAGTTCTAATATATTAATGTAGTAAGATTTTGGTCAACACGACGAGCTCTGGGAATCCCCCCCCCCCACTTTTTTTTTTTTGGAAACCCACTGTGCGGGTGTGCACGTAAGTAGGGAGACTACGTCACTGACACCGTCATTCCGTTTCCGGGCAATCCCATTCTGAATGGTCGGGTTCAAAGATAAGAGATTATAAACTTGATCTACAAATCTACAAACAGTAGCTGAGAAAGTGTGTTTTTGGGGGGGGGGGGGGGGGGTAAGGGAAAAGTACTGGGAAGGTGAGAGCGGGTGAAAGATGAATAATAGAAATTAACAGAGGTGCGCGACGAAGGATTGAGGAGGGGGCACTAGGGCTGATTGATGAGTGAGTACTAGGACTGAATGATGAGTGAGTACTAGGGCTGATTGATGAGTGAGTACTAGGACTTATTGATGAGTGAGTAATAGGGCTGATTGATAAGTGAGTACTAGGGCTGATTGATGAGTGAGTAATAGGGCTGATTGATGAGTGAGTACTAGGGCTGATTGATGAGTGAGTAATAGGGCTGATTGATGAGTGAGTAATAGGGCTGATTGATAAGTGAGTACTAGAGCTGATTGATGAGTGAGTAATAGGGCTGATTGATGAGTGAGTAATAGGGCTGATTGATAAGTGAGTACTAGGGCTGATTGATGAGTGAGTACTAGGGCTTATTGATGAAAGAGAAGTAGGGCTGATTGATGAGTACTAGGACTTATTGATGAGTGAGTACTAGGACTTATTGATGAGTGAGTACTAGCACTTATTGATGAGAGAGTACTAGGACTGATTGATGAGTGAGTACTAGGGCTGATTGGTGAGTGAGTACTAGGACTTATTGATGAGTGAGTAATAGGAATTATTGATGAGTGAGTACTAGGACTTATTGATGAGTGAGTAATAGGACTTATTGATGAGTGAGTAATAGGACTTATTGATGAGTGAGTAATAGGACTTATTGATGAGTGAGTACTAGGACTTATTGATGAGTGAGTACTAGGACTTATTGATGAGTGAGTAATAGGACTTATTGATGAGTGAGTAATAGGACTTATTGATGAGTGAGTAATAGGACTTATTGATGAGTGAGTACTAGGACTTATTGATGAGTGAGTAATAGGACTTATTGATGAGTGAGTACTAGGACTGATTGATGAGTGAGTACTAGGGCTGATTGGTGAGTGAGTACTAGGACTTATTGATGAGTGAGTACTAGGACTTATTGATGAGTGAGTACTAGGACTTATTGATGAGTGAGTAATAGGACTTATTGATGAGTGAGTAATAGGACTTATTGATGAGTGAGTACTAGGACTTATTGATGAGTGAGTAATAGGACTTATTGATGAGTGAGTACTAGGGCTGATTGATGAGTGAGTACTAGGACTTATTGATGAGTGAGTACTAGGACTTATTGATGAGTGAGTAATAGGACTTATTGATGAGTGAGTACTAGGACTTATTGATGAGTGAGTAATAGGAATTATTGATGAGTGAGTAATAGGACTTATTGATGAGTGAGTACTAGGACTTATTGATGAGTGAGTACTAGGACTTATTGATGAGTGAGTAATAGGACTTATTGATGAGTGAGTACTAGGGCTGATTGATGAGTGAGTACTAGGACTTATTGATGAGTGAGTACTAGGACTTATTGATGAGTGAGTAATAGGACTTATTGATGAGTGAGTACTAGGACTTATTGATGAGTGAGTACTAGGACTTATTGATGAGTGAGTAATAGGACTTATTGATGAGTGAGTAATAGGACTTATTGATGAGTGAGTACTAGGACTTATTGATGAGTGAGTAATAGGACTTATTGATGAGTGAGTACTAGGGCTGATTGATGAGTGAGTACCAAGTCTGATTGATGAGTGAGTACTAGGGCTGATTGATGAGTGAGTAATAGGACTTATTGATGAGTGAGTAATAGGACTTATTGATGAGTGAGTAATAGGACTTATTGATGAGTGAGTACTAGGGCTGATTGATGAGTGAGTACCAAGTCTGATTGATGAGTGAGTACTAGGGCTGATTGATGAGTGAGTAATAGGACTTATTGATGAGTGAGTAATAGGACTTATTGATGAGTGAGTACTAGGGCTGATTGATGAATGAGTACCAAGTCTGATTGATGAGTGAGTACTAGGGCTGATTGATGAGTGAGTAATAGGACTTATTGATGAGTGAGTACTAAGTCTGATTGATGAATGAGTACTAGGGCTGATTGATGAGTGAGTAATAGGACTTATTGATGAGTGAGTAATAGGACTTATTGATGAGTGAGTACTAGGGCTGATTGATGAGTGAGTAATAGGACTTATTGATGAGTGAGTAATAGGACTTATTGATGAGTGAGTACTAAGTCTGATTGATGAATGAGTACCAAGTCTGATTGATGAGTGAGTACTAGGGCTGATTGATGAGTGAGTAATAGGACTTATTGATGAGTGAGTAATAGGACTTATTGATGAGTAATAGGACTTATTGATGAGTGAGTAATAGGACTTATTGATGAGTGAGTAATAGGACTTATTGATGAGTAATAGGACTTATTGATGAGTGAGTAATAGGACTTATTGATGAGTGAGTAATAGGACTTATTGATGAGTGAGTACTAGGGCTGATTGATGAGTGAGTACTAGGACTTATTGATGAGTGAGTACTAGGACTTATTGACGAGTGAGTACTAGGACTTATTGATGAGTGAGTAATAGGACTTATTGATGAGTGAGTAATAGGACTTATTGATGAGTGAGTAATAGGACTTATTGATGAGTGAGTACCAAGTCTGATTGATGAGTGAGTACTAGGGCTGATTGATGAGTGAGTACTAGGGCTGATTGACGAGTGAGTTCTAGGACTTATTGATGTGTGAGTAATAGGACTTATTGATGAGTGAGTACTAGGGCTGATTGATGAGTGAGTACTAGGACTTATTGATGAGTGAGTACTAGGACTTATTGACGAGTGAGTACTAGGACTTATTGATGAGTGAGTAATAGGACTTATTGATGAGTGAGTACCAAGTCTGATTGATGAGTGAGTACTAGGGCTGATTGATGAGTGAGTACTAGGACTTATTGATGAGTGAGTACTAGGACTTATTGACGAGTGAGTACTAGGGCTGATTGATGAGTGAGTATTGGCCATGACTGATGAGTAAGAAGCCTACTAGGACTGACTGGGGAGCTAGTTTCAAGTGTGGACACACACAACACACTTGGGACATTTAACAAAGTCATGCAGAGACTTTTCTTCTTTAAGAAATGTTCTGAAACTTTTTAAAATATTGCTTCAGTCCCATTGCCAGCGATTGATGACTGAGTACTACAGCCTAGGCCCTCACAAGCTGGCAGGGCCTCGAAAGTTACGGCCTAGGCCTCACAAGCTGGCAGGGCCTCAAAAAGTTACGGCTTAGGTCCTCAAAAGCTGTCAGGGCCTCAATAAGTTACGGCCTAGGGCTTCACAAGCTGAAAGGGCCCCAATAAGTTACGGCTTAGGTCCTCAAAAGCTGGCAGAGCCTCAATAAGTTACCGCCTAGGCCCTCACAAGCTGTCAGGGCCTCAATAAGTTACGGCTTAGGTCCTCAAAAGCTGTCAGGGCCTCAATAAGTTACGGCCTAGGGCTTCACAAGCTGAAAGGGCCTCAATAAGTTACGGCCTAGGCCCTCACAAGCTGGCAGGGCCTAAAAACGTTATGGCCTAGGCCCTCACAAGCTGTCAGGGCCTCAATAAGTTACGGCTTAGGTCCTCAAAAGCTGGCAGAGCATCAATAAGTTATCGCCTAGGCCCTCACAAGCTGTCAGGGCCTCAATAAGTTACGGCCTAGGTCCTTAAAAGCTGTCAGGGCCTCAATAAGTTACGGCCTAGGGCTTCACAAGCTGAAAGGGCCTCTAAAGTTATGGCTTTCTGCCTTACAATCTGCGGGCTATATATTCTCATTTAAGAAGATTGAGGCCTCTGGACTTTGTATGGGCCTCTGGACTTTGTATGGGCCTCTGGACTTTGAATATTAGGGCCTCTGGACTTTGTATGGGCTTCTGGACTTTGTATATTAGGGCCTCTGGACTTTGTATATTAGGGCCTCTGGACTTTTTATATTAGGGCTCTGGACTTTGTATGGGCCTCTGGACTTTGTATATTAGGGCCTCTGGACTTTGTATGTTAGGGCCCCTGGACTCATTTTACCTATATTTACCCCGCCACCTAGCCTACATTAGGCCCCCCCCCGGGGTCATTAACTTAATTATTTCTATTGCGGCTGTTCTGTTCATTCATGCGTGCAATATTTTATTAACTTGAAAACTAAACATGATAACTGACCATGCTATATTATAGAGCTGTTAGAGCTGTTAGGGCTGTCTGTGACAGATGAGATGATCATGAAGTCGCTAAAGAGCTAGGGCGGTTGTGTTTTACGAGTTCTGCAGATCCTGTGCTAATCCAAGGGCTGACACGAGCTGACACGGGCTGGCCCTCACGTAGCAGGAGGGGTCAGTAACAGAGCTGGCTCGTTATTGGCAGTGATCTGTCCGCGGAGATTAAGGAGAGCCAACGGTCAATTAGCGATGATTCACCGATTATCTCGGACCGCCCGGCGGTCAGCGGGGGCCGTAGCTCGGTCCCTTGTGGGCTCAACAAATGATATGTGTGACAAGAAGATCGGGTGGGTGGATCGGTGGGTCGGTGGGTTTATGTGGATTAGAATGAAAATGTGAACAGGAAAATGAACCCCAGTTTGGGGGGGGGGGGGGGCGAGGAGGTGTGTCCTCAATGGTTATGGGGAAATTATACTTTATCGGCTAACACTAAACGCAGTTAATTAAGAACGCTATTATGTGTGACTATTATATGTTGGTCTATGAATGACTCAAAAAAAGTTTCAATAAATAGAAATGTATATCCCCTCATGGCTGAAATGTTTCCTTAAAAAACTTATTACAATAAAGGGGGGTGGGGGTGGAGGATGTGGCATACGCCCCAGGTGCCATCACCAGATTACGCCCAGATCGTCATTTTTTCAAATGTGTATTATTGCAAATGTGTATTATTGCAAATTTTTGGGGGCAGATTTTGCCCTCAGGCTCTGCTTTTGCTCGCCATGGCCATCATGGCCCTCTTGTAATTGCCATCATGGCCCTCTTGTAATGGCCATCATGGCCTTGTACAATTATTTAAGTGACTACAGAGTTTCTTCACTACATCCCCGTAAACCAAGTTGTGATAAGTTACTTTAAGAACTACATTATGTACTCAGCCAATAACCTTTAGTCAATGGTCATTTTAGTTGGGCCTCTGGTCAATCATAGGACATGAAGATCTAGTGTAAATACCATATATGTACAGAGGATCCAAAGTGACCAAGGTCTGGTCTAAGAAGCCTAGACTTACATATGACCCAAAGTGACTAAGTTCTCGTCTGAACGCCCTAGACTTACATAGGACCCAAAGTGACTAAATTATGCTCTAAACGCCCTAGGCTTACATAGGACCCAAAGTGACTAAGTAGGGGTCTAAATGCCCTAGACTTACATAGGACCCAAAGTGACTAAGTAGTGGTCTAAATGCCCTAGACTTACATAGGACCCACGTAACTAAGGTCTGGTCTAAACGCACTATCACTTACACGTGAAAACACTGCAGTAAACAAAACATATGTCAAGATATAAATAAAATGAACCGCCAAGGATTAAAATTAGAATAAAACTTTGAGAACCACTGTTCCCATTTAAGGTTAGGAAGGAGATTCTCGGAAGATATGTTGAGAACCGATAAGATTTGCTCAGTGCGTTTTCATGTGGATTTTCATGTGCGTTTTCGTGTGCGTTTTCGTGTGCGTTTTCATGTGCGTTTTCGTGTGCGTTTTCATGGGGATTTTCCAGTTAAACAAAAATATATGATTCACACACCAGTTGTGAGAAATTACTTAAGAAGAGTATAGAATGAAAGAAGTACTTTAGAACAGTACAGACTGAGAGACGTAATTTAGAACAGTACAGAGAGTCAATGCAAACTGACTTCAAACAACAATTAAATTAAGGACCACATATTTAAGAGGCATAATAATAGTGCCATTTCCCTCGCCTCGACCCCCCCCCCCCCGATCCCCAAACCCAAAATATATAAATAGCTGCCCTGCTCTCCCACAATATTGAATGTGCGCAACCTCTTCTATTATTAGCTCACCGGCAATCTCTTAATGATCTGTCGCTATTTATAGATTGTCTTTTTTTTTTTTAACAAACTTTTTCTCGCACTCTCCAGCTCGAATGTCAGTTGTCCAGATTGTGTCATGTCAATATTGTGCCGTGTCAGTATTGTGTCATGTCAAGATTGTGCCATGTCAAGATTATGTCATGTCAAGATTGTGCCTTGTCAAGATTGTGCCATGTCAAGATTGTGTCATGTCCAGACTGTGCCTTGTCAAGATTGTGCCATGTCAATATTGTGTCATGTCAATATTGGGCCATGTCAAGATTGTGTCATGTCCAGATTGTGTCATGTCAAGATTGTGCCATGACAAGATTGTGCCATGTCAAGATTGTGTCATGTCAATATTGTGTCATGTAAAGATGGTGTCAATTGGCAGCAGTATCACCAAAAGCATCCCATACACTTTAGCAAACACTTTAACAAACACCAAAAACACTATAACAAGCTTGCGGGCACATACCCAAACACCCATGTTTGCATATACATATATATGTATCATTACTTCAGTAACTAATTACATCCCCAACCATGTAAACATTTATTTATTTTTTTAAATCCGGCCCCATTCCTACAATCTACAGAACCGCTGATGTGGGTGTATTAAGCATCATCGCCCCCCTCCCCCATTAACCACACAGTCTCGACTAATCCACTTATTGAGCGCACCTAGCCCTCGCCTCACGGGTGACAATGGTTGCTCGGTGACTTCGCCTATATTTCCCACAGCCCACATGAAAAAAAAAAAAACTAAAAAAATTAGAGTGTGGAGGCTGTGGTGAAAAACATGAAATGATGACGAACACAAATAATGAGCAAAACATTATTAGCCGTATTGATCTCTACCCACAGATATTTTTATTTGGTTATATCCCCCCCCCCCCTCCCCACATAGGACCTGCTGTTGTGCCGGAATCTACGCCAACTCCCTGATAGCCAAACGTGCGACCCACGTGTACAATTGTTATGGTTGCAAATCTTATTTAAAACTCCCCCCCCCCCCCATATTTTTTTTTCTTAGAAGCAACTACGGTAAGCCATTTTACCCACAAACAATAAATATGTTGAATTGCCTGCCGTAGTGTTGACTAAAAATTAATATTCTTTATAGAGAGGAATTAAGATTTTTTTTTTTTTTAAACGGGGAAGGGGCAAAACCAAAAATTGGCTTGTTGAGTTATTTATTGCAGAGATGCTACAGAACATAGCAAAATAAATCAAAACCTGCATTTTTTTAGTGGGGTGGAGGTGTGGGTTGGGAAGGAAAACCCTAACCTATACAAATGAAGTATCTGATTAAAGAGAGCAAATATTTTTTTAAAAAGAAAATGGGTCTAGATAAATGTTAATATCATAAGTTTTCTTAGTAATAGTTTCATTGATGTTAATTTTAAAAATTCTTAAAGTGTTTATTTCAGCTCTTGATTTGCACTAGAGTTGATTAACGAAATCATGTCTGAATGGTAAGTTTACTTTAGAACCATTGTATAAGTATGTTAGAATCATATTATTTAGTACGCCATATATATATGTGTTAGAACAGTGGTTCTCAACCTTATTAATGCCGCGACCCTTTAATACAGTATCTCATGTTGTGACGACCCCCAGCCATGAAATTATTTTTGTTTCTTCTTCATGACTGTAGATGTGTTTTCAGGTGGTCTTAGGCGACCCCTGGGAAAGGGTCGCTCGACCCCCAAAGGGTTCGTGACCCACAGGTTGAGAACCGCTGTGTTAGAAGCATCGTATATGTCTGTTTCATTATGATTTCCGATACATTTATTGTAGTTAATGCTGTTAATTAGTTGTTTTATTTTAATTGATTTTACATGCATATTTTTTTAAAAATTATTATTTTTTAATTCGTTTTTTTAAACCATCTGGTCACGTCTCCACAATTTACCATTGTATTACCTTCACATATTATCGCAGTCTACAATAGACAGGAGATAGTATTGACTGGCAAAAAGTGTTCTAAATGAATACGTCATTCCATTTAACTTTTGTTTGAGAGAAACCCCTACATCCTCATTTATTTTACTCCCACTGACTCCTCCTCCTCCTCCTCCTGACAAAATTTATTAGTTCTGACCAACTGGGTCACCGTACACAGCGCTACTACAAATTACCAAGACATTTACGTTAAGGCCTACACGTAGAAGCTGATTGGCTGAAGGTTTTCAATGAAGCTTTTTGACTCCACCCCGCGGCTCGTGCTTTGCTTATAAGTAATGGCGGTCTGGAGTTTCAACACCATTCAAAAAATAGTCTGAGTTTGGATACTACTAAACCCAAGTTGACACGCAAACCTTACAAGTGAATTGTTCATTTCCGCATATAAGACGTTCAAGTTCTGAGAGACAAACAACCGTTTGTAATCATCTTGAGAAGATTTGTTTGAGAGAGAGATAGAGAGAAAAAAAAAGAAAACTAATTAAACCCAACATAGCAACGCCACTGCCACTGACGAGACTAGAGATATCAGCTGGGAAAAGTGTGGGTTTAAATAGTTGAGCGTTTTATCCAGAGGCGGCGAATATTTCAGGTGCGTGGTATTGTTGATTGTTTTTGTTGATTTAAAATGTTTTTTTTTTTTTTTTTTTTTTTTTTTTAAATTTGATTAAGTGTAAGATTGACATGATCCCCACGAGACAGAGGCCTTAGCTTAGTTATCTAACGAGACACGACATGACATGTACATAGGAATCGCTGGCTCATTGACGGCCTGGTCGATTGTGGCCTAATTATGTCGGCCACATGTGATCTTTAATTGAATCACGTGTTCCCGCGAATGCGGACCTCCAAACAGATTTTAAGCAAACTCAAACACTTTTGTTTGTTAATTAGACAAGAATACATATCGGCACGTGATCAATCGGATATTTATAGGACTGTTATGATTTTTTTTTATCTTGTTTTTTTTTTTTTTTTGTGACATGGGGAAAATTTAAAATATCAGCTCTAATATTTAGGAATGCAAAAAGTGGGGGGCGGGGGGAGGGACGGACAAAACCAAAGGAAATATTGAAGTGGGTCTCCAAATCCACAAGACCCGCGACAACTCGGCTTACTTAAGTAAGTTTAAACCAAATCCACAACTCGGCTTACTTCATTAAGTTTAAACCAACCCGTCTTACTTAAGTAAGTTTAAACCATCTCGGCTTACTTAAGTAAGTTTAAACCAACCCGGCTTACTTACGTAAGTTTAAACCAACCCGTCTTACTTAAGTAAGTTTAAACCAAACCGGCTTACTTAAGTAAGTTTAAACCAAACCGGCTTACTTAAGTAAGTTTAAACCAAACCGGCTTACTTAAGTAAGTTTAAACCAAACCGGCTTACTTAAGTAAGTTTAAACCAAACCGGCTTACTTAAGTAAGTTTAAACCAAACCGGCTTACTTAGGTAAGTTTAAACCAAACCGGCTTACTTAAGTAAGTTTAAACCAAACCGGCTTACTTAAGTAAGTTTAAACCAAACCGGCTTACTTAAGTAAGTTTAAACCAAACCGGCTTACTTAGGTAAGTTTAAACCAAACCGGCTTACTTAAGTAAGTTTCAACCAACTCCATTTATTATGAGACTGGACGATGCAAGATGTGATGCTCAGAGACAAAATACTTTGATCTAGGGACGTAGAGGCGGAACAGCAATTCACCTCGATACTGGCGATTAGAACTCAAGTCTCTCTAGCTTTGTTATAAGTGCCCTACTATTACGTAGATATCTTTTTCTTCTTTAGTTTTATCAAGCTCTGTTCAATTTTCTCATCCACTTCCGCAATTTTTTGTATCATATGTCCTCTCATCAATCTATCAAACTATCAATCTATCAAACTATCAGACTATCAATCTATCAAACTTTAAATCTATCTAACTATCTTATATAGAATCCCAATCACTCCAAAACAACAAACAAAACTACAACCAAAAAAACCAACTACGTCCAGCTACCGAAATTTACCATGTCCTCCGTAATTTACCATGTCTGCAGTAATTTACCATGTCTGCAGTAATTTACCGTGTCTGCCGTAATTTACAGTGTCTGCAGTAATTTACCATGTCCTCCGTAATTTACCATGTCTGCAGTAATTTACCATGTCTGCAGTAATTTACCGTGTCTGCCGTAATTTACAGTGTCTGCAGTAATTTACAGTGTCTGCCGTAATTTACAGTGTCTGCCGTAATTTACAGTGTCTGCCGTAATTTACAGTGTCCACCGTAATTTACAGTGTTTGCCGTAATTTACAGTTTCTGCCGTAATTTACAGTGTCTGCCGTAATTTACAGTGTCTGCCGTAATTTACAGTGTCTGCCGTAATTTACATTGTCTGCCGTAATTTACAGTGTCTGCCGTAATTTACAGTGTCTGCCTTAATTTACAGTGTCCACCGTAATTTACAGTGTCTGCCGTAATTTACAGTGTCCACCGTAATTTACAGTGTCTGCCGTAATTTACAGTGTCCACCGTAATTTACAGTGTCTGCCGTAATTTACAGTTTCTGCCGTAATTTACAGTGTCTGCCGTAATTTACAGTGTCTGCCGTAATTTACAGTGTCTGCCGTAATTTACAGTGTCTGCCGTAATTTACAGTGTCTGCCGTAATTTACAGTGTCTGCCGTAATTTACAGTGTCTGCCGTAATTTACAGTGTCTGCCGTAATTTACAGTGTCTGCCGTAATTTACAGTGTCCACCGTAATTTACAGTGTCCACCGTAATTTTCAGTGTCTGCCGTAATTACTCATTAAAGCGAGCTCCCGAATAGTCTTTTTATTGTTGTTTTTTTGCTGTGTCGTGACACAACTGAGGTGCATCTCCGTGACACAACTGAGGTGCATCTCCGTGACACAACTGAGGTGCATCTCCGTGACACAACTGAGGTGCATCTCCGTGACACAACTGAGATGCATCTCCGTGACACATCTGAGGTGCATCTCCGTGACACAACTGAGGTGCATCTCCGTGACACAACTGAGGTGCATCTCCGTGACACAACTGAGGTGCATCTCAGTGACACAACTGAGGTGCATCTCCGTGACACATTTGAGGTGCATCTCCGTGACACAACTGAGGTGCATCTCCGTGACACAACTGAGGTGCATCTCCGCGACACAACTAAGGTGCATCTCCGTGACACAACTGAGGTGCATCTCCGTGACACAACTGAGGTGCATCTCCGTGACACAACTATGGTGCATCTCTGTGACACAACTAAGGTGCATCTCCGTGACACAACTAAGGTGCATCTCCGTGACACAACTGAGGTGCATCTCCGTGACACAACTGAGGTGCATCTCCGTGACACAACTAAGGTGCATCTCAGCCATTGATTAATTTTTTTTATGGATCTGCACGCGGGTCATCACTCATCACATGGGTATCACTTTAGACATAATGGCCTGAATTTATATAGGACCCCCAAAACACGCTCGGCACGTTCAAAGCATAACCATTTTTTTAAAAAGTTTTATTTATATGAGCGTCTATATGTATTATGCTGTTCATTTCGTGACATAAGATGTAGCTTGGCCAAAAAGTGACATGACCCCAGGTCAGGTAATGACACACTTAGAATGATCTGGCCCGCCGGCATGTAGAGCCCATTTTTAAGATTGAAAAAGTAATTGTTTGGTACCAGCTAATGACGTCATGTTTCGTTTTCAAGGTTAACCCCACGAAGTTACAGGTTCAGGAATTATAACCTTATCATGCTCCGTGCCACTGTCATGTCTTAGATGTCATGTTCTGTGCCAATGTCATGTCTTAGATGGCATTGTCAGTGCCACTGTCATGTTTCAAATGGCATGTTCTGTGCCCATGTCATGTCTCAGATGTCATGTTCTATGCCACTGTCATGACTTAGATGTCATGTTCTATGCCATTGTCATGACTTAGATGGCATGTTCTGTGCCACTGTCATGTCTCAGATGGCATGTTATATGCCACAGTCTTGTATTAGATGTCATGTTCTATGCCACTGTCTTGTCTTAAATGTCATGTTCTATGCCACTGTCTTGTATTAGATGACATGTTCTATGCCAATTTCTTGTATTAGATGTCATGTTCTATGCCACTTTCTTGTCTAGATGACATGTTCTATGCCACTGTTATGTCTTAGATGTCATGTTCTATACCACTGTCATGTATTAGATGACATGTTCTATGCCACTGTCATGTATTAGATGACATGTTCTATGCCACTGTTTTGTATTAGATGACATGTGCTATGCCACTGTCTTGTATTAGATGACATGTTCTATGCCACTGTCTTGTATTAGATGACATGTTCTATGCCACAGTCATGTCTTAGAAGATGCCGCGCATGTATATCACGTAATGATATAATGAAACATTTGTCCTGGCACCGTATAAGTCCCACCCACACCCGTCCCAACTGGGATCTTCGTCCCGATCAATGCCATTATATAAGCAGACGTATCTGACATATCGCAAATCCCAACCTAGAACGGCAAATAACACTGTGATGGGGGAACATGTATTCCCAACCGTTTGGCGGCACCTAAAGTAGCATTGTATCCCCAACCGTTTGGCGGCACCTAAAGTAGCATTGTATCCCCAACCGTTTGGCGGCACCTAAAGTAGCATTGTATCCCCAACCGTTTAGCGGCACCTAAAGTAGCATTGTATCCCCAACCGTTTGGCGACACCTAAAGTAGCATTGTATCCCCAACCGTTTGGCGACACCTAAAGTAGCATTGTATCCCCAAAATATTTTTGCGACACCTGAAGTAACATTTTATCACCAACCTATTACTGCGACGCCTGAAGTAACATTTTATCACCAACCTATTACTGCAACGCCTGAAGTAACATTTTATCACCAACCTATTACTGCGACGCCTGAAGTAACATTTTATCACCAACCTATTACTGCGACGCCTGAAGTAACATTTTATCACTAACCTATTACTGCGACCCCTGACGTAACATTTTTTAAACTCAAAAACGATTTTTTGTGAATAGAGTATCAAATATTTTTATAAACGCTTTATTCCCTCCCTGCTTATCTCTATTATGATGTATTCCTTTATACAAAATTAAGGACCCGCTACTATGGACATAGATATAAGCGGCTTCAGAACATACGCACATGCGTAACACCAACATAAGCAGCCTCACTAGTAATGCTGTACATGTAGAGGGCATTAACATCCAGCCGTAGCGAGCTACAGCCGCGGCCGAGGCTGGTCTTATCGACCAGTGAACACAGCGCTGCTCTACGGTTGACATATCAGCCGTCACGGTCCGTGTAGCTGGAGTGGTGGTTTTTTTTTCCTCTTCTTTTTTCTCCCCTCTTTACGAAGAAGAGCGATCCGTCATTTTCAGACTGTTTCCATACAAAGTCCCCGCGCTGTATGACAACATTGAAGCCCCCCCCCCCCCGGGCCCTGTATGCCAACACTGAAGTCCCCCCATGATTTACGCCTGCTTTGACAAGAAGGGACATTAAATAAAGTTGGGGGTGGGTGGGGGGAATCCCTTCTCTACATAAATGACAACGGCCCATTTTAAAAAATAAAAGAAAGGCCCTAAGTCGTAAAAGAAGCCGAGGCTGCTAAAACTTTAAGACATATAATCTTCTTCAACGCGCAGGACTGACATTTTCTTACTCCAACTCCTCCCCAAGCGTGATATATTTTATTCCAACCCCTAATCATGATATATTTGTCTAGGCTGCCGATAAACCCCTAGTATATGCTGGGCCGGCATTTGCTTGGCTTTTTGCTCCTTACGAGACGAGCGCACACCCCCACCCTCACAGCCCCTCAAAAATGCTCCGTCTTATCAAAGTGTAACAATTGATTGCGTCTCGGCTACGCTCAATGGGGGAGTAGCTTTTCAAAAGACCGGAGACTACAGTTTTGAAGTGCGCCCCATTTTATATATGGCACCCCACTTCCCTTTCCCTATCCATTTCAACATCAAACCGTTCAGCCCCCAACAAAAGGACCCACACTTAATGAAACATATGGCCATACATGTTAATACCGGCCCATAAATCGCCACTTGTAGTCGCTGGGTGGAAAAAATGGTAAAAGGGTGGCGGGGGGAGGTGTCACAATTCAATTTCACGCCCCATGTCGGTTTGTTATCATTTGTTCTCGTCAATTTCGGTTGACGTGTGGGTTTTTGTTGTTGAATTTTTTTTTACATATCCGAGACATTAACGATTTCACTAACGACTTCCTGGACATACCACTGCAGGTCCACCCGCTATCAAGCAATCCTACCCCTACCCTCGTTTTCGACAAATCACTAATAAGGGGGATCGCTTCCGGATTCCAATATAATCGCCGTCTTAAGTCATGATAACATCATAAGTCAGGAAATGATCATAAACATTCTAGCAATCTAAATCTCTCTGTAAGGCCAGCGCTTGATTGTCTGTCTGACTTTGGCGTGACATGACTGGGTAGCGAGCAGTCACATGACTTGGTAGCGAGCAGTCACATGACTTGGTAGCGAGCAGTCACATGACTTGGTAGCGCGCAGTCACATGACTTGGTAGCGAGCAGTCACATGACTTGGTAGCGAGCAGTCACATGACTTGGTAGCGAGCAGTCACATGACTTTGTAGCGAGCAGTCACATGACTTGGTAGCGAGCAGTCACATGACTTGGTAGCGAGCAGTCACATGACTTGGTAGCGAGCAGTCACATGACTTGGTAGCGCGCAGTCACATGACTTGGTAGCGAGCAGTCACATGACTTGGTAGCGCGCAGCCCCCATGACTTCGTAGCAAGCAGTCACATGACTTGGTAGCGAGCAGTCACATGACTTTGTAGCGAGCAGTCACATGACTTGGTAGCGAGCAGTCACATGACTTGGTAGCGAGCAGTCACATGACTTGGTAGCGAGCAGTCACATGACTTGGTAGCGAGCAGTCACATGACTTGGTAGCGAGCAGTCACATGACTTGGTAGCGAGCAGTCACATGACTTGGTAGCGAGCAGTCCCATGACTTGGTAGCGAGCAGTCACATGACTTGGTAGCGAGCAGTCACATGGCTTGGTAGCGAGCAGTTACGTCACATCGTACCTTGTTGAAATGAATATATTTTTTTTATAAGTGAGGGTGGGGGGGGGCGCCTCAATCCATTTCCTCCCCTCAAACCCTAGTACACCCACAACCCTCTCCTTTTTAGGATTATGATGGATTTTTCTAATTGTAATTGCGAACAATGATGTCCTATGTCAGCCTATGTTGTAAATGATATAAACGATATAAATGATATAATAAATGATATAAATGTCATAAATGATATAAATGATGTCATAAATGATATAAATGTCATAAACGATATAAATGATATAATAATTGATATAAATGTCATAAATGATATAAATGATACCATAAATGATATAAATGTCATAAATGATAAAAATGATATAATGATAAAAATGATAAAAATGATATAAATTAATTTTATTTAACTAAACGGAAGAAGGATGTATGTTCTTTTAAAAAAAACAACTTTAAAACTAACCATTTAAATTAGCCTCCGATAGTCATGAAAGTAAACAGTTTAGACCGGGATACTAACGGGATAAGGGTTGGGGCGGTGGGGGACACAAAGCACAGGGCTGAAGTAATGACTTGTAAAAGATACAAACACTTGCCCGGACAGACGTTACAATTTTTTTTTCCGGATGGTTAAGCATCACGTGATTCATGTCCCGTGGGATTTGCCGCAAACGTGTGAGAATTTATGCGTTTTCCTCCAATCTTCTTCCAACGACAATCTTACATTCATCCCGCACTTTCTCTCTCTCTCTCTCTTTTTTTTTCCTCTCTCTCTCTCTCTCTCTATCTCTCTTTCTCTCTCCTTATCTCTCTCTTTCTCTCTCTCTCTCTATCCCTCTCTTTCTCTCTCTCTCTCTCTCTTTATCTCTCTCTCTTTCTCTCTCTCTCTCTCTCTCTCTTTCTCTCTCTTTCTCTCTCTCTCTCTCTCTCTATCCCTCTCTTTCTCTCTCTCTCTCTCTCTCTCTCTCTCTCTTCACTCCTTTTAATACAAGTCTTGAAGTCTCAGTAGATTGTCTTAACACACTCAAATTTCTGTATATTTTCGCACATAACGTTTGCGCGTAAGCAAACAGGAGAGGTCAAATAAAAAATAATAATACAGCAACTAATATGGAACTCCTTCATTTTAATGAGGGGATGTGAGAACCCCTGTGATCTTCTCCTCTTGTCTATTGTGGCCCTGTGGACAAGGGAGTTAAGGGGGATGAGGGAGGGGTGGTAGATCTCACGCGTATCTTGAACACTGATGTGAACTAAGATGGACAGTTCAATTATATGATGCAGGTCCTGGTGTCTTCTGATCATTTTGAGAGTAGCAGGAATGGTAGGGCGGGATGGGGGGGGGGGGGTTGAGGGATGCGCCATGCAGTTTTGTTGTTGAATATACTAAGTCATAACTTGATACTGTGTTGGTGACTGCATGCATTATTTATCTAAGTCATGACTTGATACCGTCTTGGTGACTGCATGCAAAAGTCATATGTGAATCTCCTGATAGACAGAGGTAGATATTTAAGGAGGGTGACAAATGATGACGCTGCAAGCATCATGAGGATTTTTGGGACCGTGGGGGGGGGGGGGGGTGTTGAAGCAAAAAACAGCATGAGGAGGGAGCCCAATGTGAGGGGTGGGGAGTGAAAGAGGTGGGAGCCCAGTCGTGGTTGTGGGGAACGAATGTCGTAAATTTAAGAGCAATCCAGTGTTTCTAAGCCATGTAATGCGCGCAGTCCCTGATGTGCCCTAAATCTCACGGGGGGGGGGGGGGATGAGGAACCTACTCCCTCCCCCCCACCAGTAGTTATGTAAAGCCTGATAGACTCTTGATGTTTGCTGTGTCTGCAATGAGGTTGTAGGTCCCTGGTCCAGGGCCGCATCGCGCGGTGACGCACGTCATCATACTCAATGGAATGGACGTGACCTATTAAAAAAATATGCGGTAGAGGGGGGGGGGCCGCTTGAAACAGTAAGTGACGTGGCATTGTTTCAAGGACATGAGGGTGATCAGACAGGTAAACGAAGAAAAAAAGGAGGAAAAGATGGGGAAAAAACAGCCGAACCGTCATGTTACCATTGCAGACATCTTTTATTTTTATTAAGTGGACGTTAGAAAAGTGTTTTCTATCATAGCCTGGAGCCCGAAGATATCATGATGTTTGCTATCATGGCCCGGAGTCCGAAGATATCATGATGTTTGCCATCATGGCCCGTAGT
The DNA here is from genome assembly GCA_964017045.1 of Omphiscola glabra. Classification (NCBI taxonomy): domain Eukaryota; kingdom Metazoa; phylum Mollusca; class Gastropoda; family Lymnaeidae; genus Omphiscola; species Omphiscola glabra. Next base: position 661,511 of record OZ024799.1, read on the forward strand.
CCGAAGATATCATGATGTTTGCTATCATAGCCTGGAGTCCCAAAATATCATGATGTTTGCTATCATAGCCTGGAGTCCCAAGATATCATGATGTTTGCTATCATAGCCTGAAGTCCCAATATAGTATGATGTTTGCTATCATAGTCTGGAGTCCCAAGATATCATGATGTTTTCTATCATAGCCTGGAATCCCAAGATATCATGATGTTTTTTTTATCATAGCCTGGAGTCCGAAGATATCAGGATTTCGACTCCAGACTATAACGTCATCGTTTTAATTAGTACTATAATAGAAAAATCTATTCTATTTATTTACCATTGTCATTGTCACATTTGAGCGAACCTCCGGACATATTCTAAAAACGTCTGGTCATTGACCTTGTCGCACCCATAGCCGCGCTGATGAACAAAGTGTCCCCCCCCCCCCCAAACCTCGTGATGCTGATTTCGTTATCAACTATTTTGTTTTGTTGTTTTTTATAATTTAAAGTCCATCTTTTGAATACATTTCAGTTGATAAGATTGAAAGAACAATTGGCTGCTCTAGAATTTCCTTTGTTTTTAATTGACCCAAAAAAATTGACTTGATGTAAATATGACTTGTTGTAAATATGACTTGATGTAAATATGACTTGTTGTAAATATGACTTGTTGTAAATATGACTTGTTGTAAATATGACTTGTTGTAAATATGACTTGTTGTAAATATGACTTGTTGTAAATATGACTTGTTATAAATATGACTTGATGTAAATATGACTTGTAAATATGACTTGATGTAAATATGAGTTGATGTAAATATGATTTGATGTAAATATGACTTGATGTAAATATGACTTGATCTAATTTAATTAGTATTAATAAATGAGCTAAAAATAAGATCTGACCTTAACACCAAAATTTTAACCTTAACACCAACCTTAACACCAACCTTAACATATGTGTTGCAGTGCAGAGTAGAGGGCTTATATATATATTTTTATATTAGTTATTTATTCTTTAAATTAATCCTTTGACTTTTTATTGCGTCATTCCAAGATGTCCGACAGCGTTAACGTCGTAAACGATTCATAGCGTCGCTATACTGTGACTGAGATCAATAATGGCTAATTAATTGTTTTCTTCTTTTTTTTAATTCTTTTTTTTATGACACTCAATTGTTGACATTAAAATTGAAACTGTGACCCGTGAGATGACGTACTGTGGCTTGAATCTTCTAGGCATCATTTTTATTAACTTTTATAATTTTTAAGGCCTGGGATATTGGATCGGGGGAAAAGGGGGGGGGGGCGTGACTTTCTATTTTTAAGTCATAATTATAGTAAAAACGTTACCCAAAAAAAACAAGGATGGTCCAGGTAAAACTATGATGACACAAAGACGTTTGCATACCTTCCGGGTTCGAACTCTGGGAATTACGTTAATTATGTGGTCTGGGAGAGGACCACGTGACTATGCATTTCTTTTCCTGGAACAAATGATTGCAATCATTAGTCGCGCCGCTTGTTTATCCCGGAAGTCGTGGGGTGTACATAATGTAGGTCAACTGAAACCTTAAATTGCTTTCTTTCTTTTTTTCTACAACGTCCTCGGCTGCATGAAGAATCAATTCAACATTTAATTCATAATTATGAAGTCTTATAAATGATTTATTGTGTTAAAAAAAAAAAAATTATTATTGTCTACAAATTAAATATTTTGTAATCAAGAAAAAAAAGAAATCTTTTAAATAAGAATACTTACTTAATAGACGTATTAAATAAATACAATCTTATGTTAAGAAGGAAAGAACAAAAAATAATAAGAATACTTACTTAATAGACGTATTAAATAAATACAATCTTTTGTTAAGAAGGAAAGAACAAAAAATAATAAGAATACTTACTTAATAGACGTATTAAATAAATACAATCTTATGTTAAGAATGAAATAACAAAAAATAATAAGAATACTTACTTAATAGACTTATTAAATAAATACAATCTTTTGTTAAGAATGAAATAACAAAAAATAATAAGAATACTTACTTAATAGACGTATTAAATAAATACAATCTTATGTTAAGAAGGAAAGAACAAAAAATAATAAGAATACTTACTTAATAGACGTATTAAATAAATACAATCTTTTGTTAAGAATGAAATAACAAAAAATAATAAGAATACTTACTTAATAGACGTATTAAATAAATACAATCTTATGTTAAGAAGGAAAGAACAAAAAATAATAAGAATACTTACTTAATAGACTTATTAAATAAATACAATCTTATGTTAAGAAGGAAAGAACAAAAAATAATAAGAATACTTACTTAATAGACGTATTAAATAAATACAATCTTATGTTAAGAAGGAAATAACAAAAAATAATAAGAATACTTACTTAATAGACTTATTAAATAAATACAATCTTATGTTAAGAAGGAAATAACAAAAAATAATAAGAATACTTACTTAATAGACTTATTAAATAAATACAATCTTATGTTAAGAAGGAAAGAACAAAAAATAATAAGAATACTTACTTAATAGACTTATTAAATAAATACAATCTTATGTTAAGAAGGAAAGAACAAAAAATAATAAGAATACTTACTTAATAGACGTATTAAATAAATACAATCTTATGTTAAGAAGGAAAGAACAAAAATAATAAGAATACTTACTTAATAGACGTATTAAATAAATACAATCTTTTGTTAAGAAGGAAAGAACAAAAAATAATAAGAATAATTAATTAAAAATGTAAATAAAAAATAAAACCATACGAAGAGCTCAAGCATAAAACGAAAAATTGTCCTCCCTTGTCCTTCGCTTAGGTTCAGGTTCTTGTTTAGAGTTACGGAACTTGTTCAAAGCAAGGCTGCCACGATTCGTCCAACAAACAGCTGTTTGTTTTGCTTTAGAGCAGCGGTTCTCACCTATGGGTCGCGGCCCCTGTGGGGGGTCGAACCATGCTTTAGCAGGGTCGCCTAAGACCATCGGAAAACACATGTACTCTACAGTTATGAAGGAGCAACGAAAATAATTGTGTGGTTTGGGGTCGCCACAACATGAGGAGCTGTTTTAAGGGGTCGAGGGATTAGGAAGGTTGAGAACCACTGGTTTAGAGAGTAGAGCTTTCCCAGAGTTCGCCTGACTTCCTCCTGGGAGTGGGTCGTCTGCGTTAATTTGACGTAATTAATTGTGTACAGTACATGTACACATTCATTTAATCTAACATAATCCAAAGGGACCGATGGTCTGAGGTGCATCAAAAGAAAGAGATGTCTCATTCTTCTTTGTGTGGGAAATGGTCTGTCTCCATTGGTTCAACGGTTGCCTATAAAACACCAAGTTAATTGTGACCATAAAGCAGTGGTTCTCAACTTTTCTAATGCCGTGACCCTTTTAAACTGTTCCTCGTGTTGTGGTGACCATCATACCATAAAATTATTTTCGTTGCTACTTCATAAATATGTGTTTTCGGATGGTCTTAGTCGACCCTTTGTACGCGTCTTTCGACCCCAAAGGGGGTCGCGACCCACACGCTGGAAACCGCCGGCACAGAACATTAGTGAAAAGAGACAAAGCACCAAGCTAATTTTGACCATTTTGTGAATTGTTAAGATTAATTTTAACAATAATAATGAGGTTTAAAAAAAAAATTAATAAATGGGCTAATAAAAATTAAAATAATAATAATAGTTATAATAGTAATAATATTAATAGTAAATAAGACTAGCAGTAATTAACGTCATAGTAAAATAATAGTAATCGTCATATTACATCAATGGAGATGCGACCGGCAGACGACATGAATGAGCACTGTGTACAAACGTGCCCAGGCGCAGGTGTTGGGAACGGTGCGACGGTGGCACACTGACACGTGAGTTTGAGGAGCACTGTTTTGAGGCACAGGTGTTGTTATGTCTGCGACAGTCCACGCACGTGTGTGTCAGGGTGTCACGGTGAACCGGGGAACGTGGGGCGTGGTGGTGGTTGGGGGGGGAGGAGGACGTGGTCGTGAGATGAGATCGAACCGTTACTGATCGCTCCACACAGCTGCAGATCAATGACGCGACGGTGGTCTTTCCTGGACTTACATCAGACGCGGACGGCGGTTCTCACAAACAACCGTTACGACGCCCAACACGGTGTCTCGTTGCATTTAACACTCTCCCGACTTGAACACGTGTTTTATTACTTTTTATGCTGGATAGAGATAACACCAGTCCCGATGTTAAACACTTATTTTTAAATTGTTAAATTTGGCTTAATTATTATTGATTATCACAAAATATTCACGCCTTGAGCTATAATTAGCTAAATCATTAAATAATAGCTCAATAGACATTGCTATTTCTTATGTAAGTCATCAGCTAAAAAAAAACATGTCAGGCTTTTAGGCTTGAAGAAAAAAACAAAAACAAATTTGAGAACCCTCTGGACTTACTGTTGATAACTAGGAAATAGAAATGTCATATCCTTAATTGGGCAGAGTTTGGGCTAAGCCGATTATCATCTTTTAAAGAAATCTAAATTTAGACACTAGCATTGTTACAGATTTGACTCATGGCCCTACAACAAGAATTTCGCTGACTCACTGTCTCCCACACACTGTTCCTCAAAGTAGGGTTGGGGGCGGGGGGGGGGGGGGTCCCATAGTGTGAGACGTAGGGCTGAACCACGAGAGAAAAAATATTTACCGAGTATAGCTTTTAAAGATTGTGGATTGGTGGGGGGGGGGGGGGCGCTCTTCAAAAGGGGGGATGCCGATGCCGCTCTTCTGTGGGATCGCTCTCAATCAGGTGATCCGTAGAGAAGGTTCCAGGAAAAGAGTAACAGTAAGTAGCGTTCTCAGATTTCAAATGTTTATAAAAGAACTGTGTTAGTCTGTCTAAATAAAAGACAATACAAATATCGCAGGCAGTGAAGTAGCCATGCTCACTATCACCAAATTTGGAAACCCACATGCGGTGAAAATCTGTAACAGTTGTTTGTTGGTATTTGGGTCACCAACATTGACTTTACTATCCAGATGAACCAGCGCCGCCCCTGTGTGTTTGAGATCCGCTTTTTAAAACGCTTTCAGAAAACAACTAAAAATTGATTCAAAACGATGGGCCCGGATATAAATACATTTTTAAAAAAAAAATTATATTTAAAAGTTGACCCGATGCGACGACCTGTTTCAGCGATTGGGTCACTTCGATTAGGTCAGACCTGTTCTAGGCACACATGCGGTTGCCACTGCAGCCGTCGCTATTTAGGTCAATTCAAAATAATCTCAATCGCCTACGCGACTATAAATAGTAACTTTGCACGGCATACGTCATGATTAATATTGGAAGGTAGTTTGTAGGGATATTCCATGTTTCTATTTATAGCCACAAGTCCCGTCACGTCTTTGAGGAACGGCTCGAAGGCATTCTTCCACGAGTTACAGTCGTCTCCACTTACTAATCAAGGGTAGGAGAGGGTGGGGCTATTACCTAATCAAATTATAAATAGGTGGAATGTTGGGGGGGGGGGTGGTGCATGCAGTTGCCAGGTCAATGCTACAATAGGCGCGCGGGATATTTGGAATACCCCGATACCATTCCCCTTTTTAAATGGCAAACGCTCTTAGAGACTGTTCGACACTGTCTTGTGATGGGAACTAGGAACGAATTTCTATAACCACTGTTACGTCATGTGTTACCCATGGTGTTAAATAAATGTACCACCACTACTAATAATAATAATATCAATAATTAACGTGTATCTGTGTGTTGAAAGTACTCGCTTCGTGTCCTGACAGAAGTTTGTTTTTCTCTGTTTGGAATTTCTATCACACGTGAGTTGACCTATATATATATATTATATATTTATAAGTTAAATCAGTTATACTATAAACAATACTGATTATAAGAGAGGAACAGTTTCAATGAACAATAAATCGAACATGACAGCCTAATGAGACCAATTCAAATCCATCAAAGATTATATCATTGCGTGTCTCAGTACCAACAGTCAACACCCAAATAATATAATGAATAAATATGTATTTATCTTAGTATCAACACCCACTAGATATAAAGAATAAATAATTGTTTATTTTTTGGTGGGCACCTGTTGCTAACAAAACACAAACACAAAAAAATTGTGTGTGTAAAAAGGGGGGGGGGGTGTGGGTTGGAGGTGAAGCGACAGGTGGCAACCCCACCACGTTTAACAAATGTGGGTGTACGCACAACCACATCAACACATTATCGTTCTATTTTTAGACTGCTCATGGTCATTCGCTTCGGATTTTTAAAAAAATTATTTGTAAAAAAAATATATTGCGATGACACCCCCGCCCTCGACCTTTTCCATAACATTTATGGCTTTACAATGATGGTTTTTTTTTAATGGTATTATCTTTTTCTTTGAAACTAGTGTAAATTATTTTGGTTTGGTTCTGTCATAGCAGCGACCTATGACATGCAACCACGAAAACCTGCTCAGAGCGACAAAGAGTTGACAGGAGAGAGAGGGGGGAAGAGATATATAGAGAGGGAGAGAGAGCTTTGCCCTATTTTTACTAAAACAAATCTCGACACATGTGGCGCTGGTCGACCAATCGCTAGAATAATACGTTGTCGTGTGTGTGTATAGGGTGGGAAAGTTAGATATTGGAGGAAACTGAGCAGTTTTGGAAAAATATGGCGCGGAAAAATGTTTTAGCGCTATTTTTTTTTTCATATTTAAAACATAACAGTGAATTTAAAAAAAAAAAAAAAAATTTTTAAATTTCTGAAACTGTCGACTTATTAGACAATATCTATTTTTACATTTGCAATCTGCGAATGGCCTACAGATCGACATGTTCGATAATTGGTATAGACAAGTTTTAAAAAATAACAAAAAATCAATTACTCTGGTCAGACCATGTGGGCATTGCACTAGAAGTCGATAATTTTTTGTTTGTTTATGGGCTTAAACACAATGACAGCGACTCATTAGTATGGTCTCATTCTTACGCCAATTCGTACGATCATATTCTTACGCCAATTCGTACGATCATATTCTTACGCCAATTCGTACGATCATATTCTTACGCCAATTCGTACGATCATATTCTTACGCCAATTCGTACGATCATATTCTTACGCCAATTCGTACGGTCTCACCACAATCCAAAGGTAAACACAATGACAGCGACTCAATGCTACGGTCTCATTCGTGTACGGTCTCACTAAAATCTAATGATGCAGTGATGGTATGGGGTGGTGAGGAGTTCATTAGCTACACACTCACACACTCACTCACACACACATACACTCACACACACATTCACTCACACACACATTCACTCACACACACATTCACTCACACACACATTCACTCACACACACATTCATTCACACACACACACGCTCGGTGGTGATTCGCGAACGCCGCTATTTCTATCGCTGATTGGCCTTTCATAACGAAAACACCAACCCACCTTTCGATGTCCCATATATAGGGACAAGATTGGGTCGCATGAGCTGTCCCAATTTCTATTTTTTTAAAAAGGTGTTGCTACAATTCAAACCACTATCGTGCTGCTAAGATAGGCTTAAGGCGTTGCCCCGTCGACCCTATTAGAGCCATCGGGGCCAGGGAATGAGCGACACGTGACGTAAAGAACATGGTGGCGACTAGCAACCCTGCCCGGCGGGTCACGGTGAAAAATAAAAGATTAGATAGTTTGCTGACGCATCGTCTGCATGCGCTATAGCTGTACAGAGGACACCCAGACTAACCTAATGGGTCCTAATCACAATTTTTTTTTTTAAAAACATACACCTGTAATTAAAGTTTGGGTTGTTTAAAATGGTAATCAAAAGAAGACAAAAAAAAATCAGCGAAACGAAAATACATTTTGTGGAAGCTAAATTTTCAAATGCTATCAATTAGCAAAAAAAAAAAAAAAAAAAAAGAAAGAAAAAGATTTGCGAACATCGACTCAAAACGACTGGTCTAATATTCTAACCATAATCCTAACCTTAATAATTGTGTGATGTATTTCATCACGAGTTGCAATGTCGTGTGGTCATGCGCAGTCAGTAGGCATAACGGGGGATTTCTAAGAGTGACTGACGTATCTCAGCCAAGATAATTTGGTCACGACTATTATATTTTGGTCAAATTGATTGGATGGTTTTTTTTGCTTTTTTTGTTGAGTGTTGGTGTTTAAACTTGAATGCTGGGATGCCTTATCGCAAAGGATTTTGTTCTCTCGACACATCACTTGTGTGTGATATTATGGGATATGTTTAAACAATGCATGTTTGAGCTTAACAAATTTATACTTGTTATTTAAAATAAAAATCTTGCTTAGAATAAACGGGTTGTTGTGGGGGTTGTATTGTTATTAATTAGGGGGTTGTAGTGTAATTAATTGGGGGCTGTAGTGTTATAATTAGGGGGGTTGTAATGTTATGAATGGGGGGGTGGTGTTATTATCTGCATATATGTTATACTTGCAGTTTCGTTTACGTGTTAAAATCAAAACTGTGGCGTATTGTACAAAATATGCTGACATGGAAAATTTTAACCCATCAAGATCCGTTCTTCATTTTTCTCTTCCCCCCCCCCCCCCACACACACACGTTTTCCCCACTCCAATCTCAAGCTGTCTCAAGCTGTCTCACTCGGTATTAGATGGGAAAAACGGTAGTCATGTATTACCCACACATACACACGAACACACGCACACACACATGAACACACACACACACGTGATTAGGGATCACGAAGCAAAGATTGAACACTGCAGCAACCACCCCACCCCCCTCCCTCTCTCTCTCACTATCCCCCACCCTCCCCCCTCGCTGAACGGTTTAAGTTATCGCCAATAATCAATAACATCAATTACCGCGCCCCGCCCCCATTCCGTCCACAGTAATAGCGTCACGCTGAATCTCAGGGAGTCACTTACGACCATAGTAATAGCGTCACACTGTCTCTCAGGGAGTCACTTGCGACCACAGTAATAGCGTCACACTGATTCTCAGGGAGTCACTTACGACCACAGTAATAGCGTCACGCTGACTCTAAATGAATCAACCGCATCAATGGGCGTCACATACGCACCGTTCGTCCCACAGTGTGCCGCGGCGACAGCACAACTGGCTTAAAATGTATAGCTTCGTTGGCAAAAAAAACAACAATCCAACATTAACACTACAAAAACAAAAACAAAAAAATCATTAAAAATTGCAATCCAACAGGGTCAATTGTCCATCAACTGACAGTTGTCAATTGTCCATCAAGTGACAGTTTTTATTAATGCAAGGCAGACGCTGATGACTTGCCGGATAAGTGGATGGATGTGACGTCACCATCGTGTAGTGCGCTCACTTCAAACTCGGGCTACGAGACGATCTGTCAGCCTCCTGTAGACTGATCTAGACATACCCCTACCCCTACCTGAAACTCTTGGCCCGGACCAACCCCCCCCCCCCAGTGTATGACGTCATGAACATGGTTGTAAATACGTCACATCAATGGCTTCTCACAAATAAATAGCTGGCCGTCCACAGTTCATTAAATATTATCACTCATGGGTGTCGACTCATCACTGGCATTTCGGGACGGATAATTAGTAATATTCGCGTTCATCATTTAAATGTGTTTGTGTGTGTGTGGGTGTTCATTTTTAAAATAAATAACAGCGTAGGCGTGGTTTAAAACTATTCATTACGACGCTTTCTCGAAGCAGGTGAAAATAATGTTCATTTTTTATTTATTTTTTGGCATTAATTGTTCACATCTGAGTGATTTTAAAAAAATGTTATGAGATACATTCAAAGAGCAGGCTGGGTGGGTGGGTGGATGGGGGGGGGGGGTTTGGGTGTCTAACAAAAGTCTTTTCTCTCGATATCTTTTCTCTCTTTCTCTTTTCCTCTCTATCTTTGACCTGTCTATCTTTGCTCTCCCCAAAATATGGCCAACTAAGGCGTCGGTGGACGGAGCACACACGTAAAGAAGCAACAAAAAAAATGTTTGGTGTGAGAAGTGGCCGGGCGGGGGGGGGGGGGGGGGTGTCGAGATGGAGTGGGAAGGGAAGGGGCGGAATTAAAGTGACCTCCAAACTCGTTTGTTTTAATGCCATGTATTACCGAGCAAACAATTCGCCTCCCAAAATTCACCGCCATTGTTTCCTTCTATTCTCAATAGGTTTTTACAAGACCAAAGATCGGCTTCTTTTTTTTAGCAACCCGAGGCGGACCCGTAAATAGGAGGGCGCCAAGAGCAAGGGACATCAGTGTGGCTCGCTCTTCCACTTGTCGCGGTTGTGTTGTGAAATCAGGATCTGACTAAAAAAAAACAGAGGAACCAAACCCAACAAAGTCGGACATTGAGCGATAAAATAAGACTCAGGTGTTTTGTGTGTGACGTTCTACTCAAGATTTTCTGACGTCAGCCATGGCCGCAGTTACTCTCTATCTGGGCATAGTGATTGTCGGACTTGTTTTCGCTTACTTCAAGATGTTCTACAGGCGATTGTAAGTCAATTTCATTTCTGAACTTTAACACTCAATTTTTTTTTAAAGATTAAAATCCATGTTTACTAAATATTTTCGGGGTTGTGTAAACTGATTTTATGTTTTATCTTATAAGACGCTTTATTATTATTATTTTTATTATTTCTTTTACTATTGTCTAAAATTACTCGTTATAAAAAGTCTCAATTATATTTAAATAAAAAATGATATAAAATATTCAAATTATTATATTTTTTAAATTTGACATGACATATCAGAATAACTTTTTAAAAATAAAATTAAAAAAAAAAAACCAACTAAAAATTACTATAAACCTGGAATCACACCCCCACCCCCGGGTCCCCTTTTTCACTCCCGCGGTTTGTAATTAAACCTTTGTTGTTTCCTTATTTGACATAGTCAAACAATAGCTGGCCTGGTGCAGTGCATGTTCTCATCACCACCTGTCACACCGTGGGCTTGGGAGAGGGGGGTGGCGGTGTTAGGGGGGCAAAGCTCTATCAATATGATCGCCCTTGAGTCTCGCAAAACTTATTGCAAAACCGGCCATAAATCATGTTTTTGTTTGAATCGCCGATCTGAGGAAATCTGCGGACAGGGAGATAGATAGATAGATATATATATAGAGAGAGGGAGAGAACAGTGAAGTTTCGTAAATTATTTAAAAGATAAAATGTGTAAGGGTGACCTTGTACTTTGGATATCCCCCCCTCCCCCCACACACACACATTTTCTTCCTACCCAAAAACTCCCCTTCCCAGTCAGTCACATTTTGACTTCAAATGACTGCACTGTACATAAATGCATACAATTCAAGCATATTTTTTCTCGTCTGAAGTAAGCTGTATTATGCATTTCAAATTAGCGGTTGAAGTTTTGAAAATGCTTATGTAGGATATTAAATACTATGAATAAGCATTTTTCTTTTTTTTCAATTGAAAGATTTACAAAATGGCCTCCCTGTTGAAATATGTTAGATGGTCACTACTAAACCAACTCGTCCCCCCCCCCCAAAAAAAAACAAACCCTCATAGTGATAGAGGCTTTTAGTTCGATTCAATCAGGATTAGATGACCGCTAAGTAAAAAGCATTAGCATTTGTTACATCTAAAACTAATTCTCAAAATTTTAAACAAACAAATGACACTTTTTTATGTTTCTGTTTTAGACGCGCTGGGGAGCCACCTCTCGCCCCTGGCCACTTCCTCTGGGGCAACGGCAAGCAGTTCACGGAACACGCCGTCAAGTTCCTTCACAAGGCCCATAAGAAATGCGGGGACGTGTTCACCATCAGGTTCCTCAACCAGTACTGGACGATGGTGCTGGACATCCACAGCTACGAGAGATTTGCCAAGGAGAAGAACTTTGACTTCGACGCCATCCAGGAGCAGGTCAACCAGAACGTCTTCGGCTACCAGCTGGCGGACGCGAGGAAAATGATCGGCGAGGCTGGTCAGAAGGTCAACGGAAAGCACCTGTTCACCTCGCTGGAGAACTTCGCAAAGAATCTGACCGAAGCCTTCAAAGACACGGCTTCCGAAAGTGACAAAAAGCAAAGCCGATTGATCAACAACAACAATCGCGGCTCTGAAGATCTCAACAATCAGAATCTGTACGAGTCCGTCAATAACGACATCAACAAGGCTTACGATACCGGAAGCTTCATCTCTTCCCAGAGGCTGCTTGAGAACATGCGCACAGAGATCCCCGCAGACAGCTGGTGCGAGGACAATCTGAGGAATCTCGCTTCCAAGACCTTCTTCTCACCTGTGTTCTACACCATCTTTGGCCGTGGCATGCCCGGGACTGAGGGCAACTTCCACCCACAGGTCTTCCACAAGAACTTCGACCAGTTCCACAAGTACTTTAACTTCCTGTGGTTCGGCATGCCCATGAAAATGTTTCCCCAAGCAGCTCAGGCCGCCGGAATTCTGGCCCAGCAACCGTCCAGCGCCGACATGCTCAAGAGAGAAGGTTGCTCCGATTATATCAAGTTTGCCACCGAGTTCATGTTAAAACATAAGTAAGTTCCAATATCTTGATAATATTTATGAATTGATAGATTATATTTATTATATATTTATTTAAATATGCAAGTGTTCACCAAATAATTTAATTGGGTTTACGTTGATCAAACTAATAGCCATTGTTGCATATTCTATTGAACAGTCAGTCAGAGCGCGACATCATCAGCCACAACCTCGTGTTCCTCCACGTCAACTACAACACCTTCCGTGCCGTCTACTGGTGCATGTACAAGCTCATGGAGGACGAAAGTGTCATGGCCGCCGTGAGGAAGGAAGTAGAGGAAGTCATTGAGGCAAAGAGGACAGGGACAAACACGTCCGAGTACGAGGCTGAATTCACGACTGAAGACATCAACAAGCTGCCCGTAGTAGGTAAGTCGGGCTTGAAAACGTAAATCTCCCTTTTCTAAAAAAAAATAAATATTTGCAGTGTCTGCTTATGATTATCAATGATACTTTAGAAGACCTTACTTATCAAATGTCTGTAATCTTCTTGGCAGACTCCTTTCTGAAAGAGGTCATTAGGTGGACCAGTGGTGTGTTTATGGTGCGCAAATGTGTTGAGGACACCGTGTTCACTACCGACAGCGGTGAGACCTACAACATCAGGAAAGGGGACAAGGTTGCCATCTACCCTCCAGTGTTCCATCACGATCCCGAGATATTCGAAAGTCCTGAGGTGAGTTGCTACCCTTTTTGTAACATACACTCTATCACAGTTCTCTAACTTACTCAAAGATTGATGTATCAGGAGAAATACAACGAACGTCCTTCCAAATAATAATATATATTGCTTTCTGAAAACACATTTAAATACTTTTTTCTGACCCCTTTGATATAGTCTGGCCACTTTGGACTAAGCACTGCCTTTTTGTCACAAAAACATCTTTTTATTTAATACTCATTTAAAAACCTAACTGAAAATTTCTCTTCGTCCCATCTTTCTCAGACATTCAAATACGACCGCTTCGTCGACGCCGAGTTTTTCAAGAACGGCAAGAAGATCAAACACCCACTCATCGGCTTCGGGTCCCTGTGCCCGGGCCAGAAGCTCTCCATGCTGCAGATCAAGTGGTTCATCATCAACATCGTCAACAGCTTCAAACTCGAGCTGGTCGAGGGGGAGAAGACGGCGCCCAACACGGGGATGTACGGCCACGAGATCCTCCCACCCACCAACGATGTCCAGTGCAGGTTCCAGCCCAGGGAGGGCGCCTGCTCCCTCAGGTACATCAACAACTACGGTTCCAACGGTAGCAAAGGACTCGGCGGTATTTCTTCCGGAAATATGTTGTGAGTCTTCAGCTAGAACACATACGAATAGAACACATACGAATAGAACACATACAAAATCTGACATTTTTTAAATCAAATTAATAGTTTGTGACTAGAAAATTGTGACCTTTTTGTGAAGATTTGTTGGAAGGAGATCTTTCGGGCATTATACCCCGGATTGAGACGAGACTTGAGGGGAAAATGATATTGAAGACCTTTTTTTTTGTTAGATCATGTCAAATTGATGATCTTTGCCAAAAACTAGGATATTTTTATTGTAAATATATGTCCGTGAAACGTAATGATTTACTAAAAAAAAGTATTTGATAAATTGCGTGTTATAACAACTTAACTTTGTCAAATAGCTCATTTAGCTTCGATCTTAGATTACAAGTTAGATCACCCAATGAAGATAGTTAGATAACCCAATGGAGATAGTTAAATAACCCCATGTAGATAACTTTGCCATCTTCGAATGTTTCATTTATTTTTATTTTCTTTTATTCGTTTCCATCCCGTCAATTTTCACTAAGTTATTTCATTTATTTATTGACTAACGTCCATGGAGCTGACAGGCTGTGATGTTTTGCTGTTCACTGTTGATCCTGTACAGTAATGATTTTTTATTGAGATACTTTACAAAACTATTACATATGATGTTTTGGGAGTGTATGAAAGTTTCTGAGAGGCCCAAAACAGATTGTAGACCCCCCAATGGGTTGAGTGAAAGTTGTAGATTGTAGACCACCAATCGGTTGAGTGAATGTTGTAGATTGTAGATCCCCAATGGGGTTGAGTGAAAGTTGTAGATTGTAGACCACCAATCGGTTGAGTGAATGTTGTAGATTGTAGACCCCCAACGGATCGAGTGAATGTTGTACATATAGGACCTGGCCGAAATGCTGAATGAATCGATCGAATGTTCTAACGGGAATGTACAATTTTTGATTCGGCTGAATGGAGATCGTTGAATGGATTGACAGCCCCGGAAAGCTAATCAGTGGTTCTCATGTACCATAAAGATACATTTAGTAATTGTCTTTTTTCCCTCTTCAAAATTGTATGTTACGCAATTAGAATTTCATGTCATGATCATTTATTCTTTAAAACGCCGATTCATACTACGAGAATATTAGAGAACTATACGGATGCTTTCAAGATTTGTCATTCAAATAATATTTTCTGTCCAAACCTTTCACTCCCAATCGACATTTTTTTCCCCCTGATAAAAATATTGTCGGTTATATCTAAAATATGTTCATATTAATATGGGGCAGTACATCATTACCATTTTTAAAATCCCTATTCACTTAAGACAGAAATATCCCTCCCCTCAACTTAAAATACGTGGACTGTGTGTGTGTGTGTGAACGAATTGATTGACAAAACCTCCAGCGGTTCTCATTACGGGTAGCTAAGACTCAGAGTTGTGGTATATTAAAATACGTGGGGATAAGACGAGGCTGGTGTGTCAACATCGACACACACCGGGAAATAGAAGTGCAATTTTCATCAAAGTATTTCATACACTAAATTTGAAAGTATATTTGATACATAGAATCAAATTATATTTGATACATAGAATCATATTTTTATAGGAAATTACAATTTTAAATATTGTAAGCATTTTTTTTTATACCCACCATTTTATAAAAAAGTTTTACTTTCACTCGGAAACCAAACAAAATCAATAATAAATTATTAGATCATAAAAAAAGGAAATCAAAAGCCACTACTCCAAAATGTTACACCTGTAATTTTATTTATCTCTCCCCCACCCCCCCTACCTTTATTTTTGTACCCCACCAGTGTTCATATCATTTTATGTTTTCTCACATAATAAAAATGTCGAGGTGACCCTCGAGATATTGACTAGCGAACCTACTCAGCCAAGCTTTTTCAGGGTATAATTTTATGTTCACCAGTGACTCATATGGTTGTTGCCACACAACAAATCTCAATTCATATAGATAAAAAATTCCTTTGGACACAGTTTTTTTGGTTGATTTTCTTTTTGAAATATAATTATGATGGTTGTTGTTTTCAAAGACAAAAATTCTGACGAAACTTATATAAGTGATTTTTTTAAAAAATATTATTCTATGATTTAATTGAAATTTTGAAATAAAACATTATTATTATTGTTGTATTTTTATTTCAAAGACAAAAATTGTAACAAAACCTATTGAAGTTATTATTTTTATTGTATTTTTTTGTTGTAATTTTGAAATCTAATACTAAGTGTATGATATTAATTTAAAGCAACTATAACAGTGGCATTACGCTAGACAGATGATTAATGTTTGACTTCCAGGGTGACGGGAGGCCGTCGGGAGACCAGCAAATGCAATATTAGTCGCGTTGTAACGATTTTGTTTATTGTTTTAGAAAAACCCATTAATTCTGTGTATGTGTATAATGTGTACATAATGACTCGCTACGGATATTGTTGATATATGTATGAACCTTTTCTTTTAACATAGCAACTATACCAAAGATGACTTTTTTTTGTGAGGGAGGGAGGGTCTGTTGTGGATAATGTTGAGTCTATTATATATATATATCATTGAAAAAATGAATATTATTTATTGTGTTACGATACTTTCTAAAAAAATTATTATATTTTGTTATTGGTTTTTTTTTTAAATTCTGACTCTGAGTGGTTGAATCTCTTCGTCACGTGACCTCACAGCTGCAACATTATGTTTGTGTATTTTAACTTTTGTAAACAAACATGTGAGGTAGTCGAATATGTTATTGTATGACATTTTATTTGGACATGCTTCAACTTAAGAAGATTTTCATCTTGTACACTTGTTCTCACGTTAATATAGTTTAAATATTAACAGCTTAAAAATTCAGTTTTTTTTTAAAAAATAAAAAGCATTAATGAAAGTTAACACGAAAATATATAAATATATATTTTAAAAAAAAAAACAGTTTTATAAATAACAAGGGTAAAAAAAAAAGATTGTGAAACCAGCTTGTACTTAGTTATAAATTTTTCAAGCAAAATTAACTTTTACAATTATGAAGAAATAAAATACTTAAAGCAAAAACTAGACAAAACAGAACTATCCATTGTTTATCAATAAAAGACACACACACACACAGAGTTTATCTGAAAAATCTATATGATAGAGTCGGTATAGATAGTCTAGAAATACTCATGAGACATACTGTCATTCAGTGTCAAGACAACATGTTCCCCCAGAGATGACATGTTGTCATTCAGTGTCAAGACAACATGTTCCCCCAGAGATGATATGTTGTCATTCAGTGTCAAGACAACATGTTCCCCCAGAGATGACATGTTTTCATGCAGTGTCAAGACACCATGTCTCCCCCCCCCCGAGATGACATGTTGTTAACTAATGTCCACCATTAACGTCCTCTTTGTCTAGAAATGTCCACTGACCATTTTTAATCAAATTATTGTATACCTTTGTTGCTGTAGATCTTATATTTAATGATTAACTGCATTTACTACACCGTAATACAGTACGGGATGTTCTCATGTCACATGTCTAAATAATGTCAAATGCCATCTTCAAGTCCAAATAATGTTGTACTCCATGTTAACATATCACGAATCTGCACCATAGGGTGCTGTTTTATTATCCCCCCCCCCTTTTCTCATTATATTAACCCCACTTCATTCACTATCAACATGTGTCGGAAGACCGACGACTCCCCCCCCCACCCCGCACTCTCAATCACCTCATCAACGAATACATCCCTCCCCCCTCGATGTTACCAACCTCTTCACTTGTATCAACTGCTGCATAATCATTGTACAGAGGCGTCACCCTTAATTTATTCTCGCCATGCTCTCTGTCAAATGCTGTGTTCTCTTCTCATTTTGGGTTATTTATTTGACATTATGAATGTGTACAGAATGTGTATAGTGCTGAGAGTAAGTTTTGGTGCTCATATTAAAATAATTTATTCAATAAATTTTTAAAAATATTTTCTGTGTTTGTGTTATTTGTCTATCTAGTTGCACGTCACAAAGCTATGTGTCTTGGTATCTTCATGTGTCCATGTGTCTTGGTGTCTTAGTCTTCATGTGTCTTGGTGTCTTTATGTGTTCATATGTCTTCGTGTGTTTTGGTGTCTTCGTGTGTTTTGGTGTCTTCGTGTGTTTTGGTGTCTTCGTGTGATCGGGTTTCTTCATGTGTCCATGTGTCTTCATGTGTCCGTTTGTCCCAGCGCGTGCGTGAGCAGATTGGTCTTGCGGACACATTTACGTAGACACATTCACATAGACACATTCACATAGACACACCCTTTTAAAAAAAAAGAATTTTTTCATAAAATCTAATCATACAACTGAATATTGAGTTCTGTCTACAAATCAACAGTTTGCCTCATACAAAGAACTGACATGTTTTTGATTAGTTCACGGGGTTTTCAACTGGATTAGGTCACGCCCAGTCCAACGGGACCACATCTACCCCCAAGGCCAAGTGCCTTTAGGAATTGATAGAATTTTTATAATGATTTTTGAATGAATAATACATTATTATCTTTATAATATCTTACTATAAATTAAAGGATTTTTAATGAATAATATATTATTATGTTTATAATACCTAATAAAATATTTTATATTACGCATTAAGAATATTGAAAGTGAAACGTATGACTTAAAATCAAAACAATGACAGAGGTCAGTGATTGTTTGTTAACTCTAGGCCAGTGATTGTTTGTTAACTCTAGGCCAGTGATTGTTTGTTAACTCTAGGCCAGTGATTTTTTGTTAACTCTAGGCCAGTGATTGTTTGTTAACTCTAGGCCAGTGATTGTTTGTTAACTCTAGGCCAGTGATTGTTTGTTAACTCTAGGCCAGTGATTGTTTGTTAACTCTAGGCCAGTGATTGTTTGTTAACTCTAGGCCAGTGATTTTTTGTTAACTCTAGGCCAGTGATTGTTTGTTAACTCTAGGCCAGTGATTGTTTGTTAACTCTAGGCCAGTGATTGTTTGTTAACTCTAGGCCAGTGATTGTTTGTTAACTCTAGGCCAGTGATTGTTTCATATCGCTGTCGAGAATCACTGTGTTAAAAGCCTTTCTAAAAAAATTTGCCCTCTATCTATTATTTCATAAAAGCTATTTTTTTTTTTACACTTTAAATATTTTTAATGCTTATTTTACCCACTTCAATTGAGAATGATTTTTTTCCCCTAAAAAATATATATATCTATATTTAAATGTTGGTAAATCTAACTCTATTTGTCACAAACTCTGTAAAAAAACTCAAGGTTGAATAATTTGGGACATTTCAAAAGGAGACACTGTCTTATTCTTAGAGAGTTGGTTATTTTCAAATGGTCTAAATCTAACCCACCCATTGGCTCCGGCTTTCTGGGACACAGGTCACGAAGACTTCCGTTTGATCCGTTGCCACCACCGACCATTTGAAGAAATCCACTATCAGCTCCCAGGTCTGACCTGCTTGTCTGCCAACTTGGACCGTTGGCCAAGATTCAACACAGGGGCTGAAAATATCCCTCTGTGTTTGTGCCCTGCACATTCTCGACCAAACCCCCCACCTTTACTCACCTATTTTAGTCGGATACGAAATACCTCCATCTGTCTCTCCCTCTTCCCCTCTGTCTCTCTCTTTTTCCCCCTGTCTCTTTCTGTTCCTCTCTGTATCAGTCTCTCTCTGAATTTATATATCTCACACTCTCTCTCTATCCCACCCTCTCTCTCCCTCTCTGATTTTTTTCATTTACCCTTCTTTCTTCTCCCTGCTTTATCCCCCCCCTCTCTCTCTCTCTCTCTCTCTCTCTCTCTCTTCTACCCTACCTCTAAACATATTTTATGTCCTTCCTTTAATTACTTCTTTCCATCGCTATTATCGCCTCTCTCTTATCGCTTCTTTCTAATCACCTCTCTCTTTTCCTCTCCCCACTTCCTCCCTCATTCTTCTTTCCCCTCTTCTCTCAATTCCTCTCTCTCCCATTATATCCCCACCCCTTTCTCCCTCTTATCCATATCCACCTCTTTCCCTTCTCTCCATCCCCATCCTTCCCCCTCTCCTATCGCTCTCTTTTCCTCCCTCGTTCTTCTGCGTTCCCTCTCTCTCTCCTCTCCCCTCCCTCTCTCTCTTTCTTTCCCCCTTTCTCTTTATCCCCTCTTCATTTATCCCCACCCCCCCTATCTGCTCTCTCCACCTGTCTCCTTTCTCTCATCTTTCAACCTATTTCCCCCACTCTTCCTGTCTCCCCTCCCCCCCTCTCTCTCTCACCGTTTAACTCTCTTCGTCTGTCTCATCATGACAACCCCCCCCCCCCCCCCCACACACCAACAGTCAACATGTCCGATGTGTAGATAAACGTGTTTCCAATAATGATCTGCTGATCGAGAACTCAGGCAAGTGTAGAGCGGAAACAAAGTCTTGGTGTTACAGGCCCGTGATGCATCGCCCAGGCGAGACGGAGCTAATCCTTGACCCACTGACCTTTTTTCTCGCCACGAACTTGAGGAAGATAGGCATCCAAAAAATCAAACTGTGAACTCTTTTCATCTGACGCGCGTCTTAAGGCGTCACGCTATGTGACGTTGGATCACCTACTTACTCCACGCATTGTCATGGGGAGCCTGGGCAGGGGTGGGGTGGGTGTGGGGGCGGAGTGGTGTGGGGGCGGGGTGGGGAAGATTTTCAAGCCATCAGAAATGTGCTTGTAAAAATTCATTGTCAAATGCTTAAATAACACGAGATTGTTTGTGACACTTTAAACATAAAACAATCTCTAAATAAAACAATCTCTAAATAGGTTTGTCCACCGAAGATTTCCCCCCCCCCCCACCCCCACCCCGGTAAACCCCCTTGAGACAGCTAGGCCGTAGCTCGCCCAGGTTGGAGTTGAGAAAAAGACGAATGGCCATCGGCCTGATAATTCAAGCCTCGAGATTGGCTGGTTGGCCTTCGTACCAGCTAATCAGATTGCTTCTTACATTTACTGCACATCCTGGCAATTAAATGGCGGACTTCGTCTATTGTTTCCTAGCTTTTGTTGAGTTCAGGAATTGTGTGTGTGTGTTGTAAGTGATATCGTGAAATTCCCAAATGTCTGATAGGGACACTAAACTAACTATCCTTAGTGATTTTGATATTTCAACAGTGAATCTCACACTGACACTGATGCAAACATCCAGGAAAGTAATGAACGATCAAAAGGATGATGTTAACGATAAGGTTGTGAACTCTTGGTTTAGTATGTAGGGTCCTCAACTGGATAGAGATGACCCCTTTGAATTATTTGACGTTATATGACTGTTAATTATTCCTCAAGGCATAAGCACCCCCATTTAAGTACAGTGGAACCCCGCCATAACGCGAATTCGGATATAATGCGATCGGAGCATGGCGCCCGAAATTTTGTATATTCATTCACATGGAGTCATGGAGGAAAAAAAAGATAAAATCGCGCATTAACGCGATCCCGCTTTTAACGCGATCCGATTTTATGGACTCCGATCATCGCGTTATAGCGGGGTTCCACTGTACTTAATGCTATTATTTTTACACTAAATGTCACTCCAATGTTCATGCAATAGATATGTAGACAACTTTCTCAGTAACTCCTAGCTTAACTTTAAGAGAAGCTCCCTAGGTCATAAATGAGGGGGGGGGGGGTGTAATTGTTACAGTGATTGTCTGTAGCAACAGAAAAAATACTCAGGGGCCGGAAAAGGAGTAGAACCATGTGCCAGAGGTGTCTGAAGGGTCTCCATGGGCCAGAGGTGTCTGAAGGGCCTCCATGGGTCTTATTTCCCACAACACAAGTGTTAGGACATATTCAGGCTTCATCCATCAAACAATTCACACAACTGATTCAAGTAAGTCATTTTTATTCTATGTTTAACAAAAAATTACTCGCATATATTATGCAAATCAGGACAGCTCATGTGCATCAATGTAAAGAATTAATTTTGATTCATAAAGATTTGATTCGTTCATTTAATTTCCTACACGAATATATATATAGTTTGATATATATTAAGGAAATATTTTTGAATTGATTTTACAAGCCTGAAATAAAAATAGAACACTGTCTATAGATCACTTATTATTGGTGTAAAATATAATAGGGCTAATAGGTTCAATAAATCCATTTCTGCTAGGTTTAATGAGATCACTTACCACTAGGCTCAATAGATCACTTACCACTAGGTTCAATAGATCACTTACCACTGGGTTCAATAGATCACTTACCACTAGGCTATATAGATCACTTACCACTAGGTTCAATAGATCACTTACCACTGGGTTCAATAGATCACTTACCACTGGGTTCAATAGATCACTTACCACTAGGTTCAATAGATCACTTACCACTAGGTTCAATAGATCACTTACCACTGGGTTCAATAGATCACTTACCACTAGGTTCAATAGATCACTTACAACTAGGTTCAATAGATCACTTAACCACTAGGTTCAAAAGATCACTTACCACTGGGTTCAATAGATCACTTACCACTAGGCTCAATAGATCACTTACCACTAGGCTCAATAGATAGATCACTTATCACTGGGTTCAATAGATCACTTACAACTAGGCTCAATAGATAGATCACTTACGACTGGGTTCAATAGATCACTTACCACTGGGTTCAATAGATCACTTACCACTAGGCTCAATAGATCACTTACCACTGGGTTCAATAGATCGCTTACCACTAGGCTCAATAGATCACTTACCACTAGGCTCAATAGATCACTTACCACTAGGCTCAATAGATCACTTACCACTAGGCTCAATAGATCCCTTACCACTAGGCTCAATAGATCACTTACCACTAGGCTCAATAGATAGATCACTTACCACTGGGTTCAATAGATCACTTACCACTAGGCTCAATAGATCACTTACCACTAGGCTCAATAGATCACTTACCACTAGGCTCAATAGATCACTTACCACTAGGCTCAATAGATCACTTACCACTAGGCTCAATAGATAGATCACTTACCACTGGGTTCAATAGATCACTTACCACTGGGTTCAATAGATCACTTACCACTAGGCTCAATAGATCACTTACCACTAGGCTCAATAGATCACTTACCACTAGGCTCAATAGATCACTTACCACTGGGCTCAATAGATCACTTACCACTGGGCTCAATAGATCACTTACCACTAGGCTCAATAGATCACTTACCACTGGGCTCAATAGATCACTTACCCCTAGGCTCAATAGATCACTTACCACTGGGCTCAATAGATCACTTACCACTAGGCTCAATAGATCACTTACCACTGGGCTCAATAGATCACTTACCACTAGGCTCAATAGATCACTTACCACTGGGCTCAATAGATCACTTACCACTTGGCTCAATAGATCACTTACCACTAGGCTTAATAGATCACTTACCACTGGGCTCAATAGATCACTTACCACTAGGCTCAATAGATCACTTACCACTAGGCTCAATAGATCACTTACCACTGGGCTCAATAGATCACTTACCACTAGGCTCAATAGATCACTTACCACTAGGCTCAATAGATCACTTACCACTAGGCTCAATAGATCACTTACCACTAGGCTCAATAGATCACTTACCACTGGGCTCAATAGATCACTTACCACTAGGCTCAATAGATCACTTACCACTAGGCTCAATAGATCACTTACCACTGGGCTCAATAGATCACTTACCACTAGGCTCAATAGATCACTTACCACTGGGCTCAATAGATCACTTACCACTAGGCTCAATAGATCACTTACCACTAGGCTCAATAGATCACTTACCACTGGGCTCAATAGATCACTTACCACTAGGCTCAATAGATCACTTACCACTAGGCTCAATAGATCACTTACCACTGGGCTCAATAGATCACTTACCACTGGGCTCAATAGATCACTTACCACTAGGCTCAATAGATCACTTACCACTAGGCTCAATAGATCACTTACCACTGGGCTCAATAGATGACTTACCACTGGGCTCAATAGATCACTTACCCCTAGGCTCAATAGATCACTTACCACTGGGCTCAATAGATCACTTACCACTAGGCTCAATAGATCACTTACCACTGGGCTCAATAGATCACTTACCACTAGGCTCAATAGATCACTTACCACTAGGCTCAATAGATAGATCACTTACCACTGGGTTCAATAGATCACTTACCACTGGGCTCAATAGATCACTTACCACTAGGCTCAATAGATCACTTACCACTAGGCTCAATAGATCACTTACCACTAGGCTCAATAGATCACTTACCACTGGGCTCAATAGATCACTTACCACTGGGCTCAATAGATCACTTACCCCTAGGCTCAATAGATCACTTACCACTGGGCTCAATAGATCACTTACCACTAGGCTCAATAGATCACTTACCACTGGGCTCAATAGATCACTTACCACTAGGCTCAATAGATCACTTACCACTAGGCTCAATAGATAGATCACTTACCACTGGGTTCAATAGATCACTTACCACTGGGTTCAATAGATCACTTACCACTAGGCTCAATAGATCACTTACCACTAGGCTCAATAGATCACTTACCACTCTATTATTGCTTTGGTTCGTTGTTGTTGTGCTGTGTTAATGAACTACCAAATCTCTGTCACCCAAATAAGTTCAGTGGCGAAAACAGTCTATAGTTAACGTTATCATTATGACTTGTCGCCGGGTGGATACGTTTCTAACTACAACCCCAGGCCACGTACGCCTGGTCAACGTGGCCTGAAAAGCAACAAGAAATCTTGGTGATCATTAAATGAATTTTTAAAAATATTTTTTTTTTAAAATTAAACAAAACAGCTAGTTGACTCACATCAAAGTCATCTGTGGGCCAGCTAAACAAAACAACTAGTTGACTCACATCAAAGTCATCTGTGGGCCAGCTAAACAAAACAACTAGTTGACTCACATCAAAGTCATCTGTGGGCCAGCTAGACAAAACAACTAGTTGACTCACATCAAAGTCATCTGTGGGCCAGCTAAACAAAACAACTAGTTGACTCACATCAAAGTCATCTGTGGGCCAGCTAGACAAAACAACTAGTTGACTCACATCAAAGTCATCTGTGGGCCAGCTAGACAAAACAACTAGTTGACTCACATCAAAGTCATCTGTGGGCCAGCTAGACAAAACAACTAGTTGACTCACATCAAAGTCATCTGTGGGCCAGCTAGACAAAACAACTAGTTGACTCACATCAAAGTCATCTGTGGGCCAGCTAAACAAAACAACTAGTTGACTCACATCAAAGTCATCTGTGGGCCAGCTAGACAAAACAACTAGTTGACTCACATCAAAGTCATCTGTGGGCCAGCTAAACAAAACAAATAGTTGACTCACATCAAAGTCATCTGTGGGCCAGCTAGACAAAACAACTAGTTGACTCACATCAAAGTCATCTGTGGGCCAGCTAGACAAAACAACTAGTTGACTCACATCAAAGTCATCTGTGGGCCAGCTAAACAAAACAACTAGTTGACTCACATCAAAGTCATCTGTGGGCCAGCTAAACAAAACAACTAGTTGACTCACATCAAAGTCATCTGTGGGCCAGCTAGACAAAACAACTAGTTGACTCACATCAAAGTCATCTGTGGGCCAGCTAAACAAAACAACTAGTTGACTCACATCAAAGTCATATGTGGGCCAGCTAGACAAAACAACTAGTTGACTCACATCAAAGTCATCTGTGGGCCAGCTAAACAAAACAACTAGTTGACTCACATCAAGGTCATCTGTGGGCCAGCTAAACAAAACAACTAGTTGACTCACATCAAGGTCATCTGTGGGCCAGCTAAACAAAACAACTAGTTGACTCACATCAAAGTCATCTGTGGGCCAGCTAGACAAAACAGCTAGTTGACTCACATCAAGGTCATCTGTGGGCCAGCTAAACAAAACAACTAGTTGACTCACATCAAGGTCATCTGTGGGCCAGCTAAACAAAACAACTAGTTGACTCACATCAAGGTCATCTGTGGGCCAGCTAGACAAAACAACTAGTTGACTCACATCAAGGTCATCTGTGGGCCAGCTAGACAAAACAACTAGTTGACTCACATCAAGGTCATCTGTGGGCCAGCTAAACAAAACAACTAGTTGACTCACATCAAGGTCATCTGTGGGCCAGCTAGACAAAACAACTAGTTGACTCACATCAAAGTCATCTGTGGGCCAGCTAGACAAAACAACTAGTTGACTCACATCAAAGTCATCTGTGGGCCAGCTAGACAAAACAACTAGTTGACTCACATCAAAGTCATCTGTGGGCCAGCTAGACAAAACAACTAGTTGACTCACATCAAAGTCATCTGTGGGCCAGCTAGACAAAACAACTAGTTGACTCACATCAAAGTCATCTGTGGGCCAGCTAGACAAAACAACTAGTTGACTCACATCAAGGTCATCTGTGGTCCAGCTAGACAAAACAGCTAGTTGACTCACATCAAGGTCATCTGTGGGCCAGCTAGACAAAACAACTAGTTGACTCACATCAAAGTCATCTGTGGGCCAGCTAGACAAAACAACTAGTTGACTCACATCAAAGTCATCTGTGGGCCAGCTAGACAAAACAACTAGTTGACTCACATCAAAGTCATCTGTGGGCCAGCTAGACAAAACAACTAGTTGACTCACATCAAAGTCATCTGTGGGCCAGCTAAACAAAACAACTAGTTGACTCACATCAAAGTCATCTGTGGGCCAGCTAGACAAAACAACTAGTTGACTCACATCAAAGTCATCTGTGGGCCAGCTAAACAAAACAACTAGTTGACTCACATCAAAGTCATCTGTGGGCCAGCTAGACAAAACAACTAGTTGACTCACATCAAGGTCATCTGTGGGCCAGCTAAACAAAACAACTAGTTGACTCACATCAAAGTCATCTGTGGGCCAGCTAGACAAAACAACTAGTTGACTCACATCAAGGTCATCTGTGGGCCAGCTAAACAAAACAACTAGTTGACTCACATCAAAGTCATCTGTGGGCCAGCTAGACAAAACAGCTAGTTGACTCACATCAAAGTCATCTGTGGGCCAGCTAGACAAAACAGCTAGTTGACTCACATCAAAGTCATCTGTGGGCCAGCTAGACAAAACAGCTAGTTGACTCACATCAAAGTCATCTGTGGGCCAGCTAAACAAAACAACTAGTTGACTCACATCAAAGTCATCTGTGGGCCAGCTAGACAAAACAGCTAGTTGACTCACATCAAAGTCATCTGTGGGCCAGCTAGACAAAACAGCTAGTTGACTCACATCAAAGTCATCTGTGGGCCAGCTAGACAAAACAGCTAGTTGACTCACATCAAAGTCATCTGTGGGCCAGCTAGACAAAACAACTAGTTGACTCACATCAAAGTCATCTGTGGGCCAGCTAAACAAAACAACTAGTTGACTCACATCAAAGTCATCTGTGGGCCAGCTATACAAAACAACTAGTTGACTCACATCAAAGTCATCTGTGGGCCAGCTAGACAAAACAGCTAGTTGACTCACATCAAAGTCATCTGTGGGCCAGCTAGACAAAACAACTAGTTGACTCACATCAAAGTCATCTGTGGGCCAGCTAAACAAAACAACTAGTTGACTCACATCAAAGTCATCTGTGGGCCAGCTAAACAAAACAACTAGTTGACTCACATCAAAGTCATCTGTGGGCCAGCTAAACAAAACAACTAGTTGACTCACATCAAAGTCATCTGTGGGCCAGCTAGACAAAACAACTAGTTGACTCACATCAAAGTCATCTGTGGGCCAGCTAAACAAAACAACTAGTTGACTCACATCAAAGTCATCTGTGGGCCAGCTAGACAAAACAGCTAGTTGACTCACATCAAAGTCATCTGTGGGCCAGCTAGACAAAACAGCTAGTTGACTCACATCAAAGTCATCTGTGGGCCAGCTAAACAAAACAGCTAGTTGACTCACATCAAAGTCATCTGTGGGCCAGCTAAACAAAACAGCTAGTTGACTCACATCAAAGTCATCTGTGGGCCAGCTAAACAAAACAACTAGTTGACTCACATCAAAGTCATCTGTGGGCCAGCTAGACAAAACAGCTAGTTGACTCACATCAAAGTCATCTGTGGGCCAGCTAAACAAAACAGCTAGTTGACTCACATCAAAGTCATCTGTGGGCCAGCTAAACAAAACAACTAGTTGACTCACATCAAGGTCATCTGTGGGCCAGCTAGACAAAACAACTAGTTGACTCACATCAAGGTCATCTGTGGGCCAGCTAGACAAAACAACTAGTTGACTCACAATAAAGTCATCTGTGGGCCAGCTAAACAAAACAACTAGTTGACTCACATCAACGTCATCTGTGGGCCAGCTAGACAAAACAACTAGTTGACTAACATCAAGGTCATCTGTAGGCCAGCTAAACAAAACAGCTAGTTGACTCACATCAAAGTCATCTGTGGGCCAGCTAGACAAAACAACTAGTTGACTCACATCAAAGTCATCTGTGGGCCAGCTAGACAAAACAACTAGTTGACTCACATCAAAGTCATCTGTGGGCCAGCTAAACAAAACAGCTAGTTGACTCACATCAAAGTCATCTGTGGGCCAGCTAGACAAAACAACTAGTTGACTCACATCAAAGTCATCTGTGGGCCAGCTAAACAAAACAACTAGTTGACTCACATCAAAGTCATCTGTAGGCCAGCTAAACAAAACAACTAGTTGACTCACATCAAAGTCATCTGTAGGCCAGCTAAACAAAACAACTAGTTGACTCACATCAAAGTCATCTGTAGGCCAGCTAAACAAAACAACTAGTTGACTCACATCAAAGTCATCTGTAGGCCAGCTAAACAAAACAACTAGTTGACTCACATCAAAGTCATCTGTAGGCCAGCTAAACAAAACAACTAGTTGACTCACATCAAAGTCATCTGTGGGCCAGCTAAACAAAACAACTAGTTGACTCACATCAAAGTCATCTGTGGGCCAGCTAAACAAAACAACTAGTTGACTCACATCAAAGTCATCTGTGGGCCAGCTAAACAAAACAACTAGTTGACTCACATCAAAGTCATCTGTGGGCCAGCTAAACAAAACAACTAGTGGCTCACACCAAAGTCATCTGTGGGCCAGCTAAACAAAACAACTAGTTGACTCACATCAAAGTCATCTGTAGGCCAGCTAAACAAAACAACTAGTTGACTCACATCAAAGTCATCTGTAGGCCAGCTAAACAAAACAACTAGTTGACTCACATCAAAGTCATCTGTAGGCCAGCTAAACAAAACAACTAGTTGACTCACATCAAAGTCATCTGTAGGCCAGCTAAACAAAACAACTAGTTGACTCACATCAAAGTCATCTGTAGGCCAGCTAAACAAAACAACTAGTTGACTCACATCAAAGTCATCTGTAGGCCAGCTAAACAAAACAACTAGTTGACTCACATCAAAGTCATCTGTGGGCCAGCTAAACAAAACAACTAGTTGACTCACATCAAAGTCATCTGTGGGCCAGCTAAACAAAACAACTAGTTGACTCACATCAAAGTCATCTGTGGGCCAGCTAAACAAAACAACTAGTTGACTCACATCAAAGTCATCTGTGGGCCAGCTAAACAAAACAACTAGTGGCTCACACCAAAGTCATCTGTGGGCCAGCTAAACAAAACAACTAGTTGACTCACATCAAAGTCATCTTTAGGCCAGCTAAACAAAACAACTAGTTGACTCACATCAAAGTCATCTGTAGGCCAGCTAAACAAAACAACTAGTTGACTCACATCAAAGTCATCTGTAGGCCAGCTAGACAAAACAACTAGTTGACTCACATCAAGGTCATATGTGGGACAGCTAAACAAAACAACTAGTTGACTCACAATAAAGTCATCTGTGGGCCAGCTAATCAAAACATCTGTGGGCCAGCTAAACAAAACATCTGTGGGCCAGCTAAACAAAACATCTGTGGGCCAGCTAAACAAAACATCTGTGGGCCAGCTAAACAAAACATCTGTGGGCCAGCTAAACAAAACAACTAGTTGACTCACATCAAAGTCATCTGTAGGCCAGCTAGACAAAACAACTAGTTGACTCACATCAAGGTCATCTGTGGGCCAGCTAAACAAAACATATGTGGGCCAGCTAAACAAAACATCTGTGGGCCAGCTAAACAAAACATCTGTGGGCCAGCTAAACAAAACAACTCATTGACTCACATCAAGGTCATCTGTAAGCCAGCTAAACAAAACATCTGTGGGCCAGCTAAACTGTTCAAGCAGACCAAAATAAATAATATTACTTCTCTTTTTAAAATTAAAACCAAACCACAGTTCATTGTATAATGAACATTTTATGACATCAACGAATTTATTCTTTGACACTTTATGAGCCACCAGCTGGTGAACCGGCAAACCACAACATGAAATTAATATCTGCCACTTTCTTGTACCACTATCTGCCGCTTTCTTGTACCACTATCTGCCGCTTTCTTGTACCAATATCTTCCACCTTCTTGTACCAATATCTGCCGCTTTCTTGTACAACTTTCTGCCACTTTCTTGTACGACTTTCTGCCACTTTCTTGTACAACTTTTTTCCACTTTCTTGTACAACTATCTGCCGCTTTCTTGTACCACTATCTGCCACTTTCTTGTACAACTTTTTTCCACTTTCTTGTACAACTTTTTTCCACTTTCTTGTACAACTATCTGCCGCTTTCTTGTACCACTATCTGCCGCTTTCTTGTACCACTATCTGCCGCATTCTTGTACCAATATCTTCCACCTTCTTGTACCACTATCTGCCGCTTTCTTGTACAACTTTCTGCCACTTTCTTGTACGACTTTCTGCCACTTTCTTGTACAACTTTTTTCCACTTTCTTGTACAACTATCTGCCACTTTCTTGTACCACTATCTGCCACTTTCTTGTACCACTATCTGCCACTTTCTTGTACCATTATCTGCCACTTTCTTGTACCACTATCTGCCACTTTCTTGTACCACTATCTGCCACTTTCTTGTACCACTATCTGCCACTTTCTTGTACCACTATCCACCATTTCCTTGTATCTACCTGAACGCATGGACTCGATAAATGTTGCGTGGACAACATAGCATTTGTCTTGAGCAGTATCATAACATCCCCAAATATATTACTTTTATATAGATATGGAATAAAAAACAGCTTAATTGATTGTTGAGAACAATTGTAAAAGCTATGTCCGAGAGTTTCTGTTTAAATTCCATACTTGCCCTGAAGGTCAAGGCTGTTGAATGAAGTTGAGGCAATGTTTTTGTTGTCCTCTGTTTTTCCCAGCATGCTTTGAAACATCTGAGTGAGCCTTCCAACGGCCGGCATGTTTTAGCTGCCAGTTATACACGCCAGCAGCAACAACACCTGGACTGGTATGCGAGAGACACCAGCATGGACAACATTTGCGGTCAGTTTTTATGGAAGGCACGTGTCACATGACCCATCGCGGGCAAGGAATGACTAGGGGGTGGGGCTATTTTGAGCTTATGGAAATGTATGGAGCTAATGGAGCTGTAGTTTCGAGGGGTAAGGGAAGGATGGAGTAATTTGCGATTTGTGATGTTAACATGGAAATGAAATGATAGAGCAATGGAGCAATGTATTGAAGGGTTAGCATGGGTGGGAAAGGTATGTGGAGCACCCATGATGTGTGATGCTGACCTTAATGTTGATGGGTTAAAGTTGTTGAGCAATGATGATATTGAGCATTAACATCACGTGGTAATTTGCGAGGGTGGAGGGGTGCACTATGCACCGAGGATATCTGCTGCGCTAAATTGAAAGTAATCCAGACGAGCAGTGATATGTGTGCCATTTGTGTGTTGTGACATGTGTAGCGTGACATGTGTAGCGTGACATGTGTAGCGTGACATGTGTAGCGTGACATGTGTAGCGTGACATGTGTAGCGTGACATGTGTAGCGTGACATGTGTAGCGTGACATGTGTAGCGTGACATGTGTAGCGTGACATGTGTAGCGTGACATGTGTAGCGTGACATGTGTAGCGTGACATGTGTAGCGTGACATGTGTAGCGTGACATGTGTAGCGTGACATGTGTAGCGTGACATGTGTAGCGTGACATGTATCTTGTATAATACGAAACACGGGTGTAAGGGTTCCATTAGTCGTTATAAGAGCAAGGTGTGTGGAGCAAGGTATGTGGAGCCATATGAGTATGTGTTTGTACTCCTGGGCACACACGGGGTATGTGTTTGTTTTTATGGGTGTGTGTAGCCAAGGGGGTATGATTTTGTACTGCTGTGCTTGTGTAGCCATGGGGTTTGTGTTTGTAATGCTCGGTACACACCGGGGTATTGTTTGTACGTCAGGGTACACATGGGGGTATGTGCTTGTACTGCTGGGCATGTGTAGCCAAGGGATATGTGTTTGTACTGCTGGGTGTGTGTAGCCAAAGGGATATGTGTTTATACTGCTGGGCGTGTGTAGCCAAAGGGATATGTGTTTATACTGCTGGGCGTGTGTAGCCAAAGGGATATGTGTTTATACTGCTGGGCGTGTGTAGCCAAAGGGATATGTGTTTGTACTGCTGGGTGTGTGTAGCCAAAGGGATATGTGTTTATACTGCTGGGCGTGTGTAGCCAAAGGGATATGTGTTTATACTGCTGGGCGTGTGTAGCCAAAGGGATATGTGTTTGTACTGCTGGGTGTGTGTAGCCAAAGGGATATGTGTTTATACTGCTGGGCGTGTGTAGCCAAAGGGATATGTGTTTGTAATGCTGGGCGTGTGTAGCCAAAGGGATATTGATATGTGTTTATACTGCTGGGCGTGTGTAGCCATAGGAATATGTGTTTGTACTCTTGGTAGAATTTGTTTCCATTCTTGTTGAAAGATGATGGGTACTGGAACGATGAGTCCCCGATATATTGTACAAAAAGACAAGACACATCTGAGCTATGATAGACTGCACTGTCATTAGTTGAATAATTTTATCTAAACAAGTGGTTCTCAACTTTCTTAATGCCGTTAATGCCGCGACCCATTAATGCAGTTCCTCATGTTGTGGCGACCCCCAACCCCAAAATTATTTTCTTTGCTACTTCATAACGTTAGAGTTTATGTTATTTTCAATGTTCTTAGGCGACCCCTGGGAAATGGTGGTTCGTTCAACCCTCAAAGGGATCGCGACCCACAGGTTGAGAGCCACCGATCTAAACGAATATGTCAGCTTGAATCGCCATCAATGTTAGCTGGTTACTCTGAGCCTGTCCGTTGTGCTTGAGGCACTGCTATCCATATCCCTGCACTTAGTTCGCTGTAATCACCCAGTCATTGGATACTAACCACGACCACCTCCGGTAACACAAGTCGAGATCATCTCACCAGGCTCAGAGCCCGATTTCATAAAATTTAGTTTCAGGCGATCCCGCTAAGCCTCGGAGGCGTAAAGCGTCCACAGCCAATGTCGCGGCGACCATCCGTTGTCAGCTTAGACGAGGACGTCTCGCTTGTCAGAAATAAGAACGCGTGAAACCCGATCGACAGTCACAACGGGGATCTCGCCGGGACTAAGTGTGGGCTTAAAGATGGACCGCTGCGATGCTTAATATCGTGGGAGAAATACGACACGGTTGTTGGTGGTAGGTGTTTAGAAGTTTGAAGTCGGTGATTTGCAAGAGAGGTCGCGCTTTCCGGCGGTTTACGGTTATGTACGGCGCCAAAGCTAAATGGACTGTCGTCGATACGCAGGAGCGAACAAGTAACCAAACTATTGTTGCTCTTGTGACAGACCCCTTTGGATGCCACGTAGTAGCTAGAGCAGTGGTTCTTAACCTTGTTGGAGGTACTGAACCCCCACCGAACCCTTTTAATAGGAAAAATAAAATATAAATCCGATCGCGAATCATATGAGTCGGGTGTGTGTCTCATATGAGTCGGGTGTGTGTCTCATATGAGTCGGGTGTGTGTCTCATATGAGTCGGGTGTGTGTCTCATATGAGTCGGGTGTGTGTCTCATATGAGTCGGGTGTTTGTCTTGACCTCCAACGAGCCGCTGAGACTGACTCACGTTAAGAACCACTGAGCTAGAGTTGGGGTTGGATGGCTGGTGGGGGATGAGGGCGTTTTCATACTTCACCAAATGGAGTCGGAGCTGTAAAATACCAGGAAATGTGGAGTCGTTGCGGTGGGGGTATATTTATTTAAGATGATTATTATTCGAATGGACAATGAATTGAAATGACAGATCAGAGCCGGGGTAGGAAACTTTAAGTCGTCGATTTTGGAATCGAAATCGCTGAAATTGGAATCGAAATCGCTGAAATTGGAATCGAAGACTTTAATGTTGGATACGATTTCGCTAATACCGGACTTTTATGTCTCGTAGCAGTTCTCAGTCTGTACCCAGGGGACCCAGACCAACGAGATTAGAGGCATCTTGTGATAGATAAAAACTACAAGTAAGGGATCTTTGGATGTCATATTACAGGACACTGTATCAGCGGTCCCCATGGGATGTAATGGGACTGATGGGTAACACAACAATTTTTATTTTTTTTTAAACCTTAAAGATAAAATGATTATTTAACCCCCCCCCCCCCCCAAACCCTCCCTTTTTTTCCCTTTTTTTTAAAAACAGAAAACATTTATTTGGGATGAGCTTTTTTAAAAAATGTCTTTGGTGAAACCATTTGACTAAATTAGATGATCGTTTGAATAAGTTAGCTGACAAGTTTGACTATGTTAGCTGATCGTTTGACTAAGTCAGCTGACCATTTGACTATGTTAGCTGATCGTTTTACTAAGTCAGCTGACCATTTGACTATGTTAGCTGATCGTTTTACTAAGTTAGCTGACCATTTGTCTGATTTAGCTGACCATTTGACTAAGTTATCTGATCACTTGACTAAGTTGGCTGACCATTTGACCAAGTTAGCTGACTATTTGACCCAGTTATCTGACCATTTGACTAAGTTAGCTGACCATTTGACCAAGTTAGCTGACCATTTGACCAAGTTAGCTGACCATTTGACTAAGTTATCTGATCATTTGACTAAGTTATCTGACCACTTGACTAAGTTATCTGATCATTTGACTAAGTTATCTGACCACTTGACTAAGTAATCTGACCATTTGACTAAGTTAGATGACCATTTGACTAAGTTAGCTTGAACAATTTTACTAAGTTAGTTGACCATTTGACTAAGTTAGCTGATGATTTATAGTGTTCAGTCCGACTTTGTAATTTAAGTTCACAGCCTACCGCTACAACAATCGACTTCCGTTTTTTTGTGCACGTTGCAAACTTCTATGTAAAATACTTCGCCCAGTGGCACAGTCCTTACAACAGTGACGAATGGATTTCCACCTAATCTGAAAACGCCATCGGACCCTTTACAAGGATCCTAATGTTTACGGTCAGCGGATTGAAATTACCTACCATCATGGTTTCCTCGAATTCGATAGTGTAAATCCTTGTATGGCTCATATGTGTTGGTGTGTGTCTTGTGTGGTTATATCACCTTTGTGGGTGTGCGTCTTGTGTGGTTGTATCACCTTTGTGGGTGTGTGTCTTGTGTGGTTGTATCACCTTTGTGGATGTGCGTCTTGTGTGGTTGTATCATCTTTCTTGGTGTGTTTCTTGTGTGGTTGTATCATCTTTGTTGGCGTGTGTCTGTGTGTGTCACATGAAGTCAATGTCTTGCCGTTAAAGGGCCTCACTTTTGAAGGAATGTCGTGTTTTCATGTGGAATGTCGTGCTTACATGTGTAATGTCGTGCTTACATGTGTAATGTCGTGCTTACATGTAGAGTGTCGTGCTACATGTAGAGTGTCGTGTTTACATGTAGAATGTTGTGTTTAAGTGTAGAATGTCGTGTTTACGTGTAGAATGTCGTGTTTACGTGTAGAATGTCGTGTTTACGTGTAGAATGTCGTGTTTACATCTGTTTTCAACCTGACTTCCCTTGTTGATAAAATCTCCTCCCTTTGTTTTTCTTGGTCGTGGGAGGGGAGGTCAAGCTATATTTTAGATCTCATAATGTCTTTGTTCCTTACACACGTCTGACAGTGGATAACCTATTAAAAAAATATCCCAAGATCTCACAATATCTAAAGAATACATTAAGCTCTGCTAGTATCAATTTTCATGACAATTATCCACTGTTTATCCACATAAGCTGATGGGATGTTTCGGTATTCTATCCTTACATTAACTTGGATTTACCACACGTATGACGTCACGTTTCACAATCCGATTACTACATAATATGTATTATTTTTATTATAATAATTGCTATTATTTTTATTATTATCATCTTCATGTCTAATGTATCTAATTAAATAATACTTTATAACTATATCTTTCCTATCAATAAGTAGGCTATAGATTTTTTACCTAATTTTTTAAAAGTGATCATAAAAGATTTCAACAATGCTACCGGTTGTTTTAAATTAAAGACTTTAAATACCAAAGAATGCCTCATGGACACTCATGAATTGTAATTTGTTCACTATAAATAACAGTCGTGTCGTCTGCTTAGTCCAGGCCCTTCTCTTCATTGATCGTGACAATCCTGGCTAGTGTTATATGCTCATACAGCAACTTATCACAATCCGGACACCAACCACGGCACACCATTGAGTGAACTTAAACTGTGACACAATCAAAAAGCATAGACGTTTTACGCTTGCAAGCAGATCATCTCGTTGTTACACTCTGCCAGGGGTTCTTAATCAGGGGTTCTTAATCAGGGGTTCTTAATCAGGGGTTCTTAATCAGGGGTTCTAATATGCGGGAGCCAGTGCCAAGGAATATAGACAATGTTTTAATTTTTAGATCTAAAAAAAAAAGTAATAATAATAATTATGAAACAACTTGAAAGATTCGATTATTTACAAAACAGAATTGCTTGTAGTGAGTTACCATTATATTTCAGGCTAGAGGTGAAGACGTCCGACCCCACTAAGTATTAAATTTACCTCTTTAACCAATTTTCCCCCCTTAAGACTCATCTAGACCCTTCCCCAATATTTCCACGGCGCCCCCCCCCCCCCCCATCAGAACATGAAAGAAAAGAAAACGGTTTAACGTTGTACCCATGTACCATAATTTTGACATGTTTATTCCCCACTTAAAGACGTGAAATGAACAGCAGACGTGTGGATACCGGGTAAAATAACGTAAGATAGTTGGCGTTGTTTCAGCGCTGTGTATATCAATAGATCAGAAATAACCACACACAAAACAACCGTCTTTTCTCTCTCTCTTCTTCTTCTTGTCTTTCTCTTAAACACAACATCTTGTGTCCATGTTTAAACGGGTCGATGTATCATTTATTCCAAAACTTCTGATGGCCTAATTATACTTAATTAACACCAAAGAAAAAAAACAACAGAAACAAATTAAAAAATTCAAAAACACATTTAAAATATTCTTTGTTTGTAATACAAGCTGTGAGCTCTGACTTGCTTATTATAGTCATCATTTGCTATATATGTATACCGTATTCAAGCAATGGGAAAGCAACATACACAATATATATATATATATATATATATATATATATTGCATGATAAACAGGTACTTGACTTGGTCAACTAATCAGATGAAATATTTTTGAGACCGTCTGTGTCGCCAGACTTGGGCTCAGTTTGTGTTTGGTTTGTTTGTTGTTTGCAGGGGTTGAAATATGACCTGGTTGGTGGCGTAAATAAGTGTAAATAAGTGTAAACAGCCAGCATGCAGCTAACACGTTATGTTGTAGGTTCTACACGTCAGTACAGTCATACAGAGCAGTCTATCAAAGACTTATCTTGCTCACGGCCTCTACACGTCAGTACGTCATACAGAGCAGTCTATCAAAGACTTATCCTGCTCACGGCCTCTACACGTCAGTACAGTCATACAGAGCAGTCTATCAAAGACTTATCTTGCTCACGGCCTCTACACGTCAGTACAGTCATACAGAGCAGTCTATCAAAGACTTATCTTGCTCACGGCCTCTACACGTCAGTACAGTCATACAGAGCAGTCTATCAAAGACTTATCTTGCTCACGGCCTCTACACGTCAGTACAGTCATACAGAGCAGTCTATCAAAGACTTATGTTGCTCACGGCCTCTACACGTCAGTACAGTCATACAGAGCAGTCTATCAAAGACTTATCTTGCTCACGGCCTCTACACGCCAGTACAGTCATACAGAGCAGTCTATCAAAGACTTATCTTGCTCACGGCCTCAGACACATTAAGATGTTGCTTTTGTCAGGTGACCAGCCGTTTAAAACATCAAGATGTGTGTACTATATTTGAACTTCCACGTTAGAGAGCGTGCTATTTAACCTATAACGATTCTAATCATCGAAATCCTTGTCGCAGTCATTGTCCCAATCATTGTCACAATCATTGTCGCATTCAATGTCCCACTCATTGTTGCAATTGTTGTCCCAATCATTATCGCAATCGTTGTTCGAATCGTTGTCCCAATCATTATCGCAATCGTTGTCCCAAACGTTATCCCAATCATTGTTGCAATCGTTCCTTTTCTTTCAACTAATGTATATCGCCCTCACGAGTTGTTCATTCCCTTGGAGGAGTTTTGCCACTGCACACCTAACAACGTCACGCGGCACACATGGCATCGTCACGCGGCACACCTGGCATCATCACGCGGCACACCTAGCATCGTCATACGGCACACCTAGCATTTTCCTGTACTCGTTTTATAAGTTCGAAAATCTCAAGTCTATATGCTAAAGTAAAGTCTATATGCTCAATTCGAGTCTATATGCTCATGTCACGTCTATATGCTCATGTCAAGACTATATGCTCATGTCAAGTCTAAATGCTAATCACTAGTCTATATGCTCATGTCAAGTCTAAATGCTAATCACTAGTCTATATGCTCATGTCAAGACTATATGCTCATGTCAAGTCTAAATGCTAATCACAAGTCTATATGCTCATGTTAAGTCTATATG
The DNA here is from genome assembly GCA_964017045.1 of Omphiscola glabra. Lineage (NCBI taxonomy): Eukaryota > Metazoa > Mollusca > Gastropoda > Lymnaeidae > Omphiscola > Omphiscola glabra. Next base: position 700,272 of record OZ024799.1, read on the forward strand.
CTCATGTCAAGTCTATATGCTCATGTCAAGTCTATATGCTCATGTCAAGTCTATATGCTAATCACAAGTCTATATGCTAATCACAAGTCTATATGTTAATCACAAGTCTATATGCTCATGTCAAGTCTATATGCTAATAACAAGTCTATACCGGTATGATCATGTCAAGTCTATATGCTAATCACAAGGCTATATGCTCATGTCAAGTCTATATGCTAATCACAAGTCTATATGCTCATGTCAAGTCTATATGCTAATCACAAGTCTATATGCTAATCACAAGTCTATATGCTCATGTCAAGTCTATATGCTCATGTGAAGTCTATATGCTAATCACACGTCTATATGCTCATGTCAAGTCTATATGCTAATCACAAGTCTATATGCTCATGTCAAGTCTATATGCTAATCACAAGTCTATATGCTAATCACAAGTCTATATGCTCATGTCAAATCTATATATTCATGTCAAGTCTGCACCGGAATATCTGACAGAACTGATTCATAAACATGAATCCTTAAAGAACCTGCGGTCTTCATCACAGTCTTTACTTACAATTCCCAGTGTGGATGAACACAGAAAAAAGTCTTAGGGAGTGCGCTCTTTAGAAGCGATAGCGCCAAAATTATGGAATAGTTTGCCCCAATCTTTTGAAAACGATAAAAAATCATCTAAGACAAATTTAAAGACTTTTTTTGTTTAAATAGATTTAAGAAAACTAGAGTGCAGTGAGCATGCTAAAGTAGCATGGATACCTGCGCTATAGAAATATACAATCAATCAATCAATATGCTTATGTCAAGTCTATAAAATCATGTCGTGTGATGCAACAAACTTGAGATGGCAGATGGAATCAGATACTGAATAGCCCTTGGGGTCAGTCCAATGTCAGTGGCTGTAATTAAACAGAAAATCAGCTTCTGCGCCATTGAGGTGGACAAGAGTCAGCCAAAAAATTGGGGTTGCAATGACAGTGACATTTGAAATCATTCCCTACAACCACATTGCCTCCCCGCGTAGCCCCGCCCCCCTTAACCTATTCTTTATCTTTGATGTCCGTGTCTTGCTCTCAAATTACTCCCCCCGCCCCCTTCACCCCCCCCCCCCCCCCGCTGCTTTCATTTATATCAATCTTTAAATAAGCAAATCTCGCTAAAAGACGCGCGGCTGTCCACCGCAAGCGGAGAACGCTTTCCGGAATTTAAAAAAAAAAAAAAGTTTACCTTTTCATGCCGGAGTTCCAAATGATCGTCTGCCCCCGTGGTGAGGATCAAATAGTATCGTTCCTGATCACATTGTCGACGGTGTCACATTCATCGCTTTGAGGCGCGGGACAAATACCCCCCCCCCCCCAAAGGGATGTGGGAGGGCGGGGGGGGCGAATTCACACGTTAACAATCGCCTCCTTATGGACCCCCCCTTTTTGTGGGGGTGGGGCGCTATAGGGTTTGGGCGGTGGTAGATTATGGCCCCCTGTATAGCGGCCAGGGAGATTAACTGCCCCCGGACAACTTTAACACATCTAATTTTCATAAACTTCCCGACTGTCCATTCTCCTCGTCGGATTGTCGACTGATCGGGAAATCATTGGAGAAGGGAGACACGGGGGTTGTCTAAGTAGGGGACAGGGAACGCTCGTCTGTAGAAATGCCGGTCTATTAAAAAGTCAAAGTGGCCGTACGGGAGGTATGATTTTGGAAGCAAATATCACACCAAGACTTACGATGACAAAAAACAGGAAGTGCTTGTCAACAGATTTTTCCCCATCGTATTTGCATATCAGAACAAAGGCAGGTCTTTTAATTACGTTGGGTTCCTATTGGAATGCCTTAAAATACAAAGTGTCATTGAATTAGGCTTGTCATGGAGTTAGGCTTGCCATAGAGTTAGGCTTGCCATGGAGTTAGGCTAGCCAGCCATCATGGAGTTAGGCTTGTCGTGGAGTTAGGCTTGTTATGGAGTTAGGCTTGCCATAGAGTTAGGCTTGCCATGGAGTTAGGCTTGCCAGCCATCATGGAGTTAGGCTTGTCATGGAGTTAGGCTTGCCAGCCATCATGGAGTTAGGCTTGTCATGGAGTTAGGCTTGTTATGGAGTTAGGCTTGTTATGGAGTTAGGCTTGTCATGGAGTTAGGCTTGTTATGGAGTTAGGCTTGTCATGGAGTTAGGCTTGCCATAGAGTTAGGCTTGTCATGGAGTTAGGCTAGCCAGCCATCATGGAGTTAGGCTTGTCGTGGAGTTAGGCTTGTTATGGAGTTAGGCTTGCCATAGAGTTAGGCTTGCCATGGAGTTAGGCTTGCCAGCCATCATGGAGTTAGGCTTGTCATGGAGTTAGGCTTGCCAGCCATCATGGAGTTAGGCTTGTCATGGAGTTAGGCTTGTTATGGAGTTAGGCTTGTTATGGAGTTAGGCTTGTCATGGAGTTAGGCTTGTTATGGAGTTAGGCTTGTCATGGAGTTAGGCTTGTTATGGAGTTACTAAGTTATGCTTGTTATAGAGTTAGGCTTGCCATGGAGTTAGGCTTGTTATGGAGTTAGGCTTGTCATGGAGTTAGGCTTGTTATGGATTTAGGCTTGTCATGGAGTTAGGCTTGTCATGGAGTTAGGCTTGTTATGGAGTTACTAAGTTAGGCTTGTTATAGAGTTAGGCTTGCCATGGAGTCAGGCTTACCTGGTCAACTCTAAAATGCCCTTTCCCCAATATTGATGAAATGAAAAGAAAATTAAAATTGTGCTCGGTCGTAGTTCAGATTATAGTCACAAAGGCTACCTCCTCGTGACGTCACTGGCCGGTGTCGAATAATCTATTCCTCTGTTGGAGTCCTAAATTTGGTTTGTGTGAATCCAGTGTAAAACTGTGTTGTACACTTGTGATTTCAGAATTCATATTTTCTGTGTGAATGGTAGACTTGTGATTTCAGAATTCATACTTTCTGTGTGAATGGTAGACTTGTGATTTCAGAATTCATACTTTCTGTGTGAATGGTAGACTTGTGATTTCAGAATTCCTACTTTCTGTGTAAATGGTAGGCTTATGATTTCAGAATTCTTACTTTTCGATAGATTGTCACATACATTGTGTTGTAATTAAATCTTAGTCGTAATTGCGTCCATTCTAAAGACGGAGTGATGGTTCTTGCCTTAATTGAGTTTTATAAATATTTATAAATATTTCTATATTATCGACAATTTAATCAGTTGATGATTATTCCCAACTGTTTATGACGCACATGATACCAACGTCACAGACGTACATGATACCAACGTCACAGACGTACATGATACCAACGTCACAGACGTACATGTTACCAACGTCACAAACGTACATGATACCAACGTCACAGACGTACATGATACCAACGTCATAGACGTGCACGATACCAACGTCATAATTCCTTAACCAATTCATTTTCAGAATATGATTTATGAGAGCATTGTTTACTCATAGTAGCTTTGTTCATGTTCGTAACCGACTTTACACCTTAATAATTGTTTACAAATATTAACAGCCCTTTAAAACTTATTTAAAAAATTGACCATTTGAGTTCAGTTTAACCCAAAGGGCGTAGCTAGAGTGTTTGGCGCCCGGGGCAAGATTCATTTTAAAGAGCATCCTTTTCTTTTTTCAACTCTCAAACCCATTATTATCATCAATAAAATAATATCAAAGCACATTTTGGCGCCCCAAAATTGTCTGGCGCACAGGGACATCCGTCTCTCTTTCTGCCTCCTCCCATAGCTACACCTCTGGTTTAAGCTCAATATTTCAAAGTTCCGTTAAATATCAGTCATCAATTTTTCAAATATCCAGACACTAATTAGACATCGTTGTCTAAGACATCCGCAAATTATGAGCGCACATAAAATGATAAAGGTTGCATAAATGAAAACCTTGGAGATTATCAAAGCTTATAAGCTATTTAACAAAATAGCTGATCCGCTACAAACCACTGATAAAGATTGCAATCAACAGTTGGAGAAATATTCATTGTGTCAATGTTATACCGCGTACGGTACTCCATCTTCGGGTTTGAATGTAGCGTTTTTTCCATCTCTTGGGGGGGAGTTGCCATCCAAGGTTGACGAGTCCCACCACCCGGGGTGCTGGTGATTTGTGTGCTATCTTGGCTTCGGTGGGGATTGGACTCCATTCTACAAGCATTTTTTTTTAATCGACTCTGCCACTTAATACCCAATATAACATTTAGTATTATGATTATACCATTTAGTATTATACTATTAATTATTATAAAAATTCGTATTATAACAATCAGTTATATAACATTTAGTATGGTGTCCCGAACTTTTTTGGAATTTTTGCGATAGCTAAAATTAAATTTAGCCTTCACAAAAAATTCGTATCTGCCCCTGCCATTCAGTGTGTCGCATATATATGCATGCCACACATATATGCCACACATATATGTCACACATATTTGCCACACATAGCCCACATGCCACACATTTATGCCACTCATATATGCCACACATTTAAGCCACACCAATATACCACACACATATATGCCACAATGCCACACATATATGCCACACACTCATAAGCCACACATATATGCAGCTTGTCTTTACGTACAGGCAAATCTTTCAAGACAAGCTCTACTCGACTTTGGCTTCAATCAAGACAGACGGTCCTTTGTGTACAGTTTGGGTCATACAAAATATCGCGCCTCCGGAAGTTAATATTTGAATCCCCCCAATCGAGGTTGGTGGGTGTTTTTCGATTTCACTACAAGGTTATTTTCATTGTCATAGAGCTGTGGTTCTCAACCTTCCTAATGCCGCGACCCTTTAATACATTTCTTTATGTTGTGGCGAACCCCAACCATAAAATTATTTTCTTTAGTACTTCATACTTCTATAGTATATGTGTTTCCCATGGTCGTAGGCGATCCCTGGGAAATGGTCGTTCGACCCACCGCCTCAACCACTCGCCCACACCTCAAAGACAACCTCTGACCCACTGCTGTTATAGAAGAATGCATTACTTTAAAAAAAGTATAATTTGTGTCACTTCTGAAGACATTACAATGGGCTATGAACAATTAATGATTAATTTTTGGAAGCTCAAAACTTTAACAAAATCTATTTTGTTTAGAAGTTTTCATGATCACATTTCAACCAATAAATACAGTGATGTAACAGCAATCATGGATTTGATCATGGATTTGATCATGGATTTGATCATGGATACAAATGCAATCTTTAAACAAGTTTTGAAGCAAACCATAAATAATAATTCAAGTCACATATGTTATATCAGTGAACCACACACGCAGCTTTACTGCCCCATTGTGTCCAGCGTGTCCAATGTGACCACTGTGTCTACTGAGTCCACTGTGTCCAATGTCTCCTCTTGTCAAATGGCTCCATTGTGTCCTATGTGTCCATTGTTTCCAATGTGTCCACTGTTTCGAATGTCTCCATTGTCTTGAATGTGTCCAATGTTTCCAATGTGTCAAATGTGTCCATTGTGTCCAATATGTCCATTGTGTCAAAAGTGTCCATTGTGTCCATTATGTCAAATGTGTCCACTGTGTCAAATGGCTCCATTGTGTAAAATGGCTCTATTGCGTCAGATGGGTCCATTTTGTCCAAAGTGTCCATTGTGTCAAATGCGTCCATTGTGTCGAATGCGTCCATTGTGTCCATTTGGTTGACTCTGTTGATAAATACTAGTTTTGAGTTTTTCGCCTGTCTTGGAAACTTTGGGGAAAGAACAGCTTCTGTCTTCAAGCTCCCGTGTGTAATGTCTAATATTTCCTTTTTTTTCAATACAATGTGCGAAACAAAAAGTGCGCATTGAGACATTGCCCTGAAACAAACTTTTCTGACGTCCAGTCAGACGTTGACCAGAGACAGCCCTCTCTGACGGGCAGCCAGACATTGCCCAAAGACATCCCTTTCTGATGGGCAGTCAGACATGGCCCAAAGACAGCCCTGTCTGACGTGCAGTCATACATTTCCCAGAGACAACCTTGTCTGACGTCCAACCAGATATTTCCCAGAGACAACCTTGTCTGACGTCCAACCAGATATTGCCCAGAGACAACCTTGTCTGACGTCCAACCAGATATTGCCCAGAGACAACCTTGTCTGACGTCCAACCAGATATTGCCCAGAGACAACCTTGTCTGACGTCCAACCAGATATTGCCCAGAGACAACTTTGTCTGACGTCCAACCAGATATTGCCCAGAGACAACCTTGTCTTACGTGGATCCAGATGTGTCCTGACGACTTCCGTGTTTTTGTATAGAGAATCACATATTGCCACTAAAGGGACCTCTCTACCGTGCTGCAGGTCATCGCCCAGTCACAGGCTTTTCTGTTTTAAAACAATCGAAGACAAATGACAAATGTATTGAAATAGTTCCCCAAGGGGGCGACTTTAACACAATAGAAATATGAACACATTCGAAATATGAGCACATTGGGGAAATGAACACATTGCAAAAAATGAACACATTCAAAATATGAACACATTGGAAATATGAACACAATAGAAATATGAGCACATGACAAATATGAACACGTCGGAAACATGAACACATTCGAAATATGAGCACATTAGAAATAGGAACACATGACAAATATAAACAAATATAAAATATACCGCCCCAGTCTACCGCCCCAATCTACCGCCCCAGTCTACCGCCCCAGTCTACCACCCCAGTCTACCGCCCCAATCTACCGCCCCAATCTACCGCCCCAATCTACCGCCCCCAGTCTACCGCCCCAATCTACCGCCCCAGTCTACCGCCCCAATCTACCACCCCAGTCTACCGCCCTAATCATTTGCCCCAATCTACCGCCTCAACCACTCGCCCACACCTCAAAGACAACCCCTGACCCCTGCATTTCCCCCCAACCCCCACCTCACTGATTGATATCTATACCGTTCAAACCGTTGCGTTTACTAATTCGAATATAAGTCAACAATGAAACAGAAAAACACTGACCACCATGGGATCAGATGATTTTCGCCGAGTATCATCATCTATAAATAATAGCAAACCCCGCAGTCCTTCACAAAGCTTACTTAAAGGGGCCAAACTACTACACTCTGTGTCCGTACTCTCGACACATTTCAACCATGTCCTTATACTCTCCTAATCCAAAACCCCACATTTCTTCATTCAGATAATTCTGAAGTATTTCTAAATATTCTGGGTCCAAAGCTAGAATCCCTTCTATGAAGCCCAACCCCCCCCCCCCCCCCCCAAATCCCGCAACTCTCCCTTTGAGCTCAGCTAGCTATTTACACCTGTAGCCACGCCTCTGAGCCAACAGAGACTCGCAGCCATCCATAAAGAATCAAGGCCAACGCCACGCCCATTTCTTGTGGGTGGGCTGAGCTGAGCTAAGCGCAGTGCTTCACGCATGGAAACATTGACACAATGCGGGCTGAGACATTCCAATCCCTTCACCCCAGGGCAATTTTACACTTGTCCCTGCAAGAGAAGGGATTTTTGATGTGTCATTGAAAATTCCCAATTACGCTGTGGCGATGTCTAGGGTGCCCCCCCCCCCCCCTTTTTCCAACCACTGTCTCAAGTGTTGTTGGCGCTAATAACGAAAATATGTCTCATTATCTGCTGGCCGATCAAAGCGACGGTCGCAGTCTTTGCGCTGATGTGGGGTCGGGTGTTCTCAAATTATGAGACGTATTAGCATTGGGACACAACTTATTCGATGTATTGGGCTTGGGAAACAACTTATTGCGTTTATTTGGATTACTCCGGTGGTCGACCTCCCGTGGCGGCCGCTGCTCTGTCGCAGGCCTGACAACTGCTCTCCGGTCGCAGGCCTGACAACTGCTCTTCTGTCGCAGGCCTGACAACTGCTCATTTGTTGCCGGCCTAACGTCCGCTGTTGTGTCAGACTTTGGTAGATGGCGAGCCCAGTTAAGGAAAAAGATGTTCGTCCGTGATACTGTTTCCTACATGTTTGATGATGGCTATTGAAAGTTTATATTTCTCGAGTCATGCTTTCACATTTTAGCTATACAATTACGATAACAGGATTCTAGTTCTTGTCAGATGAGCACACAAACACGTGTTAATTTCCATTTCTCAAACTGCATGCAAAATCAACATTATGAATGCTGTAGACAAGAATTAGCATTGTCCACCATCATTGTGACCAGTGCATAACTGGCACGCGTAAACGAAAAGTATGCGCAATGAAGACCAATTTTAAGCCTTCATTTATTTTATAAAATAATTGACACACCTTAGTTAGAATCACACGCATTGCATTAGACTGAGATAAAAACTGTATGCAGATATGGTGGGGGGGGGGGGGGGGTTCTCATTGATTTAAGAAGAAAAGCCATAACGTTATAGGACATCTGATAGATTTAAGATCAGGTCTATATAGATTTAAGATCAGGTCTATATAGATTTAAGATCAGGTCTATATAGATTTAAGATCAGGTCTATATAGATTTAAGATCAGGTCTATATAGATTTAAGATCAGGTCTATATAGATTTATGATCAGGTCTATATAGATTTAAGATCAGGTCTATATAGATTTAAGGTCAGGTCTATATAGATTTAAGATCAGGTCTATATAGATTTAAGGTCAAGTCTATTTATCAGTGGAGACTGATCTAAAAGGCACACGTCATGAATGATGGTCGTGTTACAGTTCTAAAACTGATGAAACTTTTCAGATGTCAGGATAAGGCTATATATAGTCAGACATGCTATTCTGAAAAAGATATTTGCTATTTATTTTAAAAAAAGAAGTGATGTATCTTCTTTTTAACTTAATTGTTACTCTGAAGGAAATATTAAAAAAACCCAAAAAACCTAACAACATTTATGGCTAATATACTGATATATATAGATATATAGATATAGAAATAGATATAGATATAAATATAGATAGATATAAATATATATATACATATCGATATATATAGATAGATAGAAATATAGATATAAATATAGATATAAATATAGATATAAATATACATATAAATATAGATATAAATATAGATATAAATATAAATATAGATATACATATCGATAGATATAGATAGATATAAATATAGATATAAATATAGATATAAATATAGATATAAATATAGATATAAAATAGGTAAATATAGATATAGAGTCATAAGATATTAGCATGTACGCTGGCAAGAATAGCAAGGAACGTAACATGCCAGTTAGATACAAGAGCACAAAGCTGTATTTGGTGCTTGTATTTGGTGCTTGTATTTGGTGCTTGTATTTGGTGCTTGTATTTGGTGCTTGTATTTGGTGCTTGTATTTGGTGCTTGTATTTGGTGATTGTATTTGGGGCTTGTATTTGGTGCTTGTATGTGGTGCTTGTATTTGGTGCTTGTATTTGGTGATTGTATTTGGTGCTTGTATTTGGTGCTTGTATTTGGTGCTTGTATTTGGTGCTTGTATTTGGTGCTTGTATTTGGTGCTTGTATTTGGTGCTTGTATTTGGTGCTTGTATTTGGTGCTTGTATTTGGGGCTTGTTTTTGGTGCTTGTATTTGTTGCTTCTATTTGGTGCTTGTATTTGGTGCTTGTATTTGGTGCTTGTATTTGGGGCTTGTATTTGGTGCTTGTATGTGGTGCTTGTATGTGGTGCTTGTATGTGGTGCTTGTATTTGGTGCTTGTATTTGGTGCTTGTATTTGGTGCTTGTATTTGGTGCTTGTATTTGGTGCTTGTATTTGGTGCTTGTATGTGGTGCTTGTATGTGGTGCTTGTATGTGGTGCTTGTATTTGGTGCTTGTATTCCGTGCTTGTATTCGGTGCTTGTATTTGGTGCTTGTATGTGGTGCTTGTATGTGGTGCTTGTATGTGGTGCTTGTATTCCGTGCTTGTATTCGGTGCTTGTATTTGGTGCTTGTATTTGGTGCTTGTATTTGGTGCTTGTATTTGGTGCTTGTATTTGGTGCTTGTATGTGGTGCTTGTATGTGGTGCTTGTATGTGGTGCTTGTATGTGGTGCTTGTATGTGGTGCTTGTATTCCGTGCTTGTATTTGGTGCTTGTATGTGGTGCTTGTATGTGGTGCTTGTATTCCATGCTTGTATTTGGTGCTTGTATTTGGTGCTTGTATGTGGTGCTTGTATGTGGTGCTTGTATGTGGTGCTTGTATGTGGTGCTTGTATGTGGGGCTTGTATGTGGTGCTTGTATGTGGTGCTTGTATGTGGTGCTTGTATTCCATGCTTGTATTCCATGCTTGTATTTGGTGCTTGTATTTGGTGCTTGTATGTGGTGCTTGTATGAGGTGCTTGTATGTGGTGCTTGTATGTGGTGCTTGTATTCCATGCTTGTATTTGGTGCTTGTATTGGGTGCTTGTATGTGGTGCTTGTATTTGGTGCTTGTATGTGGTGCTTGTATGTGGTGCTTGTATTCCATGCTTGTATTTGGTGCTTGTATTTGGTGCTTGTATTTGGTGCTTGTATTTGGGGCTTGTATTTGGTGCTTGTAATTGGTGCTTATAATTGGTGCTTATAGTTGATGCTTAAATGTGGTGCTTATAGTTGGTGCTTATATTTGGTGCTTATAGTTGGTTATTACGGACCGTTATGAATTGAGAATTTAATCTCTTAATTTTAGACTATGGCTCGTTCTAGAAACGGTCCATAATAAAGGACGATACCAAAGGTTAAAAATAACAACAAATAAAACGACAATTAAGGCCAGAGCTAATTACAATTAATAACTTTTTAATTTGTGAACTTCAATTAAATAATAACAGCAAGTGAAATATGATTGAAATTATAAACTTACAGATTTGCTGGTACCGGTACTGTATATCAAAATACAATGAGCACAAAATTGTACGAGGAAATAAAAGTCTCTACACACAACAAAGTATAATGACACATAGCATGCCTCGTAATCAAGGAAAGGAAAATCTCTCTCTCCTCTCTATCGGTCAGCCCTTTTATAGGCATTTCCTACTAATGTCTAGAACCGTCTAATGCATTGTTTTGCCTTCCCGTTTTATCCAGAATATTCTATTATTTTCGACAGTTCTCCTGACTAGAATAAATACGGTTTTTCTAGCCACACTTCAAAGGCGGTCACGAGAGTTCACGAGGGGTCATGCACGTGGGACGCGAGATAGGCGTGCTAAAAAATACGTCATCCTTTATAACATTGGTGCTTAAAGTTGATGCTTATATGTGGTGCTTATAGTTGATGCTTATATGTGGTGCTTATAGTTGATGCTTATATGTGGTGCTTATAGTTGATGCTTATATGTGGTGCTTATAGTTGATGCTTATATGTGGTGCTTATAGTTGATGCTTATATTTATTGCTTATATTTGGTGCTTATATTTGGTGCTTATATTTGGTGCTTATATTTGGTGCTTATATGTGGTGCTTATATTTGGTGCTTATATTTGGTGCTTATATGTGGTGCTTATAGTTGATGCTTATATTTGGTGCTTATAATTGATGCTTATAGTTGGTGCTTATATGTGGTGCTTATATTTGGTGCTTATATTTGGTGCTTATATTTGGTGCTTATATTTGGTGCTTATATTTGGTGCTTATATTTGGTGCTTATATGTGGTGCTGATAGTTGATGCTTATATTTGGTGCTTATAGTTGATGCTTATAGTTGGTGCTTATATTTGGTGCTTATATTTGGTGCTTATAGTTGGTGCTTATAGTTGATGCTTATATTTGGTGCTTATATGTGGTGCTTATAGTTGATGCTTATATTTGGTGCTTATATTTGGTGCTTATATGTGGTGCTTATATTTGATGCTTATATTTGGTGCTTATATGTGGTGCTTATAGTTGATGCTTATAGTTGGTGCTTATATGTGGTGCTTATATTTGGTGCTTATATTTGGTGCTTATATTTGGTGCTTATAGTTGATGCTTATAGTTGATGCTTATATTTGGTGCTTATTGTTGATGCTTATATTTGGTGCTTTTATGTGGTGCTTATATTTGGTGCTTATATTTGGTGCTTATATTTGGTGCTTATATTTGGTGCTTATATTTGGTGCTTATATTTGGTGCTTATATGTTGTGCTTATATGTGGTGCTTATATTTGGTGCTTATATTTGGTGCTTATATGTGGTGCTTATAGTTGATGCTTATATGTGGTGCTTATAGTTGATGCTTTAATGTGGTGCTAATAGTTGATGCTTATATGTGGTGCTTATAGTTGATGCTTATATTTGGTGCTTATAGTTGATGCTTATATGTGGTGCTTATAGTTGATGCTTATATGTGGTGCTTATATTTGGTGCTTATATTTGATGCTTATATTTGGTGCTTATATTTGATGCTTATATTTGGTGCTTATAGTTGGTGCTTATAGTTGGTGCTTATATTTGGTGCTTATATTTGATGCTTATATTTGGTGCTTATAGTTGGTGCTTATAGTTGGTGCTTATATTTGGTGCTTATATTTGATGCTTATATTTGGTGCTTATAGTTGGTGCTTATATTTGGTGCTTATATTTGGTGCTTATATTTGATGCTTATATTTGGTGCTTATAGTTGGTGCTTATAGTTGGTGCTTATATTTGGTGCTTATATTTGATGCTTATATTTGGTGCTTATATTTGATGCTTATAGTTGGTGCTTATAGTTGGTGCTTATATGTGGTGCTTATAGTTGATGCTTATATGTGGTGCTTATAGTTGATGCTTATATGTGGTGCTTATAGTTGGTGCTTATAGTTGGTGCTTATAGTTGATGCTTATAGTTGGTGCTTATATTTGGTGCTTATATTTGGTGCTTATAGTTGGTGCTTATAGTTGGTGCTTATATTTGGTGCTTATATGTGGTGCTTATATTTGGTGCTTATAGTTGGTGCTTATAGTTGGTGCTTATAGTTGGTGCTTATAGTTGGTGCTTATAGTTGGTGCTTATAGTTGGTGCTTATATTTCATTTTGAAACCACACAACCACACAACCACATTAACTATGTTGCTATTTTTTTATTGTATTTGTTTTGTAACGTGTCTATTTACATTTTTTAAAATAGTAAATTAATCTTGCCATAACGATTGCAATTATTGTGACTGATACATTGTGTTGTAGAATGCAGGTTACCATCTGCCAGGGCCGAGTAAGTTAAGCTCGGGAGAAGTATGGACATCAAATACAATGTAAAAATAGAAAGAGTACTTTCGGAGAAAAACGTGACGTCACTGGAAAAAGCTAAGAACAACTGACTTAATTAGACATGCCTTCTCATAGCTTCTTTTATATGTCTTCTGAATAGGCCGCACATCTATCGTGTGGGATCCATCGTGTTACTCGAGCGTCTGCGCGATGCATAAGCCTTGTGGAGGGAGTGAAAAGGGGGGGGGGGGGGGGCTTGCAGACAGACCGAGAGATGGGCCTCGACATCTGATTTCAACACTCTTAAAAAAATCTCAAAACTAAGCTGTCCCAAACACAAACCAGACAGCGATTCGCCCTTTTACCGACAGGGCTTTTCATGCAACCGTAGACCAGTTAGAAAAAAAAAGGGGGGGGGGGATTTCTCCCTAGAAAGGGAAAGGGGGGGGGGGTTTCTCCAATACGCTCCCCAATAAGTCTTTTAACAAGCCCCCAGTACAATGACGCTACGTTGTTGGACAACCGGGATGGCTCAGAAACCGCTAATTCGATACCTTCTAAAGCAATCAAAGGACCCGGGCGATGGTCTTTCATTCCATGTTTTCATTTCCGCTCCGCCGGCACCGCACAAAGGGCCAGGGATGGCTACACATGAGTTGCGAGCAAGATGAGCCCGTGATTGTGGCCACGGCTACAGCTAAGCCTTCCACCTTCGCTTGCTTTAAGTTCTGCCCGTTTTTTATTTGTTTGTTTTTTTATTTTATAAGATACGTATTTTAAAAAAAAAAAAAAAACATATTATTATTATACCATTTTACAAGCATCGTAGTTTGCAGCATGTTAGACTACCACGTGCTGTGGATGACTTGAAAAGATTTCGGGCGTTGGAAATATGAGTCGAAACGTTTCATTACATATTTTATGTGCTTACCACAGATGCGATGTGGAAGGGTTGTGGTGAATAAGGGGAAATGGGGAGAGGGTCGGCGTACATACGGTAGAATAGTGGTAATAAAAAATAAAAATATAAAAACAATTCATGGTTCTACAGTATGAAAAGATGTCCCCTTTATTTGGTCGTGTCTTTGATGTGTGGCGTATCACGTTCAAAACTCCCTTATTAAACTGCCATGTAAGCGATACTGGATCAATATCTACTTTGATCAGCTGATCTTGTTTGGTGATTGATTTAAAAACTTCATAATGGCTCCCCACACCTCCAAACCCATTTCCCCCCCCCCCCCCTGTCCTAAATCTGACGCCTTGTCGGTAAGCTATCGAACAGGCGATCAAGGCTCATCACAAAAAGTGTGGCTGCTGGCTGAGGACATGGAGACTCAGCCTCTTTCATAACGCTAGCTCATTCTACACTTAGAAACATCACATTCTACACTTAGAAACATCACATTCTACACTTAGAAACATCACATTCTACACTTAGAAACAACTCATTCTACACTTAGAAACATCTCATTCTACACTTAGAAACATCTCATTCTACAGTTAGAAACATCACATTCTACACTTAGAAACATCACATTCTACACTTAGAAACAACTCATTCTACAGTTAGAAACATCACATTCTACACTTAGAAACAACTCATTCTACAGTTAGAAACAACTCATTCTACAGTTAGAAACAACTCATTCTACAGTTAGAAACAACTCATTCTACACTTAGAAACAACTCATTCTACAGTTAGAAACAACTCATTCTACAGTTAGAAACATCACATTCTACAGTTAGAAACATCTCATTCTACAGTTAGAAACATCTCATTCTACAGTTAGAAACATCTCATTCTACAGTTAGAAACATCTCATTCTACAGTTAGAAACATCTCATTCTACAGTTAGAAACAACTCATTCTACACTTAGAAACAACTCATTCTACAGTTAGAAACATCTCATTCTACAGTTAGAAACATCTCATTCTACAGTTAGAAACATCTCATTCTACAGTTAGAAACAACTCATTCTACACTTAGAAACAACTCATTCTACAGTTAGAAAGAACTCATTCTACAGTTAGAAACAACTCATTCTACAGTTAGAAACAACTCATTCTACAGTTAGAAACAACTCATTCTACACTTAGAAACAACTCATTCTACAGTTAGAAACAACTCATTCTACAGTTAGAAACAACTCATTCTACAGTTAGAAACAACTCATTCTACACTTAGAAACAACTCATTCTACACTTAGAAACAACTCATTCTACAGTTAGAAACAACTCATTCTACAGTTAGAAACAGCTCATTCTACACTTAGAAACAGCTCATTCTACAGTTAGAAACAACTCATTCTACACTTAGAAACATCTCATTCTACACTTAGAAACATCTCATTCTACAGTTAGAAACAGCTCATTCTACAGTTAGAAACAACTCATTCTACACTTAGAAACAACTCATTCTACAGTTAGAAACATCTCATTCTACACTTAGAAACAACTCATTCTACAGTTAGAAACATCTCATTCTACACTTAGAAACAACTCATTCTACACTTAGAAACATCACATTCTACACTTAGAAACAACTCATTCTACAGTTAGAAACAACTCATTCAACACTTAGAAACATCACATTTTACACTTAGAAACAGCTCATTCTACACTTAGAAACAACTCATTCTACACTTAGAAACAGCTCATTCTACACTTAGAAACAACTCATTCTACACTTAGAAACAACTCATTCTACACTTAGAAACAACTCATTCTACACTTAGAAACAACTCATTCTACACTTAGAAACATCTCATTCTACACTTAGAAACATCACATTCTACACTTAGAAACAGCTCATTCTACAGTTAGAAACAACTCATTCTACACTTAGAAACATCACATTCTACACTTAGAAACAGCTCATTCTACACGTAAAAACAGCCCATTCTACACGTAGAAATAATACTAACAAAAATAGATTTGTTTTGTTTCCAAAATTGACCATACTGGCATATTCGTGTGTCATGGAGGTGTGTCATGGAGGTATGTCATGGGGATGTGTCATGGAGATGTGTCATGGAAGTGTGTCATGGAGGTGTGTCATGTTTACAATGAAAATGACTCTTCCCATACAGGTGCCGGGTTTTCAAATTGACTCTACAGAACATATTGACAACAGGTCACACAAACATGTGTGTTTGGGTGTGTGTGTGTAGAAAAGGTGTGTGGGGTTGCATCAGTTAACCCTAAACCTCTTACACCCCCCCTTTCCCCCCCTCCCCCCTCAAGAGTCTACTGTTGAACGTTTAATAATATTTCTCTCTTTTTTATACTGTGAATCTGTCATTTTAATTTTTATAATTTGCTGTGCTGTGTTAAAATCAAATCATTGCATAATGTAATCATATGACACCCTTAGGGGTGCTCCTAATGTGATCATATGACACCCGTAAGGGCGTTCCTAATGTAATCATATGACACCCTTAGGGACACTCCTATTGTAATGATATGACACCCATAGGGGCGATTGTAATGTAATCATTTGAGACACGTAGGAGCCCGCCTAATGTAATCATATGACACCTGTTGGGGCGATCCTAAGGTAATAATATGAAACCCGTAGGGGCGCTCCTAATGCAATCACACCCCTCATAAAGGTCAGGATCATTATTTGTTTTTTTATTCAACTTTTTTTTGTATGCCCAAAACAATAAGCCACGCCTTCTTTCCAATGGCCCTTCACCTCTACAATTTCCCCCATTAGCAACCAACGGCCTTCATCGTGAAAGGTCCTTGACCTTCTGATCATTAGCTGTTGTTCAGTTCGAATGAGTCAAGCTCAGAACAGTTCAAGCAAACACGATTCCTTGCATCCAATTAATTGATGTCTTTACCTATTTAATTTTATTGTTCAATAGTAAACTATTCTCCTAGATCAGTGGTTCTCAACCTTCCTAAATACCGCGACCCTGTAATAAATTTCCTCATGTTGTCGTGATCCCAAACCATAAAATTAGTTTCGTTGCTACTACATAAATGTGTGTTTTCCGATTGTCTTAGGCGACCCCTGTTGTAAAGGTCGTTCGACCACCAAAGAGGTCGCGACCCACAGGCTGAGAACCACTATACTAGATATCCTTTTAAAGGTATTCTTTTTTAAAAAATCAATGATTTTTCTAGATATATTGTAAAGGTCGTCGACCGAACAGCAGATCGATATTGTATACCCAGCAGTGGTTCTAAACTTGTGACTTTCAATCCAATAATTTTACTAAATTCCGATTCCTGTTATTTGTCATAATAAATGAAGGACTAAGTTCAAACTGTATGAGGGAAATGGTGGAACAAGGTATGAGGAACAAGGTATGAGGAACAAGGTATGTCGAACAAGGTATGTCGAACAAGGTATGTGGAACAAGGTATGTGAAACATGGTATGAGGAACATGGTATGAGGAACAAGGTATGAGGAACAAGGTATGAGGAACAAGGTATGAGGAACAAGGTATGAGGAACAAGGTATGTCGAACAAGGTATGTGGAACAAGGTACGTGGAACAAGGTATGTGGAACAAGGTATGTCGAACAAGGTATGTCGAACAAGGTATGTCGAACAAGGTATGTGAAACATGGTAGGAGGAACAAGGTATGTCGAACAAGGTATGTGGAACAAGGTATGTGGAACAAGGTATGTGGAACAAGGTATGTCGAACAAGGTATGTGGAATAAGGTATGTCGAACAAGGTATGTCGAACAAGGTATGTGAAACATGGTATGAGGAACAAGGTATGTCGAACAAGGTATGTGGAACAAGGTATGTGGAACAAGGTATGTGGAACAAGGTATGTGGAACAAGGTATGTGGAACAAGGTATGTGGCACAAGGCATGTGGAACAAGGTATGTGGAACAAGGTATGTGGAACAAGGTATGTCGAACAAGGTATGTGGAACATGGTATGAGGAACAAGGTATGTCGAACAAAGTATGTGGAACAAGGTATGTGGAACAAGGTATGTGGAACAAGGCATGTGGCACAAGGCATGTGGAACAAGGTATGTGGAACAAGGTATGTGGAACAAGGTATGTGGAACAAGGTATGTCGAACAAGGTATGTGGAACAATTACGTTTTTGAACGACTATTTCTCGTATCTCTTCATTTGTCTCGTCTGCTGTGGAAGGCTCTTGGCCAAAACGTTCTTTCTTTTATTTTCCTTGCTTTCTATTTCAAGCTCCCACAAACCTGGTTTATCTAAGGCAGCAGTTCTTAACCTGTGGGACCCGACCCCATGTCACAGGGGTCGCCAAAGACCATCTGATGACACATATACTACACAGTTATCCACGAAACTAATTTTATGGTTGGGGGGTCACCACAACATAAGGAACTGTATTAAAGGGTCGCAGCATTAGGAAGGTTGAGAACCACTGATATAATTCCTTCCGATTTGTTGTTGCTTAGTCGGGTGATAGTGCTGACAACGCGAAATAACACAATCTACACATCTTTCTTAAATACAAAACTCAAACCTTTTATTTCTTCATACCAATGTCTTTGGGTGTGGTGGAGCAGGCTGGGCCCTACATGGTCTGTAGCGCCACTGATGATGATGTCGAATCTCTGGCCTGGAGCAACTTACCCCAAATCAACGCCTGCTACCAACTTTCCCGTTGCCTATGCTATTAAAAAAATTAAAAAGTTACAGCATTTCTAATGTTAAAAAAGAAATTCTTTCACTTTAAAAAAAAAGATTTTTTAAAAAAAATTTTCCCGCTGTAACAAGCGTATCTTGAACAAAATCTGCCACAAATTGTAATATTATTAATTTTTTTTTTATGACCAAATTTCTGATCGAAGGGTGCTAACAACGAGCTGAACTTGACAGTTATGTCCCCAATGGAGCGCCATTAAAGAGGTGAGAGGTATGGTTGCTCATGACGGGCATAACCTTGCCGTTGATTCATTCATGAGATAGGTCACGTGATCTCATCAATACAATCAAGGTTGAGATTTGGGGAAACTACGAGTGTGAGGAGAAAGGTGGGGGGGGGGGGGGGTGTTGTTCAATACTTGTACATGATGTGTTTTGTATGAATGTGGATATGACGAGGATTTAAAGGCTGTGGTGGGAAGGGTAGGTCGGGATGTAAAGGGACATGGTGGGGAGGGTAGGTGGGGATGTAAAGGGACATGGTGGGTAGGGTAGTTGGGGATGTACAGGGCCGTGATGGGTAGGGTAGGCGTGGATGTAAAGGGGCGTGATGGGGAGGGTAGGTGGGGACGTAAAGGGACATGGTGGGTAGGGTAGGTGGGGATGTAAGGGGCCGTGATGGGTAGGGTAGTTGGGGATGTAAAGGGCCGTGATGGGTAGGGTAAGTCGGGATGTAAAGGGACGTGATGGGGAGGGTAGGTGGGGATGTAAAGGGACATGGTGGGTAGGGTAGGTGGGGATGTAAAGGGCCGTGATGGGTAGGGTAGTTGGGGATGTAAAGGGACGTGGTGGGTAGGGTAAGTCGGGATGTAAAGGGACGTGATGGGGAGGGTAAGTCGGGATGTAAAGGGCTGTGATGGGAGGATAGGTTGGGATGTATAGAGCTGTGATGTGAAGGGTAGGTCGGGATAAAATGAGCAATGACGGGGAGGGTAGGTCGGAATGTAAAGGGCTGTAGTGGGGAGGGTCGGGTGGGATGTAAAGGGCTGTGGTGAGGAGGGTAAGTCGGGATGTAAAGGGCTGTGATGGGGAGGGTAGGTCCGGATGTAAAGGGCTGTGATTGGAGGGTAGGTCGGGTTGTAAAGGGCCGTGATGGGGAGGGTAGGTCGTGATGTAAAGGGACGTGGTGGGGAGGGCAGGTCGTAATTGAAAGGGCCGAAGTGGTGTGGTAGGGGGGTGTTTTTGAGCAAAAGTGATTTTATTTTTTAAAAAAATATTTGTGTAAATAACCCAATCCATTTATGCGCTTTACATTCAAACAATACAGGGATTATTAATTCATTGTATGCTTTGTTGTTCAATTTCGTTAATTTAACAAAACATCCACCATTACGTGGTAATACAACTCAGCAATAGTTTTATGCTCTGATGGGTGAATCAAACAGTCCATTGTGACGACTGAAGGCATGAAGTATGACAGAAGATGACATCTGGTTTGTCAAAGGGTTAAGTTTGCGAGTTTGATTGAAATGTATGGGAGATAAGTCAAGGCTTAAATCCTGCCCTAACTTCAGATGTTAAATTAACATTTTAGCCCCCCCCCCCATACCTCTCCAGGTTACAGTTAATACAAGGAAGTACTTTTCATAGCGCAACAAATTGTCCAATCGAATGCCATCCCTCGCTCAGTTGCACTCCTTACACACATTATTATGTCTCATACAAAAAGACAAACCCATGGAGGTCAATCAATCAGTTTGGGTTCATACAAAGAAAACACAAATAATGACAGTGAAGCAACTTTCAATATAAAGGACATATATGGACAATGAAATATTATTAGCTGACGCAACATGTTTCCTTTACTCTAATCTGATTGATGGTCCCAAAACTTTTAGTTCGACCTTATGACGTACGTAGTCTTGTGACTAAAACTCCCCATGCCCTCCCCGACCCCACAAGGAAGATCCTTTTCAATATCCGCGGATAAGACGGACATTGCACGGGATTAAGACGGACGTTGGATGCGATCATTCCCGTCCGATGTTTCCGACAGACGTAACGTTTAAGTTTGGCTGACGCAGGTAAGCTGACGAGGAATTCAGTCACGTTACATTCCCAACCGCAGACGTGACCAATGGGACAAAAAGCTATAATTAGACGTCACCGTAATTACAAATTAAATTCCATCGCCTGGAGAAACGTAACGTCTGCTATAAATAGACTGCCCCAAGGACTAAGACTAGCTAAATTTGTATCACAAGCGTGTACAATATTTTATTTTAATCAGACCCACCTTCAAGGGACCAAACTGAAATACTTTGTTTACAGATCGATTGAAACGACATGTCTGGAGCCGTAAAAGCTGCTATAAGTTATTTGGAAAATCTCCCCCCCCCCCTAACTACCAGTATATATCAAGTTTAACATGCATATCAAGTTTTAAGTACCAGTATATATCAAGCTTACATGTATATCATGTTTTAACTACCAGTATAAATCAAGTTTAACATGTATATCAAGTTTTAACTGTATCAAATTTAACATGTATATCAAGTTTTACTGTATATCAAGTTTAACTGTATATCAAGTTTAACATGTATATCAAATTTAAACACCATATCAAGTGTTAATAAAAAAGGACTGCTATATCAGCACGCCTAATCAACAGTCGTTCAGTTACATTTAAGGCAGTGGTTCTCAACCTTCCTATGACCGCGACTCTTTAATACAGTTCATCGTGTTGTAGCGAGCCCCAGCCACAAAATTATTTTCGGTTATACTTTATAGCTATAGAGCATATGTGTTTTCAGATGATCTTAGGCGACCCCTGGGAAAGGGTCGTGCGAGCCCCCACAGGGTTTCACGACCCACAGGTCGAGAACCGCTTATTTAAGATATCATTATCAATGCATCTAAGCAGCCACTTCGACCTGATCAGTTCTTGCTGACTGTAGACCCAATGATGTTTCGGCAATGATGTAGCGGCAATGATGTAGCGGTAATGCTGTTGGGACAAAACTGTAGAGGCAATGCCGTAGAGACAATGCTGTAACTGTAGAAGCAATGCCGTAGAGGCAATGCTGTAGAGGCAATGCTGTAGAGACACTTCTGTAGAGGCAATGCTGTACAATCTGTTGGGTTTTTTGTTTGTTTCCTACTCCTACAAATTTCGTTTTTGCAAAACAAACTAGGCCTCTATAAGCCAAAATACTCTTGGCTTATGAGCCAACATACTCGTTTCATTGTACACTTTTGAGCCAAAATACTCTTCTCATTGTACGCTCTTTAAGCTAGGAGCACCTTGCCCTGCCTTCCCTTTGTAACAAACACTTTAAAAAAAAAAATTCAGTCGCACATTTAATGTCTGAGCGTAAATTATGCCCCCGTGTAGCATTTAATGATTGAGCGTAAATTACGCCCCCGTGTAGCGTAGGGCTATGAGACGTAAATCCCTTGACTTGTGCGTGATAAGCAGAGTTGAACGGGGCGTTCACTCTGCGTGGATGGAAGGTGTTCTGGCTCTGCTCGGAGTGAATGCGCGCGAGGTGCGAACTGAGACGCGACAAATCCCTGATTAATCCCGGGATTATAACCCATTCCCACCACGAATGTCGCCGTGGGACCGATGACGCATGAAGAAGCGGCCATTTCAGGTGAATAAACCGATAGTCCAGGAATACAACGTCCGGCGTAAATCAGAGAGCTCAGGTTATAATTGGGCCACGCGTTGTGTACGGTTATTTTCTGGCCAGGATCTGGGAGTCGAAATTCAGAAAGGAAAAGTCTTAAAAACTATTGTCACGTCTACTTATACATAATGTAAAATTATTATTAAAGCTTAACATATTTCGTTATATTGGCACAGATTGTTGGTGTCTATTTAATCTATTTTAAAGCTTTATCGCAGTCCAACAATTTTCAATTACTTCAAATTATTCATATGCATCAATTACTTCAAATTCTCCATATGCATCAATTACTTCAAATTCTTCATATGCTTCAATTACTTCAAATTCTCCATATGCATCAATTACTTCAAATTCTTCATATGCATCAATTACTTCAAATTCTCCATATGCATCAATTACTTCAAATTCTTCATATGCATCAATTACTTCAAATTCTTCATATGCTTCAATTACTTCAAATTCTTCATATGCTTCAATTACTTCAAATTCTTCATATGCTTCAATTACTTCAAATTCTTCATATGCTTCAATTACTTCAAATACTTCAATTGATTAAAATGCTTCAATGGCTCCAGGAGCGTCAAATGCTTCAATTGCTGCAGAGGCGTCGGTTAGTTTACCCTTTCCCGGTGGGATTCCGATCCTCTGGATCCTAATTCCTGTATGATTCTAATCCCGTCGGTATTCCGATCCCGGTGGTATCTCGATACCAGTAGGAAAACGATACCGGTGGGATGCCGATACCACTGGGATCCCGATAGCTATCGGATCCCGGTACCTGTAGGGTACCGATATCGGTAGGTTTGAGCTTTCCCGATCCCGTTCGAATGCCGATCCCGTTAGTATCCCGTTTCCCGGTGGGATCCTCTTCTCTTATAGGATCCAATTTCCTGATAGGATCCCGATCCCGGTTTGATCCCGTTACCTGATTGAATCGCGTTTAATTTAGTGCTGGATCTAGCTAACGTAAATATAAGCTTTAATATCCCTTTATGTATCTCCTTAGAACTATATAGAAATTTCTGGAGCATTCTAGATAAAATTTTATAACAACCTCGGAACGTGTAAACAATAACATTCTAATTATTTATTGAACTCGAAAAATTATACAACTCAATCCGTTGTTATAGCTATAATACATTTAAGCTAAAAGAGGGGGCGCAGTGGGGACCCACTCCATAATTTTACCGAATCAGATTTGCCTGAGATGGGGAACCCCATAAAATCATTCTGATAAATTCTGGAATTAAAATTTGTCTGATTAAAATCAGTTTAAAAATGCCATAGATATAGCTTTTTAAAGTCATCGAACTTTCTGGAAAATTCTAGATCGGCCTTGCATGGATAGTATATAAATGGTTTTAAATCCACCAAATATGGACAATGAAGTGTATTGCTACCACGCTAGGCCTATATCCATCAATTCACATAGAAACTATAGTGTAGTCTAAGCCTATTGATATTTATAAAGCTTTATATAAGTAAAAATTCTCATCTCATCATGGTATGTTCTCATAATCTCATCATCACCTCTTATCATCCTATTACAATCTCATCTAATCATTACATAATTTCATCATCTCATCTCATTATCTCATGTCATCATCATCTCACCTCATCATCTCATCTAATAATCTCATCTCATCATCACATCTCATCATATCATCTCATAATCTCATCTCATCACATAATCTCATCACATCCTCCCATATCTCATCTTAGCATCTCATCTTAACATCTAATCGCATCATCTCATATTATCATCTTCTCATAGTCTCATCAAATTATCTCAGACTCATCAGCTCATAATCTTATTTCCTTATCTCATCATAAAATCCCATCATCTCACCTCATCATCTCATCATCTCATCATCTCATCATCCCATCTCTTCATCTCATCCTCTCATAATCTCATCGCATCTTCTCATCTCATTATTTCATCTCATCTTATCATCTCATAATCTCATCTCATAATCTAATAATTTCATCATCTCATCATATCATAATCTCATCATTTCATTATCTCATCTCATTGTCCTATTTTTTTTAATCTCATCTCAGCATCTCATAATCTCATAATTTCATCATCTCATCATCTCATCATCGTATCTTCCCATAATCTCCTCATCTCAAACTTATCATCATCTTACAATCTCATCTCATCATCACAAAATTTCATCTTCTCATCTCATTATCTCATGTCATCTCATCATCTCATAATCTCATCTTATCATCTCACCTCATCATCTCATCATCTCATCTCATCATCGTATCATTTCATAATTTCATCATCTCATCTTATCATTTATCATCATCATCTTACAATCTTATCTCATCATCATCGCCTGTTGTCCCTTCTGGGGCATAGGCCACAAAAAAAGGCTCTCCAGGCATCCCGGTCTTGGGCAAGTCTCTCTAGCTGTGCTCAGTTGTACCCACTCTTTTTGGTTGCTGCCTCCCGCTCCCTTCTCCAAGTCATTTTGGGTCGACCTCTTTTTCTCTTGCCCTGGGGGTTCCAAGCGGGGGCTTGTCTCGTCATACTTGATGACTAACTCTTCCACTGGTTCTTGTGTGCGCCGCCAGAGATCCGATGGTGATGACGTTGGGCAAGCGGATTCGTAGAATCATTCGGAGACATGAGTTGCTAAACGTCTGTAGCTTTTTTGAACCAGTTGCTGTTGTTCGCCAGGTTTCACTGTAGTGTTGAATATCCTGATCTTGATCTGGAGGGTCAAGTTGCCCGCAGCGCCAGACTTTTTTTAACTGGTTAAATGCAGCTCTTGCCTTGCCAATTCTCACTCTTTTGTCGGCGTCTGTCCCTCCTTGTATGTCAGTGATGCTGCCCAGGTATGTAAAGCTATCCACCTCCTCAAGGTTTGTTCCTTCCAGTGCTATGGGTGTGTTGCTTGATGTATTTATTTTAAGGACTTTGCTTTTTCCTCTATGGATGTTCAGGTCGATGCAAGCAGAGTACTGGGCTACATAATTGGTTTTCTTTTGCATCTGTTGCTGTGTGTGTGATATTAGGGCCAGATCATACGCAAAATCCAGATCATCAAGCTGTTTCCATAGTGTCCACTGGATACCATTTCTCTACTTCTCTGTAGACATTTTCATTATCCAATCAATTGTCAGTAGGAATAAGAGAGCAGAAACCCCTGTATGACACCGGTATGTCCCCAAACGTTTTGATAAGACTTTCATTTGATCGGGGAAAATAATTTTTCAAGCGTCAGGGGAGGCATTATGGCGCTCAGTGCCATACATAAACTAAATTCATTCTGGTTGTGGTGTGCCGAAGAAAATCATTTGACACAAGATTAGATTCAACCCGGTAGTCACATTGATCGACTTCAAGGACAAAAAAAAAAGGGGGGGGGGGGGTAGCAGAAATTGAGGAATCCGAAGAGTTTGAGCAAAAGTGAGGGCAGAGGTCACTTTAATTTAAAAATAATAAATTCAAAATGCAGTGATGCATTGTGGTGCAAACTTTTCTACTTCTTTTTCTGTCTATTAAGGGCCCACGATCAATTTATTGATCATTATGGCTCATATGAATTTAGATGGGATTTGCAATGTTTCTGTGCCTGGTGTTGATGAGGGTATTTCACTGGTTACAAGAGTAACTGCGTGAGGGTATCATGCACTGTATTCAATGTATCTTTAAGACAATGTGTGAAGGGGCATTTCAAACGTTCATATATTTACTGTTAGATGTCTCGTAGAAAAATGCTAAGAATACATCAACATACACCAACTATATGTGGACTACAAATCAGCTTATGATAGCTTAGACAGAAAATACATGAACGATGCTGTGCTGGAACTTGGAGTCCTTAACAAACTTACCCGACTCATACATATGACGATGGATAACTACAAATGTAGAATCAAAGTACAGAGGGAGTACTTGAGGGAGTTCCCAATCAATCTGGGCCTCAGACGTTGAAATCCATGTATCATTTTCAACATCACTTTAGAAAAAAACCATTAGAAACATACGTATGAGCACCTGAGAGGTGGTACAGAACAACCATAAGGAACTTTATAAAGCCAGCCACTGCAATACCTGGCCTACACAGACGATATAGCGCTACTTGGTAGAAACAGCATTGATGATATAATTAAAACTTTCAGGGAACTTGAAGATGTGACGATCAAAGCTGGTCTTGATGTAAATAAAGCGAAGGCAATATTTATGATAATGTCAGGAAATACGCACTGATGACTTCATCAATATGAACATCTACGCCTTTGAGAGGGTAGCTACTTTCAAATATCTAGGGGGTCTATAAATAAGCAAGAGGAAATACAATCGGAGGTGCAAGGAAGAATGACAGCATGCAACCGTTCTTATTTCAATTTACAAAAGCTACTTCAAAACAAAAATATCGCTAAGGGAACAAAGAAGGCAGTATACACCACTATCACAAGACCAGTAGTGAGACTTGGTTCCTACCAGAAAAGCAGAGAACCTGCTAAATATATGACCCGATGATAGACAATTTTGTTTTGGGAATCCGTACAAACCAAGAGCTATATCAATTGTACAAATACCCATCCATAGTCACAACAATATAAAAAAAGGCAGACTGCCCTAGGCAGGACACATTGAAAGGATGCCGGATTCTGGAGCAACAAAAACCATCTACAGGCAGAAACCTAGGGGCAGACGGCTCACCGGTCGACCAAGACTGAGATGGATTGACGATGTAGAGAAGGGCTTACAAAGGTTGGGTTTCGCACATGGAGGTGTAAAGCGATGGATCGATCCCAATGGAAGAATGTGGTGGAGCAGGCCAGGGCCCTAAATGGGATGAAGCGACACTGATGTAAACATTTTTGACATTTGGGTGGGAAGCGCTAGAAATAACGATAATAACAGGACATCACTAACTCTTCCACCAGTACAATATTAAATAAATTCAGTCCAGTTGGGAGCCCTTAGGGTATGTTTTTTATCGAGAGATATTCCTTAGACTCGCCCCTTAAAACTTTATAGGCCCCGGAAATTTTTTGATAAGTTCAAAATGCAAGAATGAATTTTTTTTTTATTACATACCGTAGTTAAATTTAGTTTCGCATTATTATACACTTAACTGTAGAGCAACGGGAGAGATGCTAGTTAAGATTTTATGTGTCATTTGACCTAAGAGCCATGGTGTGAGGTCTGCAACCCACATAACTGCATGGGGCCTCGTATATTTTAGGGGCTAAACGTTGGGCTGTAATTACATTAAATTATCAACTTTTACGCCTAGGTAAAAAACCGAAAAGTAGCACGGGTGCCATAAAAAGTCAAGCGACGTCTCTGCTTGACTAAGTGTGGTATGCAAACATTTTTTTTTTAAATTGAAAAGTAATGCATTTTTAAAGTTATTATTTTAAAATATTTTAGGGATCAACTACATACAAATAATGAATTTACTACAAAATATTTTTAAAATTAAGAAAAAAGAATTCCTTCCAAAAAAGGTATCCATCCCAAAAAAGAAATGCTAAAATATTTTTACATTTTGAACGAAAAAGAAAAATCAAAAACATACGTTTATTTCAAAATATTTCCAAGTTTCACCAAAGTCAAAAAGAAAAAAAGCTTTTCTGTACAAAAGGCTAAAGACTATATCTTAATGGGTTTTCAAAATTGGTATTTATTTATAAATCATATGTAACCGACATAATTGTTCAGAAGTCAAGAACTGTTTACAAAAGACTCATACATTTATTAATGTGTGATTTTTTTTCGTATAAATTATAAAAGTTTCAATTCTCAATATTCAGTTGATTGAAATGTTAATTAAGAAATTTAGACTACTATAATTTGCTTCAGATCATTACAACTTGCCTCTTCGATATAATACTTGAAAACAATTTTTTTACCAATTCCATATACTTTTTTTTAACTACTACAAAAATGGCATTTACAAAGATAATCGAAATGCTCGATTTTTTTTTATTCGTTGTTTAAATATATATTATATTCTTTCAACTGGATTATCATCTTAAAATATTTTTTTTTTAAATAGTTCAAACAGCTGGGGAAGATTGTTTATTATTATTATATTAACAGAGAAAAGTCATTGGGGAGTTAATAAATAAACACATTTTTTAAAAAAAAAATCATTTTACTCTGTTCCCGAAACTGTGTTAAAAAAATTATAAACACTCGATTTAATAATTATGATGAAATTTGTATGTAACCGGTAAATTCCTAATTTTTTGTTTTAAAATTATTATTATTATTTTTTTTCAATTTTCATTTTATCTATGTCAGCATACATCTATGGAATCTACTACATTAAAATGTTTGCTAAAAATGATTTTTTAAAGCATGATGCTATTATACAATATAATTTCAAAACAGATTGCACATGTTTATTTCTTAGCAAGAACTATATTTAATTTACAGACATTTATATCGATGAAAAGTTAGTTTTAATACATGGTTATTAAAAAGTCTTTCAACTTTTGCAGCTGCAAAATGTAATTAAATAAAAGATACCGATATCTGCGAATCAGAAAAAGTAAGATTTTAGCTTATGATCAGGAGCGGCCAATTTTCAAAACAATACGATATTTATAATCGATTTCTGCGAGCCTGTAACAAGATTAACCTAAACGCTATGGATCATCAATATATATCGAACAAAGCGATATTTTATTTGTTCCAATAATTGTAATCGATTAAAGGCACACATTTCAACAACTTTAAAAATTTTTATAAAAATTAAATTTAGAGTATTTTTTTTTTTTTAAATAATTTTTCTTACACATTTTCTCCCGGGGGGGCACTTGACTTGCTCCGTGGGGGGCAGTGCCCCCCCGGAGGTATGCTTGAAAGAAACACTGCTGGACCTGTCGCCTTGTCTTTCTTTAGTTGTTTAATTGCTCTGTGCATATCTCTTGTTTTGTGGGTGTGCTGCAATCTTATCATCTTATCATCATCTCATAGTCTCATTACATCATCTCAGACTCTCATCTTATCTCATCATCTCATTATAACATCCCACCATCTTACCTCATCACCTTATCACATCTCCTCATCTCATAATCTCATCATCTCATCATATCATCTCATGATCTTACCACATTATCTCATCTTATCATCTCATAATCTCTTAATCTCATCTCATCTTCTCATCATCTCAACTTATCATTATCTCATCCTCTCATCTCATTATCTCAATTCATCTCAATTCATCTCAATCCATCTAATCATCTCAATTCATCTCATCATCTAGTTATCTCATCCCATTATCTCATCATCTCATAACATCATCTCATCATCGTATCTTCTCATAATCGCATCTTATCATCGTAAAATGTTATCATCATCTTACAGTCTCATCTCATCATCACAAAATTTTATCATCTCATCTCATTATCTCATGTCATCGTATCATCTCATAATCTCATCATCCCATCTTATCATTAATCATCCTCTTATAATCTAATCTCATCATCTCATAATATCATCTTATTATCTCATCTCATTATCTCATCACCTCATCATATCATCTCATTATCTCATCACCTTATCATATAATCTCATAATCTCATAATCTTATCATCTCATCTCATCATCACATCTCATCATCTCATCTCATCATCTCATCTCATCATCTCATCTCATCATCTCATCTCATCATCTCATCTCATCATCTCATCTCATTATCTCATCTCATCATCTCATCTCATCACCTCATATCATCATCTCATCTCACCATCTCATGTCATCATCTCATCATATCATCTCATCATCTCATATCAACATCTCATCTCATCATCTCATCTCATCTTTTTATATCACGCCATCTCATCATCTCATCTCATCATCTCATCTCATCATCACATCATCTCATCTCATCATCACATCCCATCACATCTCATCACATAATGCCATCTCATCTCATCTCAACGTCTCATCTTAACATCTAATCGCATCATCTCATCTTATCATCTTATCTTCATCTCAGTCTCATCACATTATCTCAGACTCATCATTTCATTATCTCATCATCTTATCTCATCATATCACCATAACATCCCATCATCTCACCTCATCATCTTATCATCTTATCATCACATCTCCTCATCTCATCATCGCATCTTATCATCATTAAATAATCTCATCTCATCATTCGGAATAAACTGAGATGTAGACACACCAACGTAGGAAGAGTTTGCCAAGTGGGAGATCAACCCTTGCTGGCATATTTTGTCCCATAAATTTAAGGATATTTTTTTAAAAAGTTATTTTAGTCAACTGCAGATATTTTCTTAAAGAGGATTGGCAGGACCGGATTAAACAATAGAGCAAATAAGGCACGTGCCCTGGGCACCAAGCGTTTGGGGGCACCACAAGTCCGCAAGAAATATATTTTTTTTGAACAAATTTAAGTCCATAAACAACTGAAAATTGAACAAGTGCGATGAAAATGAAGAAATACATTATAAAAAAAATTCACATTCAAGTTTGGTACAATCTTGAATGCTTAAAGGTTGCGCATAAAAAAATTAAATACTCCTGGTAAATGGTAATGAGTAAAATGCGGACTCACTCGGCTTGTAAATAAATATTCGTATTCGAATTTTAAATTTTAAAGTTTTATTAAAAAATTTAATCCATTTTTATATTTTCAATAAATAATATTAAATAATAACATTAATTAATTAATCCGACCGGGAACCCCTTAATAATAGACACAGAAACTTTTGAGAAAGATTTAAGCTAGATTTAGCGTTGGCATAGCAAGATTTTAACTGCAAGTTAATATATATTTTTTTACCAGTAGCTTTTGTATGTATGGATCTATGTATTATTTTTAAAATGTTATTGTCTGTTATCTGGCTAGAAATTATATAATTAACTGCTATATTTTGACACAAGTAAATGACATCTTTTTTATTTTTTCAACTAATCAAAAATATAATTCTGCCTATTATTATTTCAAAATTTATTAACTATTAATTTTGATACAAAAATACTTATTGTAAATTTTATATAAGTGATAGTAGTGCAAACTACAAACATATTTGTTAACAACTGTTTTCTTTGAATAATATTGAACATACCAGCGGTCACGGTCAATGAAAGATCAGGGGCCACGGGCACTAAAATGGCTTAATCCGGCCCTGGGGATTGGGAAGGGGGTTTAAAAATATGGGCTCTCCCGGGGCGGAAAAAAGATATTCTACACCACTGCAGAAGCGGATAACTCGATTGGGTTTCAGGCTAATACTACGTCACACTCCAGAAAACTGTTGGTTCATAAATAATTGTACAAGTCATTTCTCTTGAAGAGTATTTTAGGTTTTCAAAATTTTTAACCGCTGTATATCGCAAGCTCTTGCGGGTGGTTTGGGGGGGGGGTGTAGCAGTTAAAAACCATGACGTCACAACTTTGATTTTGTGTGCGTAATCATTTCCAAAAGAAAAGCGGGGAAAAAAATGGGGGGGGGGATGAAAACATGATCAAATCAAAATAGAAAAATCAATGAGACAAACATCGAGCAACGTTTTGGGCAGCAAACTGTCCCAACAGTTTAGCACCAATTAACAGATAATGAGCAAGCAAAGCACTGAAACTTTTAACAGACAACCACCCACCTCCCCCCTTCCCCAACCGTCCCCAATCATGAAACGATCGCTCAGCTGGTTTAGTTTTATGTTTTAATTGGGTGGAGACGTTTATTGATGATAGTCTCAGTCGTTGTACTACAAAAATAAATATTTAAAAAATGTCAAGAATGGACTTGTAAAAAAATATTAGAATGGGGCAGAGTTTCTTAACCTACAGCGCTTACCACCTGGGATGCAAGGGATGTAGTGATGCAAGGGATGCAAGGAATGCAGTGATGTACAGATGCAAGGGATGGAAGGAATGCAGTGATGTACAGATGCAAGGGATGTAAGGAATGCAGTGATGTACAGATGCAAGGGGTGCAAGGAATGCAGTGATGTACAGATGCAAGGGGTGCAAGGAATGCAGTGATGTACAGATGCAAGGGATGTAAGAAATGCAGTGATGTACAGATGCAAGGGGTGCAAGGAATGCTTTTATGCATAGATTGCAAGGGATGCAACCAAAAGGGATTATTGTTTCATTAACATTTGACTTCATAAGGTTATTTTTCTCAGAAGTTCCTTTCTCTATGTTCACCTGTTCTTTTCTCTACGTTCACCTGTTCTTTTCTCTACGTTCACCTGTTCTTTTCTCTACGTTCAACTGTTCTTTTCTCTAGGTTCAACTATTCTTTTCTCTGGGTTCAACTGTTTCCCCTCTCTAGACTCTACACTTCTTTTCTCCTAGATGCTACTGCCCTCTTCGTAATTCCTGAAAAAAAAATATATTCTTACATTTGTTAGAGGATGCGAGACTTTGGCAAACACGTCATCTAGGTCAAAAGGTATCAAAGGTTTGGCAAACACGTCATCTAGGTCAGAGGGTATCAAAGGTTTGGCAAACACGTCGTATAGGTCAGAGGGTATCAAAGGTCTGGCAAACACGTCGTCTACGTTAGAGGGTATCAAAGGTTTTGCAAACACGTCGTCTACGTCAGAGGGTATCAAAGGTCTGGCAAACACGTCGTATAGGTGAGAGGATATCAAAGGTTTGGCAAACACGTCGTCTAGGTCAGAGGGTATCATATGTCTGGCAAACACGTCGTCTACGTCAGAGGGTATCAAAGGTTTGGCAAACACGTCGTCTACGTCAGAGGGTATCAAAGGTCTGGCAAACACGTCGTATAGGTCAGAGGGTATCAAAGGTCTGGCAAACACGTCGTCTAGGTCAGAGGGTATCATATGTCTGGCAAACACGTCGTCTAGGTCAGAGGGTATCAAAGGTCTGGCAAACACGTCGTCTAGGTCAGAGGGTATCAAAGGTCTGGCAAACACGTCGTCTAGGTCAGAGGGTATCAAACGTTTGGGAAACCCTGGGACGGAGCCATCAATTTATCTTTGTTATTTTCTTGTGGTGTGCGTTTTAACCTTTAAAAATAAAATGATTCCAGTCTTAAAATTTCTTCTTTTTTTTTAAAATATTTTTGGGATTTTTAAAATTTTTATTTATTTTTTTCCCTTCATTTTTTACATGAAATTCTGCCACCAAATTAATAATTGTTAACAAAGTCTTATTTGGAAAATATAAGCCAAAAAGATAATTTTAACAAGATACGTTCATAATGCTAACCGTGTGTCCGAAACAGTGATTTAACGTTAAATATCATTTTTTACACTTTTACTCCTACAATATAAAGCAGCGGTTCTCAACCTATGTGTCACGACCCCTTTTAAGGGTCGAACGACCATTACACAGGCTGGACTAAGTTCACCAGAAAACATATTTATGAAGAAGCAACGAAAATAATTTTATGGTTGTGGGGTCACCACAGAGTAAGAAACTGTATTTAATGGGTCGCGGCATTAGGAAGGTTGAGAACCACTGATATAAAGGCTTCCGATTTGTAAAACCATCACAATAGGAAATCGGGATGGGGGTGGGGGTAGGGGCTGGATAGTTCTGCTACATTTATTTGACAAGTAGAAGGGAGATGTTACACGGTGGAGAAAGGCAAATAGGAGAATGTGACACTCCGACGAACGCCAAAGACAGACATACACACACACACGAAAACACACTCACACACGCAAACACTCACACACATCCACATGCATACACACACACATCACCCAGCCCCAGCAGTCCAGTCCTTTTGATGACTTGTTAAATCCCCCCCATCCCCCTCTCCCTTATCCTCGAGGACGGAGTTCATGTGCAAGACAAAACTCCCGGAGGCCAGGAGAAGTTAACGAAATTGGGTCGCGACCAAACTGGTCAAATGTTCACTTTGGATGGCAACAGTGATATACGTGTAGTTTATAAGACACCCCACCTCATCCTACGAAAAAATTTCCTTTCCCCCAAAACACCTGCCCTTGAATTCCTCCTCCGGATTAACTCTTGATGTGTAAAGACAAGTTCAAGTAGTTAACTAACATGAAGCCAAGTTAACGCTATGCAATCAATCTTAACGTAGACTTATTGAAATGGAGAAATTAACGCGTATCCCCAAGTTTACACACAGACATTGTTTGGCGTATAAAGTACTACGTTTAAGCATGATCTAGTTTCCAACTTACCAAACTAGTTTCAATCTATTTTCCAACTTATCAATCTAGTTTCAATCTATTTTCCAACTTACCAATCTAGTTTCAATCCATTTTCCAAGCAAGTGTAAAAACGTCAGTTATGTAAAGTCACGCTTTGAAATAATAATATACAAAATCAATTTTATTCTTATTAATTTTTGTAAGTCACTCTTTGCTATCTTGTTTTCTTTTCTTTTTGTTTCGAGTTAGGGGTGTGATTTGGGAAAGAAATGTTTACGTTTGAGAAGCACTGATCTATTTTTTTCTTGTCAGGTAAGAGAAATGGTGAGAACGGAAAAAACTTCGGGAAAACCCGTATGTTGACAAGCGGGTCTAGACAATCTCCCCTTTACCCCACCCCTTCTCACTACCCCCCTTCCCTCAAACTAACTGAATTAAAAAGGTAAAAATGCATTTTTTTTCCTAAACTTGAACATTATGGCAAGGATGAGAGGGCGTCGACGTCACTGCAAGGATTAAAAAGGACGTAGAGATTATGGCAACGCAACGATCAAAGGGGCGCAAGGATTAAAGAGTGAGGTTTAAGTGTTATGGCACGGATTAAAAGGGAGGAGAGATTATGGCACGGATTAAAAGGGCGTAGAGATTACGGCACGTATTAAAAGGGTGTAGAGATTATGGCACGGATTAAAAGGGAGGAGAGATTATGGCACGGAATAAAAGGGAGTCGATATTATGGCACGGATTAAAAGGGAGTAGAGATTATGGCACGGAGTAAAAGGGAGGAGCGATTATGGCACGGATTACAAGGGTGTAGAGATTATGGCACGGATTAAAAGGGAGTAGAGATTATGGCACGGAGTAAAAGGGAGGAGCGATTATGGCACGGATTAGAAGGGTGTAGAGATTATGGTACGGATTAAAAGGGAGTACAGATTATGGCACGGAGTAAAAAGGAGGAGCGACTATGGCACGGATTAGAAGGGTGTAGAGATTATGGCACGGATTAAAAGGTAGTAGAGATTATGGCACGGAGTAAAAGGGAGTAGAGATTATGACACGGATTAAAAGGGAGGAGCGATTATGGCACGGATTAAAAGGGAGTAGAGATTATGACACGGATTAAAAGGGAGGAGCGATTATGGCACGGATTAGAAGGGTGTAGAGATTATTGATAATATATCAGAGACTGCGTTAAAAAACACGTGGAGGAAAGATGCTTTTATTGGTGAGTTATATGGGTGAGACCGGAAGTCGATTATCCGATAGATTCGGTGAACATCTTCGTTATATTGAACAAAACAAACAGTCTCCTTTCTCATCCCATTTAACAGAGACGAAAAAGAAGTCACATCACGGCACTGATTTCCTGCACCAACTCACCAGTGAAATTGATGAATGAAACCAAATTTTTGAAAAGATCTTTGGCACCACTACACCACATGGAATCAATCAAATATTCTCTCCCACCCCACATCCCCCAATTTCTATTTTTAATTTAATTGTTATTTCCCTATTGAACTTTGAAAATTTTAACATTGTGTTTTAATTTTTACCTAAATCATTTCACTTCCTGAACATCAATGGCAAAACAAACATTTTAGTTTTAAACAACTTCCTGCCTCTATCATTTTTTGTTGTTGCAATTTTACTCATTCTCTTTGTGTCATAATTTTTAGTTCGTCTGCTAATAAAGTCGTCCAGTCGAAAGGAACATGGTGACGTTTCTGTGCTGCTAAAGTCGTACAGTCGAGAGGAACATGGGACGTTCCTGTGCTGCTAAAGTCGTACAGTCGAGAGGAACATGGTGACGTTCCTGTGCTGCTAAAGTCGTACAGTCGAGAGGAACATGGGACGTTCCTGTGCTGCTAAAGTCGTACAGTCGAGAGGAACGTGTGACTGTCCTGTTAGTTTCCTTTTAAGCTTTGTCTAATCCTGGTCTACCATTTGTTAGAGATTAAGGCAAAGATTGAGAGGTATTAGATATTATCGCAGTGATTGAGAGGTAGTAGAGATTATGGAAGTGTTCAATGGGCCGTAAACCAATTAGTGCAATGATTGAAGAGGTGGTTAGACATTATGGCAAGCATTAAAAAAGTAACAGAGAGAAGGGCTACGCTAGCACATTGCAAACATTCATCTTTAAAAAACACTTAGAACATTTGATAGCACAATGCTACCAACCATCTTTACGGAACACTTAGAACATATGATAGCACATTGCAACCAATCATCTTTACGGAACACTTAGAACATATGATAGCACATTGCAACCAATCATCTTTACGGAACACTTAGAACATTTGATAGCACAATGCTACCAACCATCTTTACGGAACACTTAGAACATATGATAGCACATTGCAACCAATCATCTTTACGGAAAACTTAGAACATATGATAGCACATTGCAACCAACCATCTTTACGGAACACTTAGAACATTTGATAGCACAATGCAACCAATCATCTTTACGGAACACTTAGAACATATGATAGCCCATTGCAACCAATCATCTTTACGGAACACTCAGAACATATGATAGCACATTGCAACCAATCATCTTTACGGAACACTTAGAACATTTGATAGCACATTGCAACCAACCATCTTTACGGAACACTTAGAACATTTGCTAGATTTGTAATAAACTAAATGCATTATTGACTGGTTGTAACTGATGCCATGTGGTTGACAACATAGATTAACATTCTTCAATTGACTGTCAGTAAGTAACGACATTGACAGGAGGAGTCTATCTTTGCCCCCAACCTTGAAAAAGAGAGACTATCTTAGCTCCGACCGTGAGAAAGACAAACTATCTTAGCCCCTGACCTTGAGAATTAGAGACTGTCATAGCCCCTGACCTTCAGAAAATATGAACTATTTCTATTTAAACAAAACAAAACATGGGTTCTGGTTTATTTCTCTTTTCTCTTCTCTCCGCCACAGCTCAACACCACCAAATACTCCTGAACTCTCACCAGGTGTCCGCTATAGAGCAATAGACACGGGGCGTTGTCTTGGCGAGTGATGAGCCTTCATCTGTTTTCGGACAGTCGGCTTTACATGGTCGGTTGGTGAGCTGACCACAACCTGATACTTTGAAATGCCGCCATTTAGCCGTAACAGTTGACTTTGACCAGACTTCCGCTTGGCCGCTACGGTTGACTTTGACCAGACTTCCGCTTGGCCGCTACGGTTGACTTTGACCAGACTTCGGTTTGGTCGCTACGGTTGACTTTGACCAGACTTTCGTTTGGCCGCTATGGTTGACTTTGACCAGACTTCCGCTTGGCCGCTACGGTTGACTTTGACCAGACTTCCGCTTGGCCGCTACGGTTGACTTTGACCAGACTTCCGTTTGGTCGCTACGGTTGACTTTGACCAGACTTCCGTTTGGCCGCTATGGTTGACTTTGACCAGACTTCCGTTTGGCCGCTACGGTTGACTTTGACCAGACTTCCGTTTGGCCGCTATGGTTGACTTTGACCAGACTTCCGCTTGGCCGCTACGGTTGACTTTGACCAGACTTCCGTTTGGTCGCTACGGTTGACTTTGACCAGACTTCCGTGTTGCCGCTACGGTTGACTTTGACCAGACTTCCGTTTGGCCGCTATGGTTGACTTTGACCAGACTTCCTTTCTTAATAATAAAACGGTACGCCCTCCTCCCCCCTTGTTATTTATGCGTCTCCCAGAAGAGGGAAAAAAATAATATTTTCCTTTTATAGGCAAATGTCAAAAATATTTCTGACAATTTAAAAGTAAACGTTCAAGTATCTAGAGTGGTGGCAATTATCTGCATGCCCACTTTGATTCAACTCCCACCCCCCACCTTTCTTTTCTCTACCCATCCCCTATGGCAAGTCAATGCAGATTTTGTGTATGTGTGCATGTATTCAAAAGACTAGGCACCAGTATGAAATGAATTCCACGCAGAAGAAGAAGAAAAAAAACCCAACCTTTTCTGGGCCCCGCGTCGACACAAAGACTCATATTGAGCCTGAATTGCGTAACAAATGCTGCTTCTGTCACGTGGC
This sequence comes from Omphiscola glabra, assembly GCA_964017045.1. Classification (NCBI taxonomy): domain Eukaryota; kingdom Metazoa; phylum Mollusca; class Gastropoda; family Lymnaeidae; genus Omphiscola; species Omphiscola glabra. The sequence goes on from OZ024799.1 coordinate 738,817, forward strand.
TGAGCCAGCCAATGAATGCGCTGGGCCGCGATGGATACCACTAAACACCCGTAACACCGAGTGGAGATTAAGACGACCATGTCGCTAATGGTGTTTAGAAACTCTCCTCGCTTTTCAGAAGATTTTTTTCGTTCTCTTCTTCATTCGCCAGCGTCTCCGGGCGTTACCTCCCCGTGTTATTGATGTATCAAATAAATGGATGCAATTAAATAGGGACCCCATTGGAAGGAAAATAATAAATATTATTTCAGACCGCGGCTAAGAATGAGAATGGGTGGCCTAAATCACCGGGCGTCCGCTTGTGTTAGCAGTGGCGCGGCGGAGAACGGGGGTTGGGGAGGGGGCGGAGCGAGGGGGGGGGAAGAGGGGGGTGGGTTTGAGAGAAAAGCCTTAAGCCTTATATCGACTTAATTATGTGCTTCATGGTGGCTGAAACAGTGCATTCTTTACATGAGGTTGTGGGGGGAGGGAGGGGCTTTTTTTTCATTTCTTTGGCCGAGGAGAGACAAATAATAAACCTTCGGTCTGCCATCGAGTATGGAAGGGTGAAAGACGGCAATGTTTGCGAGACACTCCAATAGACTAATACTGTAAAACATCGTGATGGGCGTTTCAGATGGTAAAAAAAAAGAAAGTTCCCAAATGTTCACTCCACTAATTCGTTGTTGTTTCTGACTTATATCAAAACACTCCAACACAAAAAGCTTTAAGTGCTGTGGGTGTTGGCTGATGTGTTCATGGTGTTTAAACTCGTTACCGAGTGAAAGGAAGACTGATTTCATATCAAAACAACATGTTAAGAATTTCGGCGACATTAACATTGACATTAGTAGAAACAGGGTGTTTTATGAGGGACTGCGCTCAATCTATATAAAGTGAATACATACTGGAACAAGATATGTTTAGTGGAACAAGATAGTGGATCAAGATATATTTAGTGGAACAAGATATGTTTAGTGGAACAAGATATGTTTAGTGGAACAAGATATGTTTAGTGGAACAAGATATGTTTAGTGGAACAAGATATGTTTAGTGGAGCAAGAAATGTTTAGTGGAGCAAGATATGTTTAGTGGAACAAGATATGTTTAATGGAACAAGATATGTTTAGTGGAACAATATATGTTTAGTGGAACAAGATATGTTTAGTGGAACAAGATATGTTTAGTGGAACAAGATATGTTTAGTGGAGCAAGATATGTTTAGTGGAACAAGATATGTTTAGTGGAGTAAGATATGTTTAGTGGAGCAAGATATGTTGAGTTGAAAAATATATGTTGAGTGGAACAAGATATGTTGAGTGGAAAAATATATGTTGAGTGGAACAAGATATGTTTAGTGGAACAAGATATGTTTAGTGGAAAAGGATATGTTTAGGAATGGAATGAAAGACAAGAAAACTAGGGGTATACAAAAAGACAACACATTTTAAAGAAAATAACCAAAGATGAATGATATTTATGGAAGGAGTGTAGTGTTTGGTATCGATACTTTAAAATGTGTGCTACCAAGTTCAATTCTTAGCGTAATCCTTTATTTAGTAATCGATTTTTACAGAAAATACAGAAAACGATTTGATTTGGGTACTCGTACCTAATGATCAACTGTGCCATTTTGAATTTTCTAGTGTCTAAACCAGCATTCCCAAAATGGTGGCATTCCCAAAATGGTGGCATTCCCAAAATGGTGGCCGGCGCAGCGGCACCAGTACCGCGAATCTTGTGTTGCCGGTCAGCACGGCATGCAAATTTATGGTCAAAATAATCAAAATATAATGAATACATTGTGACACCGGTCCCTGGTGTAGTTTCAAAACTTGTCCGCCGGTCCGCCAAACTTAAAGGTTGGTCATCGAACATGAAAATGATTTTTTAAAAATACCAACACAAACAAGATAGAATATTTTGAAAACACTCATGGATATCTTGGGGCGTGTTATTTGAAATAGAAATTATTAAGACTGAACTCTCCGAATAAACATTGTTTGCCACATTTGTATGTACCAAATTTAATAGATTGTATAGATAAGTGGCATAATTGTAATGTCGAATCTGGTGATAATTGGTCAGAAAATTGATCTAGTTAAGAGAGTGTACGGTATTATATTAAAAGTATCTACTAGATATAGCCCACTAAACATTGGCGACTGCAATGCGTGAACTTCCCATCTACTAGATATAGCCCGCTAAACATTGGCGACAGCAATGCGTGAACTTCCCATCTACTAGATATAGCCCGCCAAACATTGGTGACTGCAATGCGTGAACTTCCCATCTACTAGATATAGCCAGCTAAACACTGGCGACAGCAATACGTGAGCTTCCCATCTACTAGATATAGCCCACCAAACATTGGTGACTGCAATGCGTGAACTTCCCATCTACTAGATATAGCCCACTAAACATTGGCGACTGCAATGCGTGAACTTCCCATCTACTAGATATAGCCCGCCAAACATTGGCGACTGCAATGCGTGAACTTCCCATCTACTAGATATAGCCCGCTAAACATTGGCGACTGCAATGCGTGAACTTCCCATCTACTAGATATAGCCCGCTAAACATTGGTGACTGCAATGCGTGAACTTCCCATCTACTAGATATAGCCCGCCAAACATTTGCGACTGCAATGCGTGAACTTCCCATCTACTAGATATAGCCCGTAAACATTGGCGACTGCAATGCGTGAACTTCTCATCTATTAGATATAGCCCGCTAAACATTGGCGACTGCAATGCGTGAACTTCTCATCTACTAGATATAGCCCGCCAAACATTGGCGACTGCAATGCGTGAACTTCTCATCTATTAGATATAGCCCGCTAAACATTGGCGACTGCAATGCGTGAACTTCTCATCTACTAGATATAGCCCGCCAAACATTGGCGACTGCAATGCGTGAACTTCCCATCTACTAGATATAGCCCGCTAAACATTTGCGACTGCAATGCGTGAACTTCCCATCTACTAGATATAGCCCGTAAACATTGGCGACTGCAATGCGTGAACTTCTCATCTATTAGATATAGCCCGCTAAACATTGGCGACTGCAATGCGTGAACTTCTCATCTACTAGATATAGCCCGCCAAACATTGGCGACTGCAATGCGTGAACTTCTCATCTATTAGATATAGCCCGCTAAACATTGGCGACTGCAATGCGTGAACTTCTCATCTACTAGATATAGCCCGCCAAACATTGGCGACTGCAATGCGTGAACTTTCCATCTAGTAAAGTTACTAGACAAAACATGAACTCAATTAACGCACATTTACGAATCCCAATTTTTGCTACACCCCTTAGCCCATGACACGTCACTGCACACTTTTTATTTCACGCCCATGAACTATATCAATATATTCTGCTGTCCCAACCACTTTTAAACCGATTATTTTACACCATACTTAAATTGAGACGATTTCATTTTCAGAAAAGAAAATGTTACGCACCAAACGCACTTGCGTTATAATTTTTTTTAAAAATCATTTCGCGTATTCATATTGAACCATACTTTCTTCAAACATTTAGAATTATTTGTAATATACTCTCAATACCAAATTCGCTGATTAGGAAGCAATCAATAAAGAAGCAATCAATAAAGAAGCAATCAATTAGGAAGCAATCAACAAAGAAGCAGTAAATTAGGAAGCAGTCAATTAGGAAGCAGTCAATTAGGAAGCAGTCAATTAGGAAGCAGTCAATTAGGAAGCAGTCAATTAGGACGCAGTCAATTAGGACGCAGTCAATTAGGAAGCAGTCAATTAGGAAGCAGTTAATTAGGAAGCAGTCAGTTAGGAAGCAGTCAGTTAGGAAGCAATCAATAAAGAAGCAGTCAATTAGGAAGCAGTCAATTAGGAAGCAGTCAATTAGGAAGCAGTCAGTTAGGAAGCAGTCAGTTAGGAAGCAGTCAGTTAGGAAGCAGTCAGTTAGGAAGCAGTCAGTTAGGAAGCAGTCAATTAGGAAGCAGTCAATTAGGAAGCAGTCAGTTAGGAAGCAGTCAGTTAGGAAGCAGTCAGTTAGGAAGCAGTCAGTTAGGAAGCAGTCAGTTAGGAAGCAGTCAGTTAGGACGCAGTCAATTAGGAAGAAATCCACGAGTTACACCAGAAGCGTTATATATATAATTGATTTAGTGATTTATTGTCTTCACTTTCACCCACGTTATTTAAAGTCTAAAACATTTTTTATTTAAATGTATACAGGACATTGATGTAGATGGTGGTTACAGGGTATGTGAAGGAAGGGGGTGAGTTGTTATTGATGGTAAACGATGCTGCTGGGTGACGTCTATGGCTTGGCATTTAGAAAATTATGGAATGGTTGGGCCAATACAAATTTGTTTTGTTTTGTTTAATTAATGTAGGTTAATTTTTAAGTTCATGATTATGTTTGTTAAATTGTGCGTACAGCGTAGTGAGCCCAGCCCTAAGTTGGGGTACAACGCTATAAAAAAAACTTCTTATAAAAATAATAATAATAAGTATAAGTATAATTAAACTTGGAATACTTCTAATATAGAAAAATGATTTCAAAGCTACGATAACGAACAACATATCCCTGGGATCAACAATTGTTTTTATTCCTAAAGATACAATTACATTTTAATAAGAATCTTCGAAATAGCTCTGAAAATCTCCCGCATCCCTCAGGTAAGCTGTATGCGACCAGGGCCTCAGATCACTACTAAAGAAATCTCACGCAACCAGGACGCACAACCAAAAGGCTTCTTTTCTTTATGGCTCTGCTCTGGGAAAAGGACAGCGGAATGCGCGACAATAATTTATGGCTCACATGCATTTTGTACAAAGCAAGTGGCTCTGCTCTCTGGCTGACAGAGGCGGTGAAATGATAGCTCCCCTCTCCAGCGCCCCCCCCCCAAGCACTATTTCCAACCACTTTAGCGCCGCTGACAAAATCCTGACCGTTAAGTTGGCGGCTCCTGGCGTGGGACATGATTGTTTCAAGGCGAGCCTCAGGTGTGACCTGGGATAGTTTTATCGTCTGCCGCCAGGAGCTGGAGAAATGAAAGGAGAGGGTGTCCACAATTGACAGCAGAGGCGTCTTCGGCCCACGTTCTCCCCCCCCCCCAGGCGCTGACGTTTTATGGCCCAGGAGAAGTGGCGAACACAAAGAGAACCTGTCTCTGGCGGGTGGGTCCGCCTTCGTAATGCCATACAAGTATTGAAGTTGTAAGGGCCCCCAAGAACGAGCGAATAGAATTAACTTTAGCTCCTGATTTTGTAGGATTCTGAAACAATTAAAATAGCACCAACCTCTGTAAATATTAGCAATATCCACTGTGAATAACAGCAATAACCACTGTAAATAACAGCAATAACCACTGTAAATAACAGCAATAACCACTGTAAATAACAGCAATAACCACTGTAAATAACAGCAATAACCACTGTAAATAACAGCAATAACCACTGTAAATAACAGCAATAACCACTGTAAATAACAACAATAACCACTGTAAATAACAGCAATAACCACTGTAAATAACAGCAATAGCCATTGTAAATAATAGCAATAACCACTGTAAATATTAGCAATAGCCATTGTAAATAATAGGAATATCCACTAAATAATAGCAGCAGAGCCGTACTTAGGAATAGCCAAACTAGGCGACTGCCTAGGGCCCCACTGCCGGAAGCTTTTTTTTTTTTTTTTTTTTTAGCCTACAACTTGTCCATGTATTTCAGAAATAACACATTTTCTCTAGTGGCGGAAATTTTCAATATGGTTAGTGGGTACACGCGAGCGAAGACGAAACAGTGGCGAAGGCAGAATGGAGGTGCCGCAGTGGTTGGTGGTGTTTTGACCTAAGTTCCCGGGCCCCTTACCTACGCTCAATGACTAGGGCCCCCCGAAATCCGCAGAAAGACTCTGATCGCAGCTTAAAAATGCATACACCCTTCTATGACTGATCCTCGTGACATTAAAAGTTTAACTTGTATCAGATATGGAACATTTCATACATCTTCACACCTACCCCAGGTGACATGACATGTCCGAACAGACCCTTGGGGGGGGGGGGGGCAGTCTACGCTAAGTCTCCACCCCGTGGTGTTTTCTCCACTTTTGGTGAGAAAACTTGATACACATTCTACCACACACGTCCCACAGAAGAGCGATTATCGAGTTCTCAACACAACTGATCGGGGTGGTGGAGACGGGTGGGGCTGAGGAGGTGGGTGAGTCGGATGGGGCGTCTGATGGGGTGTCTGATGGTTTGGTGGGTCTGAGGGGGTGGGGGTCTGAGGGGGTGGGGGTCTGAGGGGGTGGATCAGAGAGGATGTAAGGGGGTCTGACGGGTTGGGGGTTTTGAGGGACGGGTGGGGGTGCATGGGTCTGGGGGATGGTAGCGTAAGAAGTTGATCTGTTAATATAATCGTAATGTCACACTGTCACATAAGGCCACTGGAAAGATCCATGAGGAAATCCAGCAATAATCAGTCATGGGAAAACGATACGAAAGGTCATGGTGGATTGTCAGAAGGGAATGGGTCATTATCCAGAAGAATTGGAGAATAGACATACATTAAATGCATGGCAACATGACGTAAAGTAAATGTCAACCATGACATCAATTAAATGTCGACCATGCTATAATTCAAATGTCAACCGTGACATAAAGTACATGTCAACAATGACATAAAGTAAATGTCAAACTTGACCTAAATCAAATGTCAACCATGACATAAAGTAAATGACAACCATGGCATAAATTAAATGTCAAATGACATCAGTTAAATGCCAACATGTCAAAAATTATATGCCAAAATGGCATAGATTGAATGCCAAAATGACATACATTAAAAGCCATCATGACTAAATTAAATGCCAACCATTGTTTACTTTAAAAGGATAATATATATATACACATACAAATAATTGTTAAAATTTTAGTATGAATATGACTTTGGCCGACATGCCGTGACCCAGGCTGCCAGACATCTTGTCGTGTTCATTCCGGGTCACAACTGGTAAAGTGAAAAAAATTAACGAAGCTACTTTCTAAGAACGGGCTACCGAGATTTAACTATACTGCCACCGATATCCTATTAACGACAATCACATTTCCGTCAGGTGCAACACTATGTTTGTGCTACCCATACACTATGCTTGTGCTACCCATACACTATGTTTTTCTCTACCCATTCATTATGATTGTGCTACCCATGCACTGTGTTTGTGATACCCATACACTCTGTTTGAGCTACACATACAGTATGTTTCTGCTACCCATACACTATGCTTGTTATACCAATACACTGTTTGTGCTACCCATACACTGCCTAATACTGCCAATTTTCTAATATAATATCCCAGGATTATATAACAGTGCTACTTGGATTGTATAACATTGCATCCTACATGACAGGTGTCATAGTGTAACTGATGTGGCAGCGTGAAGCTACCAATATGTCATTATGCTCTAGTAAACCTATGGTGCTACATATAATGTATCACAGTGCAACCTACATGTAAAAACCAGTGCTACGTAAATCTATGACAGCGCTACCTACATTCTATCACAAAGCTTCATACATTCTAGGACAGCGCTACCTACATTCTATCACAGTGCTACCGATATTCAACTTCAATGCTACACAAAGTCCTACTATCCAGAAAAATACTTCAAGTATTCCCTAAACCAGTGGTCGGCAAACTCTTTAGTCAAAAGGGCCAGAAATAAGCGGCAAGACGAGTGGAACAAATATTTTTAAGCCACATTTCTTTTCAAGGATCTGCCCACAAGCAAGTTTTCCGGAGTCAAAACCAATTTCTGGCCACCTGGCCGAGCCGCACTCAAGTCGCTGAAGACACTGCCTTAACCCAAGACAGGTCATTAATACTTACTCTAACCCAAGACAGGTCATTAATACTTACTCTAACCCAAGACAGGTCATTAATACTTACTCTAACCCAAGACAGGTCATTAATACTTACTCTAACCCAAGACAGGTCATTAACACGTACTCGAACCCAAGACACGTCATTAACACTTACTCTAACCCAAGACAGGTCATTAATACTTACTCTAACCCAACTCCCCCGGGATTCCGGTTGACAAGTCTGTAGTGGCTTGTCGATTTGGAAGCGCTGGCCACCGACCCCCTCGGCGTTAACCCGGGGCACACTAGCACCATTGCGTGTCCCGCGTGGCAGACACGGCCATGCATGGTAGTTGCTGGAATAAACGGCTCCTACAGGGCTGCCACCTGTGATACTTCGCAGGGGGAAGAAAAGGCAAACACAGGGTAGGGATCATGATTACAAGTTGCCGTTAAGGGATATGAGGCTATAGGCTGTGGTGGACGCCTATAGCCTGTGATTCTAAATATGCAGCCCTGAGAAAGCTGCTCCTAGGCAACCGTTTCGTCCCAGCTATCTCGCAAATTAGTTGCGGGGTGGAAACCCACTGTAGAATCCCTCTTAGAGGGCGTCCGATGCTTCCCCGGGACGGGTGGGGGAGATTTTAGGACGTTAATTTACCGTCCCGGCCCCTAGGAGAGTGGACCACGGACGCTTGAAACACAGCGTCTTCGGTCGACCAGATGTCTCCGGGCGGGGAGGGTCTCCGTCGGCGAACCCGATCGAGCGGTTGCGGGCGGGGACGCTCCACGTCCGGGGAGGTCTCTGACGCCCTCCCGCACGGCCTGCCGCCGAGGCGGCTGGCAGGTGCGAGTGGGCGCCGGGGAGGGCATTAGGAGCGTAAGCTCGACGGCCCGCTGACGCCATTTCCTAATGAGATATACTCTAACCCAAGACACGTCATTAACACTTACTCTAACCCAAGACACGTCATTAACACTTACTCTAACCCAAGACACGTCATTGACACTTACTCTAACCCAAGACACGTCATTAACACTTACTCTAACCCAAGACAGGTCATTAATACTTACTCTAACCCAAGACAGGTCATTAACACTGCCCTAACCCAAGACAGGTCATTAACCAAGTAACCAATGCTGTAACTCACGAAAATTCCTTCGACCTACCATGCGACATACCATTAGACCTACCATGCGACATACCATTAGACCTACCATACGATATGCCTTGATACCTACCATGAGACATGCTATTAGAAGTACCATACGACATGCCATACGACATGCCATACAACATGCCATGAGACACACCATGAGACACCATGAGACACGCCACGAGGCACACCATGAGACATACCATGAGACATGCAATGAGACCTACCATGAGACCTATCATAAGACATGCCATAAGACCTACCATAAGACCTACCTTGAGACCTACCATGAGGCCTACTATGAGACATACCTTAAGTTTCAATAAAAACCGCTACTTTCCTTGGATTGGAAACACAGTACTCTTTGTCTCAGTTCCAAAGTTAACACCATTTCAAGGTTACCATGATCTTTTCACTCCATAAGATTACAGCTTTCGGATTTTTAATTTTTTTTCTTTTTAAACTTTGAGCGGACACAAAGCCTTCCAAAGATATCTTCACGTCTTTTCACGGTGGAGCTTACGGGACCCCAACCCCTCACCCCCACACCCCCACCGAAAAAAAATCTGACACAAAGAAGTATTTGCAATTTGAGTGACATGCAGGCTCGTAATCCAACACATGTAGGATTTGTGTCCTCTCTTAGGTGTCTGGATGCACGTCGGAGAATGTTGTTATCGTTTTTAATAGGAGACGCTCCTGCGTGACGTAATACAATAGAAAGCTCCCCGGGGAGCGCGAGATTGTTTTTCCTTTAAAACAAAGAGATTTGGTTTCTTTATCTTGAAGAAATTTGTGAAATTTGAAATTTCAAGTGTCCTAGACTACAAGAGGAGAGAGAGAGAGAGAGAGGAGAGCGAGAGATGAGAGAGAAAGAGAGGAGATGTTGGGGGGGAGAGCGAGAGAGGAGAAGGGGAGGAGAGAGAGGAGGGGAGGGAGGGAGAGATAGAGGGGAGAGAGGGAGAGAGAAGTAGGGAGGGGAGAGAGAGCAGGGAGAGGGGGAGGGGAGAGAGAGGGTGAAGAGATAGGTAAAGGAAAGAAATAACAGACAGACAGAAAGTATAGATATAGAGCTAGCTATAGAAAGGAACATACCTAAACAGAGAGAGACAGAGAGAGACAGGGAGAGTGCGAGACGGAAAAAGCTGGTGATAGAAGAAAGTTTGGGAATGATAAGATCCAGTAATTTATTGTTAACAGACAACGGAGATTTATTCCCATTATTTATCTGGTCTATATTTGGCATTTGCTTGTTTGATAACACACAAGTGCTCTATGTTAGTCAGTGAATGATAGTTCTGGATGGTGTTAGCGGATGCTAGTGCTGGATGGTGCTAGTGGATGATAGTGCTGGATGTTTTTAGCGGACGTTAGTCCTGGATGATGTTAGTGAACTATAGTGCTCTATGTTAGTGGATGATAGTGCTGGATGGTGTTAGTGGATGATAGTGCTGGATGGTGTTAGTGGATGATAGTTCTGGATTGTGTTAGTGGATGATAGTGCTGGATGGTGTTAGTGGATGATAGTACTGGATGGTGTTAGTGGATGATAGTGCTGGATGGTGTTAGTGAATGATAGTGCTGGATGGTGTTAGTGGATGATAGTTCTGGATGGTGTTAGTGGATGATAGTGCTGGATGGTGTTAGTGAATGATAGTGCTGGATGGTGTTAGTGGATGATAGTGCTGGATGGTGTTAGTGGATGATAGTGCTGGATGTTGTTAGCGGACGTGAGTCCTGGATGATGTTAGTGAACTATAGTGCTCTATGTTAGTGGATGATAGTGCTCGATCTTGTTAGTGGATGATAGTGCTGGATGGCGTTAGTGGACGCTAGTCCTGGATGGTGTTAGTGGATGATAGTTTTGTATGGTGTTACTTCCGGGGCGCTGCTCTGCAGGCGACTCGATTGCATCAGTGCATCTTTTTCAGCTTTTTTACAGTTTTTACACGTTAGATTTAATTGTGTTTCACTCAAGTACAAATTGATCTACTACGGACGATTTTCTTGTATGTTTTGTGTCTTTTTCTTCGCGGGAAACAGCTTTAATATGGACTTCGGATATCAAAATAGTCAGCCTGGTATAAAGATGTCACTTCCGCTATTTTTTGTAAACTTCCGCCATGTCAACAACAATTGGCGACCAATTCACGACTGAGAAGAAGAAAACAGGGAAAAAGGGGAGGCATTCGTTTCAAATGCAGAAACATAGGACAGCGAGCCTTTCTTCCACATGTTGTTTTGGGAAACTTTAGATCACTACGTAACTGGATGGATGACGTGGGTTGTTTCTGTAAGGATTTCTATCAATTTCGTATGAGCTCTTTAATGTGCATGACAGAAACATGGCTTAACGAAACGTTACCATATTCAGCAGTGGCACTGGACTAATTTAACATTTTCCGTGCCGAAGGAACAACCGACAGCATCAAATCCAAAGGAAGGGGTTGAAATATATGTTAACAAAAACTACTGTAGAATCAACAACGGAATAGTGAAACATGTAGTTTGTACACCCGACATGTAACTACCTTGCACCACTTTGCCGCCATTTTACCTACCTACGGAATTCACACAAACCTGTATCATCCTGAAAACCCGGAGATGGGGAGATGGAGTTCACGTGCGCCTAACAGGCAGCAGTGAGGCCTCTCGAACATCTAACATCGGAGCGTTACCAGATTCAGAAGTGGCACTGGACTAATTTAACATTTTCCGTGCACCACTTTGCCGTCATTTTACCTACCTACGGAATTCACACAAACCTGTATCATCCTGAAAACCCGGAGATGGGGAGATGGAGTTCACGTGCGCCTAACAGGCAGCAGTGAGGCCTCTCGAACATCTAACATCGGATTTATTTTACGCGCTTCGAGCCTTTGGGGATGAAGCGTGATTTTTCAAATAAACTTTATTATTATTATTATTATTATGATAGTTCTGGATGGTGTTAGTGGACGATAGTCCTGGATAATGTTAGTGGATGATAGTTCTGGATGGTGTTAGTGGATGATAGTTCTGGATGGTGTTAGTGGACGCTAGTCCTGGATGGTGTTAGTGGATGATAGTTCTGGATGGTGTTAGTGGATGATCGTTCTGGATGGTGTTAGTGGATGATAGTTCTGGATGGTGTTAGTGGATGATCGTTCTGGATGGTGTTAGTGGATGATAGTGCTGGATGTTGTTAGTGGACGCTAGTCCTGGATGGTGTTAGTGGATGATAGTGCTGGATGGTGTTAGTGGATGATAGTGCTGGATCTTGTTAGTGGATGATAGTGCTGGATGGTGTTAGTTGACGCTAGTCCTGGATGGTGTTAGTGGATGATAGTTCTGGATGGTGTTAATGGATGATAGTTCTGGATGGTGTTAGTGGACGATAGTCCTGGATGGTGTTAGTGGATGATAGTCCTGGATGGTGTTAGTGGATGATAGTTCTGGATGGTGTTAGTGGACGCTAGTCCTGGATGGTGTTAGTGGACGATAGTCCTGGATGGTGTTAGTGGATGATAGTCCTGGATGGTGTTAGTGGATGATAGTCATGGATGGTGTTAGTGGATGATAGTTCTGGATGGTGTTAGTGGATGATAGTTCTGGATCATGTTAGTTGACGCTAGTCCTGGATGGCGTTAGTGGACGCTAGTCCTGGATAGTGTTAGTGGACGATAGTCCTGGATGGTGTTAGTGGATGATAGTCCTGGATGGTGTTAGTGGATGATAGTTCTGTATGGTGTTAGTGGACGCTAGTCCTGGATGGTGTTAGTGGATGATAGTTCTGGATGGTGTTAGTGGATGATAGTCCTGGATGGTGTTAGTGGACGCTAGTCCTGGATGGTGTTAGTGGATGATAGTTCTGGATGGTGTTAGTGGACGATAGCCCTGTATGTTGAATGATGGTGCATACTGATCGGTATGTCACTAATATCAGAATGCGAATGTTGACTTGTCCCTCTATCTAGTCACCTTTAACCTATTTCCAGTCTATCCAACTTAACATATTTTTACTGTAGCCAACTTAGCCTAAACATATTCGCATATATCGATGCCTCTCTGTAAGTACTGTCAGTGTCTATATTAATGTGCATTTGGACACTGTCAGTGTCGATATTAATGTGCATGTCTATATTAATGTGCAAGTTGACCTTGTCAGTGTCTGTATTAATGTACATGTTGACACTGTCAGTGTCTATATTAATTTTCATTTTGACAAGGGTACCTACCCTATACCTCAAGCTCTGGAAGTTGAACTCTGAAATTCACCAACAATACCCATAGACAATATCCCCACAACGATAACAATACCCATACACAATACCCCCACAACAATAACAATACCCATAGACAATATCCCCACAACGATAACAATTACCTCCATGTCGATAACAAGACCCATAGACAATACATCGAGGGCGATAAGACCCATACACAATGCCTCCACAGCTATATCTAACAAATACCTCTTCTTGCTCCAAAAGTCAACATACATTAATAAATATATTCATTTATTGACTGACCATTTTGACCACAATTTTGAATCATACGAGACCCCGAAACGTTTTTTTCTCCAAGTATTTGCCACTTCATCTGACGCCCCCATGTCACGCCCTCTCACATTATGTTGCACCCTGTGTGGCCTTTCCGTCTCCAGCGACGAAGATCGGAAAAAGGGGGGGGGGGGAGGAGGAAAACTCCCCCTTCTATTACCTTTTAGCGTGTATTCAAAGAATCCCTTCGTTTCTAAGAGTCCCGTTGGGGAGATGTTTGGTCAAGGCAATCACTTGTAGGCCCCCCCCCCCACTCATAGGACTCTGGGGATGTAGCGCGTTGTGGTAGGACTACCCTAAGCGTGGGGCGCTAAGCCAAACAGAGTTTTAAGCCCGTGACAGATTGAATATTTCTCTGAGTCCACAAGCTGACGGGTGCATAAGCATGATAACAAATGGATCATCCTTTTCTTGTTTTTTTTCTTTACTTCTTTTTTAACGGGTTTATTAAAGAAAGAAAAAATGAATCAGTCCTTAGAGAGGTGTGGAGGTGTCGAGAAGAGGTGTGGAGGTGTCGAGGAGAGGTCATATTATGTAGAACAAACACACGGAGTGTTGCTATAGGGGGTGTTAGCGTTGGGGTTGTAGTGACAACTGTCAGCTGTCGAAAGTAATCTAATTTGGAATGACAACACAGGTTTAAAAAAAAAAGAGAAGATCGGAGGGGTTGGGGGTGTGGTGGTTGGAGAGAAAGCAAGATGGAAAAGAAAAGATGTTCAGGACAGTATGTCGTGTCGCTTTTAAGTAGAGAAGTCGTTATTTTAATCGACAAAATGGTGGGAAACTCTCTGGGGACATTTTGTTTGTCTTGATGAATATATAAGTAAGCATTGCTTGATGATTAAGTAAGCACTGCTTGATGATTAAGTAAGCATTGCTTGATGATTAAGTAAGCATTGTTTGATGATTAAGTAAGCATTGCTTGATGATTAAGTAAATATTGCTTGATGATTAGGTAAGCATTGCTTGATGTTTAAGTAATCATTGCTTGATGAATAAGTAAGCATTGCTTCATTATTAAGTAAACATTTCTTGATGCTTAAGTAAGCCTTGGGATATTAGTTAGGAAGCAACCCGCATTTTAAACGTTCGAATTTTTCCGACGCAGACAAATTCTATCATTTAGAAGCAAATATTGAAAACAGAACATTTGTTATATTAAAGAGATAGGAAAATAAGATGACCAATAAGTGGTTAGGAAAATAAGATGACCAATAAGTGGTTAGGAAAATAAGATGACAATAAAGTGGTTAGGAAAATAAGATGACCAATAAGTGGTTAGGAAAATAAGATGACCAATAAGTGATTAGGAAAATAAGATGACCAATAAGTGATTAGGAAAATAAGATGACCAATAAGTGGTTAGGAAAATAAGATGACAATAAAGTGGTTAGGAAAATAAGATGACCAATAAGTGGTTTGGAAAATAAGATGACCAATAAGTGGTTAGGAAAATAAGATGACAAATAAGTGGTTAGGAAAATAAGATGACAAATAAGTGGTTAGGAAAATAAGATGACCAATAAGTGGTTAGGAAAATAAGATGACAAATAAGTGGTTAGGAAAATAAGATGACCAATAAGTGGTTAGGAAAATAAGATGACAAATAAGTGGTTAGGAAAATAAGATGACCAATAAGTGGTTAGGAAAATAAGATGACCAATAAGTGATTACGAAAATAAGATGACCAATAAGTGGTTAGGAAAATAAGATGACAAATAAGTGGTTAGGAAAATAAGATGACCAATAAGGGGTTAGGAAAAAAGATGACCAATAAGTGGTTAGGAAAATAAGATGACCAATAAGTGGTTAGGAAAATAAGATGCCCAATAAGTGGTTAGGAAAATAAGATGACCAATAAGTGGTTAGGAAAATAAGATGACAATAAAGTGGTTAGGAAAATAAGATGACCAATAAGTGGTTAGGAAAATAAGATGACCAATAAGTGATTAGGAAAATAAGATGACCAATAAGTGATTAGGAAAATAAGATGACCAATAAGTGGTTAGGAAAATAAGATGACAATAAAGTGGTTAGGAAAATAAGATGACCAATAAGTGGTTAGGAAAATAAGATGACCAATAAGTGATTAGGAAAATAAGATGACATATAAGTGGTTAGGAAAATAAGATGACAAATAAGTGGTTAGGAAAATAAGATGACCAATAAGTGGTTAGGAAAATAAGATGACAAATAAGTGGTTAGGAAAATAAGATGACCAATAAGTGGTTAGGAAAATAAGATGACCAATAAGTGGTTAGGAAGATAAGATGACCAATAAGTGGTTAGGAAAATAAGATGATTAATAAGTGGTTAGGAAAATAAGATGACCAATAAGTGGTTACGAAAATCGTGATTTTTTAAAATGAATAATGAATAATAATTAAACAGAAACTCGTCCCTCTCCCCCATTGACAGCGACGAGGCCATGACAGGCAGTTCCGGCTCATACCAGCGAGAAGCCAGTATAGGAACTGCTCATTCCTACCAAAGAATCAGGGACTGGAACAAGCTTCCAAAAGGAACAGTTGAGGCGACAACACTTGACTCATTTGCGTCTATTGCCTCAGGCCTTCCAACCCCTAGTGCATGATACACTCAAACAGTTACTCTTGTAACCAGTGAAATATCCTCATCAACACCAGGCACAGAGACATTGCAAATCCCATTTACATTCATAGGAGCTATAATGATCAATAAATTGATCGTGGGCCCTTAATATATAGAAGAAGAAGAAGAAAAGATGATTGTGCAGAAATTTGCTGACCACTTGAGGACCTTGGTGACGTAGCTATGAGAGGCTTTGCTAATGGGGGTTGTAATAGTGTGTATGACTGAAGATTATTATTGTGAGTAGTGAGCGAACTTTGTGACCTGATTGGCCTGTGTTGTTGTTATGTGGTGCGACTGGACGTGGTGAGTAGTGAGCGAACTTTGTGACCTGATTGGCCTGTGTTGTTGTTATGTGGCGTGACTGCACGATGTGAGCTGTTTTATTCATGAATGTTTAAACTTAAAGGTGTGGAAAAGTGGGGGAATTAAGATAAGTTGTTACACCGAACACAGACGAGTTGGCACCATTCATTACGATTAAAGGGACGGAGGGGGGGGGGGGCAAATGACCCCGGGTGTCAGAATAGTAGGGATGCCTAAATGGGCATTGGTGGTATTTATTTTATGGATGAAAATAATGGGTTTCAGAGCCATCAATCCTGAGCCAGGACATGGTCGTTTATATATATAAATGATTTTATAAATATATATAAATTTATAAATATATCTATCTACATATATATATATATATATACACATAGTAGTGGTGGACTGTAGTGACCAGGTGCCCATGAAAAAAAATCAAAATTGATCCTTTCCGGCCTCTTTTGTTATTCATGGGGCAGGGTAAATATTTTCTCTCAGGTAAAGTCACATATAACCTTACAATGTGACAATCATACCACAAGCCAAGGTCACATATAACCTTACAATGAAACAATATTAACAGAAGACAAGGTTCACATATAACCTTACTACGAGACAGTCATAGCAGAAGACAAGGTCACAACCAGTCTTACAATAGATCTGTCCCAACACAAGACAAGGTCACAACTAGTCTTATAATAGAGCTGTCCTAACACAATTATGTGCTGCTAAATCACTAAACCGATCCACACATTATCCAAACCCTTTCAGAAACTTTTCATCTTCAAATAAACTTACTAAATTTTCAAACACCAATTGGAACTCCCCGCCCTACGTTTTTCATTCTTTCTCACTAACCCACGACAAGGTTTCGTCTTGTGGGGCACGGCCATCGCTTGCTTCCATTGTGCAATCCCCCCAGCAGGTGTTGTCGCTGGAGCTCTTGTAGGCACACATGCTCTAGGCATGTAGGAAACTTTTACGTCGGAACACTCGAAGATTCGTCTAAAGATTTTTTGTGTGTCCGTCTATCCAAAGCCTTCATACGCTGAAACAAACCTACCAAAAAAAGACTTACATCTCTTACATTTATTCGATCGTCCACCCCCCCCACACGACCCACACGACCCACACATTTTCTCCCATGCGAGGTCGAGTGTTGTTTTTCTTTCGCCGCTCAAAAGTTTGTCCCAAGACATTTCATCATTGGAGACTGTTTCAATGAATGCGTCAACGCAGACGTATCGGAACAAATTGCTGTAAAAATCGCTTGTTCTCAATAAAAACGGATCCGGTGGAGTGCCTTGAGTCAACATCGCACACGGCTCCCCAGGCTCCCCCGGCGTGCGATGGACAAAACAATAATAACCAAGTGGCTTTTCATCGTGGCTAAGTACCCCTACATCTCACCCCGGGATTCATTGAATCAATTTGATGGACCCACGAGGAAAATCATCGTACAATGTTGAACAACCGGAGGCGCTTGAGGAGGGGAGAAATACTTTGGAAAAAAAGTAGTTTTAGACAGATGTTGAGGGGGGAAAATAATAAAAGATGAGATAAATAGGAAGATGAAGAACTGTTTGGTTTGAAGAGTTGCCCCGAGGGGATGCAGAAAACTAGCAGCGAGCAAGTTTCCTTGTGATGTTTCATACAAGTCACCCATTTAGCGAGAGGTTTCTTCTCACCTTCTTCTGAAGTCAGGGAGCGTGCCCTCCCCTACCCCCCTACCCAAAAGCACTTTAAAATAAATCATAGGTGGGCTTTGATTGCGGGGTGTTTAGAGATGTTTAGAGATGTTTAGAGATGTTTAGAGATGTTTAGAGATGTTTAGGGATGTTTAGAGATGTTTAGGGATGTTTAGAGATGTTTAGAGATGTTTAGAGATGTTTAGAGATGTTTAGGGATGTTTAGAGATGTTTAGGGATGTTTAGAGATGTTTAGAGATGTTTAGGAATGTTTAGAGATGTTTAGAGATGTTTAGAGATGTTTAGAGATGTTTAGGGATGTTTAGAGATGATTAGAGATGTTTAGAGATATTTAGAGATGTTTAGAGATGTTTAGAGATGTTTAGAGATCTTTTAGTTTTAGACACAGCGTTGCTTCACACTTGCATGTGGTCATGGCAGGAGGAAAGAATGACACATTTTTATTCAATTAGAATGGAAAGTTGTGTTGTGTTGTTGAAGAAATTGGGCTCACTGAAATCTTTGAACTTCTGCTCCGTAATAGTTGAGCCGGGGATCTGGAACAGTTGAACTGTCTGGAAACGTTGAATTGTGGCTCTGGAATAGTTGAACTATTGCTCTGGAATAGTTGAACTATGGCTTTGGAATAGTTGAACTGTGGCTCTGGAATAGTTGAACTGTGGCTCTGGAATAGTTGAACTGCTTGAGCTGGGGAATTTCTGATTATTTAAGGAACAGCATGGGTGGTGATGATGGTTGTTTTGGCGGCGGTGTAGATGGTGATGTGGCTGCTGTGTGCTGTGATGGTGTTTCTGGTTGTGGTGGTGTTTCTGGTGGTGGTGGTGTTTCTGGTGGTGGGTGGTGGTGTTTGTGGTAATGGTTGTTTGTATTAGTGGTGGTGCTTATGTTGGAGCTGGGGGTGGTCGTGTTTCTTGGTGGCGGGGATATTCTCCGATCAAGTTCTATTAAGTGAGGCAAGTAAGCAGCACGTGGAGTGTGACAACACAAATGAAGTGAGGCAAGTAAGCAGCACGTGGAGTGTGACAACACGAATGAAGTGAGCCAAGTAAGCAGCACGTGGAGTGTGACAACACGAATGAAGTGAGGCAAGTAAGCAGCACGTGGAGTGTGACAACACGAATGAAAAGAGGCAAGTAAGCAGCACGTGGAGTGTGACAACACGAATGAAAAGAGGCAAGTAAGCAGCACGTGGAGTGTGACAACACGAATGAAGTGAGGCAAGTAAGCAGCACGTGGAGTGTGACAACACGAATGAAGTGAGGCAAGTAAGCAGCGCGTGGAGTGTGACAACACGAATGAAGTGAGGCAAGTAAGCAGCACGTGGAGTGTGACAACACGAATGAAGCGAGGCAAGTAAGCAGCACGTGGAGTGTGACAACACGAATGAAGTGAGGCAAGTAAGCAACACGTGGAGTGTGACAACACGAATGAAGTGAGGCAAGTAAGCAACACGTGGAGTGTGACAACACGAATGAAGTGAGGCAAGTAAGCAGCGCGTGGAGTGTGACAACACGAATGAAGTGAGGCAAGTAAGCAGCGCGTGGAGTGTGACAACACGAATGAAGTGAGGCAAGTAAGCAGCGCGTGGAGTGTGACAACACGAATGAAGTGAGGCAAGTAAGCAGCACGTGGAGTGTGACAACACGAATGAAGTGAGGCAAGTAAGCAGCATGTGGAGTGTGACAACACGAATGAAGTGAGGCAAGTAAGCAGCACGTTGAGTGTGACAACATTAATGACGTGAGGCAAGTAAGCAGCACGTGGCGTGTGACAACATGAATGAAGTGAGGCAAGTAAGCAGCACGTGGAGTGTGACAACACGAATGAAGTGAGGCAAGTAAGCAGCGCTTGGAGTGTGACAACACGAATGAAGTGAGGCCAGTAAGCAGCACGTGGAGTGTGACAACACGAAAGAAGTGAGGCAAGTAAGCAGCGCGTGGAGTGTGACAACACGAATGAAGTGAGGCAAGTAAGCAGCGCGTGGAGTGTGACAACACGAATGAAGTGAGGCCAGTAAGCAGCACGTGGAGTGTGACAACACGAATGAAGTGAAGCAAGTAAGCAGCACGTGGAGTGTGACAACACGAATGAAGTGAGGCAAGTAAGCAGCGCGTGGAGTGTGACAACACGAATGAAGTGAGGCAAGTAAGCAGCACGTGGAGTGTGACAACACGAATGAAGTGAGGCAAGTAAGCAGCACGTGGAGTGTGACAACACGAATGAAGTGAGGCAAGTAAGCAGCGCGTGGAGTGTGACAACACGAATGAAGTGAGGCAAGTAAGCAGCGCGTGGAGTGTGACAACACGAATGAAGTGAGGCAAGTAAGCAGCACGTTGAGTGTGACAACACGCTAGAGACTCATCTAAATTAAAAGGGTATCGGCCAATATTGACCACCTTCCACTTAATTATAAATGTTGCACAGTCATCTCTTTGAGCGGTTTTTAAAGAAAATACATTTCGTAGCTTAAATTTTGGATGATGAAAAAGATTAACAAAATATTTTTTTTTACAATTTACAAATAGCCTCAATTTTCTAAACTTAAATTCTTTAAATAGCCTTTGGAGTTTTCCTAATTTTTTTAATATATATATATTTTTTTTCTTTTTAAAAAAATATAATAGTTACTTTTTAGATAACTATGGTTTTCCAGCACACAAAAAAATAAATAAATACAAAATCTAAAAACAACCCTTTAATGGAAAGTATTTTTAAATTGTTAAGAGTATCTTAAAATGAACTATTATATTTAAGAAAAATACACTTTTATTGCTTTCGCAGAAGCTAAATCCTGAATTATTTCAGACACATCCAGCTCGTCTGCAATCGTTCTTTCTGTGGATATTGCAGAAATATCAACCAAGCGATCGTGAGACATGGTAGAGCTTCGAAACGCTTCTCTCCTTACTGTCAACGGTAATTGGGAAATGGTAGCCATAACTTGTCACTTATTTAAAAAATGCTGAAAAGAATGTCAATGAAAGACTTTTCTATCTTTAAAGAAAAAATTCATATACAATTTATTTCGATAGAAACAAAGTGTTGACCTATTGCACAGTGCAACAATTGGACGTTTTCTGAACTTCAGTATTAACTGCTGGTGAGGAAATGCATCGTCTAACATCAAACACCGATGAAATAGTGGCTTCAGGAAAGCTATTATAATCGCTCTAACAAAGAAACTTCTCTGTTCATCACATATACCTAAGATCACATCCCACCCACTTCATCACAGATACCTAAGATTACATCCCACCCACTTCATCACAGATACCTACGATCAGCTCGATCAGGGCAAATTATTTCTTTCAAACTAAGGATCGAAATATATAAAAATTTAATTTGCTCCACAATCTATCAGAATTTACCAGCCTGCTCTCACGGCTGTAACAAAATCTAAATAATCACTCTTCAATTCTACATTGTCACAAAGGGAGTCAAACTCTTTTGTATACCACGGATGACTTTTGAGATAAACCAAAACAACAACTCAAGATGTCTTGTATGTACGTTGTTCTAGTTGTAATTGTCGTCTTTTATCTATTTCTAGTTTTTAAAAGTCGTCTTTATTTTCTGAAGATGTATATGCTCATTGTAATAAAAAAAACATTTCCATTTTCTTGGATTAATAAAACTATGTTTCATTATCTTATCTTATATATATATATGTGTTTGTAATACCTTATAACATACATTCATATTCAAATATTCTAATTGCTATACCAATCCATCCAAATTCACATTTCTTCCACCAACCTGCATTTCCATATTCGATATTGCTTTACTTAATACGAAAAAGTGCACACATTTCCTTTTATTGGTGTACTCTGTCCAACAAATTGCTCATCTCCAATATTGCTACACTCCATTCATCCAAACTCACATTTCCTCAACTTCACACAAAAAAAAATAAAAAAAATAATGATGGTGACAGCGATGAGAGGAAACAATGACGCGTACATCACGATCTGTGGACCGCGCCATGTTTTCATGTCGTCACGTCCGCTTCTGCCGGGTTGTTCGCCATGTTCACCAGCCGTGTTAGATGTCTGCTCCCGGGCCGACTTCTTATGGTCAAACGTCCAGCTCGCGTCTCGCGAGCCGTGTTTCTGTTGACACCTGCTGGACTTGAGAAATGACTGGATGTGGCGATTGTCCTCGCCCCATACGTCATAAGTCATATTTGCCGCTTGTTGCTTCATTCCCCTGGCGACAGTGCATCCGTCTTTGTTGCCCGCGGTCACAACATAACAAGTGTGTCTTTGTGATCATAACAGAGGAGAATGCCCCCGGGGCGCAGGAGGCATTCCTGAGTTTATCGTAGTGGGTGTTGTGTGGTCCTTTGACATAAAAGTTTGTCGTTTTAAAAAAAGTGATATTAACTTTAAGATTTACTTTAAAAAAAATTGCCTTTGAACACTTATGGGGCTGGATGTAGACAAGCAAGGATATAAACACATCAAGACAAAGCCCTGGATTCAAAGAGCTGCTACAGTGAAACCTGAAAATAACGAGCCTTGAAATAGCGCTGTCCCTGGAATTTACCCACCCTAGTGCAGAACAATTTCTTAAATTTGGATTCACCTGCAAATAGCAACATCTCTGCAAACAGCACCACATAAACGTTCCAGGGTTTGCGTTATTTCTAGCTTTCACTGTTTATTTTTTAAAATTTTGGTCTAATTTTTGCATAATTTCTTTTTATATCTGATGTTATTTTGCTAAATTTTTGTTATCTCATCTCTGTAACATCGGTTTCTGTGGATCATTTCCGTGAAACTGGTTTTTTTAGAACTTCTCTGTAGCCCTGTTGATTGTGGATCATTTCCATCGCACTGGATTTTGTGGATCATCTCCGTAACACTGGTTTTTGTGGATCATTTCCGAACACTGGTTTTTGTGGATCATTTCCGTAACACTTGTTTTTGGATCATCACTGTAACATTTTTTTTTGTGGATCATCTCTATAATCCTGTTTGTTTTGTGGATAATCTTTTTAACACTGGTGTTTGGGGATCATCTCCGTAACACTGGAATTTGTGGATTGAAAAAAAGTATAAATGGCTACGCTGTAAAATTGCTCCAATCTATGTAAAGACTGCCATGGGTTTCAAAAGTTCGAATCTGCGCACACCAAAAGAATCAAACCAGATCATGACTTAAGGTTTAATTATGGCCCTTCTTTCATAAATTAGCAAGGTTTTGAACCTAAAACCTCTATACACGAAACTATTATAAATTTAAAAAAATTATTTAATAAAAAAAATTACAGACAAACAAACAAAAACAAACAAACAAACAAAAACAAACAAACAAAGAAACAAACAAACAAAGCAAACAAACAAACAAAGCAAACAAACAAACAAAGCAAACAAACAAACAAAGCAAACAAACAAAGCAAACAAACAAACAAAAACAAACAAACAAAGCAAACAAACAAACAAAGCAAACAAACAAACAAAGCAAACAAACAAACAAAGCAAACAAACAAACAAAGCAAACAAACAAACAAAGCAAACAAACAAACAAAGCAAACAAACAAACAAAGCAAACAAACAAAGCAAACAAACAAACAAAAACAAACAAAGCAAACAAACAAACAAAGCAAACAAACAAACAAAGCAAACAAACAAACAAAGCAAACAAACAAACAAAAACAAACAAACAAAAACAAACAAACAAAGCAAACAAACAAACAAACAAAGCAAACAAACAAACAAAGCAAACAAACAAACAAAGCAAACAAACAAACAAAGCAAACAAACAAACAAAGCTAACAAACAAACAAAGCAAACAAACAAACAAAGCAAACAAACAAACAAAGCAAACAAACAAACAAAAGCAAACAAACAAAGCAAACAAACAAACAAAAACAAACAAACAAAAACAAACAAACAAATCAAACAAACAAACAAACAAAGCAAACAAACAAACAAAGCAAACAAACAAACAAAGCAAACAAACAAACAAAGCAAACAAACAAACAAAGCAAACAAACAAACAAAGCAAACAAACAAACAAAAACAAACAAACACAGCAAACAAACAAACAAAGCAAACAAACAAACAAAGAAGCAATAATAATGTAAAGAAAACAACCAATAAATGCTTATGAATTTTTTATGATATATTTTTTATTAACTTAGTTTCAAATGTTTAAATCAAGGTTAATATTGAGCTATGATTAATGCATGGCCACAACACCCTTAAGTCGTGAAAACATGTGTTGACTGCGGGCCAATGTACATGCATCGTTGGTCACAACGGCCGCTTTCAAGATGAGTTTTGTTACATGGAAGGTCAGATGAGCACGCAGTCAGATGGTGCATGGGAGGTAACTGTGAAAACTGTTAAAAATTAAACGATATCGGAATTCTCCCCCATTTAATCATGTATTCTTGAAATTTAATCCATGAAAATCAGACGTAGTGGTATGGTTTAAAAAGACACTTTTGAGTGAAGAAACAATTTTATTTTTTTACAAATTACGTTGTAATTTTGTTTGTTAAACCAGTGAATGTTCATGTCAAGAACTTGGATAACAATAGCTTGATTGACATTGTTGATGTCAAGTACTTGGATGACAATAGTTTGGATGGCATTGTTGCTGTCAAGTACTAGGATGACAATAGCTTGATTGACATTGTTGATGTCAAGTACTAGGATGACAATAGTTTGGATGGCATTGTTACTGTCAAGTACTAGGATGACAATAGCTTGATTGACATTGTTGATGTCAAGTACTAGGATGACAATAGCTTGATTGACATTGTTGATGACAATAGATTGGATGACATTATTTGATGTCAAGTACTTGGATGACAATAGCTCGATTGACATTGTTGATGTCATCTACTTGGATGACAATAGCTTGAATGACATTGTTGATGTCAAGTACTTGAATGACAATAGCTTGAATGACATTGTTGATGTCAAGTACTTGAATGACAAAAGCTTCGTTGACATTGTTGATGTCAAGTACTTGGATGACAATAACTAAACATATCTCTTATCTCAGTTTTTTGTTTTTTTATTACTTATGAATCCCAGAAGAGCGCTAACAATATTTAACTGCATAAACAATTATTTAATTTTTTTTAAAAATCGATTACAAAGAAACAGAATAAGTGAATTATATCATCTGCTGAATTTAGAAGTAAAATAAATTCCCTTTCCAAAGTATTGTTAGTCATTTCTTTTTTTAAAATTTATTTCACATCAAAATGGTGACCTGATTATATTATTTGAATATTTCAAAATTATGTATTATATAATATTCATTTGGTCTCAGTAGTAAATAGTTGAATTTAATAACAGCCCTTATGTCATCTGGACTCAAGAGTTAAACATTTTAAGTTTCAATAAACGATTTTTTTTTTTTAAATCTCTAGTCATGTTGTTAGAAATCGTTGTTGTGCATTCCCTGTTTTAGATTCAACAACACTCTTCAGTTCAAAGGTCAATTCAATGAAAGATTGCAAGATAATAATTGATGGTCTGCATTCAAATTGTGTAAATCTATATATATATATAAAAATCAATGTATGTCTTTATGTCTCTTATGCGCTCCCACACCATTCATGTGATTGCGACAAAACTTTGGTTAGTTGTTGACCACGTACCTGGGCATTTAACTGCGTTATTACACTACTTTTAAAATATTCCGTTTTCGGCCGTTGGCCCTAAATTCGTTTTTTTTTCTTATATGAGCTTTGTAAAAATAATTTCCGTATGCGCTCCTACACCATTTATTCGAATGCGATAAAACTTTGGTGAGATGTTGCGAGCACACCCGCAAAGGCTTTTGAATTATTACAACCGTTTTAAAATATTCCAATTTGAGCCAGGGGCCCTTTGTTCGTTTTTTCTTATATGAGCTATAAATATAATTTCAAACCGTATGCGCTCCTACACCATTTATGCGATTGCAATACAACTTTCATAAGTTGTTGTCCACAAGCCCATGCATTTTTTGAGTCTTACATTACTTTTAAAATATTCCGATTTTGGCCGTTGGCTCCAAATTCGTTTTTTTTTCTAATATGAGCTGTGTAAAATAAAACTTTCGTCTGCGCTCTTACACCATTTATTCGAATACGCTAAAACTTTAGTAAGATGTTACGATCACGCCCGCAAAGGTTTATAAATCATTAGACCGTTTTAATATATTCGGTTTTGAGCCAGGGGCCCCATGTTTGTTTTTTTCTTATATGAGCTTTATAAATATAATTTAAAACCGTATGCGCTCCTACACCAGTCATGCGATTGCGACAAATTTTTTTTGACTTGTTGTTCATAAACTCACGCATTTTACTGAGTCATTACAACACGTTTAAAATGTTCCGTTTTTTGGCCATTGGCCCCTAAATCATTTTTTTTATTAATAGGAGCTTTATAAAAAATAATTTCCGTATGATCTCCTATACCATTCATCTGAACGCGATAAAACTTTAGTGAGATGTTTTTGAAGTATTACAACCGTTTAAAATATTCCGTTTTGAGCCAGGGGCCCTATATTGTTGGGAACCTCGCTCGTCTCTGTTCCCTAACTAATTTGCAACTTGTTCACTCTGTCTCTCGTCTGCACCAAATGGACAAGTCAACGAGGGTTATAGTCTTTGATCATTTGTTTGTCTCCTCCTATGACTTCACTTTCTCTCTCTCTGTCGTACTCATTCTGACTGTCCCGGTTCGTCTCTATCTCTTTCGTACTCAGTTTCTCTCGTCTGTTCTATACTCCTGTCCGTCGGAGTCTCCCATCTGTCCACTTGTCTCCCCGGCTGAGTTCTCCTAGTCCCATCCAACTGTCCCTTTTATACGCCCCGGTCACTAGAGATTTCTTCCCCAGGGCTCCGATCCCATTCCTATCTCACACTGCGAAATAGGTCATCCATTCCGTCGCAGGCAATCTCACAAGCTTTACCCTTTGTTTCATCAGTTGGTCTTAGGTCATAAAACCAACGCCGTCATCCCGTCGCGGACTGTCTGACAAGATTGACCCTTTGTTTGATCAGAACCGATGTGGGACTCCCCCCACCACTTACGGGTCGACTACAGGTCTGGACACTCCACAATATTATATTTTCCCTATGTGATATATACAAATATAATTTCAAACGGAGCTAATGCATGAATGGATAGATGTTTAATCATTAGCAACATTAAACTGTGTGTGTGTTATACAATAAGTAGATTTCTGAAGTAATACAACAATTCTACAATATTCAGTTTGTGGCCGGGGCCCTACATGCGTTTGCCACCCTTTTATTGTCTTTTTCATTATCTTATGCATTCATAAACAATTCATCCGATTGCGATAAAACTTTGCTGAATTGATATGCGCACTCCCGCAAATGTTTCTAAATTCGAACAAAATTTTACAATATTTCGATTGGGCCAGCGGCCCTAAAATCGTTTTTTTTTTCTGATAAGAGCTTTATAATTATAATTTCATATAGAGCTATTCCATAGGTGGATTGAATTTAATCAAATACAAAGAGTGATATTTCAGTTTGTATGTTACGTAGTAAGCAGGTTCTAGATTTGTTCCACCATTGTTCAATATTCCGTTTTTGGGTGGGTATCAGTGCATTGGTGCTATAAAAATATAATTTCCGTTTGCGTCCCTTTACCATTCATCCCTTTATGATAAGAAACTTTAGAGATTTCCTTTTGTTGGCGGATCATCTGTGATCTGATACTTGTCATACTTCTTTTTATCTGGTTTTCTGATGAAGGCTCTAAGCCGAAACGTCAAAATCCTTTGTCCTGCTTATGAATTCAAGTTTAGCATACTTTGCTCTAATATTTCATTGAAAGATTGCATTGTGGTAGGTGAGCTCACCAGGTGAAATTGGCTTAAGAACAGCATAATTTCCGTTCACATACCCCCGACATGCATAGGTATTCCACCGACGTGTTCTCCCGCAGTGCCTGACCGGTCCTTCATTATTTTAATTTCAGAGATTACTCTCCCCCCCCCCCCCCCCCCCACACTCTCAGAGGGACTTTGTTTAACGCATTCCCGTAGTTATTGGTCGTTAAGATAGGAAAAGCCAGAACAACTTATTAACTTGTGAATGGTTTACAGCAAGAGTACTTAAACTTTTCGGTCAAAGAACGACATTTTGCTTTTCACGATTCCCTCAGGGCAATCCCAACTTGTGTTTGTAACGGCCTACGCCACAGTAGCAACCAACAGCCTCCACCACAATAGCAACCATCGACGAAAAGCTTATATTAGAATTTTAAATATCGACATTTTAATTAAACTGTTCAATTAATTTGAATTATGCTTTTAAAGATGAACTTTACTTCTGAAAATTTATTTTTTCCTGAAATTCAAAATTAGTTCACAAACTTTACTAAAAGAAAAGAAATTAATTTGTTGTTCAAAAGAGAGAAAAATTAATCTAACTTTTGACTACTGAAAGTGGTTTAAGTCTGGTGATGATGACGTCAAAGAATTCTGATTTGAAATTATTGTGGAAAAGAGATAGTAGATGGAGGATTGAGGAAAACAAATGTCTTAAAATATTGCATCATGTGGTAGGGTCCATTGTGTGGTAAGGTTCATTGTGTGGTAGGGTCCATTGTGTGGTAGGGTCCATTGAGTAGCAGGGTCCATTGTGTGGCAGGGTCAATTGTGTGGCAGGGTCCATTGTGTGACAGGGTCCATTCATTAAGTGACAGGGTGAATTGTGTGACAGAG
Source organism: Omphiscola glabra (assembly GCA_964017045.1). Lineage (NCBI taxonomy): Eukaryota > Metazoa > Mollusca > Gastropoda > Lymnaeidae > Omphiscola > Omphiscola glabra. The sequence goes on from OZ024799.1 coordinate 767,688, forward strand.
TCCATTGTGTGGCAGGGTCCATTGTGTGACAGGGTCCATTGTGTGACAGGGTCCAATCATTGTGTGATAGGGTCCATTGTATGACAGAATCCATTGTATGACATGGTCTATTGTATGGCAGGGTCTATTGTATAACAGGTTCCATTGTGTAGCAGTATCCATTGTGTGGCAGAGTCCATTGTATGAAAGGGTCCATTGTATGGCAGGGGCCATTGTATGACAGGGTACATTGTATGGTATGGGCCATTGTGTGGCAGAGGCCATTGTGTGGCAGGGGCCATTGTGTTGCAGGGTCCATTGTGTGGCAGGGTTCATTGTATGGCATGGTTCATTGTGTGGCAAGGTCCATTGTGTGACAGTTCCTTTGTGTTGCAGGGTCCATTGTATGACAGGGTCAATTGTATGGCAGGGTCCATTGTATGGCAGGGTGCATTGTATGGCATGGTCCATTGTGTGGCAGGGTTCATTGTGTGGCAGGGTACATTGTGTGGCAGGGTCCATTGTGTGGCAGGGTCCATTGTGTGGCAGGGTCCATTGTATGACAGGGTCCATTGTATGACAGGGTCTATTGTATGGCAGGGTCTATTGTTTGGCAGGGTCCATTGTATGACAGGGTACATTGTATGGTAGGGGCCATTGTGTGGCAGGGTCCATTATGTGGCAGGGTACATTGTGTGGCAAGGTCCATTGTGTAGCAGTATCCATTGTGTGGCAGGGTCCATTGTATGGCAAGGTCCATTGTTTGGCAGGTTCCATTGTGTAGCAGTATCTTTTGTGTGGCAGGGTCCATTGTATGGCAGCGTCCATTGTTTGGCAGGGTCCATTGTATGACAGGGTACATTGTATGGTAAGGGCCATTGTGTGGCAGGGTCCATTATGTGGCAGGGTACATTGTGTGGCAAGGTCCATTGTGTAGCAGTATCCATTGTGTGGCAGGGTCCATTGTATGGCAGGGTCCATTGTTTGGCAGGGTCCATTGTATGGCAGGGTCCATTGTACGACAGGGTCCATTGTATGGCAGGGTCCATTGTATGACAGGGTCCATTGTATGACAGGGTACATTGTATGGTAGGGGCCATTGTGTGGCAGGGTACATTGTGTGGCAAGGTCCATTGTGTGGCAGGGTACATTGTATGGTAGGGGCCAGTGTGTGGCAGGGGCATTGTGTGGCAGGAGCCATTGTGTGGCAGGGTCCATTGTGTGGCAGGGTTCATTGTATGGCATGGTCCATTGTGTGGCAAGGTCCATTGTGTGACAGTTCCTTTGTGTTGCAGGGTCCATTGTATGACAGGGTCCATTGTATGACAGTTCCTTTGTGTGGCAGGGTCAATTGTATGGCAGGGTCCATTGTATGGCAGGGTGCATTGTATGGCAGGGTCCATTGTTTGGCAGGGTCCATTGTGTGGCAGGGTCCATTGTGTTGCAGGGTCCATTGTGTTGCAGGGTCCATTGTATGACAGGGTACATTGTATGACAGGGTCTATTGTATGGCAGGGTCTATTGTATAACAGGTTCCATTGTGTAGCAGTATCCATTGTGTGGCAGGGTCCATTGTATGGCAAGGTCCATTGTGTAGCAGTATCCATTGTATGGCAGGGTCCATTGTATGACAGGGTACATTGTATGGTAGGGGCCATTGCGTGGCAAGGTCCATTGTGTGGCAGGGTCCATTGTATGGAAGGCTCCATTGTATGACAGGGTCCATTGTATCACAGGGTCCATTGTGTGACAGGGTCTATTTTATGACAGGGTCCATTGTATGACAGGGTCTATTGTGTGACAGGGTCCATTGTATGGCAGGGTCCATTGTATGGCAGGGTCCATTGTATGATAGGGTCCATTGTATCATAGGGTCCAATGTATGACAGGGTCAATTGTATCACAGTGTCATTGTGTGACAGTGTCCATTCATTGTGTGACAAGGTCCATTGTGTGACAGGGTCCATTGTGTGGAAAGGTCCATTGTGTGGCATGATTTATTATGTGGCAAGGTCCATTGTGTGACAGTTCCTAAATATGGCAGGGTCCATTGTGTGACAGTTTCATTGTATCGCAGGGTCCATTGTGTGACAGTTCCATTATGTGACAGTTCCATTGTGTGACAGTTCCATTGTGTGACAGTTCCATTGTGTAACAGTTCCATTGTGTGGCAGGGTCCATTGTGTGGCAGGGTCCATAGTATTGCAGGGTCCATTGTATAACAGGGTTCATTGTGTGACAGTTCCAATGTGTTGCATGGGCCAACACTGGGTGAACATTGATTTTCCCCCTCCTATTTAAAAAAATCAAAATTGTGAGATTCACAGACAGACAACTCGTCCAAAACTTGTAAGCGATTGTATAGCAGCGGTTACGCCCTTAACAAGGATTATAATAAGGGATATTAAAATCTTTTTGGATAATCGTAGTTTCCGTTTTAGAAATCTGGTGAAAACCCGAATTTTGTTTTTTTTCATCAGGCGTCCGAGTCCTGCAGGATCGCACAGGAACGGTATACATAAACTTTTTTTTCTAAAAATTAAATAGCCTCCATACTTATTGCGTGAAAATTGGGGGGGGGGGGGGGGTTCTTTGGTAATTTGTAAAATTTTTATACCAATAATGACGGTGTGTTGATAATGACATTGTGTTGATAATGTCAGTGTGTTGATAATGTCAGTGTGTTGAAAATGTCCGAGTGTTGATAATGACAGTGTCTTAATAATGTCTGTGTGTTGATAATGTCAGTGTTGATAATGTCAGTGTTGATAATGTCAGTGTTGATAATGTCAGTGTGTTGATAGTGTCAGTGTTGATAATGTTAGTGTGTTGAAAATGTCAATGTTGATAATGTCAGTGTGTTGATAATGTCAATGTGTTGATTAAGACAGTGTGTTGATAATGTCAGTGAGTTGATAATGAAGGTGTGTTTATAATGACATTGTGTTGATTAAGACAGTGTGTTGATAATGTCAGTGTATTTATAATGTAAGCGTGTTGATAATGAAGGTGTGTTTATAATGACAGTGTGTTGATTAAGACAGTGTGTTGATAATGTCAGTGTGTTGATAATGCCAGTGTGTTTATAATGAAGGTGTGTTTATCATGACAGTGTGTTGATTAAGACAGTGTGTTGATAAATTCAGTGTGTTGATAATGTCAGTGTGTTGATAATGTCAGTGTGTTGATAATGTCAGTGTGTTGATAATGTCAGTGTGTAGATAATGTCAGTGTGTTGATAATGTCAGTGTGTTGATAATGTCAGTGTGTTGATAATATCAGTGTGTTGATAATATCAGTGTGTTGATAATGTCAGTGTGTTGATAATGTGAGTGTGTTGATAATGTGAGTGTGTTGATAATGTGAGTGTGTTGATAATATCAGTGTGTTGATAATGTCAGTGTGTTGATAATGTCAGTGTGTTGATAATGTGAGTGTGTTGATAGTTGTTTAAAGCTATCTAAAACCCTTTGAAATACACATGAATTTACCAAAAGTCGAGATTGGGTGGGAGAGGTATGGTTATAAAATTGTGCGTTTGGCTGAATAGTGGTTAAGCTAGCGGTTCTAACAAGTGATGACTAGAGCAACACTACATGGACGTCGATTTTTAAAAAAAATCATAACTTTATTTATATTTTCAATTTAATGTGAAAGCGTAGCGTATTTACTTTGACATGGGGGGCCGCTTGAAAACCTTGGGTAAATATGGCCGTCGGGGACTGAAACAGTTAGGGATCCTCTGGGCAGGGGCGTAGCGAGGGGGGAAAGGGGGACATCATGCCCCGGGTGCTACTCAAAGAGGGAGTCTTCAAATGGTATATTTTACATTTAATATTGTATGGTTTTCGAATGGGGGGGGGGGGCGCTAAAAAGGTATTGTGCTCCGCGCGCGAGTTAAGCTCGCTACGCCACTGCCTATGGGTTAGGGCTTCCTTTGAAATTTGCGTTTGAGACCCTGTCTCAATGCTCGTTTGAATTATTCCTTTCATGTTAATTGATTGCTCGTTTTGTAAAACATCCATAAATCATTTATTTTTATTTTTAAATCCCCTCCTAAACTTAAACTGTAAAAATAGAATTTAAAATGTGAAAATGACAATCTAATTTTTAGAATAATAAATCTGCTACTTTAGTAACAAAGTATAAGTTGTAAGTTTTGACAGTTTACTTCTGTACTACGATAATATGTAATCCTCACAATGTTATATGGACGGATTAGCATGTTCTTTTACTTTGAAATATTTGTCACCTAGTTGGGTTCAATTTGAAAAATAATTGCATGTATTTGTTTCGTCTTACTCTGCAACTGAGCTGCCTTGATGAAGTTACATCTCACTACTAAACAAATGTGACTTGATGAAGTTACATCTCACTACTAAACACATGTGACTTGATGAAGTTACATCTCACTACTAAACAAATGTGACTTGATGAAGTTACATCTCACTACTAAACAAATGTGACTTGATGAAGTTACATCTCACTACTAAACCAATGTGACTTGATGAAGTTACATCTCACTACTAAACAAATGTGACTTGATGAAGTTACATCTCAGTACTAAACAAATGTGACTTGATGAAGTTACATCTCACTACTAAACAAATGTGACTTGATGAAGTTACATCTCACTACTAAACAAATGCGACTTGATGAAGTTACATCTCACTACTAAACAAATGTGACTTGATGAAGTTACATCTCACTACTAAACAAATGTGCCTTGATGAAGTTACATCTCACTACTAAACAAATGTGACTTGATGAAGTTACATCTCACTACTAAACAAATGCGACTTGATGAAGTTACATCTCACTACTAAACAAATGTGACTTGATGAAGTTACATCTCACTACTAAACAAATGTGACTTGATGAAGTTACATCTCACTACTAAACAAATGTGACTTGATGAAGTTACATCTCACTACTAAACAAATGTGACTTGATAAAGTTACATCTCACTATTAAACAAATGTGACTTGATAAAGTTACATCTCACTACTAAACAAATGTGCCTTGATGAAGTTACATCTCACTACTAAACAAATGTGACTTGATGAAGTTACATCTCACTACTAAACAAATGTGCCTTGATGAAGTTACATCTCACTACTAAACAAATGTGACTTGATGAAGTAACATCACATTGCTAAACATATGTGACTTGATAAGGTAACATCACATTGCTAAACAAATGTGACTTGATGAAGTAACATCACATTGCTACACAAATGTGACTTGATGAAATAACATCACATTGCTAAACAAATGTGACTTGATGAAATAACATCACATTGCTATAAAAATGTGACTTGATGAAATAACCTCACATTACTAAACAAATGTGACTTGATGAAATAACATAACATTGCTCAACAAATGTGACTTGATGAAATAACATCACATTGCTAAACAAATGTGACTTGATGAAGTAACATCACATTGCTAAACAAATGTGACTTGATGAAATAACATAACATTGCTAAACATATGTGACTTGATAAGGTAACATCACATTGCTAAACAAAAGTAAATTGATGAAGTTACATCACATTGGTACCCAAATGTGACTTGATGAAATAACATCACATTGCTATACAAATGTGACTTGATGAAATAACATAACATTGCTAAACAAATGTGACTTGATGAAATAACATCACATTGCTAAACATATGTGACTTGATAAGGTAACATCACATTGCTAAACAAAAGTAAATTGATGAAGTTACATCACATTGCTACCCAAATGTGACTTGATGAAATAACATCACATTGCTATATAAATGTGACTTGATGAAATAACATCACATTGCTAAAAAATGTGACTTGATTAAATAACATCACATTGCTAAACAAATGTGACTTGATGAAATAATATCACATTGCTACCCAAATGTGACTTCATGAAATAACATCACATTGCTATACAAATGTGACTTGATAAAATAACATCACATTGCTAAACAAATGTGACTTGATGAAATAACATCACATTGCTAAAAATGTGACTTGATGAAATAACATCACATTGCTAAACAAATGTGACTTGATGAAGTTACATCACATTGCTAAACAAATGTGACTTGATGAAATAACATCACATTGCTAAACAAATGTGACTTGATGAAATAACATCACATTACTAAACAAATGTGACTTGATGAAATAACATCACATTGCTAAACAAATGTAACTTGACGAAATAACATCACATTCCTATACAAAAGTGACTTGATGAAAAAACATCACATTGCTAAACAAATGTGACTTGATGAAGTAATATAACATTGCTAAACAAATGTGACTTGATGAAGTAACATCACATTGCTAAACACATGTTCCAACACTCTCTAAACAGTATTCTGCAATTCTGCTCCCTTCATACCCCCAATATGATGTCATCAAAACGTGTCTTTTTTCTTTGGTACCTGTTGTGAAATCAAAAGAACGCATTTAAAAATAGACTGTTCTTAGACTTTGGTAAAAAATACGGCAATTTCTAAGATTAGTGACACAATTGGGCTCCTATTGCGGTAATGATGACAAAATGTGTACATAGAGATCCAATAGGATGTTGACTCTGCCACCAATCTCGGTTTGTTTGTTTTTTTTTGTTGCTAAAAATAAACTTTGTCGTGTTCAAATAGAAATGATTTCTTTTCAAAGAATTTCTTTTTACTCTCTAATCCGCCCAGTTTGTATCATCAAATGTTGTTGTCCCACGTGACGCACTCGCCATCTTGGATCGCGACTCACTCTGGCTGTTCTATAACGTCGCAGCTGAGTTGCTGACATTTTGTGAGACCTCCTATTAGCTGGGTGGAGGGAGATAGAGGTGGTGGGGTAGGGGAGTGATGGAAAAATAAGAAAAGGTAAATTTAAAACATCGGCCTTAACTGTAGGATTTTGAAGTGGGGTGAGAAGGGGTAAGGAAAGGTTGGGGGACAAGTCACTTCGGAAATTAAAATAGGATCAACAGACGGCAAATGGCCAGGGATATAAATGAACTCAGTCGTTGGGTTCTAATTTTTAGTGGTATGCCTAGGCAAAACTTTCAAATCACTTTATGAGGGATCTTGCAAGACTTTCTTGTTATATAAAATTAATCTTTATTTGTTCAAAATTTACAGGTCAAAATTTTTATGCTAAAAAGTAGAACATTTGAAGGAAAAAATTCTCATAATTTTAAACAAAAGCTGTTTTTAAGACGTGTTTAAACGCTTTAAGAAATAAAACAAGGTTTTCAGATATCGTCAAATGAAATTTCGCAAAGAAATTCTGTGCATAAAATATGTTCAATATGTAGATAAAAATCAACGTATTGAATTAGTTTCTTCTACATTTAGTTCAAACATTTTGTCTCGATAGAATGCCTTGAATGCCCCACTTCTGAAAAAAAAAACTTTATTTGCATAATACATATTACGAAATGTCAAATTATTTTCTATTTTTAGTGTGTCTTAAAAGTCCATTTAAAAAAAAATTATATCAACAATCTAAATATTAAATACGCGTGAATATTCGCCGTGATGATTTGCCCAGTACAGGGGTTCTCCAAACTTGATTAACGGTACGAAAATCATTTAGCTCAGCATATCTGTCTTTCTTTGTTTGTTGGGTTTTTTTTGGGGGGAGGGGGTTCTTTTGTTGCTGTTTTTTTTTATCTACAAAATGTGTATTGAGTTACTTCAAATCACTAGCACAAAAAAAAGAGACACATCTTAAATTTCACAAAATTAAAACTTTGGGGTGGGGTGGGGTTAGGGGTAGGTGGAGGTTGTTTTTCAAAACGATTTTTTTGTTTTTGTAAGCCGGGGAGGGGGAGGGGGTGAGCTCGGATATAAAGGGCAAAGAAACATTTGTCTAATTTAAAGGATCTACCTGAGTCCTCTTTAAGTTACAATGTCAATAGATCGCCCAGCGTCGTCCAATAAATCCTATGCCAGATCCGTCAATATGAAGTGAAGATGTCACAGAGATAGGTGGCAGACCTAATCACAGTTCTGTCAATATGAAGTGAAGATGTCACAGAGATAAGTGACAGACTTCTTCTTCTTCTATGTTTTGAGGGCCCACGACCAATGAATTGATCATTATGGCTCCTCTGTTTCAGAGGGGTTTCGCGATGTTAATGTGCGTGGTTTTCAAGGGGATAATTCACTGGTTGGAAGACAGGAGGAAATAGACGCAAATGTGTCAAGTGTAGTCGCCTCAACTGTTGCTTTTGGAAGCTTGCTCCAGTCCCTTATTGTCTTTGGCAGGAATGAGGAGCTCCTGTACTGAGTTCTTGTTTTTTAAAAGTCGAAACTGCTTGTCGTGACCTTTTCGCTGTCTAGAGGAGAGATCGACAAGTTTCTGTTTAATACTGGAGTAGTGGACCATCCCATTATTGATCTTGTACAACATGGAGAGCCTAGATAGTCGTCGTCGTTCTTCCAACGGTGACCAGCCTAATGTTTCCAGCATGCTGCCAACACTAGAGGTGTTTCTGTAGCGGTTCATGACAAAGCGTGCTCTATATTTTGAGAGCCCACGATCAATGTATTGATCATTCTGGTTCCTATGTATGTAAAAATGGGGGGGGGGGGTGCGCGATGTTTCTGTGCCTGGTGTTGATGAGGATATTTCACTAGTTGCAAGGGCTACTCAGCAAGGGTAACCTGAAAACTGGGGGTTGGAAGGCCTGAGGCAATAGACGCAAATGAGTCAAGTGTTGTCGCCTCAACTGTTACTTTTGGAAGCTTGTTCCAGTCTCCGATTGTCTTTGGCAGGAATGAGCAGTTACTGTACTGTGTTCTTGCTGTCATGATCCGGAACTGCCTGTCATGACCTCATCACAGATCTCTCAATGTCAAGTGAAGATGTCACAGATTTAAGGGACATGCGCAGATGAAAAATGTGTGTCGATGGTTCAGGTACAATAATTAAATGTGACAAGATTTAAGGTACAATAAAATGTGTCCATGGGCACGGTACAATTACAGGTGTTAATGCTTATGATACAATAAAATGATGTAATTAATATATTGTCATTTCCCATTTGATTAAATAGCAATATTATGGAATGGAATGTTAAATCCTCCAATGCGGGCTATGATTACCATGGCTAATATTTCAGCGGCTTGTCTCATCTGATGGACATCACCGTAAATCATGTTATCTAGGCAGGTCTCTGCGTCCTGACCTTCTGCCCCCCCCCCACCTTCCCGCTGCCGGGTCAGTCAACCACCAGGTGAGACACCGTATCCTCTGCCTGGGTGATGAGGCTCTGCTCTCCTCAGTTTCCACAACGGATTGCTTTGACTCGGTCGCCGCATCCTTCGGTAGAGCTACCGCCCAGTATCTTCTGCGGCCCAGTCGCCTAAGCCACTTCTCTCGGAAGTGGTCTTTCAAACATGCCTGGCCCCCCCAGCTGGGTCATGGGTTTATCGGTTTAGTCTATCCTGTCGTTCTGCGCCACCCCAACGGGGCCCAGTGATGAACTGCAGGTTTACTGGAATGTGATCATATTTTTTGAAATTTAATTATAATTATAAACTTAGTTCTTTAAATGGCAAAATAAAAATATCACTGAAAAGTTGTTTGGTTTTTAAAGACTGTGCCTGAGTCGTGTCCATTTATAATAGAAATTGAATTATTTGAATTAGTTTATGATTTTTTAAAACATTCATGTTCGGATAATGGATAACTTTAAGACATAATATAAACGGCAAGCATTTCGCTTATTGCAACTATTTTTTTTTTTCAAAAATGAACCATGTATTAGAATCTTTTTAAGAAATTACCTTAAAATTAAGTGAACACATTTATGGTATAAAGGGCATCGACAATAGAACCACCCCAGAAATTTATTTCCTGATTAATCCCAATTGCACCCCCCCCCAATCCCATGACCTTTTGTTGCAGCACTGGTTTCACGTTTTTATACGTTTTTTAAACTTTTACAGATGACGATCTCCGTTGTAAGGCACACAAAAGGCCCATACAAGGCCCGCAATAGGCCCACAGAGGCCCACACAAGGCCCACAGAAGGTCCACAGAAGGTCCACAGAAGACCCACAGAAGGCCAACACAAGACCCACAGAAGGTTCACACAAGGCTTAAACAAGGCCCACACAAGGCACACACACAGGGCCCACACAACGGCCCCACACACGGCTGCAGTCACCTCTGCTGGAAGCCCACTCAAGCAATAGTGGCGCAACTGCGAAATATTTCAAAAATGTGACCGTTGAATTGATTTCTTCTTTAAATTTGTGTATTCGGTTATTTTTCTCTCACCAATATCCTTTATCTTTATAAGAACTATTGGACGTGTGTGCAGTTTTAACAAGCCCTGCTTCCGGGGGGGGGGGGGGGGGAATGTGGGAGGTGATGGCTACACCTTAATGAAGAACCAATGTATTGAAATCTAAAAGTAGTTGAACTACCAATTGAAATCAACCACCACCGCACCCCTGTCCCCTATGGCGACCTCTACGATGTGGGTGTTGAAATGTTTGCCTATGAAATCAAAGGAGCCCCGTTGTTTGCTCAAGTCGTGGTTCGGCTACGTCATTCGCCGGATTTCTTTAGCACACTGCCAGAAAGAAATGACATTTATGAGCAATGATTTAAACACATGGCTATGCAACAAATTTTTATTTTTTGAATTATCAACAACAAAATTGCGTTGCTAAATGGATTATCAAGATAGGAATGAGCATTAATATGGAATATCATAATAGAAATATTTTTTCGGGCACTCTATCCTATGAATTGAGTTCACGCGGCACACTATCCGATGATGCGGGAGTCTCGGTCTAGCAAGTGACCAGCTTACCGGTCACCTGTAAGTTGCCTGTAGACTTGACTCATTACCGGTTCTAGGTATAGACCATATAGGCGGCTGTCTGGCTTTAGATATAGACCATATAGGTGGTTGTCTGACTTTAGGTATAGACCATATAGGTGGCTGTCTGACTTTAGGTGTAGACCATATAGGCGGCTGTCTGACTTTAGTTGTAGACCATATAGGCGGCTGTCTGACTAGGTGTAGACCATATAGGTGGCTGTCTGACTTTAGGTGTAGACCATATAGGTGGCTGTCTGACTTTAGGTATAGACTATATAGGTGGCTGTCTGACTTTAGGTATATACCATATAGGCGGCTGTCTGACTTTAGGTGTAGACCATATAGGCGGCTGTCTGACTTTAGGTATGGACCATATAGGTGGCTGTCTGACTTTAGGTATAGACCACATAGGTGGCTGTCTGACTTTAGGTATAGTCCATATAGGCGGCTGTCCCTCTTTAGGTGTAGACCATATAGGCGGAGCCTAGAGTGGCACCCTTTTAGAGGCGGAAATGTCCACAAAAATAAAATTAAACATGTTTTTAACATAAAGCCCTTGATCTCGAAAACAAAATAGACAATTTGATAATGTGTATGAAGTTCCAGGTGATGCACTTCTTACCCCAAAAAAAAAGAATTTCAGAGTATATCCTTAAAACAGATTTTGGGTACTGAATTTCATTCAGTTAACGACAGAGTTTATAGATATCATCTAACAATGACTTATTTGAATTTATGTATGACATTTTTAAAAACTGCTAAATTATTAAATAAAATAGAAGTTTTATGGAGGGTATGGACCTTCAGTTAACTTGATCATCAGAAAATGAAGTTTTCAATTTTCAGGTGCATGAGCGTGGAGGGGGCTTGCCGCCCCAGTCGACACTTTTTTTTCTATATTTTGAGGTACGGTATTTTGGGCGCAATACAACAAGAAGAAAAGGTTTTGTGGAGTGAAAGAAAAGGTTTTGTGGAGTGAAAGAAAAGGTTTTGTGGAGTGAAAGAAAAGGTTTTGTGGAGTGAAAGAAAAGGTTTTGTGGAGTGAAAGAAAAGGTTTTGTGGAGTGAAAGAAAAGGTTTTGTGGAGTGAAAGAAAAGGTTTTGTGGAGTGAAAGAAAAGACGCCAAGCATAATTTATTTCACCAAGATTACTATTATCAGACATTGTCTGACTTCTACATATCGCCAGTAGGTGTGTGTGTGTGGGGGGGGGAACAACTATGACGCAAAAAAAGTTAACACTTTTAACTAATGCGATAGTCAACAAAAGGCGGCATTTTGAGATCCCAATTCTTCCACGACAGAAGCAGGGGACACGAAAGAGAAAGTTCGATGTAGTACTATTGCGGACAGGTTGAATAACATACACTAAATCAGTAACACGAAACTCTCCCCTCTCCCCCATTGACAGCGACGTGGCCATGACAGGCAGTTGCGGCTCATACCAGCGAGAAGCCAGTATAGGGACTGCTCATTCCTACCAAAGACAATCAGGAACTGGAACAAGCTTTCAAAAGGAACAGTTGAGGCGACAACACTTGACTCATTTGCGTCTATTGATTCAGGCCTTCCAACCCCCAGTGCCTGATATCCTCACTAAGTAACTCTTGTAACCAGTGAAATATCCTCATCAACACCAGGCACAGAAACATTGCAAATCCCATCTACATTCATAGGAGCCATAATGATCAATAAATTGATCGTGGGCCCTTAATATATAGAAGAAGAAGAAAAATAATGTGCTTAAGTCTTTCTCGGCGAACACTAACTTCATTGAAAATGTAGTAGGAGTTAAAATGCGGCCATTGTATGGCGTATTATGTAAGAACAGTTTATCAGGAAATCCCTTCAATATTTCAATTGTGATTTCATTGTTGTTGTTGTTATACGCCAGCCCTGTGGCTTTGTTGGCTCATAGACATGGCTTTGTTGGCTCATAGACATGGCTTTGTTGGCTCATAGACATGGCTTTGTTGGCTCATAGACATGGCTTTGTTTGGTAGGTCCGCCAATGCAATTATGACATTTAAAAACTATCATGTGTTTGCTCTCTGTGTTTTACTAGCTATGCTGCATGGGTGGTTTAAGGCTATTTGTGGCTGTGGGTACAGCCAGCCTAGGGACTTATTGCTACCTCTGCTAACTCTGCGTTGTCCAAAGATCGTGATAGCTCATTGTAGTACCCATGGGCTGGGAACAATCGACCCCCGGGCTGGGATCACTTGACCCCCAGGCTGTGATCAATTGACCCCCAGGATGGGATCACTTCACTCCAAGGGGTGGGATCACTTGACCCCCAGGCTGGGATCACTTGACCCCCAGGCTGTGATCACTTGACCCCCAGGCTGGGATTACTTGACCCCTAGGGGTGGGATCACTTGACCCCCAGGCTGGGATCACTTGACCCCCAGGCTGTGATCACTTGACCCCCAGGCTGGGATCACTTGACCCCTAGGGGTGGGATCACTTGACCCCAGGCTGGGATCACTTGACCCCCAGGCTGGGATCACTTGACCCCCAAGCTGGGATCACTTGAGCCTCACGGGATAAAGTATTGATGACGTAGTACTAAGACAATACTACTCAACACCCAACCAAACGTAGAACAAAAGACCTTTCAATTTGTGTGTACACATCTAAAACACTATGAGACAAGAATGAACAAACGAACGGACAAAGTTTGGAAGGGTTTGGTTTGTAGGAAATCCCATTAATTAAAAAATCTTGAACGAAGCCAAAAAAAAGCTCTTCACACCAGGAGCTCAAATAAATGTTTATAATTTTCCAGTACGCTGACCATATATTAAATGGCTTTTTGGACCTGGTCCTGTTCACTGTTATTAACTCTTGGGTGCATTCAGCGTCACTACTCACTCGTCTCGCCAGACAGCACTGCCAATATGTAGTGCTCCGCCTTTTGACTGAGTCATCAATGGATTCTATCTAGGTATCTTTGGTAGGGAGAGAGATCATACATAAATACTCTTTGGCCGTCAAAACTAAGACCCCCATCTGTTAGACCAGTCGTCGGCAAATTCATTAGTCAAAAGAGCCAAAAATCAGCAGCAGGACGATAAAAAAAATTTGAGAGCCAAACTTCTTTTCAAGGCCTTTTTTATTCCGGAGTCAAACCCGATCTGTGGGCGACTGGCCGAGCCGCACACCTGTCGCTAAAGAGCCGCATGCGGCCCGCGAACCATGGTTTGCCGACCACTGTGTCAGGCCAATGGACGATTTATTATATTTGTGAAGTCAGTTTCACTTGGGGGTGAGGCGGGTGACCTGACTAATTAATTTGATGACCAGACCACCACCTTTCTGATGATATCTCAAAATTTAGATTCCATACCTCCAAAATTCCGGTATGATCTATTGCACACATGAGTGTCGTGCGTCCTACTTACCCATCATGTGTACACACAGAACTACCTGTCGACAGTGAACATGTTTGCGTGTCCCCCCACCCACCCAACCCTTCCTTACCGTGTCGGTGAATGGCTGAGAGTATGTTGCACCAACATTTCGTATGTCATTCCAGCCTCCTTTTCTCACACTCCCGCCTGTCGTTCATCAAACAGCTCACCTGTGTCGTCCGTCATCCCACCACCCAGAGCTGAGGTATGCTATGTGACGTCAACACCACGTGATAAGACCCACCTACCCGTCAACACTTTTTATAGTCCATACATCAGAAAAACGAGCGAATTTCAATTATGTTAAAAAAAAGCCTTTTTATTTTCTTTAAAAAAATATTTTATGTTTTAAACTACTAAGAGATCTTTTGGTACAAAAAAGCTACTGGTACAAGAAATCTACTGGTACAAGAAATCTACTGGTACAAGAGATCTACTGATACAAGAGATCTGTTGGTAGAAGAGATCTACTGGTACAAGAGAACTAATGGTACAAGAGATCTGTTGGTACAAGAGATCTACTGGTAAAAGAAATCTACTGACACAAGAAATCTACTGGTGCAAGAGATATGTTGGTACAAAAGATATGTTGGTACAAGAGATCTACTGGTACAAGAGATATGTTGGTACAAGAGATCTATTAGTACAAGAAATCTACAGTTACAAGAGATCTACTGGTACAAGAGATATAATGGTACAAGAGATCTGTTGTACAAGAGATCTACTGGTACAAGAAATTTACTGGTACAAGATATTTACTGTTATAGAAAAATGTACCAGTAAAAGAAACCAAAATTTAAAAAAAAAAAATTATTCCCCGAATTCCAAACTTTTCAAATCGAACGGTTCCCAGCTCAAAGAGTTGGTAATCCGAAGTTGAGTAGCATTTGACCTCCAGTAACATCGGACCTAGTAATCGATATTCATCACAGGACACGATTTTGGAAAATGGATTATTAACTAGATGATTACACAAAGAAATCGATCGATTAATGAATAATCTTTGTATGAACTATTCGGCTAGTACTTCCAGAGGGGCCAGATTTTCAACACACGAGATCACTCGTCATATGCCATCACCTATAATTGGACTCTCAGAACATCATCATTCATGTTTTGAGTTTATTATCTCATTGTCAGGTCGTGATGTAGGTGTCAGGTCTCTCACCCATGATCTTGGTATTACGTCTCCCACCCATGATCTTGGTATTAAGTCTCTCACTCATGATCTTGGTATTACGTCTCCCACACATGATATTGGTATCCAGTCTCTCACTCATTATCTTGGTATTACGTCTCCCACCCATGATCTTGGTATCCAGTCTCCCACCAATGATCTTGGTATTACGTCTCTCACTCATTATCTTGGTATTACGTCTCCCACCCATGATCTTGGTATCCAGTCTCTCACTCATGATATTGGTATTACGTCTCCCACCCATGATCTTGGTATTACGTCTCTCACTCATGATCTTGGTATTACATCTCCCACCCATGATCTTGGTATTACGTCTACCACCCATGATCTTGGTATCGGTCTGTCACTCATGATCTTGTATTACGTCTCCCTCATAATCTTGGTATTACATCTCACACCCATGATCTTGGTATTACGTCTACCACCCATGATCTTGGTATCCGGTATGTCACTAATGATCTTGTATTACGTCTCCCACCCATGATCTTGGTATTACGTCTCCCATCCATGATCTTGGTATCCGGTCTGTCACTCATGATCTTGTATTACTTCTCCAACCCATGATCTTGGTATTACGTCTCCCACCCATGATCTTGGTATTACGTCTACCACCCATGATCTTGGTATCCGGTATGTCACTCATGATCTTGTATTTCGTCTCTCCCTTATAATATTGGTATTACATCTCCCACCCATGATCTTGGTATTAGTCTCCCACCCATGATCTTGATATCACATCTCCCACCCATGATCTTGGTATCACATCTCCCACCCACGATCTTGATATAACATCTCCCAACCATGATCTTGGTGTCCGGTCTCTCACTCGTGATCTTGGTCGTGCGTTTCCCACCCATGATCTTGGTATTACGTCTCTCACCCATGATCTTGGTATCCGGTCTCTCACTCATGATCTTGGTATTACGTCTTCCACCCATGATCTTAGTATTCCGTCTCCCACCATGATCTTGGTATCCGGTCTCTCACCCCTGATCTTTGTATCCGATGAAACCCGCAGTAATTTTGGCATAGGATAACTCGTCTATGATCTTGACATCAGATGAATTGCCACTGATCTTAGTATCCAATACATAGATCATGATCTGGAAGTAAATTTTATCAAACACGATATATCGCCCTTTACCTTGGTGTGAAGCCCTTCCCCTACAATATCGGTATTTAGAATATATCCCCATTATCCATGCTATCTAGATTGTCCTCAATTAATTGGCTACCAAACTTATCCTCCACAATCGCTTATCAAGCTACTCCTCCCTCAACCGTTTATCCATACAATCCCATATGAACTGTTTATCCATCCAATCCCATAGGAGCTGTTTATCCAACCAATCCCATATTTATCTGGATATCACCGGAATCCCAAAGCACGACTTCCTGCCATTCGCCAGTTCGACGCCTCCACTGTGGCGTAGGTTGGGTTGACAAATAAATGATTTGTATCATCAGCCGATCTAGCTTCTAACTTCACAATTCATTCCATTTCAACTAGGGAAACATCTAGGAACTAACCACACACAAAATAATCATCGATTTTAAGTAAACTTCAAGAGAACTAAAATGATTTTCTTCTTCCTAGCCTCGTTACTTATTTTCCCAGGTAAGTTACTCATCTTTGTATCTTCAAATTTCTCTATAATTATTATTTTTTCTATTTTTTTTCCTAGATTCAAATAATAAGTATTATTAATTTATGTCAATAATCTTAGAATTCAAATCATAAATTCAATATATATATATATATATATATATATATAAACACTCAGAAAATGTATTTATTATTTTAATTTTGTTTTGGCTTGTATTTTAAAATCTTTAGCTGTTAAAATGTAGTAATCTTCGATTCTAATTTATCTAACTTCAAATATTGATTGTAATTCTAAAGTATATTCAATTTATTCCTTAAAACGTATGGAGAACTCCTTGTGAATTTTAAACTCTTTAATAAGATACAATTTTAAATTGTTTCAACTCATCAGTTTCTTTAGTTCACACGTATTTTAGGGCATTAAATTAACTTACTAGAATTACTTGTTGAAAGTTTAAAGTAACCGATATTGTAGGTAGTTATTTTACAAAATGAAGTAACTCCTGAAGACATTGCGTATTATATCTTATTGAATTTGATCGGATATAATTTAAAGAAAGAAAAAATATCACCCCAAACATCTGAATCAGAATTTTTATTGAATTTTATCATCAAATTGTCAGATTCCATGTCTGATTTATTGTTAATTTTTCTGTGAAGGGTTGGTCTGTAACTTTATTTCTATATGATATACCTATTTTGAACAATAACAAAAAATTTTCATTATTCCAAATTGCGTGTCATGTTTTTGTTTCTCTATCATCAAACTTGTTTAGTGCTGCTACTGACAATCAGTCAATATTTTGTTGCCGAAACCTGGCTATAATGTTTTTATACATAGTGTCAATTTTAATGCCACCCCCTCTGAACCTCCTAGAAGTTGAGCCAATTGTGTTGTAGACACTGTTTCTTTATGGCATCTCTCCACCCCCGGAGAGAAGTCAAATGTCCCACACCTACCAGAACAAAATATGTACAAGAATATCGTACAGCTATAGGCTTATTCATTGGATGATCCCAATGCTAATCTTGTTTACGCTCATCCTCAAAGCACCCCCTTTGCTTTCCGTGGCGTAGGAAGGGTAGTGCGGAGAGTGCAATCAACACCAGGCGGAGCTATAATTCTTTATATTGAGGGGCGTCATTTTGAGGCCCCACGCAAAGTTTTTTTGTTTTTTGTGTTGAAAGAACGACAAAAATCTAACCCAGCTACGCCCCTGCATGCTTTCTAATACCGCGCCCCCCTCTCAACCGTCAAAGGGACGATACCTTGTGGGAACTTTGGATGATAGCAATTGTAATTATTTTCTTTTACTGACAAAACTGTTATGAACTTTTAAGTTTGTAAATATAGATATTTGGCTATGAAAATTCCAGAGGGCGAAACTAAACTGGATCCAAAATCATACACCCAGAGGCACTACAACTGAAGTGAATGTAGTTTTTATGCAGGGCGGGGCGCCGGATACAGATTAGAACATGGGCGCTATTATGCCTACTTTTGTTTTATGCACCCTCCCCACCCTACGCTCGAATACATGAAATGCCCCATCGGATCCAATTTTCTGCAAGAAACCCTGGTTGGAGATAAAACCCTGGTTGGAGATAAAACCCTGGTTGGAGATAAAACCCTGGTTGGAGATAAAACCCTGGTTGGAGATAAAACCCTGGTTGGAGATAAAACCCTGGTTGGAGACAAAACACTGGTTGGACATAAAACCCTGGTTGGAGATAAAACCTAGGTTGGAGATAAAACCCTGGTTTAAATATGGACAAGAGGTTCTTATTCTAAGGTCATGACCTTGTGACGTGGATTAGACTAAGTCAGTATTTTGTCTCAAACCTCTACGTAGATCAGCTGCAGAGACTGTCAAGAATTCGTTTCATATTATGGCTTATTATTCCTGCAGAACAAAAAACTGGTTTGTTTTAGAACAGAAATGTAGGTGGTTTTAAGAGAGAATGGATAAATGAAAAGATATGGATTGAAGATTGATAAAAGAAGAATGGCGAATGTATAGCAACGGCTACGGCAATCTTCTCATTACATATTACCAGTGGAGTACCTACGATATATGCCACCCAAGATGCCCCCCCTCACACAACTTTCCACGAGAAAAAAGTCTCTGCCGTTGGCCGAAAATGCCGTATCTGCATATAAAAAAAAAGAAAGTACAGCCCCCCCCCCCCCCCATTTCCTTCGTAACTGCTTGTTAAAACACTCATCCCCTCCCCTCCCTTTTCACGTTTTAAAAAACAGGACAAACAAAAACCAATATAGCGCATTAGGGCCTGAGTGGGTGTTGCCTAAATTTAGAACGATTAGAAACGAATAGAAATATTGTGTTTGGAAAGATTTGGCTTGGGACGCCAAGTTGTAGACAATCATCTTAGAATAGCGCCACATGCCATCTTTGACTGACGTGGATAGTTGACACTTTACAAACAAATGCTTCAATACAAATTAATTGGTTATCTATTTAAAAACATTCTAAAAAATTAATTGCTTTTCTCAAGTTTTTAAAAATAGCTTTCATTCGTCAGTGCTCGCAGCTTAAAACGAATATTCTAGAAAAATTGACCCGAAGATTTACAACCATTTTTCGGATAAGTGTGACGAAATGCCTTAGATCATCGGTTCTCAACATGTGGGTCGCAACCCCTTTGGGGGTCGAACGACCCTTTACCAGGGGTCGCCTAAGACCATCGGAAAACACATATACTCTACAGTTATGAAGTAGCAACGAAAATAACTTTATGGTGGGGGTCGCCACAACATTAGAAACTGTATTAAAGGGTTACGGGATTAGAAAGGTTGAGAACCACTGCCTTAGATCTACATTTTCCCAGACGTGAGACTACAGGTAGCTGTCTTTCAAAATGTCTTATAAAACATGTTTGCTCTAGGTGGGGGCCCCAGCAGCATCCTCCATCCGACCTGAGTTGGCCCCTAACACTAAGAACTGTTTACTTTACCCTGAGCCAACGGTAGCTCGTTTAGGGTTTGAATGTATCGAGACCATGCCCCCCCCCCACTCCCTTTCAAACTAAGGTCTAGACCCGTTTATGTCAATAATACGGAATTTTGGCTGCATCAATAACTTACCGCATTTCATCTGTCTCTTTAATACAGATCATTGTAACTATAAATATCAAATCATTCTGAGTATTTTTTATTGTATAACTTCTATGTTTTTTTAGGTATATCAGTCACACATGGTATTAGCTATTTAAATGACAGATATTATCAATATATCAATCACAAATGGGATTTAAGATGTATTATGTCATGCATGGTATAGAATGTGACCTACATCAATTATGCGTAGTCTCTTAGCTATATCAATCATACATATTATCTTAGCTATATCAATCGTACATATTATCTTAGCTATATCAATAAAAGCATTGTCTTAGCTGTAAGAAGCGTACATACTATTTTAGCTACACCAATAATATTGTTTGAGCAGTTTATTTTAGATTTCATTATGGTACAGTATACCTGGTAGTACAACTCTTACTCGTTCATTTGCAGTTTGTGTCGAAAATTCTATTTCTTATCTATATATTTCTGGTCCCCAAAATGTCGAGCCACGAATAATACTTTCAGAACAGGGGATATATATATAGATAAAGGTCCCTAGCGCTACGTTGATTAGTATTACTATGACTATGTCTAGGGAATAATTACTACAATCAACAGTTATAACAATAACGTTACTATTACTTAAAAACACCAGTGGTTCAGCCACAAATAATTATTTTAATTAGTAAAATACTAAATACATATAGAAACATACAAATAGTAATACTTAATGTCGATACAAATACAATGCTATACTAATAACTCGATGTTATGATGCTGGACGTTCGGTGGAACGGTCGTCTCGGCTTGCCCTCTCTTGCCTGCTTCTCGTCTGCTATACACACTGCCAGACTCTTACAGCACACCACAAAGCCCTGGAAGGGTCACCACTGGTCACTCAGCTGTGCAGGGGGTGGGGAGGAACTGCTCGCCACGCTCTGCTACCTCTACAACACTTCTGTTTGGGTCGTCTGCTGACCTTATCTCTCTAGTGCGTTACTCGCTCGTTATTATCTGCCTTGTGCAATTACTGCGTCAGGGTTAAACTGTTAACCGCTGACGTCTTATACAGTACTGAGTTCTAGTCTACTGAGCTCTGCTATGGCATATGCTTCTATAGCCCTGAGCCTAATCTCATTCAACTGACTGAACTGAGCTAACGTACTAACTGTATTAACTTACTAAACTAACTACTCTAACTGTACTAACTAACTAACTAACTAACTGGCTGTAAAGAGAATAATAGATACAACATAAGCTACAACTAAGAATTACAATCTTATCACAATATTACTAATCATACATATAACGTAGTATTCTAACAATGACTGGATAACTAACTATAATCCTAACATATCCTCTAACAAAATGCTAACATTACAACATGTGAAACTAACAACGATAATAATGTTACCAACCCTACGACACTTGATTGGACACATTCCAAAAAGCAAATAGTCATAAGCCAGGCTCATACTTGTCTGTCAATTACACTACCGTAATTACAGGGACGAGAGAGAACGACTAACTGACTTACAACTCTATATATACTCGGATCCAGCCTAACGCTGACCTAAGTCCAGTTAACGGTGACCTCTGGGTCATACATATGATTAATATACTATATGCTAATTTTTCGCCTGGTCAACCAATGGTTCACCAGCTGACCCTAGGTCACAAGCTTGGTCGCACGCTGACCATTTTTCTGGTTGACCGGGAACTTCCATTGTTTCTGACTATGAGTCATTATTATCATCAGTACTGGCCTAATTGAGTCGATCACGTGACAAGCGACTGACAAGTGACCGGTAGGTTGTGTGAGCCAGCGGGTCTCACACAAGTGAGGACCAGCGGGTCTCAACAGTTTGATTGATTGGATACTTCTATAGCGCTGGTATCCATGCTACTTTAGCATGCTCACTGCGCTCTGGTCTCATCAAATCTATTAAACAAAAAAGTATTTATTTCCTAAATAATTTTCTGTCCTTGTCAGTACTCCTCAAAGATGGAGGTAAAATATTCCATAACTTTGGCGCTACCGCTTCAAAAGAGCGCACTCCGTACGACTTTTTTCTGTGTTCATCCACACTGGGAATTTTCAGTAAGGACTGAATTGAAGACCGCAGGTTCTTTAAGGTTACATGTTTATAAAGCATTTTTGTCAGATATTCCGGTGCAGAGCCTTCTATGCAGCTGTGCGCCAAGGACAGAATCTTATGGTTAATGCGCTCACTAATAGGAACCCAATGGAGATCTCGTAGAACTGGGGTGATGTGGTCTGATCTCTTTATCCGCGACACAATGCGTGCTGCAGAATTTTGCACCTTCTGGAGTCTCTGAATTTGATTCTGAGGCAAACCCCACAAACAACTGTTACAATAATCTAATCTTGACTGGATTAGAGTTACCGCTACAGCATTTGCTGTTCTCTTATTTAGTTGAGGACGCAGCTGACCCAGGGCGCGTAGATGACAGAAGCATGCCCTGACTACAGAACTGATATGTGGAATCATACTGAGTTTACTATCAATATAAAAACCAAGGTCTCGGACAGTGGAGGACAACGGGATCTCTGATTCACCAACTTTTATTGATGTGATAGCAACTTTCCGAAGATTTGCGTTTGAACCACAAACAATTGCCTCAGTCTTGTCATCATTTAGTTTTAGCCTGTTTGATGACATCCATTCTTTCACAGCAAGACGGAAGTCCTAGACAGCCCGAACAGCAGCCGCACACTCCAAGGGATTAGGGCGGAAACACTTGCACAGTTCCGTGTCATCAGCAAATATTTTACGGGAAATACCATGACTTTATATAATTTTGCCCAGCTGGCTAGTGTATATGGAGAACAGAATGGGTCCTAAGACCGAGCCCTGTGGCACACCGCAGGTAACGGAAGTGTCCATGGAAGATGCGTGCTTCACCACAATACGCTGAGTCCTGTCAGTCAGATAAGAAAAAAACCCATCGAAGTGCAGTTCCAGAGATGCCTACTTCGTTCTGAGGTTTTGACAGAAGAAGCTCATGGTTAATCACATCAAAAGCAGCACTGATGTCCAACAGGACCAATATTGTCAAATCGCCACGGTCAGCACCACAAAGAACATCATTCATGACACGGAGAAGTGCAGTCTCACAGCTGTGCCCAGGTCGATATACAGATTGAAACTTATCAAGCAAGTCATAAGTATTTAGATGCTGCATAAGCTGCTGTGACACAATTCTCTCAAGAATCTTAGATACAAAGGGGAAGTTGGAGACCGGGCGAAAATTCTTGCAGTCATTTGGGTCCAGGCCACTTTTTTAAAGTAGAGGCTTAACGACCGCTGTCTTGAAGAGATGTGGGACTGTAGCAGACTGAAGGCTAATATTCACGATGTTGACCAATGTAGGAAGCAAGATTTCCAGACACTCCAAAACTATCTTGGTTGGGATAGGATCGACAATAGAAGATATAGGTTTAGACACCATGATTATATGTCTTAATTGTTCATAGGAAACTGTGGAAAATTCCACCACATGGTTGCCTTCAAAGATATTCTCCATAGCAGACAAATCACAACGTTCCCCAAAGCCTTTTCTGATTGTTTCAATTTTTTCAGTGAAAAAATCACTCAGTTTAGCTGCTGCATGCTCGCTACTCATATCAGGCAAAACAAGGGGTGCTGATTTCTTCCCAAGAAGGTCATTTACCACAGAGAACATCTTGCGAGAATCAGTACCTGCCGCCTTAAGAAGAGATTGAACATGCTCAGACTTTGGGTGCCTGATTTCTTGCGCATACAAGTTCCGTGCTTTCAAAAACGATAGTTTATCCACTTCACGACCACTTCTTCTCCAACGCCTCTCAACTACACGCCTAACTAGCTTGGCTTTCCAAACTGTGGGAGTGAACCAAGGGGAATTTGATCTGTCCCTAACAAATTTATTTGATACTGGGGCATATGTGTTCAACAGAGAAACGAGAGTCCGATTGTAGAGAAAGACTAGTTGTTCAATATCATTAGGTGGTGACTTCACTAACTCAGTCCCAGAAAGACATTCTCGAAAAGAATCAATATCCATCTTCTTTAAGTTCCTCACTTGAATTTTCTCATTCTGAGCAGCAGGCCTAGTCATATGTGTTGTAAACCACACAATCAGACAATAGAATGTCGTCCACATTCACAGACTGAACTAATACCGCTTTGTCGGATCTTGATAGAACCCAGTCCAAGACATGACCATTCCTACGCGTTAGTTCAGAAACATGCTGAACTAAATTAGCTGAGTCAAACAACTGCGCAAGAAGACGAATGTGCCTGCAATCTGGACAATCCCAGTGAAAATTAAAGTCATCCAGGACGAGTAGATTTTTATTACTAATAAGTTTTCCCAAATCCTCATGAAACGTGGTGTCTTTGAGCCTATTAGCGGCAGAAAACGGAGGTCTATTTAGTGCGACAGTTCGTACTATTAGTTTGTCATGAGAAATAACAAAGCTTAAACTTTTAAAAGAATCAAACGTCATCTGATTACACAGTTTCACAGTAATCAAGGATCGATGGATCACAGCCAGCCCCCCCCCCCCCCAACCACTCTGACCAGAAGACCGAGAACGATGAAAAAAGGCGTAGCCGGCAGGGGTCATGTCTCTCATTGCTGGTTCATCACCACCCTCATGACGCCATGACTCAGTGATGATAATAATGTCAAGTGACCTCTCAGTGATAAGGTCATTGATGATCAATGCTTTCTTTACAGATGATTGCGCCTTAATGAGCCCAATGGTAACATCGCCAGTCCTTTGACGCACTATTGTCGTGGGAGCTAAATGTCGAGATCTCATCCTCCTTCTTCCCCCACGAAAACCTCTTGTAGTTTTCTTTTTTATTAAACACAATGATCGACATCGTGAAAGAGCCTCATCACTAAGGAGATAGCCAACAGGGGTACACAGCCGACGCAATATAGTAGATGAATAATGAAGGCGGGGCATATCTTTCAAGTTAATTTCCCAAGTCTATCAAAACAAGTTAAAACATGCAGACACTATTGTGTCCTGAAAGATCGCCACACAGCGTTCTACATAGTGGTTTAAACAAATTACAAACCCAAAGCAGGATGCCTACTTCGCAGTGGCGTAGCGAGCTTAACTCTCGCCCCGAGCACAATACCTTTTTAGCGCCCCCCCCCCCTCCATTCGAAAACCATACAATATACAAACCATACAATATTATATGTAAATTATACCATTTGGCGCCCCTTTGTGAGTAGCGCCCGGGGCATGATGCCCCCCTTGCCCCCCCCCTCACTACGCCACTGCTACTTCGTGCTGTATCCAGGAATAAAAATATGAGAGAAACATTCCAAAAAGGAGAAAATGTGGAGATATTTCACTGCATCACTTCAAGCGACATGTGAACCGGAAGTATTTGTTAATGGACTACGATGAGTCACTTCCTTGTTTTGTCACGTGATACGTACCAGCCATTGGTAGGCTTTCTGCTACACATAACAACACATAACAACAGATAACAGCTGAGCAGCCATTGCCATTATCATTAATTTTAAAGCACAATGTTTGTCTCCATCAGCCCTTCCCCAGTGTTAATTAAAAATTTTACTTTTCAAAATATTCTTGAATACACGCCTTTCTTTAAATGACATTCATTAAATGTGACAATAATTATAATTCAGTTATGATTAAAGGAAGAAAGTTGTTTGAAGAAAAATTTGTGAGCGACTATTGTGTTGCAGACAGCCTACCGGAAGTCTTACTTGTTTTTACACTTATCACGTGACAAAACAATCGACTCATCGTAGTCCATTACGTCGACTGTTTTTGTTTATATTAATCACGAATATAGAATGGAAAAACACAGAATAAGTCCACCAATTCCTAGTTTTTTTCGAAATAAATTATATTCATACGTCCAGGAGACTTTCAGATGCTAATATATCCATTTTTCGAGGAATAAAATTTGAGAGAAACATTCCAAATATGAGAAAATGTGGAGCAATTACACAGCTGCCTGTTAAGCGCTCGTGAACCGGATTTCCAGTTTAGATCAGTGATTACCAAAGTGGTCTATATCGACCCCCAGGGGTCGACGACAACTTGCAGGGGATCCATGTCAGCGAAATATAAAAATTGGGTGTCCATGAAATGAAAATGGGGGGGGGGGGTGGTGGTCAACGATAGTGGATCTCATATAAGCAGGTCGTGACTTCTGTTTTGGCATTCCATGAATGGAATAATCCACATACACAGATAGTACCTATTTACTTACATAATATTACCTTATAATATAAAGACATATATCTTCCTACATAAATGATAAAAGTAAGTAAGAAGTAAACATTTTAAAAACATAAATGTTCATGAAATGTCATGAAGAATTATATTAAAATTTAAGTTATTAGGTATATTTTCTGATATATGAACTGTTTAAGAATTATTATAAACTAGCAGTTTCCCGCATCTCCGCCCGCGTACGTTTTTATTTTCTCTGCGTGCAAGGTTTTATTTTGTAAAAAATAAGTATCTTTCAAATTTTTTTAAATTTATTATTAAAGCATCAGGTTCATCCCTCACACTAAAAGCATTTTTTTTTTTGTTACTTAGTTATTGTATGTAGCATAAAGTACATTTTAATTTGGTTTGTTCTAATTTGAATTTAACTAATACATGTTTAAAACTGAACATATTTTTTTAAAAAAAGGTTTTTCACATTTCACTTCACTACCGTTATAAATTTAAATCTTTCAAAATGAGTAGCACTATACCGTCTGTCAAAAATACATTTGAAGTTAATGAATTTGCAAAAAATCAATATCAGGTCAGCAGGGTGGGGGGATCTACCCAAAACCGGAAAACATGGCAAGTGGTCTACGAGACAAAAAAACGTTTGGGGACCTCTGGTTTAGAACATAGCCTCATTGTGACGACTTGTCCACATATAAACTGTATTAAAACTGTTGATATTATAGTTAAATCTATTCGTATTGTAAGACTGACTAAATTCACGCTCTCACGGTCCATGTTCTGTTCATGTTTTGTCCATGTTCTGATCATGTTCTGTCCATGATCTGTCCTGATTCGGCGAAGTTTGATATCATAGCACTTACATGATAGTAGAGACACATGGCGGGCAACAGCCTGAATGAATGAAGCCTCTGAAATGTCCACATTTCATAAAATAATTTCAAACTGATACCAAAGTTAGTTAAATGGAGTAGCCATATTCATTGCTGTGATTGCAGAACCTCAAATAATGTTAAGTAAAAGGCAGAAAAAAATTTAAGAAAAAAAGTAATAATTTTCCGGCAAAACTAAAATAAGACTTATTTGAACGTAAGAATGGCAGCTAAGATAGATTGTAGTTGGTTTTTTTTTTGTTTTTTTTTTTTTGAATCTACAAAATATATTCTTATAAATGCAAGTTTCAGATGGCCACACATTTTTGTGCGCCGACCATCTTCAGCCATTGGCTAAAGCACTTTGCCCATCAACCAATGAAACACGTTCTAGTTCTATTCTCCTCTCTGTTACTATAAATATAGTGTGGAGGTGGGGGCAAGGGGGGGGGGTAATATAACGCCACACTCATCTTGTGTGTGTGTGTGTGTGTGTGTTACTACCCTTTTGACAGTCAATAATATCAAATCGTAAAATATTTTTATTTATTTTTTTATTCACAGGAACAGCTTCCGGACGTAAGTTGATTTTTTTTTTTTTTTAAACATTTATTTTTAATTGTTAGAAGAAAAGGAATTAATGGGTGGAAAGAAGAGCCCAAGAGACAAATGAAGGAAGTAAGAAAGAGAGACAGAGAGAGAGTGAGGCAGTTAGATAAAAGGGAGATAGAGACAGAAAAAGACAGAGAGAAAGAGACAGCAAGAGACACAGAGACAGAGAGAGAGAGACAGACAAATAGAGAGATAGAGAGAAAAACACAGAGAGACACACAGAGAGAGACAGACAGAGAAAGAATGAGAGAGAGAAAGAGAGAGAGACAGAAGGAGAGCATAGAGAGACAGAAAGAGATAGAACATTGAGAAACAGACAGAGGGAGAGCAAGAGAGACAGAAAGAAAGAGACGGACAGACAGAAAGTAAGAGAGAGGCAGACAGATGGAGCGAGAGTCATAAAGAGCCAAAAAGTGACATGTATTATAATCAGTAAACATTATTTTTACTGTTATAATGTATGCCATGAAGCTGATTTCGAATAGGCCATTAGTTAATAACATAATACAAGAGAGAGGGAACCAGAGAGAGAGAGAGACACAGAGGGATTTGAAAGGAAGATATATAGCAGCGGTTCTCAACCTGTAGCGCACGACCCGTTTGGTCAACTAAGATGATCGGAAAACACATATTTACGAAGTAGAAACGTATACAATTTGATTGTTTTGGGTCACCACAACATGAGGAGCTGTATTAAAGGGTCGCGACATTAGGAATGTTGAGAACCACTGATATCTAGGGATATGTGAACCAAGTAAATAGATGGTGTCTGCCCTCTATTATTTTGTTACGTCATTTCACACAATCCATTTCTTAGAATGTCCAAATGACGCACAGAAAAATCTTTGTATTTTGGCGATGGGTCAATCATCTGTGGACCACAAATCAGATTCTAAGCTTATTTGCGGGTAAGTACCACATTTCTTACAAAATTTTTGTGGTGGTATCACTGTGTAAACACATTAAATTCACTTTAAAAAAAAATGTTTTTGATAACTGATATTTTCGTCTATTTCCTCCTCTGGGTCACTGGTTGATATTTCCCCAAAAGGTTTCCTCCTCTGGGTCACTGATTGATATTTCCCAAAAAGATTTCCTCCTCTGGGTCACTGGTGGTAACTCTACCTTATGCACCTGCATCCCAATGGCGGTAACTCTACCATATGCACCTGCAGCCCATTGGTGGTAACTCTATACCTGCAGCCCATTGGTGGTAACTCTCCGTGCTCTACAGAGGAATTGAACCTTCCATTTTAATTGAACACACTTGTCTAATCATTGATATATAAAAATGAATGTATGTCTGTATGTCTCGTATGCGCTCGCACACCATTCATGCGATTATGACAAAACTTAGGTTAGTTGTTGGCCACCTACCCCGGCATTTAAGTGCGTCATTACATAACTTTTAAAATATTCCGTTTTCGGCCGTTGGCCCTAAATTCATTTTTTTTTATATGAGCTTTGTAAAATAAATATTTCGTCTGCGCTCCTACACCATTTATCCAAATACGCTAAAACTTTGATGTTACATAGTAATTAGGTTCTAGATTTGTTCCACCATTGTTCAATATTCCGTTTTTGGGTGGGTATCAGTGCATTGGTGCTATAAAAATATAATTTCCGTTTGGGTCCCTTTGACCATTCATCCCATTACGATAAGAAGTTGGCGAGTTGTTGTGTGCATGCCCGCAAAGTTTTCTAATTTATTAATACCATTTCACAATATTCCGTTTGGGGTCGGGGGCCCCTAATTCCATTTTTTCTTAATTGAACTATAAAAATATAATTTCAAAGAGAGCTATTTCATGGGTGGATGAAATTGCATCAAATACAAATAACGACATTTCAGTTTATGTGTTACATAATAAGTAGGTTTCTGAATTAATGCAACCATTTTACAATATTTTGTTTGGGCCGGGGGCCTTAAATTCGTTTTGTTTTCTTAAATGAGCTTCATCAATATAATTTCAAACAGAGCCATCAAAACAACCGCCCTTGAACAAATGCCAACAGACAGCAAATTTGTAGTAAGAGCAGAGAAAACACATTGTTGCATGTTTAGTGTAGAGAGTATTTTTTTTTTTTTTTAAATAACTTGAATTTTGTGACGTATTTTAGAATAGGATATGACGTTGTAAACGTGTTATGGTTTTGAACAGCAATGATAATGTAATTCTATAATAGAGTGTTAGAATTTCGGAGCTGTTTTGTTTTATGATAAGACATTTGCCATGAATCGATGGTTTATTAATTATTTAAATTACCCTATAGACAACGAAGGTATTGAACTATAATAACATCTAGATTTTAACGCTGTCATTTATGATTTATAAAGTAATGTGACCCGTATACAACTGGAATTTGTACTGCCAACAATTCATTGTACTTCCTAACATGTGAAAACTATTAACTTTAAAAATATCGTAAATTAGTTAAATCAAATACAAACAGCGATAATTCATTTTGTGTGTGACGTAACAAATGGTGTTAAATGTGAAATTACCATTGCCAATCGAAATCTAATAACAGATATCACATGCATTTGTAATAATCGTCACAAAGCAATACTTTTGCTGTCAAATCACTGATGCCGCCCAAACGAAAAGCTATTGGTTTTTCCACACCTCAAGCGCGAAAGAAAAGGTCATCACGAGCTTCGGAAACAGTCGAGCAACGAGAAGCACGACTGGAAACCGCCCGAGTACGCAATGCTCGATCCAGACGAACAATGAACTTTGAATTAAATCTTAGTGCATTCCATTACAATGCTAATTATGATTACAGTCTTCATCCAAGCGTGTTGTTATTGGAAAAATGGATAAATTATGCGTGTATTGCAGTGCCCTCAAATTTAAGAATGAAACAGCGGGAATTTGCTGCGCGGGTGGGAAAGTGAAATTGCCAGAATTAAATTCACCACCAGAACCATTATCAACGTTGATATCAGGTGATACAAGCCAATCGAAACATTTCTTGGCAAACAATCGCAAGTACAATTCATATTTCCAAATGACATCGTTCGGTGCAACAAATATCGTGAGCGAGAATTACATGCCAACATTTAAAGTGCAAGGGCAAATTTATCATCGTGCAGGATCACTACTACCACTGCCAAATACAGATTACAAATTTCTTCAAATTTATTTAATGGGGAATACTGATGAACAAATCGATCAACGTTGTCATATCAATACGGGAACTAAACGAGAAATGGTCGCTGCATTGCAAGCTTTATTTTTGCAACACAACGAATTAATTCAATTGTTTAAAATTACACTTGAACAAATGCTGACAGATGACTACACAGTTGTAGTTAGAACAGACAAAACACCTGTCGGCCCACACGAAAGACAATACAATGCACCAACAATTGATGAAGTGGCGATCGTTATAGTAGGCGAAGAATTTAACTCGCGTGATATAATGCTTCATCGCAGAAATGGTGATGTTCAGCGAGTCTCAGAAACTTATCGCTGATACGACGGATTGCAATATCCAATTTTATTTTGGCAAGGAGAAGATGGATATCATTTCAACATCAAATTGAGAAATCCACAAACAAATAAGGAATCGAATAAGAAAGTCAGTTCCATGAATTACTACTCATATGGATTGATGATTCGTGAGATTGCCTAAAATCATATCTTGAAATGTCAACAATTGTTCCTTCAATATATTGTTGCGAAAATCGAAACCGAACGACTACTTTACGTTCGATTAAATCAAAGCAAGTTGCGTTCCGAAGAGTTGTGAATGATGGCAATGTGAATCCAAATGAATTGGGGAAAATGGTTATACTGCCGGCCACATTTACTGGGAGTCCACGTCACATGCATGAATATGCACAAGATGCAATGACATTTGTTCGTGCATATGGCCGCCCAGATTTTTTTATTACCTTTACATGCAACCCTAAGTGGGATGAAATACAAGAACTGTTGTTAACTGGACAATCATCATCAGATCGTCACGATATTACTGCGCGTGTGTTCAAATAAAAGTTGAAATCTTTAATCGATTTTATTGTCAAGCATCATGTTTTTGGAGAGACACGCGGTTGGATGTATTCCGTTGAATGTCAAAAAAGAGGATTGCCACATGCACACATTTTAATTTGGTTGATCGAAAAAGTCCAAGCAGATCAAATTGATAAGTCATTTCTGCAGAAATACCCGATGGCGACATTGATCAATACAATAATTAGAAATCGTCACCAAAAGCATGATTTACGGTCCATGTGGCTTACTCAACAAAAATTCACCATGCATGTCTGATGGGAAATGTACGAAGCGATACCCAAGAGATTTAGTTGCAGAGACTGTCACTGGCAATGACGGATATCCACTATATCGTCGACAATCAACTGAAGATGGTGGCAAATCAATCACTTTAAAAGTACGAAACAATGATGTTGAAGTTGATAATCGTTGGGTTGTACCTTATTCACCGTTACTCTCGAAAACGTTCAAAGCACACATCAATGTCGAGTATTGCAATTCGGTGAAATCGATCAAGTACATTTGCAAATATATTAATATAGGAAGCGATATGGCAATTTTTGGAGTTGAAAAAGCAACACGCTCACTCGATGAAGTCTACCAATATCAGCTTGGACGCTACATTAGTAGCAATGAAGCAATATGGCGCATT
The DNA here is from genome assembly GCA_964017045.1 of Omphiscola glabra. Classification (NCBI taxonomy): domain Eukaryota; kingdom Metazoa; phylum Mollusca; class Gastropoda; family Lymnaeidae; genus Omphiscola; species Omphiscola glabra. The sequence continues at coordinate 800,198 of OZ024799.1, forward strand.
TTATCATTTCCAATCCATGAACGACATCCAACAGTTGTTCATTTGGCAGTGCACCTTGAAAATGGACAGCGCGTGTACTTTGCATTAGAAAATGCACGCGCAAGAGCATTGTTACCTCCGCAAACAACGTTAACTGCAATTTTCTCATTGTGCTGTAATTATATTTTTGCAAAGACGCTACTTTACACTGAAGTGCCAACATATTACACATGGCATGCATAAGCAAAAAGTTTTCAAAGTCGCAAACAGGGTAAAGCATTTGAAAAACACCCCAATTTATATTCAACCGACGCATTAGGCCGTCTGTATACTGTCCACCCAAACAATGCAGAATGCTGTTACTTGCGATTACTGTTAATCAACGTACGTGGTCCAACATCATTCCAAGAATTGAGAACAGTAAACGGTCAAGTATGTGCCACTTATCGTGAAGCTTTCCAAGAATTAAAACTTCTGGAAAACGATGCTCATTGGGACACTTCGCTCTCTGATGCATCGAATATTGCTCAACCACAGCAAATACGCACTTTGTTTTCAATCATATTGACAACATGCTTCCCATCCAATCCAAAAGATCTTTGGGATAAATACAAAGACTACATGAGTGAAGACATTCTACACCGTTTGCGTGCAACGAATCAAAATCCGGAAATTAAATTTACACTAAATGTGTATAATGAGGCATTGATTTCGATTGAGGACATGTGTTTGGCAATCGCTAACAAAGCACTGGTAGAGTTGGGAATGACTGCTCCGAATCGATCTGCAAACAACCTTTTCGATCGAGATTTGTATCGAGAAACACACTTTGATATCGACGAATCGGGTACATTTGTTAAAATGAATCTTCCGAAATTGGTTCCAGCGCAACGCATAGTGTATGACATAATTATGAATGCAATTGCAAGTCAAAGCGGTGGATTATATTTCCTAAATGCTCCCGGAGGCACAGGCAAAACTTTCCTAATTTTACTTATTTTGGCAACCATACGATCTCGAAAGAATATTGCACTGGCAATTACATCATCTGGAATTGCAGCAACTCTTTTGGATGGTGGACGAACAGCGCATACAGCGCTGAAATTGCCAATGAATATGCAAATAAACGAGACACCAACATGCAATATAAATAAACATTCTGAAATGGGTAAAGTACTTAAATCATGTCAACTCATTATATGGGACGAATGTACTATGGCGCACAAAAAAGCATTGGAACCGCTTCATCGTACACTTAAAGATGTGAGAGGAAATGAACAGCTCTTTGGTGGCGCAATTATTTTATTATCTGGTGATTTTCGACAAACTCTACCAGTTATACCACGTACAACTGCTGCAGATGAATTAAATACATGTCTCAGATCATCAGTTTTATGGCGACATGTACAGAAATTGACTTTGAAAACCGATATGCGTGTGCAACTACACAATGATGCATCCGCTGAACGTTTCGCAAAACAGTTGTTGGACATTGGGAATGGGAAAATGGCAATCGATGAATCCACACAATGTTTAACATTGCCAACAAGTTTTTGATAAATTACAGCAACCATCGACGAATTGATTCATAGAGTTTTTCCGAATATCGCACAAAATTACAAAAATCATCAATGGCTCAGTGCACGTGCTATATTGGCAGCCAAAAACAATGATGTCAATGCCAACAACTTAAGCATCCAAAATGAAATCCCAGGCGAAACGACAACGTACAAGTCCATTGATACTGTGTTGAATAAAGACGAAGTTGTCAATTATCCAACGGAATTCTTGAATTCACTTGACTTGCCAGGCATACCGTCGCACGTTTTAACACTCAAAATTGGCGTGCCTGTCATTCTTTTACGAAACATAAATCCACCACGACTTTGTAACGGCACCAAGCTTTCAGTGAAAGACATGATGAACAATATCATCGACGCAACTATTTTAAATGGAAAATTTAAAGGAGAAGATGTACTGCTGCCACGCATCCCAATGATTCAACAGATATGCCATTTGAATTCAAATGTCTGCAGTTTCCGGTGCGACTCGCATTTGCAATGACCATCAACAAAGCACAGGGACAATCGCTACAAGTGTGTTGACTAAATTTGGAAAACCCATCCTTCTCACATGGACAGCTGTATGCACCAGACGGAAAAACAAAAAACATTCTGTATTTAAAATCTCTTCAAGAAGAATAATTAAAACGCAAAACACTTTCTTTCTTGAGTGGCATTGCAACGCATGCCGGGTACTCGCTAGTCATTGATATTGAAGGTATCGAGGTCCTGAAAGTGGCACATTTAGCTTTCCAATGCTATTGGTCGGTTCAAACGATTGACGGAAAATGAGAAACATCATACACAAAAACGTGTAACACATATTTACATAATCGTTGTCTAAAACAGTCAATAGTTTTATATAGACACATTAATCTTGTTGCTTTACCTTTACAGCGACCTGGCTACCTTCGAGGCCTGCATACGGAACATCTCCTGCCTCACCGTCACACAGAAGAACGATGAGATCAAACTTATGAGAGCTTCAGTGGCCAATAAGACAATTACATGTCGTATGTACTATGTTATATTTCCTTACATAAGCGTTTCCGTATCATTTTTGCCCCGCCCGAAGACCCAAAAAATGCACAATGACCGTCAGCATAAGAGCTGACTAACCTTTCCATGCCAGTGTGGTGGAAGAAAAAAATCCTTAATTGATTATTATTTTATATTTTTAAAATGTTTATTTCTTTTAAATTACGAAAATATTGCTATGAAATGCACGCGAAACAATTCTCTTTAAATTCTACAATTCTCAATATATTAAAAATAAATGAATAATATATATATAATGAACTTTAAAAGAATGTGATTTAATCATCAATGATGTTGTCCACATTGTCTTTCCTCAGCTAATCTGCCTCCTTTAGATCCGGAGATAAGTAAGTTTAAGTAGAAATAAATATTTAAGTTAGCTGATAAGCGCAATAAATGCCAAATAAATATCCATCAATGAATGTGGGCGCTATTTGCCTAAATGGTTAAGAAAATGTAAAAAAAAAAACACAATGATCTCTATTAAATCATTTGCGCACCTGATCCACCCATTATTTTTTTCTGTCACTTTGTTTAGGAGCGGTATTTTTTCTGTCATCTATTTTAGCCAAATTTTAATCCAAATAAATATGACGATGTGCAAGTGGTAGGAATTAATTTGATGCAACACTAATTGTAATATCTGAACAAGATTAAATGAACGTAGTCTAGTCTGTCCTAATTACTTGTGAACAGTGTCTACATTGACTCTACTAGAACCTGACTGTGACTTAGACGGGAACAATGTCTACATTGACTCTACTAGAACCTGACTGTGACTTAGACGAGAACAGTCTCTACATTGACTCTACTAGAACCTGACTGTGACTTAGACGGGAACAGTGTCTACACTGACTCTGCTAGAACCTGACTGTGACTTAGACGGGAACTGTGTCTACATTGACTCTACTAGAACCTGACTGTGACTTAGACGGAAGCAGTGTCTACACTGACTCTACAAGAACATGACTGTCACTTAGACGGGAACAGTGTCTACATTGACTCTACTAGAACCTGACTGTGACTTAGACGTGAACAGTATCTACATTGACTCTACTAGAACCTGACTGTGACTTAGACGGGAACAGTGTCTACCTTGACTCTACTAGAACCTGACTGTGACTTAGAACCTTACTGTGACTTAGAACCTGACTGTGACTTAGAATAATTTCGATAACTCTGGCTTGGCATGTTTAAAAGGGATACATTAAGCACATAAAAAGGGGGTGGTTGGTGGGGGGGGGGGGGGGGACTGTTCCGAGGACTCGAAAATTTGAGTGGTCTGTGCCCTATATATATCGACCTCTGAAACTGTTTGGAAAGTATCTTCTAAAGCAGCGGTTCACAACATGTGGGTCGCGACCCCTTCTACTACTAATATATCATGTTAGTTTGTTTGTTTTTATTTTTGTTTTTTAATATTTTTAAAAAAAATTTATTCTTTATTATTGTAAACAACAACCTCCTCTTGGCCTCGAACTTATTTACACGGCACTTCTGTAATGTCGAGAACATTTTGAGTTCATTGAAACGGGGGAGGCAGGGGCAGTGGCGTAGTGAGGGGGAGCAAGGGGGGGCATAATGCCCCGGGCGCTACTCACAAAGGGGCGCCAAATGGTATATTTTACTATATATTGTATGGTTTTCGAATAAAGGGGGGGGCGCTAAAAAGGTATTGGGGGCGCTAAAAAGGTATTGTGCCCCGGGTGCGAGTTAAGCTCGCTACGCCACTGGGCAGGGGGCAGAAATAATGCGACGCAGTAAAGAAAAAACATCAACGAATGATTAAATATAACGCACTGATACATGCATACGAACACACACACGATGATAACAAATACTCATTGAAGTTTTCTTGTGTTTAGCCTGCCAGTCGTGTGTCATGAAATTCATAGAACAGATCCAGCTCCACAAATCCAACGATCCACTCCTGTGCAGGTAAGAGGCGGCTCTATTGTTTTGATGTGTATAATATCGATTAGTTAGATCAAAGAATTGTGAGCACTCGTACAATTTTAAGACTTAGCGTCTTGCCACCAGTTTGTACGTTTCAGATGTTCCCGCAAGGATTTTCGGCAGTGAGGGTGGGATTCAGTCCATAAAGTAGTGGTCGGCCTCCCGTGACTCCTGGTTGGCCTCCTGTGGCCCCGGGGCCACATGTGGATCTATGGAGACAGATGTTTTTAAAATACTTATCTATTATGCCATGCGGCTCCCAAAAATATTTTCTTATCAGATATAAGAATTTACGAAAAATGGCTTACCCCCCCAACCCCTAAAAAGTATTACTGGCTTAAACGTAAATGTGAGACTACTAGCAGTCACATAAGTCAAGATTAATATTGTGTCAATGATGTTCTTAGTTTTAACCATACTGGTTACAAAATGTGTCAATTATGTTCTTCGTTTTGACCATACTGGTTACAAAATGTGTCAATGATGTTCTTAGTTTTGACCATACTGGTTACAAAATGTGTCAATGATGTTCTTCGTTTTGACCATGCTGGTTAGAAAATGTGTCAATGATGTTCTTCGTTTTGACCATGCTGGTTAGAAAATGTGTCAATGATGTTCTTCGTTTTGACCATGCTGGTTAGAAAATGTGTCAATGATGTTCTTCGTTTTGACCATGCTGGTTAGAAAATGTGTCAATGATGTTCTTAGTTTTGACCATTCTGGTTAGAAAATGTGCAATTTCTTTGAATGCTGCTTCGGGTGCATAGGGTTAAGTTGAAATAAAAGAATACAAGAATTGATGGAGGAGGGGTAGAGATTTACTTACTAATTAAGGTGAGGTTAAATTATATAGAGGCCTTATCCATCTATAGAATAAATTAATACAAATCTCATTTGTTTAGACACTGCCTCTCTCTTAACTACTTTCTGTTTATTGCTGTTCCTTCATGTGTCTCGTATGCTGAGGAAGGCTCTTAGTGAGAATTTTATTTTTATTTTATTGTACTGCTTTAATATTTCAAGCTTCCACATTCTTTGTTCCACTATTTCCTTCACACAGCTTGAACGCACCCCATTAGTTATCCTTTTCTCTCTGAAACAGCGGAAAACCGTTTGTTAAATATCTCTGCTATGCCACGTTTGTTAAATATCGCTGCTATGCCACGTTTGTTAAATATCTCTGCTATGCCACGTTTGTGAAATATCTCTGCTATGCCATTTAAATGTTGGCAGTTTTAATGGAACAATGAGAGGAATATTTTGAAAATCGCCGTATAAGAAATTTCATCTAATTAAAACTTGAAGAAGTGGGGTGGAGGCTATGTGCCGGAAGTTAACATTATAGTAAATCAACTACGTCATTTTAAACTATTAAAATCAGGTTTCTTCCGCACTTAACTAACCTCGAACCCACCCCCATAACGATATTAAAATCCATTCGACTTCATCATTCCATTTAGATCAGTTAACTATTAAATTGTTATGCATAGCTGGATAAATTAATATCCAACAAATGGAAAGTTGTCGTTTAAGAAGAATCACTATGTGAGTTGGTTGTGGGCAAGTGCTCCTGTTGCTCCTTTTTTTTTAAAAACACAATGGTGAATATGTTTTGCAATTCACTTTTGGAAACCATTTTATATTACGATAAATATAATTATGTTTAACAACAAACTGACATGGATGTGTTAATGAACCAACGTTTATAAATTGAACACATTGAATTGGACCATATACAGCAAAGTTATTTGAACCACGCTGTATGATATTGAACATCTCGTATGGTAACAGAACTGACTTGTTATTGAAACCATTTTAGTGGAAGATTTCATAGATACACTATCAGATGAATTATTAAAGTTTTTTTTTTTTTTTTACTTTTTTCCCTGAAGAAGGCTTTTTGCCGATACGTCCGTTGTTTCGTTTTTTTCTATTTTGTCCAGTTTCCCCCCTATCTTTTGCTATTTTTGTCTTAATTGCCATGTTGAACGGATTCTGGGGACAGGTCGTCATGTTTGTTCTTTTATTTTCTGTTCATAATGTATTCATCGTGAAGGTTTTGTTTCCTCTAGTGACTTCAAGACAATGGAATCCTGTCTGACCACTGCCATAGATTGTACCAGTGAACAGAAACAAGCCTATCTCGGTCAGAACACGCAACTCATCAACGTCAAGGCATGTGGTGAGCGCTTATTGAAAAATCCATTTTTTGGGGTAAAATAAGTAAAATAATGGGCGTACAGGCAGTCCTACAGACAGTCCTACACTCTAACTGCCGGCATTTAAACAATAGTCCTACAGACAGCCCTACAGACAGTCCTACAGACATTCCTACAGACAGTCCTACAGACATTCCTACAGACAGTCCTACAGACAGTCCTACACTCTAACTGCCGGCCTTTAAACAATAGTCCTACAGACCATTCTACAGACAGTCCTACAGACAGCCCTACAGACAGCCCAACAGATAGCCCATCAGAGAGCCCTACAGAGAGCCCTACAGAAAGTCCTACAGACAGTCCTACAGGGAGTCTCACACCATACCCGTGGCTCTTTATTGATTAATATAATAGTTGCCTCCGAAACAATTCAACAACCCAACCGTCCAACCGCCACGCATGACGTCACGCATGACGCTCGCTGCTTGACAGCCCCCACCCCCACTCAGTACTATTAATATATAACATGTTGAGGAGGGAGAGGGCCGGTTGTGAAAAGAAGGCAGCCACACCAGAAGCAAAATATATATAAGAGACTAGCGAGTACCCGGCATGCGTTGCAATGCCACTCATCGAAATAAAGTGTCTGTGTTTTAATAATTTTTTTGTAAGTTCTTCTAATAAACACCTTTTTTTAACCGTCTGGTGCGTATTCGAATTAAATAGAAGGTTTTAAGAAGTGTCAGCAGACCACACGCAGCTGTCCGTGTGGGAAGCATGGATTTTCCAAATTTAGTCCCAAAACATATAGCGATTGATCCCCCCATGCAATAGCTATGTTTGAAATTATATTTATATGGCTCATTTATTACATATAAACAAATTTAGGGCCCCCGGCCCCAAAATTAATATTGTGAAATATTTGTACTAAATCAGAAACCTATTTATTAAGTCACATATACAAAATGAAATGTCACAGTAATTCCACCCACTTATGCAATAGCTCTGCTTGACGTTATATTTACATAGCTCATATAAGAAAAAAAAAAGAATTTAAGGCCCCCGGCCCAAAGCGGAATATTGTAAAATATTTGCACTTCTTTAGAAACCTAATGCGGGCCTGCACACAACAACTCACTGAAATTTTATCGCATTCAGATGAATAGTATAGGAACTCATACGGACATTATATTTAAATAGCTCATATTAGAAAGAAAAACTACTATAGGGCCCCGGTACAAAACTGGTAATTCTTTGTAAAATGAATGGGTTTTGATATTCATGGATATACTTTTGTAAATGTACTTACGTTGTGTTAACGTCATTTATTTTCTTAATTCGTAAAATGAGAATATAGCATCTATTTTTCACAACAGTAATATCATTGGATTTAAAGATATAAAATTGTACACACTCTATTTCCTAACCCCCATATATATGTACCTAAGAAGGCAAATTATTTGTCAAATTCATTTTGTCAACTTCCCCCTCCCCCAAACAGAGTTTTAAAGAAATTAATAAAATCATCCACGGGATTGTAATCCACTTACGCAAAAACATTTTTTTTGCATTTCAAATGCTTTGTTCTTATTTAAATGAGTGATAAGTGCATTAGTGGATGCTATTTGGATATGTAGTTTCGCTGCACTGATTGCATTAAACGGCATTTTCGTATTAAAAGTATATTTAAAGGTTAGGGTTTTTTTATATTTATTTTATTAATTTATAAATTTCATAAATGTATATTTTTGGAAAGAATAAAAGTAAAAATTTATTAAACGTTAAAAATAAAAAGCAAAAATTTTATTTCATTTTTTAAATTGTAGCAATTTAAAAAGCAATCTATTAAATTTATTAATTTTACTTTTAGGAACGGGGAAATACATTATCAATTTTATTAGGCGCGGTTATTAAATCAGATAAATTTTTGCATTGAATAAATAGACAATTTGAGTTCTGACGTCATTTGCGTTATTATTTAGAACAAATTAATTTTACTTTTAGTACGCAATATTTGGAACGTACTTAAAAAATGCACTACAATCAACAGATGTTTTGGTTTCCCCGATAAATGTGATTACAGTGTAATTCTTTGATTATAATTTGTTTTATTAATTTTCATAACTTTCAACCACATATAAAATGTTTAAAATAGTTGTTAGTTGTTACTCCAAATTTATTTGTAATTTATATTATTAATACTTAAAATGTTATTAGAATTAAAGCGAATATACAATATATTTTTCGCATTACCATTAATTCGAGTTCCTTAAAATAATAGAAGAAAATTATGATTGTTTTAAAAAATGGGAACGTATTTAAATCGTATCGGTTCTTTGTGAGTTACGGTCAGCATAGATCATTCTTATATAATAGATGTATTACTACATCATTGCTATTCAAAATCACAACACATTTACAAAGCTATATCCGATTCTAAAATACGTCACAAAATTCAAGCTTATTAATAAAAACAACAAAAATACTCTCTACACTAAACATGCAAAAACGTGTTTTCTCTGCTCTTGCTACAAATTGATGTCTGTTGGCATTTGTTCAAGGGCGGTTGAGTTGATAGCTCCGTTTGAAATTATTTTGATAAAGTTTGTTAAAGAAAACAAAACGAATTTAAGGACATTGGCCCATGCGAAATATTGTAAAATGTTGTTCTAATTTAGAAACATTTGCGGGAGCGCGCATATCAATTCACCAAAGTTTTTATCGCAATCGGATGAATGGTATAGGAATGCATACGATAATTATATAGATAATAAATGGTGGAAAACGAATTAAGGCCCCCGGCCACAAACGGAATATTGTAGAATTGTTGTATTACTTCAGAAACCTACTTATTATATCACACAATTAAAAAAAGAGAAACATATTACTGAAGTTGTATCGCATTCAGATAAATGGTATAGGAGTGCATACGGATATTATTTTTTACAAAGCTCATATAAGAAAAATAACGATTTTGGGGCCAACGGCCAAAAACGGATTATTTTAAAAGTGTTGTAACTACTTCAGAAACCTAATTACTATGTGACACACACAATTTAATGTCACTATTTGTATTTTATTAAAAATCTCTCCATCCACACATTAGCTCTGTTTGAAATTGTATTTGTATAGCTCATATAGGAAAAATAGAACTTAGGGCCCCTGGCTCAAAAAAGAATATTTTAAACGGTTGTAATAATTTGAAAAGCTTTGCAGACTTGGGTAAAACATTTTACTAAAGTTTTATCGCATTCAGATAAATGATATAGGAGCGCATACAGAAATTATTTTGTACAAAGCTCATATAAGAAAAAAAAGAATTTGGGAACAACGGCTGAAAACGGAATATTTTAAAAGTAATGTAATTACTCATTAACATGGGCGACCTTATGGAATACAACTCTCCAATGTTTTGTCGCAATCGCATGAATGGTGTAGGAGCGCATTCGGTTTGAAACTATATTTATATAGCTCATATAAGAAAAAACGAACATGGGGCCCCTGGCTCAAAACGGAATATTTTAAAACGGTTGTATAAATTTAGAAACCTTTGTGGGCATGCTCGCAACATCTCGTCAAAGTTTTAGCGTATTCGAATAAATGGTGTAGGAGCGCAGACGAAATCTATTGTTTACATAGCTCATATAAGAAAAAAAAACGATTTTGGGGCCAACGGCCAAAACAAAATATTTTAAAAGTGTTATAATGACCCAGTAAAATGCGCAAGCTTATGGAATACAACTCTACAATGTTTTGTCGCAATCGCATAAATGGTGTAGGAGCGCATACGGTTTGAAACTATATTTATATAGCTCATATAAGAAAAAACGAACACGGGGCCCCTGGCTCAAAACGGAATATTTTAAAACGTTTATAATTATTTCCAAACCTTTGTGGGCGTGCTTGTAACATTTTACCCTAGATTTAGCGCATTCAGACGAATGGCGTAGGAGCGCAGACGGAAATATTTTTTACAAAGCTCGTATAAGAAAAAAAAACGAATGAATGGCCAACGGCCGAAAACGAAATAATTGAAAAGTTTTTTAATGTCGCAGTTAAATGCCCAGGTAGGTGGCCAACAACTCACCAAAGTTTTGTTGCAATCGCATGAATGGTGTGGGAGCGCATACGAGACAAACATACATACATACATACATTCATTTTTATATATATAGATATAGAAAAGTTGATTCGTTTTTTATCATTTTTTAATAACATCAAAAGTGACATCCACATTTAAACAATACGTTTAAAATATATATATTTTTTTTTTAAACTTTCAAAGATAAATAACAGTTTGAGATTTAAAAAAATGCATTAAAAAAAATAAATAAAAACAATTCTTCAAAACTTTTAAAATGCAATACAAGGGACTGACAGGAATATCATCCTTTTAATTTCAGTTATCAGCTTTTAACTGAAGATTGATATAAAAATTGTATTTGCTTTCTTCATCCGAGATAACTACAACCACTAGAAAATAATGTTAATTTTTAATTACATTTTTAATTTTTTTTAATGTTTCTTTTGTCAAATGTGGAATGTCTTTTTAAAAATTTGTCTTAATTACTTTCATACTTTCATTGATTTCAAAAGTTTATTTCTAATGTGTATACCGAAAGTCTTCGACGAGAAAGAAAATTTGGGATCTAGATTAAAACAAACTCAGACTGAGAACAATGCGGTGATTTGTTTTATTTATATAGATAAATGATTGGGGAAGGGGTGCCATCCTATCCAGTCCCCTTCATAAATTATACATGGCTTATGTTCTTTGGCAGTAGGGACAATAAAATAAAAGAACGCTTTCCCCCCCCCCCCCCCCCCCCCCCCGATGCGTATGGTCTTAGAAGACGTAAAGTCATACAGAATATTTCATGAATATTTATGACTCTGCGAGAGTGCGTCAATGATATCAAAGCTTTAATTTCAAAGCCACAATTGAGTTGCTTGGATTTGTTTGATTCACGCGAAAGTACGCAATGTATTTGCTTTGCCTAGTTTGCGATGTTTTTACTATTCTAAATGGGCTCTGTATATACGTTGCCTAGTTTTCGAATTTTATTACATCTCTATATAGTCAAGGTATATACTGTGTCTAGTTTGCGAATGGTATCAAATCTCTAAATAGGCAATATATATATATATATATATACTTTCCCTAATTTGCGAATGTTATCACATCTCAAAATAGGCAATATTATATATTCTTTGCCTAATTTGCGAATGTTATCACATCTCTAGATACAATGTTTCGGAGGTAAAGTTTGTTCCCTCGCCTACTCTAACCTCTGCTTTTATTCTGACAAACTTATTCGGATTCTTGGGAATGCATCATATCACGTAGCCATATAACATTTACATATCAGAATCCAAGTAAACATTAAAACATCATTTCATTTCATTCAATCAAGAGTTTTGGTGCAGCCAGGCTTTACAACAAATAAGTCCTCCACATTTCATTTCATTCAATCAAGAGTTTTGGTGCAGCCAGACTTTACAACAAATAAGTCCTCCACATTTCATTTTAAAAGTATAGAAAGTTTGAGCCTTAAAATCCGCGGGATTTATATATTTCTTATGCCATAAATTCAACTTCCTTCAACTGAATCGATGACGTTGAATAGTTTATGAAGTGTTTATGCTTGTTATAATTGTGGTGGGGCTAGCAAGGCTGTATTTTTTGTTTTGTTTTCTTAAAAAATCTTTTTTTTTATTAAATCCTATTTCTCTTCTTTCAGTCGAGACAACTCCAGCAAGGACCACAACTCCAGCAGGGACCACAACACCTAAAAATGGTAATTATTAAAAAAAAATACTTTTTACCAATTAAAATGTAATGTTTAGTCATTTTATTGATATAGTACTAGCTTAAAAGTAGGCATTTATCTTTTTTAAGTAAATTATAACATGGCCTTTAAAATCCAGAATTACTTATGAACTCTTGTTTTAGGAAATTTGGGGATGGGAGCCATCAACTGTCCCTATTTTGGCACTTGGTTTTTTTGCATACTCCCATACACTTATATTCTCATACAATTGTACACTCAAACACGAATACAATCTCATCAAAGTTCCCTTTATGGACAAGATTAAGACGATTGATCACATGTTGATCTTTAATAAAAGAACTATTAAATTAATGTATCCGAATTTTTAAGTTAAGCTTACTTTCTTTATATATATATAGGGCAACAAATTATATTAATATACGGCACCAAATTATACATATATAATTTGGTGCCGCAGACATCCAAGTATCTAAAAAAATGTTTTTGCTTCTGTAAAAAAAAAAAAAAAAAAAAAAAAAGAAGATATTGTTAGCCATGTTTAGTAGAGCCTTGCAACATGTGGGCATCAATTTATTTTTCTTACGTTATGTCCACCTTACAGGTAACCTTTCCCTTCATTGCTGCAGCACGCACCTGCCCATCATTGGCGTTTTCATTGTCATTATGACCGTCTTTAATATCATGTGACTCCAACGTGACTCTGTATGCTACAAACTTTGAGAGAAAAGTGCTGTATTCATGTCCTGTCATTTAGACACTTTTAAAAAAGTCTTTATTCATAACTCAATCTTTAAATTTATTTTGACCATAGTGTTCATTTTATTTTTTTTCAATTTTTCACAAATACTCAAGTACCTTATTTTTCGTTAGTGGCTTTAAGAAAATGTTCGCTTGAAAATATAATTAATATGTGTGGCTTTATAACGAATACATTCGTAGCTTTTTCATTTACTATTTTCTTTTGTCTACGTTTTAAATTTACTGCCAAAAACTAACAATGACACATTGAGATTTTAAAGACTATATGTTATGTTAAACTAAAGGTATGGAGACAATTTACATATTAAAATTATTTTGGCATTAATTTGTGAAAACAAAATAATTGTTGTTTATAAGATCACGTGGACCGACATTTTTAACATATGAAAGAGAGATTTCATGAATGAAATGAGTTGTAAATGAAACGATTACCGGTACGTCATATAACAGTGGCACTGACACATTTGTTGGAGCTGAGACATCTCGAAGCCAAAGTCTAAATACGGTTATTAGGGACCAGTTAGGGCAGGTGCGCTATTGAAAGTGGATCAAGTGAATGGATCATACAGTTCGGTGGAAATTTCAGTTCAACAATTTCCTTTTAAACATTTAATGAAATTGTAACATTTTTAAACAAATATTTTTGTTTATTTGGCTATGCTAGTAACATAATCATGTTACAAGAATATTATTAGTTATAGTTTTCCTTTCCCGTGTTCCGGTCCTATTCTTGTTAAAAGCAAGTCATAAAATCATATTATTTTCGGTCTATAATGATTGTGGAATGTTAAAATTTATTAGCATGCAGACTAAAATTCTTTGGTTGCAAGGTTAAATTTTTAAGGTGATCTTTTAAAGTTTAAACACATTGACTAAATTTGGGTGTTGTTATTTACTGGATCTATTCATTTGTAACAATAAGTTGCCTTTGAAATACAACACATCAGTTAAGACTTTTAAATAATATAGTAGAACACTCTAGCGGTCACCACAAAAATCATGTACAATTTTGAAAATCAATTTGGAACTTATATCTGTTTTTATAATCCGAACAACTTAATTATAAAACACTATTTGCTAAAAAGCGTATATTACAGAAAAATATTTTTGTCTTATCAAATTAACTGAAGAATAAAAATGTAAACCATGTTTATGGGCCTTACCGAGAGTTAAGTTTCTTTAGAAAACATATTTAACAAATTAAAAAAAGGACAGATCTAATATTAATGAAACAAAATTTAAAATCATAATATTAATACTGCTTTATTTTAAGAACGTGATAATCGGGATTTCCCTTATTATAAAAGATATCCAAGATTGTTTTGACCAAAGCAAAATATTTCATTTATAAGTAAAAAATAAAAAAAGGACTTGATGTGAGTTAAAATCACAACACACTTCATCATATTCATTTAGGACGGAGTTGTTTCATTTAAAATAGTTTTGATATTATGTAAATTTTGCTCTTTCCATGCGGATATAGATTCTGCTGTAATTCTTTGGCAAGAGTAGGTCAACATCTTGAATTTCGGATTATGTCCAAAAAGAGATTATTATATAAACCTTTTTTATATGTAATTTTTCTCAATAAACAATTATTTTTATACATTTTCCAACGCTGTTTGAATTTGATTAATTTTAAGCTGAGAGAATGGTTCACCGTCTTGCACGTTCCCTGGTGTAAACATCTACATTTATTTCGAATAACAAGGGCTTTTAACAACAATATCTATCATATTAGAGGCTATTTCACTGTGACATTATCTTTTGTTTCGTAGGCTATTTACACATTTTGGAGAATGAAAGCGTATTTACGATTTTCTTTTCGAGATAATTTTGTTCTCTATCAAGACGCTAAACTAGTTTGATAAATATTAGTTATTCAGTTATAGGGTAAGTTAACTATAAATTTTAAATAAAGGATTCCACTTGTATTATAAAACAATTTGAATCCATTTAAATGAGGCTATAATTAATTACATAATTGTAAAAAATACTGAAGTGTCTGATACTGTCACGTGTTGCTTGGGGAAACTGTTTAATTTGATTTTTTTTAAAATTCTCTTGACATAGTTATTTTTTGGCAGTAAATAAAATACATGTTGGTCTGGACATTTTGAATGGCCTTTAAAAACCTATATTTATATTTTAGAATAAAAATATTCCTTTTTTTTTTTTTGTAATTGAGAATCTTCAGATTTACTAGCAAGCATCAAGCTAAACATTACTTCAATCAAAAATATAATATTATTAAAACTATAAGTGTGGTTACCTAGGACCACTAAATTATTTAAAACAAATCCGGGCTAGACGCAAAAGATACGTGTGAAAAATATTAACCTTTAGTTCATCATTAAACCAGCATTAAAAAGTACTTCTGCACCCAAAAGATTTTATTTAACATCATCATCAGTGGCACTACAGCCCATGTTGTGGCCCTGGCCTGCTCCACCGCATCCTTCCATTTGGACATCATCATCAGTGGCACTACAGCTCATGTAGGGCCTTGGATGTTCCACCGCATCCTTCCATTTGGATCGATATTTTCCGTTTATTTGCGCGGACCCTCCAACTGGTGTGAGTCCTTCACTACACCGTCGATCCATTTCAGTGTTGGTCGACATGTGACCTGTCTGTCCCTAGGTTTTTGTCTGCAGATCACTTTTGCTCCTCTACAATGCGACATCCTTTCAATATGTCCTTTCAATATGTCCTCTCAATTTGTCCTCTCATGTTGCCCTGTCAAGGTGTCCCGTCCAAAGATTTAGATCATTTTTTTTCTAAATAAGTTCTTTGAAATGAAATAATCCATCACAAAATCATATCCAACATTTGCCTAACATCGTAACCTTGACCTTTGATACGTGTGTCTTATTTACTTTAAATAAGTTTTAACAAAACTTGGAGGAACTCATACATCGTATTTAACCTAGAAAGAGTCAGGGGCGTCATTTCAGGTTTCTTTTCAGGGGTGGGGTGGGGGAAACAAAACTTGGTCGGCTTGTTAAGTTGTTTATTACTGGAGGCGCCAAAGTACATAGCAATTCAAATAAAACCTGCAAATTCAACCAAAAAAAAAATAAGGGAGGTGGGGACAAATGCCATACTACTCTACACAAATGATTATTTATTATTACAAATATATGGTGATTGAGCATGATTGCATACACTAAAAGTTTTGTAATTACAGGTGTAGTCTTATATTTATCCTTCTCAACCTCTATAAGAAAATTTTTAAGTTGTAATTTGAATCAAGCAACAATAACACAACAATAGCAACATTCAGATCACAATTTTTAAGTGCAGTCTCATTTATAATTTTAACCACAGCTGCACTGGTGTTGAAAATGCATTATTTCTCATCACGGCACCTTCATCTGGATAATAAAGAATGTATGTTAATTGTACAAATATTTTTTTAGAATTACTTAGAATAAATAAAGGTACGATTGGGCCTAGGATAATATTGAGAAGATGGCGGAAAAAAAATCCTATTGGTTTGGATATATAAAAAAAATCTGGCCAGTGCGTTAATTTGTGTGAAAAGGTCAAGGTCGTCCAAGATGATTTAGTTAAAGGCAAAGATCAGTGATCAAATTATTAAGTCTCAACCCTGTGAGGGGTGGGTCGAGATCTTTAAGTAAAGGACTGGAATTCAAAGAGTTTTTGAAATCCAGGAATGGATTAATCCACTTTCTATTATTTAAATGGAAAAAAAATTCTAGGAAATCGAAAGATTTGAACTCAAACTATTTAAACTCAAACGATTTTATCTCGAACAATTTGAACTCGAATGTGTTTCTGGAATAGATTAAGTTTGTATTCCAAGGTCTCATTTTAATGTCATATTTCATCACAAGATTAAATGTTTGCGATGGATTTGTAGAGGTGGGGTGTCTCTGTTACAGGAGATCACTTCTTTTAAAAAAAAATGTTTCTTAATCTAAACAATTTTTTAGGCCAACTGAATCAATGCTAAGAATTAATACAAGGACTGGGCCTATAGAATAATGGAGAGAGAGTTCACACTCTTAGCGAATAATGTCACGTGCGGCATGTGAAGTTATCTCTACGTCAGCACACAGAAGATCCTTCCTTTGTGGCGGTGGAGTGAGTGATTGCTCATAAAGAGGAACAAAAATTGGATTTGCAATTGGCTATGGCATAGGGCCATTAAAATGTATAGTCTGCTATAGAAATAACAAATGATCACACACTAAAATACCCAATGCACAATGATATATAACAAATGATCACACACTAAAATACCCAATGCACAATGATATATAACAAATGATCACACACTAAAATACCCAATGCTCCATGATATATAACAAATGATCACACACAAAAATACCCAATGAACCATGATATTTAGTCAATTTAAATTGAAAACCAGTCACAATAAACATGTCAAAATATAAACTTTTTTTTCACAATTGTAATTATTTTTTTAATTATTTTGATATGCTTTATCTTAGGTCGTTCAGTCCGTTTGTTAGTTTGTGGTGGAATCCTGCATCTCATGTTTTGACCCACTTTCCTGAGCTGAAACTTTATACACTTACCCACCCACGATTTCAATAATTAAAAAAACTTCATGATTAGTAGGCCACCAGTGACCTCCACTGACCCTTGATTGACTTCTGTGTGTCAAGTCTTGCATCTCAATTTTGACCCACTTGACGTCTCCAATTGAGCTGAAATTTTGTACACTTACCCATCGCCGATGTCGATAAAACCCATCATGATCAGTAGGTCACCAGTAACCTCCCCTGACTCTATAGAATCTTTCAGCGGATATCTCAGGAACGGGAAGTGATAAGGGGCCTCGGGTTATCACCACAGCGTTTCCTGAACAATCAACGGTTAAAAAAACACATTTTTTACCACATAAAGTTGACCTCTGACCTTTCACGTGTTTATATTACATGGGCGTGCAGGCTTTTAAAAATATTATTATTATTTTTCAGCCCACTTCCTGATGTCCTATTACATCTTACAAGACAAAAAATTAATATATAAAATAATATACAAAACATTTTTAAAAACAAAACATATTTTCTAAAAATGAACTAAAAAGTATAAAATTACCCCAAAACCAAAGATTATTTAATGTCATATAACCAAAAAAAAGCGAGGGACGCCCATGAACTTAACGTTCTTTTCTATAGACGTATACACGGTGGTATCACTAATGTCATTCCACTTACAGGGCCGTACTATCCATAAGACTTACTAGGCTTAAGCGTAGGGGCCCTCCAAAAGCAGTGGCACATGCAAAATTTAGCCACGCCATGGCAAATGGGCGTAATAAAAAATTCCAGATTTTCGAGGGGCCCAAGCAAGTTCAAAGCCTAGGAGCCCAATGAAGTTCGATATCTAAGGGCCCAATGAAGTTCGATATCTAGGGGCCCCAATTAATTTCGATATCTAGAGGCCCAATGAATTTCGATATCTAGGGGCCCAATGAAGTTCGATATCTAAGGGCCCCATGGAGTTCGAAGTCTAGGGGCTTGGATTAATACGGCACTGTCACTTGTCAAGATCTGGATGGATGAGAGCAAACTACAGTAATGCCAGGCAATTGTGATAACTCATATTACGGGAACATACAGCAGTAATATAAGACAGTCATGAGAACTCATATTTCCATGATTAAATAAATTGTATCATAAAAATTATATCACATAACACTTGTACACAAGTGTACAACATATTTGTCAAGTCATAAAACGTCATTGTATTTCATGGGCACCCCACTCTTTTTTAAGTCATATGGCTTGTAACAACTTTGGGTGGGACCTTTATTTTAGTCCATATTTGGAATTGCGTGTTTCGTAATGTATTGTTCTATTGTTTTATCAATGAACAGCGTCATATGTGACGTCATACATTTCAATATGGACCCCCTCAATCCCAATCCCAAGCTAATTCGCTGTACTAAGTGAATATGGGTCTAAATATTCACTTTAAAAAATGTGCGTATGCATGTAAAATGCAGGTTTGAATATATAGGCTATATTTTATTCAGTTTATATTATATGGATATCTAACAAAAACGTGAGAAACACTTGTTCGCATGAAATATGCAACGTGTGTCTAACTAACACGTACTGTGTGACTAACTAACACGTATTGTGTGTCTAACTAACACGTACTGTGTGACTAACTAACATGTACTGTGTGTCTAACTAACACGTACTGTGTGTCTAACTAACACGTACTGTGTGTCTAACTAACACGTACTGTGTGTCTAACTAACACGTACTGTGTGTCTAACTAACACGTACTGTGTGTCTAACTAACACGTACTGTGTGACTAACTAACACGTTTTATCGACAATTATCTTATTATAAAATTTGACTATTTTTTTCAGACTGTAGCAATCCTATTGATCAATGTATCATCACATTTTCAATGATGTCAACTCAACATGGTCCTAACCCTGAGCTTGTGTGTGGGTAAGTGGATTATAAAGTGTCTCAAACTTGTATAATAAAATACGATCCAAAAATGCAAACTATGTCTTTATTGTGTCTGCTTTGATGTGATTTACAACGACATTATTCTGTTAAGTTTTGCTTTTAAAATGCATATTCACAGAGACCTAAGTACATTTGAAAAATGTATTCTTGACTCAAACTGTGGGACAAGTAATGCAGAGAAAGATGCAATTATAGCACAGACTAAGAACCAGCTGCAAGCCAGGGGTGTTGCATGTGGTTGGTGACTGTTTACTTTTCAAAATACGATAGTGCAAGAACATTTCTAAACCCATTTTGTCTTTGGCTACTAACTAGCCCACATTATATTCTGGTGAAGGTCTGAGATTACTCTTTTATGACCACGGCTACTCCATTATTTGAAAATTCTTTCTCATCCCCTTCTATTTTAAATTTCATGATGACGCGTTATTTATTTATTTATTAATATTATTTATTTTTTATTTCTCTTATTTACGGGGGGGGGGGGGGGGGGGGGGGTATTTTCCTATTTAGACTTCATCAGTCTAAATTGCTGTAGTCGCTAGTCATCTAGAGCAGGTCTGCACAACGTACGACCCTCGGGATGCATGCCGTCCGCCAGCACCCACTTGTTGGCCCACGAAGTAACGAAATATTCTTGATTATTGTTTTAATAGCCTTCCCCCTGTCCTATTATCTTTCGGCCGCACAAGTTTTTAATAAAGTAATACGGTCCGTCTTACATTTTGAGTTGTGCAGGCCTGATTTAGAGAGCTGAAATCTGGTAGGCATACATCCAAGTTTCGTGTTTCACTTGCTGGTTGATATGTAAACAGTTTCGACTATCTGATACCCGTTTCCTTCTCTAATATAAAGCTCCCGTCAGTTGTATGTTGCCGTACGACGAATTCTATCGATGGAGTGACTACAATTCTAATAACCAGATACATATCCACTCTTATTAAAAATATAATTATAGGCGCCGTAAAGGCAAGAAATTAAAAATATTCTGGGGCTCAGTAATTATTGCGTTTAAATTTTAAATGCAACAAAAGCTCTTCCTATATGTTACCAATTTATTGGAAACACTTAAAAAAAACTTTTACTTGTTTGATTGGTCAATGTTATGGACATTGTGGTACAAGTAATGCAGAGAAAGATGCAATTATAACACTAACTAACACAGACTCAGACTAAGAGCCAGCTGCAAAATTTCATAAAATACATAATAAAAATTTCATCTAATCACTCAAATCACTGTAGTAGTAGTAGTGCTTTCGGTAAATTCGGATAGATCGCACCGCGTTTTTTTACCACGGCCGCTATCTTGGTTGCCTGAACCCAAAATGTATCCCTAAACCTAACCTGAACCCTAAACCTAACCTGAACCCTAAACCTAACCTGAACCCTAAACCTAACCTGAACCCTAAACCTAACCTGAACCCTAAACCTAACCTGAACCCTAAATCTACCCCTAAACTAAACCTAACCTGAACCCTAAATCTACCCCTAAACTAAACCTGAACCCTAAATCTATCCCTAAACCTAATGATGAGGTACGATCTATCAAAATTAGCCGTGCTTTCATATAATAAGATTATTATTATGGACCAGTACGTGTTTGTTAGTCATATTTTGTATATTTCCTGGGAACATCTGACCGAGAAACGATGCTACTGAGTGCCGTCCATGGCTTCACGTGTAAATAGTTATGGAAGAATGGTTGGGCGAATACACATTTGCTTTGTTTTATTTAATTAATATGTATGTTAATTTTTAAGTTCATGATTATGTTTGTTAAATTTTATGTACAGCGTAGTGAGCCCAGTCCTAGGCTGGGGTACCACGCTATAGAAAACTACCAATAATAATAATAATAATAGAGTTCTTTTTATAAAAATATGCAGCCTATCATTTTAATATTTTCAAGGCACGACGACAACCACCAAGACTCCTTTAACTACAGCAACATCAGTAAAAGGTGAGGCTCCAAGATCAATGAGAAATTACCAAAGATTAAATGTTAAAACTCTTCAAGTTGGTATGTTAGTTCAATGACAAGCTTCTCATTCTAAATAGACACACTATAAATATTTTTTTTAAAAGATGAACAAATCATGAACTTTACTTACTGTCCACTTTGCATACTACTTCGCCCAGGCTTTATCTTCGCTGGGTGCGTGGAGATCAGAGGGTCATCTCAACAAGTAGGCCACAGAAACATGCAACTAGAAATAAGAAAACAAAAGAAAAGAAGACACCAGCTCTTCGACTAGCAAGCTGGAACGTAAGGACTATGTATCCGGGCATTACTGCCGACCTGCAGCTCATTGACGACGCAATGAAGACAGTTATCATTGATAGAGAGCTTAGCAGACTAAACATTGATATTGCGTGCCTCCAGGAGACCAGGCTCCCGGAATGTGGTACCATAAAAGAACACAACTACACTTTCTTCTGGCAGGGTGGACCAATGGACGCACCAAGACAACATGGGATTGGTTTTGCTATAAAAAACGTACTCTGCTCATCCATAGAACCCCCGACAAAGGGCACAAATAGAATACTTACTATACGTCTATCAACGTCTTCTGGATTTGCCAACATCATCAGTGCTTATGCTCCAACACTTTCCTCCAGCTCAGATGCGAAAGACCAGTTCTATGAAGATCTAAATCTTACAATCGACAGCATACCCAACAGCGAAGCAATTTACCTCTTGGGTGACTTCAATGCGAGAGTGGGAAGTGATTACATGGCCTGGCCTACATGCCTTGGACATTTCGGAAGAGGCAGGCTAAATGAAAATGGGCAGAGGCTACTGGAACTATGCTGTTTACATGGACTATGCGTTACAAATACCTACTTCAACTGTAAGGCTATTCACCAAGTGTCATGGAGGCATCCCCGCTCGCAACACTGGCACCAATTAGATCTCATAATCACAAGACGCACACAACTGGCTAGTGTCCTCCTCACACGCAGCTACCATAGCGCAGACTGCGACACAGATCATTCCTTAGTGGCTAGCAAGATAAGGTTACTGCCAAAGAAACTGTATCACACCAAAAACAAAGGCAAACCTCGCATAAGCACCTACTCCACCAATAACCCAGAGAGAACGGAAGAATACAACCATAGACTACAAGAAGCTCTTGAACTAATGCCAACAATAGACACTATTGAGTCCAAGTGGTCTCATCTGCGAGACACTATCTATAACTCGGCTATCACGGCATTTGGCAAGAGAGAACGCAAAAGTGCAGATTGGTTCGAGGCTCACTGGCAGGAAATGAAGCATGTCACTGATGCTAAAAGAAAGGCTCTCTTGGCATATAAAGACACGCCTTGCCCAGCCACTCCACAAACTCTTAAAAGTGCCAAGAAAAACACCCAGCAGGCAGCTCGCCCGTACGCTAACACATATTGGCTCAATCTAAGCTCCAGCATACAGTCAGCTGCTGATAGAGGAGATGCAAAGGCTATGTACGAGAATATAAAACAAGCAACAGGGCCTCTGATCTCCAAGACTGCGCCCTTAATGTCAAAAACAGGGGAACTTATTACTGATCGGGATAAACAACTCAAACGGTGGATTGAGCACTACTTGGAACTATACGCAACAATGAACCATGTCTCAACCGCGGCCCTGGACGATATCACAGACCTGCCGGTCATGGATGAGCTTGATACCCTACCCACCCTAGAAGAGGTAGGTAGAGCCATCCATTGTCTCGCCTGTGGGAAAGCCCCTGGCAATGATGGAATTCCACCAGAGGTTCTAAAATGTGGAAAGGAAGTTCTATTACGGCCCTTGCACGATCTCCTTACTATGTGCTGGGAACAGGGACAGCTACCACAAGAGTTGAAAGATGCAAACATTGTTACATTGTACAAGAACAAAGGAGATAAGAGTGACTGCAACAACTATCGTGGAATCTTCCTTCTTAGCATAGTTGGAAAGGCCTTCGCCCGAGTTGCATTAACACGCTTGCAGACCCTAGCATCGCGTGTACTCCCAGAATCGCAATGTGGCTTTCGAGCCGCTAGGTCAACCATAGACATGATCTTCTCTCTGCGCCAGTTGCAGGAGAAATGCAGGGAACAACATATGCCTCTATGCATCGCGTTTGTCGACCTCACTAAAGCTTTTGATCTTGTCAGCAGAAGCGGCCTCTTCCAGATCCTAAAAAAATAGGCTGCCCTGCACGTCTGCTTAACATCATCGAGCAGTTCCACTATAACATGCAGGGCACAGTATGCTATGACGGTGCCACCTCAGAAGCTTTTCCAGTAAGTAGTGGAGTAAAGCAAGGCTGCGTGCTAGCTCCTACTTTATTTGCAATCTTCTTCTCCATCTTACTCCAGTATGCCTTCCAGAACAACAGCGAGGGGATATACATCCACACTAGAGCAGACGGGAGATTGTTCAACATTGCGCGCCTTAGAGCTAAGACCAAAATAAGAAAGGTCATGCTACGTGAGCTCTTATTTGCAGATGACGCCGCTTTAGTATCTCACTCAGCAGACGGCCTGCAGAGCCTTGTATCCAGTTTATCCGCTGCCTGCAAAGAGTTTGGCATGATCATCAGCTTAAAGAAAACCAACATTATGGCTCAGGACGCTGACACTCCCCCCACTATCTCCATCGACGACTGCGACTTGGATGCTGTTGACAGATTCACATATCTAGGGTCGAACATTTCGAGCACTCTCTCAATGGAGGATGAGATAAGTGGTAGGATAGGGAGGGCCGCAACTGTCATGACGAGATTGAAGAAAAGAGTCTGGTCCAATGCCAAGCTCACAACAAGAACTAAGCTGCAGGTATACCAGGCCTGCGTACTGAGCACACTCCTCTATGGATGTGAGTCTTGGACCACATACAACAGGCACGAAAAAAGGCTCAATGGCTTCCACCTCAGATGCCTGCGCCGCATCCTCGACATCAAATGGCAGGAAAAAGTCCCCAACACGGATGTCCTGTCTCAAACAAATATGTGCAGCGTCCCAGCCCTTTTAATCCAAAGACGCCTCCGCTGGCTTGGGCACGTCAAGCGAATGCAACCTGGTCGCATACCTAAGGACGTGCTGTACAGCGAGCTGGCGATAGGGAAAAGGTCAGTTGGACGGCCTCGTCTCAGATACATAGACATTTGCAAAAGAGATATGAAGGCGGCTAACATCAACATCTCAAATTGGGAGGACTTGGCGGAGGATCGATCCACATGGCGGGGCATCGTGAAGGAAGGATCACTACGTGCAGAGGAGGTCTACAGGGCGGAAGCAGCTGTAAAGAGAGCGCGGAGAAAGGCAAGAAAACACTACTCCACTGCATTCGTGTGCGGGACATGCACAAGAGACTGCCATTCAAGGATCGGTCTCATTAGCCACACGAAGAGCTGCAACCAGACAAGATAATCTATCGTCTCTCGTAGACGGAAAGATGCCATACCATACCATACCAAATATTTTTTTAAAAAGATGAACAAATCATGAACTTTACTTACTGTCCACTTTGCAATTTTCTCATTCACTCATTATTTATTGTGGCTATTTACTCAGACTGTACCAATCCTATTGACCAATGTATCATCACATTTTCAATGATGTCAACACAACATGGACCCAACCCTGATCTTGTATGTGGGTAAGTGGATTGTAAAGTTAATAAAACTGGTACGATATAATATTCGGCATAAGGTCACTTGTGTTTAAATTCAAACAGATTATGTTTTTTGTTCATTTGGTATTGAGTTGATTTGTTGTAGAATTTATTTCTGATTGAATTTTCCAGAGACCTAAGTACATTTGAAAAATGTGTCTTTGACTCAAACTGTGGTACAAGTAATGCAGAGAAAGATGCAATTATAACACAAACTAAGAGTCAGCTGCAAGCCAGGGGTGTCACATGTGGTGGGTGATGTTTTGCTGTAAAATCTAATAAAGTTTTAAAATTTTTTGAAAAACTGTTTACAATTAGGTGGTTTTATTTTTAAGTGCAAAATGTATATTTACATCAGAAATTTTGTTTCTTACTTATTGTTTCCTTTTTTTAAAGGCACATCAACAACTGTTAGACCCTTAACTACTACAACTCAAGTCAAAGGTAATGCTGAGTTCAATATAGAAATTAAAATAAAGGTTTATATAATTCATTCAAACAGATTGTCATTCCACCTGTCAGTCTCACCTGATGTTAATATAGAAATTAGAAAAAAGTTATATATAATTCAAACTAATGGTTTGTCAGTGAAGCCTGTCAGTCCACCTGTCAGTGCACCTGTCAGTCTCACAAACCTTTTATAATAATACAAGTTTACAATTTAAAAATACTTTTACAAGAAAATCTTTTTACGGCAATTTTTTAAAAAATGTAGCAACTGATACAAAAAAAAAAAAAAAAAGTAACAAAATCTTGCTTTTTGCCTAAAGAAAATAAATAATCATAAATAAAATACATTATAAAAATTTCATCCAATAACTGTAGTGCCCTCAAAGGCTCACACTGAAAGGAACTCCCGCTCAAAATCTTTACTTTAGTATAAATCTTTTAAAATCAAAATTTTTTTTTCACAAATTAAAGGTTTAGGTTGATTTCCAAAATAAAAGCAATTTATCAAGTCTTATTTTCAAAATTATATTGTATTTAAATTTTTTTTATCCTAGAACATTTGATTATAACAAAGCATTGTTGGCCCTCAAAACGTATTAGACCTTTGATAATACTAACAATGATTGGGTCATTGCAACTCTGTATCTAGATATCTTGCAATATCAGTCACTGATAAATGTAGACATATGGCGTATCAAGAGCTTTGTATAAGATACATAATCATATATCTTATTATGTTGAAATTAAAAAAGCTTTTGGGTTTAATAAAATTGTTAAAACATTAACTGATTAAGTTGGCTTAAATGTAAATAAAAATTATCACTCTTAAATTGTATCTTTTCCCCAGACTGTACCAACTCTATTGATCAATGTATCATCACATTTGCAATGATGTCAACTCAACATGGTCCTAACCCTGATCTTGTATGTGGGTAAGTGGATTATAAAGTTATCAAACTTGTACAATAAAATAAGATCCAAAGATTTCAACTGTGTCTTTATTGTGTCTCTCTTGGTGTGTTGCACAACAAGATTGTTCTGTTAAATTGTGTTTTTAAATGCACATTCACAGAGACCTAAGCACATTTGAAAAATGTATTCTTGACTCAAACTGTGGTACAAGTAACGCAGAGAAAGATGCAATTATAACACAGACTAAGAACCAGCTGCAAGCCAGGGGTGTTACATGTGGTTGGTGACATTTTCTATACAAATGATTAAAAATCCCTAAGTTTCCAAAGAATTTTTTTTTCATACAATTTGCTTATAAGATTGGGCTATATATCTTAAATGAATGTGTACTTATTTTAACATTGAGTGCCTTTCTTTCAAGGTACTACAACTACCAAGATTCCTTCAACAACAAGTTCAGTCAAAGGTGATAAAAATCATTTTGTGAGAAATTAGAATAGTTATATGAAATAATTCATGTTATTTCTTAGTACTTTCAATCAGTCCTTGTCAGTCTAACTACAGTGGGAAAAAAGCAATAATTGTTAACTTTATAAAGTTATGTCTTCTTGTAGGTCATTTAATTGTTAAATGTTACTATGGTATAATCTAGTCTTAAAATTTCATTTTTTACCTAATATTTGTCAAGTGTTTAGAAACACTTTTTTTAAAAGAAAGGTAAAAAATGATATTTTAAGAACAAATTAAAATTAAAACAATTATAAAAACAAGGCTAACTTCTTATCCAAACATGGTTGCCCGACTACAGATGTGTGTGGGTTTTTTCTTAATTGTCAAAGATCATAGGGAAACTCATATGCTCTACAGTTAGGAAGTAGCAACTCATAAAATGTTATGATAAAATTAATGAGCGCAATATAAAGATTTATAACAATTAAAAAGACACACAGAGGTATCCCCTCCTGACAATATTTTTTGCTCGCCTTTTTCAAAATTAAAAAAATGTCTATTAAAATAAATTGTTTTGGTTATTCGTAGGCCTCTTTGTTGATATTGGCCATTGTTTGAGTTCCAAGATGAGAGGAAATTTATCAAATCTTATATCTGAATAAATTATTTTAGTATTCTTAATAAAGTCGAACCGAATTAACAGGGGGAGAACATATTGGTCAAGGAACAGATATTAAGTAAATTTATTTAAATCTTTCAACTGATTAATATTCAACATTTCAATTGCAGTAATATGTAAAGAACATCTACAGAATTTTATTTATGTTTCCATGCCTTTGAAAAGCACGGAAGATGCAGGCCTATTTCTTATTTAGCACAAACGACATGTAATATTGTGAACAGCTTATGATCAGCATAACAAAAAAAAGGAATGTTTTTTGGTGTTAAAAAAACTAAATAAAAACATTTAGATTGAATAATAAAGCCTGTTTTTGTCTACATTTTTCTTAATTCTTTGTTGTGGCTTTTTCCCCAGACTGTACCAATCCTATTGATCAATGTATCATCACATTTTCAATGATGTCAACACAACATGGTCCAAACCCTGATCTTGTATGTGGGTAAGTAGATTTTAAAGTCAATCAAACTTGTACAATAACAAATTGTCAGTAAATATTAGTTTGTTGTGAATTGTGTGGTGATGTAGTGTAAACGAACATGACACTTTAAAACCATTTAGGTTAATTTAATTTACATTCACAGAGACCTAAGTACATTTGAAAAATGTATCCTTGACTCAAACTGTGGGACAAGTAATGCAGAGAAAGATTTAATTATAACACAGACTAAGAACCAGCTGCAAGCCAGGGGTGTTACATGTGGTTGGTGACTTTATAGTTATGCAACTAAACACACACACACGCCACACCCCCCCCCCCCCAAACAAAAATTTGAATGCATAATCTTGTTCAAATTTCTTTTTTTTACAATTTGTTAATGTCTTGGGAATTTTTTAAAAACTTCAATGACAATTAAAATGTTTAAACAAAATTCTTCTTTTACAATTTTAGGCACAGCAACCACCAAGACCCCTTTAACTACAGCAAGTTCGGTCAAAGGTAAATCAATTCTTGTTTAAGATTGTTTATTTAAATCTAAAGAACTAATTTATAAGTAGTATAGATACTTGCAAAGGCTGAAATGGGATGGAATGGCTAGGAGTAAATGGGTCTGCTTTTATTCATTTGCCATCAAATGGAATTAACATACAAATTTACATGGTAAGTATTATAAAAACAAAGCTAACTGTTTATCTAAACATGGTTGCCCCACTACAGATGTGTGTGGGTTTTTTTTAAATTGTCTGATCATCTAAGGCAGCAGTTCTCAACCTGGGGGGTCAAACGACCCTTTCACAAGGGTCGCCTAAGATGATGGGAAAACTCATATACTCTACAGTTAGGAAGTAGCAACAAAAATAATTGTGTGGTTGGGGGTCGCCTCAACTTGAGGAACTGTATTAAAGAGTCATGGCATTAGAAAGGTTGAGAACCACTGATCTAAGGCATTTTAAATGCCTTGATATATGTTTTAAAACCTATTCAATGTAATTATAATTTTTGCTCTTACATCTAAAATTGTAATATCATAATTTTTATAAAAGATTATGTTGAAACAGTTTATTAAGTAATATTCTAGAAATAAAACATTTGAATTTAACATTACTAAGAAAGAATAAACATAGTTTTTTTTATTGTAATTATAATTTTTAAACTAATTTCCCTCTCCAAGTCTGCACTACTACCATGGATCAGTGTATTATGACTTTTGCAATGATATCAACACAAAGAGGGCCCAACGCTGATCTTGTATGTGGGTAAGAAGATTTTTTTTCTCATAATTGTAAATTATTTATGTTAAACTTTGATTTAATATGTGGATGTTGTGTAAACTATGATAATTCTCTCTACTTTTTGTACAATCACTTATTTTTTTACAGAGATCTGAGTGTAATGGAAAAATGCATTTTTGACTCAAACTGTGGTACCAGCAATGCTGACAAGGAGGCCATGATTGCACAGACAAAGAGCCAGTTGACTGCCAGAGGCATTACTTGTGGTACGCCCGGCTCATATTTTTTCCATTACAACATACAAAATGTTATTTGACTAATGAGCATAGTATTTATTCATGTAGCTTAAAATCAACAATAGTTGTATATTTTTTTAATGGCTATTTGTAGTTTCAAATATATCAGAGTCATTACATCTTGAAAATTTCTTATCTTTTACCAGGTTTACCAACAACCACCAAAACTCCTGTGACAACCCAAAACCCAGTGAAAGGTACAACATAGAGCTGTATATTTTTATATTCATTTATATCATATTTGTCTTTTAATGTATCTTGGATTGTTCAATAATTATTTACTTTATTTTTTCCAAAGTCCTTTTCTGTAATTTATGTGGAAAATATTTTAAATTCAAATAACAATTATAGATTAAAATTTTTCTCTATACATATTAAACTTAAAATATTGCTTGGGCTCATCATAAAAAAGATAGGCAAAGACCAAAATGCAAGAGAAGTTAAATAAAGAAAATAATTCAGCACTTTTTGTTTAGTTCACCCTTCTGTTGCCATTACCAAGTGGGGGTGTGGGATGTCACATTAAATGTGCAATGTCAGATGAATATGTTAACTAACTTAATATATATGTAATTCATGAACTTTGACCTGTGTAATATTAGGTATTATAACTCATTAAAAGTCTAATTCAAACACTAACTTTGCTTGAAAATTGAAATGTAAAAAAATCCTCGGGTAATACCATAAAGTTTTTATGACCATATTTTAATTTTCCAAGGCTGTACAACAACTATAGATCAATGTGTTATCAACTTTGCTATTGTATCAACAACTTATGGATCTAATGCAGATCCTGTGTGTAGGTAAGAGACAACTCATTAAATCAATTGTAAAATTTTTAATTTAACATTATCTTTTTCAATGGAATTGTGTGTTTGATAAAGCAAGTTAATTAATGATCAGAGTCAAATTAAATTTTGAAATATATATTTTCTCTTTTCTGCTTTCTATTTTATACATGGTTGCCACCCACAGAGAGCTAAGTACATTGGAAAAATGTGTCCTTGACACCAACTGTGGCACAAGTAGTAGTGACAAGGAAAACATCATTGCACAAACTAGAAACCAGTTAAAAAGCAAGGGAATCAGTTGTGGTGAGTAGCTACATTATAAGTGAATTCACACTATGTCAGAATGGTGCACACTATGTCAGATTGGTGCACAATATGTCAGATTGGTACATATCAGAATGGTACATACTATTACAGAATGGTACACGCTATGTCAGAATTGTAAACTACATCAGAATGGTATAGTTGCTAACAATTCTTTTCATCATAACTTTTGTTAAGATAACGTCTAAAATGAAAAGTTCATATTTATTTTTTATTATGTTCTCTCTCTCTCTCTCTCTCTCTTTCTCTCTCTCTCTCTCTCTCTCTCTCTCATATAATATCATCTATATACATACATAAATATATATATAATTTAAGTATTTTCAAAAGGGCTTAAATGGTTGGAACAGTTTAAAGAAACGTAAAATTTAAAACGTATTACTTTTAACAGCTTTAATAATTAAATTATCAGGATAATATATATTTATTTTTAACTGTAATGAGACAAAAGTATAACACATTTATGTCGCACTGAAAACAAGACTGGATATCCATTTTGCAACACTTATTACTGCTTGTACCATAAGGCTTAATCTCTTTATTTAGTTTTTACCTTTTTTTGTAGGACTAATAATGAAAGAAATATTTTTCTTTTTTTTCTCATCTTTAATTTTTTTCTCATATTTAATTTTTTTAAAACATTAATGAAAATAACTTTACTTACACAATCATTAAAAATATTTTAATCCATTTTCTACTTTTTTAGATGGTGTCACTGTGACAACATTGAGCCCAGTAACAACAACTAAAACAGGTGAACAAGAATAATGTCTGCCTTTTTAAAAAGTATTTTTGTCCTATCAGGCTATCATTTTGAAGACATTAAAAACAAGATTAATTACAAAATACTCTCCCCCCCCCCCCCACACACACACCCAAAAAAGATCAGCAATGGAATGAAACTAAATTTTTCTTAATCATTATCATAACTAAATGAAAAGGGACACAATTATAGACTGTCTATTTTTTTATTTAAATTGTCTGAAACTTAGGACTTAAGAAAGAACAATTTTTGGTAATCTTGTGTCAAATAACATTAATTTTCCATATGGTATTAAAGGAGTCATGGGAACTTTCAAAAAATATAAAAAAAGAGAGACAAAGCAGATAAATTATGACAGCCTTATTTGAAAATTTCGTAAATGAAATTTGACAGGAGAAATGCACGATTCGGCATTTTAATAACTTTCTAGTAATACAGTTATTTCTCTTTTGCAGCATGCAAGACTTTGGTTGACAATTGTGTTGTTAGTTTTGTTGTAGCATCTGCTGCTCACACTACCGATGCTGACCTTACGTGTAGGTAAGAAAATGGTTTTGGTGCATTTTCTTTAGGTTTGAAAAGACAAGAAAATTAAACAAACATTTGGCCATAGGCATTCTTCAGCATACAATACTGTATTGCATGCAGTACAATGTACAATACAATAAACAATGTGATGAATTTAAATTAAAAAATAAAACTTATGTGTTCAAATACCTCAATAAAGTCAATGTAGGTCAATGCTCAAAACAGGAAGTGGTCTATGTTATTTACATTACTTGCATAAATTATCATCAAGGTCAAATAAGAATTAAGTTATTAAAATATACAGTACTTATCCATGTGTCAGTAACATTCCACATTGGATGGTAATGTGATGATGAGTAGGCTTCATTTTCTCATTTTCATTTAAATCAAAACAGTTAATAACACATTCTTAGGGTTTGAAAACTTAATTGCATGATTTTATTATAGAGACTTTTCAACAATGGAGAAATGTATTGCTGCTGTGTGTGACTCACCAGATGCAGAAAAATCCGCTGTTAGAAACCAGATTAAGACACAGTTGCAACAGAAGTATAACATATCTTGTGGTAAGATAAGAGTTTTTTCCTCCCTAGATCTGTTGTGTGCAATGTTGGAATTAAAATGTTAGTACAGAAGTTCTTAAACTTCTTTTTTTTTGCACAATCACATTTTTTATTAAAGAAATAAGTTTGGGAACACTTTGATGTTCATTTCTTGCTTCCAGAGATCTGAATTAATCCCCAAACCATGTGGTAGACCTATGAATATAGCTTTGCATGCCATAGAAAACTGTATACCGAAATTTGTTTGAAAGAAATTTTGTCCACGGAACATTGATAGACAGAAATTTGATTGAACTTAAACAAAGATTCTACCAAATTTCCGTCTATCAATTTTCCATCTGTGAAATTTCTTTCAAACAAATTTCCGGTAACCATAGAAAACAGTGAGTCCATGTTTCCAATTGTAATAACAGATGTGTTAGAGGAGTTACAGTAACAAATTTGTCAATATGATAATATTTTTAAACCATGCGAACTAATTGTAATATAATTAGATGCATTTTATGGGTGTGGATGGAAATAAAAATTAAAGGTGGGATGTATTAGTCAAAAGGTCAATTGATTGAATGATTGTATAGCGCTTGTATCCATGCTATTTTATCATGCTCATAGCGCTCTGATGTTCTTAAATCTATTTAAAGAAAAAAGTCTTTAAATGTTTCTTAAATGATTCTTAAATGATGTTTTATCATTTTCAATTTCCCTCACTGATTGAGGTCAACTGTTCCATAATTTTGGCGCTATAGCTTCATAAGAGTTTACTCCTTATGAATTCTTTTTTGTGTCCATCCATCCACACTGGGTCAGTGTTTCTTTCAGAAATTTCCCCCCGAGGGGGGACTTTTGACGTTCGGGGGGGCAGTGCCAGTTTTTCAGTGGCCAGAGGCGTAGCTAAGGGGTGGCAGATGGGAAATATGTCCCTGGGCGCCAGACTAGCGGGGGCATCTAATGGGCTATAGTGTTAATGTATGAAAATAATAGGTTTCAGAGTTTAGCCGGGGGGGGGGTGTAAAAATGAATCTTGTCCCCTGTCATCAAAGACTCACGTCAGTGACGTAGAAGTGGGGGGGGGGGGGCGAACATTTGGTCCTCTCAGGTGTCATTTTTTCTTTAGATAGAGCGGCGTGATTTTCGGACATCTGCAGAGTTTCTATCGAGAAAGGTAGCGTGGCAAAAAAGTTAACCCACCTAGGGTTGCGCTAACACTAGGCACGCCGCTGGGCAGTGTATATATCAGCACCAAATTTGGCTGTCATGGCAAGTAATTTTTATCGGGAAGTAGGGCAGCAGAAAATGTGTGATTGTTTAACAAACAAAAGGTGCATTTTGGAGTATACATTATTCGAATGTTTTGATAAGACTTTCATTTGATCGGGGGAAATAATTTTTCAAGCGTCGGGGGAGGCATTATGGCGACCAGTGCCAGACACAAACTAAATTTCTTCTTCTTTTTCTGTCTATTTAGGGCCCACGATCAATTTATTGATCATTATGGCTCCTATGAATGTAGATGGGATTTGCAATGTTTCTGTGCCTGGTGTTGATGCGGATATTTCACTGGTAACAAGAGTTACCTATTGAGGGTATCATGCGTGTGTGAAGGGGCAATGTTTCTGTGCCTGGTGTTGATGCGGATATTTCACTGGTAACAAGAGTTACCTAGTGAGGGTATCATGCGTGTGTGAAGGGGCATTTCAAACGTTCATATATTTACTGTTAGATGTCTCCTAGAAAAATGCTAAGAATACATCAACATACACCAACTATATGTGGACTACAAATCAGGTTATGATAGCATAGACAGGAAATACATGAACGATGCTGTGTTGGAACTTGGAGTCCTTAACAAACTTACCCGACTCATACATATGACGATGGATAACTACAAAAGTAGAATCAAAGAACAGAGGGAGTACTTGAGAGAGTTCCCAATCAATCTGGGCCTCAGACAAGGAAATCCGTGTATCATTTTCAACATCACTTTAGAAAAAAGCATTAGAAACATACGTGTGAGCACCTGAGAGGTGGTACAGAACAACCATAAGGAACTTTATAAAGCCAGCCACTGCAATACCTGGCCTACACAGACGATATAGCGCTACTTGGTAGAAACAGCACTGATGATATAATTAAAACTTTCAGGGAATTTGAAGATGTGACGGTCAAAGCTGGTCTTGATGTAAATAAAGCGAAGGCAATATTTATGATAATGTCAGGAAATACGCACTGATGACTTCATCAATATGAACATCTACGCCTTTGAGAGTGTAGCTACTTTCAAATATCTAGGGGTGACTAAATAAGCAAGAGGAAATACAATCGGAGGTGCAAGAAAGAATAACAGCATGCAAACGTTCTTTTTTCAATTTACAAAAGCTATTTCAAAGCAAAAATCTCGCTAAGGGAACAAAGAAGGCAGTATACACCACTATCATAAGACCAGTAGTGAGACTTGGTTCCTACCAGAAAAGCAGAGAACCTGCTAAATATATGACCCGATGATAGACAATTTTGTTTTGGGAATCCGTACAAACTAAGAGCTATATCAATTGTACAAATACCCATCCATAGTCACAAAAATATATAAAAAAGGCAGACTGCCCTAGGCAGGACACATTGAAAGGATGCCGGATTCTGGAGCAACAAAAACGATCTACAGACAGAAACCGAGGGGCAGACGGCTCACCGGTCGACCAAGACTGAGATGGATTGACGATGTAGAGAAGGGCTTACAAAGGTTGGGGTTCGCACATGGAGGTGTAAAGCGATGGATCGATCCCAATGAAAGAATGGGGTGGAGCAGGCCAGGGCCCTAAATGGGATGAAGCGCCACTGATGTAATCATTTGGGTGGGAAGCGCTAGAAATAACGATAATAACAGGACATCACTAACTCTTCCACCAGCACAATATTAAATAAATTCAGTCCAATTGGGAGCCCCTAGGGTATGGACTGCCCCCCCCCCCCATGAGGTATGCCTGAAAGAAACACTGCACTGGGTACTCTCAGTAAGGGGTTGGGGGTGGAGTTGTGCAAAGTTTATAGGAACTACTGTTCTCTTTTAATTTATATCTATTAACTAAAAATGAGTAACAAAACATATGAGATCACATAAGATAATACTTTACTTTTCTAACTTTCATCAATAATGTTAAATCCCTAATAACTGATTACAACTTTGTCTGATATTTGCCAACAAAAATAATCTCATCAATCATGCTAGCCAAAAGGAGGAAGTGGGGTCAGAGGGGGACAGATGTCCCAGGATGCCACACTAATTAGGAGCACCAAAATTGGCTTGATCAGTATTTTATTGTAAGAATGGATCTTTTCCCTGGGCTCCAAACACTGTTGACATTTTTTTTATATTGGTCAGTCTTGGTTCCAGCAGAAATGAGTAAAAAAATAGTATAATTTTCACAAAACATGTCAGTATATTTTTTTTTAAAAATTGAATAAATAGTCTTGAAAAATTAACTCAGTGAATTCATTACATCATGTAGCCTACTTCATTCCATTATTTTTGACAAGTGAAAATGTCTGGTCTTCAAAATGCCTTTATTTTTTCCTTGTTTCCATAGTATATGGTGCTACATATCAAACCACCAAGAGTCCAGTTACTTCTCCCACTACAGTAAAATGTGAGAATACTTTGAATTTGTTGTCTACATAGCATGGGAATGGTTGTCACAAGTTCAATAAGTTTGTATCTCATTCGACTTAGGATAATAAATGAAGGGCTGCATTGAAGCCATTGAAGGAAATAGTAGAACAAGGTATCTCAAAGCTTTAATCAAAAGACAGAACAAAAGATCAGAACGTTATTATTATCGTTTGTCCTGTCTTTTTATTTAAGCTTCCATATACCTTGTTCTACTATTGTCTACATTGCATGGGGATGGTTGTCACAATAAAGCTACTATGTGATTTTTTTTTTTTTAAATATGTCTGAAGATGTAATGTCAATCAAAAATATGTTTGAAAGTTACCATAATCAACTTAAATGATCATTTTAATCTTCTACAGAGGAAAAGCCATTAATGTGTGGTTCAATCAAATTATAGAAAATAATTCAATGCAAAATTTGCAATAAAAATGTATAAATTTCTTTCCCTTAAAGTGGTTACAACAGCAATTCCCACAAATACAAAAACAACTGATCGTGGTAAGTTTTCACAGTTATGTTGCATATGTAAATAAAACAAACAAAACAAGAAGCATACATTTATTATTATTATCATCATTATTATTTTTATTATATCATTATTATTATAATTAATATTATTATTATTTTCATCATTATCATCATCATGGTTATTATTAAATTTCGTCTGCAGCTTTTATTGCAAATAATTATCGTCTCTTTCTTAGAATGTCTGGACACTGTTGACAAGTGTGTGTTCAACTTTATGATGATTTCTACATCTCATGGCCCTAATCCAACTCTTGTGTGTGGGTAAGAAATTTTTGGGTTAAAATTTGTAAAGACTCAATGAATTTACAATGTATCTGAATGTTATATATTGTTTCTTTTTTTTTTTTGTAGCTTAACTAACAGGATGATTATCTTTAAGCTGACATTGTTTTTCATTACCAAAAAAGACGTCTAAAATACAAAAGAGAAGTATTTCAGGCTCAACTGCCTTAAGATAATGTCATTCATTATTTATTATGTATATTAATATGGATAAAAAAAATCTAGCATAACATCTTCACATAGGAAGATGAGTGAACATTTTCCTTTCAATTAAGTTGTGGGGGGAAAACACTTAAGACTGCTTCACATTGAATTCACTTCATTGCAGTATACAATGTTAACAGTCACTGCAACTAAACCTGTTTTGTTTATCTGAACTTTGCAGAGAATTCTTTTTTTTAATGATGACCAACATAAAAAAATGTGATTGTACAAAGTTTTATTTTTGAATTTTTATTGCATCAAATATTCATTTTAAATGCAGTAAAACCAAGTAAAAGCATTTTTTAAAAAAAATAAATATATCTATGATCTTTCATTTTTAAGTAATAATATGTAGTACATGTAAAATGGTTCTGCATTTGAAAAAATTAATGTTTTAAATTAAAAAAAAAAATAATAATTTGTTTACAGAGACCTCCTGGACATGGAAACATGTATAATGGAAACAAATTGTGGTATGCCTGACACAGAAAAACGCAGTATAATAGACCTGAATACAAACAAGTTAGCTGCAAGAGGTGTAATGTGTGGTAGGTGACTTGCTGATTTTTAAATTTAGAATTGAAGATAATAGGTAACGACTTTTTTTTTTACATTATTCTCTCACTACAAACACGGTCAGGCTATATAAGTTAACTTAGTAGTAGTAGTCTCTGCATTATCTTGTTTTTTTTTTTTTTTAATATAACAAAGACAAATAATAAGACTACTGATATAGAAAATGTATCCTACTGCAAATGCTCTTTTTAGTTCTATAAAGTTTTATGATACTATAAAGTGTCAATGTTTGAAAATTCAAAGTAAAAAACTTATTACTCTTACTTATGAATATGGAGTTGCTATATTTCATTGCAAAGTGGGTAATTGGTTGGCTGTGTGATAAGTTGTGTTGAAACCATGACATGACATGCCATAGATTCTACTGGTTGCATGGAATAAAAAAACACATCAGAAAATAAATCAATACAAATCCCAACGGCTTGGGTAGAAGAGACTCGTGAACAATGGATGGTGGCACATCTAAAAGAAAGAAAATCGTGACAACACAAATATGC
The DNA here is from genome assembly GCA_964017045.1 of Omphiscola glabra. NCBI lineage: Eukaryota > Metazoa > Mollusca > Gastropoda > Lymnaeidae > Omphiscola > Omphiscola glabra. Next base: position 838,760 of record OZ024799.1, read on the forward strand.
TGTCTTCTACTGACAATAAACATCTGCTGTCTTCTTTTGACAACAAACATCTGCTCTCTTCTCGTTACATCCTCTATGGTTTTTTGGAAGAACATTTTGAAATACAATTGTTTTGAAATAAACTCCACAAGAGTTAGTTTGTTAAGCATTTGTATAAAAATATGAGTATGTAAAGGGTTGAGTAAACAAAACATACATTAAAATAAATATGGATTGTATTTCAGTTCTAGAACTATATTTATTTATTTCCAAGGAACAACAACAACAACAAAGAATCCAGTGCAAACCACAGAAAAGAGTAATTATATATATTTGTAAATAGAAATATGTTATAAATTTTGCATAAAAATAACTGAAATCTAAAACCAGCTTATACAAATAGTTACACATTCATATGAATGAAAAGTAAGGGATTGATCTTTCATATCAAAATGTGTATGGCAGAAGTCAACCTGAGAAAATATAAATTAATTTAATGTGGTTTCCGTAAGAAATGATTTATTAACTTATTGAAGCCATCAAATTGTATAATGTTTGATTGCATACCTATGCTTTTAACATTCTGCTATATTTGGCATTGACCATGGTGTATATAGTTACTAACCTATCTCTATTAATTTCTTCTAGCCAGCTTACATTAAATTTATGTGAGAATATTCAAATAGTACTTCCTGTTAAATGTTTCACATTGCTTATTACCTAAATGAGACATTTTAAAATATTTTTTTAAAAATCTATATTCAAATTTGCAACTCAGTTCTATTTTTCTTTTAAAATATAAATAAATAAATATAGTACTTTTAATAAAATTGATATACAAAAGATGGATGAAATGAAGAAGACATGATTTGTTAAAAATAATGTTTCTCCTATGATTCAAATATTGTCCATATTCAGGCTGTTCACCTGACCAGTATTAAACTATTGTCACATTTCAGGCTGTTCACCTGACCAGTGCATGAACACATTTTTACAAAGCTTGTCTGACCATAACGGAATGCAAGAACTTATGTGTGGGTCAGTGAAACTTTCATTGCTGCATACAATTGTCAATTAATTTTCATCATCATATTTTTCACTTTCTGTTTATTATTATTATTTTAATATTTTCAAATCTAAGATTTGATTCAATTTACTCTAGCTATCTAAGGCTGACAAATATCATTCATAAATTGTTCAATTTACTCTAGCTATCTAAGGCTGACAAATATCATTCATAAATTGTTCAATTTACTCTAGCTATCTAAGGCTGACAAATATCATTCATAAATTGTTCAATTTACTCTAGCTATCTAAGGCTGACAAATATCATTCATAAATTGTTCAATTTACTCTAGCTATCTAAGGCTGACAAATATCATTCATAAATTGTTGTCAATTTGTTTGTTGAGACTCCCAGCAGTACATGTGCTATTTACTCACATAATAAATCTAGACAGAATTATTTTAAAATAATACAGCTGATTGATAACTAATTGTCTGTTTATCCTTACAGAAAAATTTGTTCAGTAAAAGAATTATTTTCAATATATCCTGCAAAATTAGAACACACAATCACCAATGCAGCAGAAAAAGAAACCAAAAAAAAAAATTTAGTTACAATAAATCCATAATAAATTTACTTTCCTCTTTTCAGAGATTTGAGCATTCTTGAGAATTGTTTAAACATAAAATGTGGACTAAATGAGCTACAGAAAAACTCCTTCCTTACTCAGAGCAAACAACTTTTAGAATTTCAAGGAATAAAATGTGGTACGTACAAACAATTATAATTAGCAAAAGCTAACTAGTGGCAAAAAATTTTCAACATTATACCAGCATAATAAATGTTATAAAGGAAGTAGATGTGAATCTGACACAGTCAGTAAGGTGCACTACAGCATGGCCAGTCAGTAAGGTGCACTACAGCATGGCCAGTCAGTAAGGTGCACTACAGCATGGCCAGTCAGTAAGGTGCACTACAGCATGGCCACCTAAGCCCTTGCCTTGAACCTACATGGGGCAAGAGGTTGTGGGTAATCCAATTATACATGGCGTCTTAAAGGATGTAATTGGCAGGTGAGAAATTGGTGAGTATTGACAGAGGGAGATTGAGTTTAATCCTCTGTAGATTGCCTCTATGTTAGTGCAACAGAATGTTATGGACGAACATAGATATTTGAACTTGTCAAATTAATTCTCATTAATGTTGTATATTACAAAGTCAGAAGAAAGAAAAATCGACTAATTTTTTTTGTAAAAAAAAACTTTGGCCTGTGCTTCCTTTAAGGCAGGGGTTGCTATTTCCTGGGGTGCTAGAAGACCCAGGCATTTTTATTTGCTGACATTGCTATTTGCTGCGACCTTTAAAAAAAGAATGCTTTCATTTGCATTTCAATTCGCAGAGTAGATATTTTTGTGATGAATTTTTTTCGCATTTTTTACGAGTTGTCAAAGGTATGAGAATCACTGTTGTTATGTTTGGTATGGCAAAGACGTTAGTTAGAGATTATATGTGTAGCTGTATCTATTGTGTGAGATTGTTGTGACGTATTTGGGTAGGGGGAAATGACGCGTTAGTTTGTTGTTGATATAGTGGATTGATGGCCGTTGTATGATATTCACGGCGTTGTGTGTTGGGGATTCCGGCTAGATGTATCGTTAAGGGAGAACGTTGTGGAAGAGGTCTGCCTTGAGACGAATGTCATGAGGTTGCAGGACGGAGAGAGCGCGCCCACTCTTCTCCACACTAGGTACAGCACAGAGTCTCGAGCAGACCTGACTCTAATCTCGGCGGACATTGCGTCCAGTCGGCGTCTGGAAGTGTTGAACGAAATTGGGAACGACCATCTTCCCATCCTAATAGAGATTGCTCTCGGCACGACCAAAGCACGATGCAAAAAGCGACACTGGCATTTCCGGAAAGCCAGATGGGGTGAGTACGAGCAACAGACCAAGGCCAACTTTGTCTGCTAGATAGCGAGGCCAAAGACATCGATGTTGCCTTCGAGAGGTTCAATGTTACCATTCTGGAAATCGCTCAAAAAATGATTCCCATGATGAACGGAAAGAAAAAATTCAGGCCCTACTGCAACAGGGACCTGAAATAACTTGTGAAGCACAGAGCGAAAGCCCGGAAACCAGCTGCGAAACGGAAAACGCCTGCTGCTTGTGTACAAATGTTTCCGCCCTGATTCCTTGGAATGTGATGCTGCTGTTCAGGTTGTCAAGGACTGCTGTTTTGCTGTGAAAGAATGGCTTTCATCAAACAGACTAAAATTAAATGATGATAAGACTGATGCAATTATTTGTGGTTCTGATGCCAATCTTCGGAAAGTTGCCATCGCATCAATAAAAGTTGGTGAATCAGAGATCACGTTGTCCTCCACTGTCAGAGACCTTGGCTTATATATTGATAGTAAACTCAGAATGATTCCACATATCAGTTCTGTAGTCAGGGCATGCTTCTGTCATCTGCGCACCCTGGGTCAGCTGCGTCCTCAACTCAATAAGAGAACAGCAAATGATGTAGCAGTAACTCTAATCCAGTCAAGATTAGATTATTGTAACAGTTGTTTGTGGGGTTTGCCTCAGAATCAAATTCAGAGACTCCAGAGTGTGCAAAATTCTGCAGCACGCATTGTGTCGCGGAAAAAGAGATCAGACCACATTTCCCCAATTCTACGAGATCTCCATTGGGTTCCTGTAATTGAGCGCATTAACCACAAAATTCTGGCGTACAGCTGCATAGAAGGCTCTGCACCGGAATATCTTGAAGAACTGATTCATAAATATGTATCCTTAAAGAACCTGCGGTCTTCATCACAGTCCTTAATAAAAAATTCCCAGTGTAGATGAACACAGAAAAAAGTAGTGCACTCTTTGGACGCTATAGCGCCAAAATTATGGAATAGTTTGCCTCAATCTTTGAAGGGTATTGAAAAGGATAAAAAAAATCATTAAAGAAACATTTAAAGACTTTTGTGTTTAAATAGATTTAAGAAAACCAGAGCGCTGTGAGCATGCTAAAGTAGCATGGATGCAAGTGTTATATAAATGTCAAATCAATCAAACTATCAATCACATTACAACCGTAAGCGAAAAAAATCTAAATGGGTAAGTGCATGTGAAAAGCACGATCTCCAAGACGGAAGGAGAGTGTGGAATTTACTAGGAAATCTCGCTTGGAATGGGGGGAAAGAGGAACCCTCAGCCGCTACAGACCGCAAACAGCGTCATGGCGAGCGACGTCAAGAGAGCAAGGACGCTCAATAAGCATTTTGATGAAGTGAACAAGAAAACCAGGGAGAAAACGAACAGCACACAATCCGAAATCTTAGGAAGAAGGGAGCTCGAGCCAAACGTATTGGGCCCCACCAAGAGCTTTTCACGTCCCTCTTCACGATGGAAGAATTGCGAACAGCTATAGGAAAGTGTCGCCTGGCTAAATCACCAGGTCCTGATAAGGTTCATAACGAAATGTTGACCCACCTGGGCAAACGAGGGAGAGAAATTTTGCTTGAAAATGAACCTGGACAACAGGCACATTGCCGAAAATGTGGAAGAAGGCCATAGTTATCCCAATCCCAAAAGGAAGGGAAACCAGGCCATTTACCAACTAGCTACCGTCCGACCTCCCTCACATCGTGTGTTGGGAACGTAGCGGAAAGAATGGTGAATGGCAGGCTCTACTGGTTTATAGAGAGGAACAAGTGCTTCCCACGGACGCAACGTGGGTTCCGCCAATCTATGGATCAGGTGATCCGTCTAGTCCAGTCATTGACAAACCAGCTCCAGGTGAAAAATTACACGATTACCGTGTTCTTCTACCTCAAGCAGGCGTTCGACCGAGTATGGCGCACGGGTCTCATGCATAAATTCCAGAAACTGGGAATCTCTGGGAACATGTCCAATTGGGTAGAGGAATTCCTGAGGAACATAACCATTACAACACGGGTGGGCAATAGCGTTTCTGATCAGCTTGTCCTAGAGGACGGACTCCTGTAGGGGTCCGTCCTCAGCTGCACACTTTTCTTCGTCTATGTATACAACATGCAAGAGGAACTAGAGTCCGAGAACGCGATGTTCGTGGACGATTTAGCGATCTGGAGCTCGGGGAAGGGTGTCAAAATACTGCACATTCGGCTGCAGCACGACCATGACATAATTGAAGCTTAAGCGAGTAGGTGGAAAATGGTCGTGAATACGGACAAGACGGTTTACTCGATGTTCACAAACGAAAGAAATGCACTTAAAGTTGAAATGAAACTAACTAGCAATGGGAAACAGCTGAAATGGGATCGGACTCCAGTTTATCTGGGAGTGAAGTTGGACCAAAAACACCAGCTCCATAACCATATAAACGAATTGTGCGCCAGAACCTCACAAAAATTAGGTTTCGTGAAAAAGCTGGCCGGCACTGACTGGGGCGCGGACGCAAGACTACTGAGATCCCTGTACCTCAGTAGCATAAGAGGGGCAATGGACTATAGCCTCCCAGTCCACACCTTCGCAAGCCGCACTGCTCTAGAGGGACTGGATCGCATAAAAAACCGAGCTCTTAGGTTTGTATGCGGGGCGATACGCACGACACCCACGGCGGCGATGGAAATCTTGGCAGATGTCGAACCGCTCGATATCAGACGGAAAAAGGCAGTCCTCACGACGGTGGAGCGATACCGCCGGACCGACAGGCAAGAACCCTGCTTTCAGTTAAAGGATCGATGTGTAAAGAAGAACAGATTAAAGAGACCCTACTTTATGAATATGGTCCACAGTCTTTATGGAGATATGGCATTACCCGAAAGCAAAGAGGCCCCCACGAAAGCCTTACCCGACCTGAAATTCGACTCGCCATGACGAGCACCAAAGCCACAAATGCCAGCCCTCAATCAGAACTATCCGAGGCAGCGCAAAGAACAACTGACGCTTATCCAGACAGTCTGGTGATAGTCTTCACAGACGGCGCATGCTTTGCAGGGGAAAAACGAAGGGGGTACGGTGCTCTCATCCAGAATCCCAAAGAGATAGTGCCACCGGGGGAGCTATCCGGACCACAGCGCCACCCAAGGAACTATCCGGACCATGCGTTACCCGAGGAGCTATCCGGACTAAAGCGCCACCCGAGGAGCTGTCCTGACCATAGCGCCACCCGAAGAGCTATCCGGACCATAGCGCCACCCGAGGAGCTATCCGGACCATAGCGCCACCCAAGGAACTATCCGGACCATAGCGCCTCCCGAGAAACAATCCGGACCATGTCGCCTCCCGAGAAACAATCCAGACCATAGCGCCACCCAAGGAACTATCCGGACCATAGCGCCACCCGAGGAGCTATCCGGACCATAGTGCCACCCAAGGAACTATCCGGACCATAGCGCCACCCGAGGAGCTATCCGGACCATAGCGACCCAAACCATAGCGCCACCCGAGGAGCTATCCGGACCATAGCGCCACCCGAGGAGCTATCCGTACCATAGCGCCACCCGAGGAGCTATCCGGACCATAGTGCCACCCAAGGAACTATCCGGACCATAGCGCCACCCGAGGAGCTATCCGGACCATAGCGCCACCCGAGGAGCTATCCGGACCATAGCGCCACCCGAGGAGCTATCCGTACCATAGCGCCACCCGAGGAGCTATCCGGACCATAGTGCCACCCAAGGAACTATCCGGACCATAGCGCCACCCGAGGAGCTATCCGGACCATAGCGCCACCCGAGGAGCTATCCGGACCATAGCGCCACCCAAGGAACTATCCGGACCATAGCGCCTCCTGAGAAACAATCCAGACCATAGCGCCACCCAAGGAACTATCCGGACCATAGCGCCACCCGAGGAGCTATCCGGACCATAGCGCCACCCGAGGAGCTATCCGGACCATAGCGACCCGAACCGTAGCGCCACCCGAGGAGCTATCCGGACCATAGCGCCACCCGAGGAGCTATCCGGACCATAGCGCCACCCGAGGAGCTATCCGGACCATAGCGCCACCCGAGGAGCTATCCGGACCATAGCGCCACCCGAGGAACTATCCGGACCATAGCGCCACCCAAAAAACTATCCGGACCATAGCGCCACCCGAGGAGCTATCCGGACCATAGCGCCACCCGAGGAACTATCCGGACCCAGTGGGAAAAATAGAACGAGCCTCGATGCAGAGATCTAGGCAATACTAGAGGCCTGCCTTGAAGATTTGATTTATGGTGACGCCCACCAGATGAGGCAAGCCGCCACAGTAATAGCCAGGGCTATAAGAGACTAAGTCTCAGCCCAAAAGGATGTGACATTATTAGTACGGTATACATTACTCCGTCAGGTTTTGACATTGTATAATAAACGCATAGTGTTATAACTTATATTAAGATTTTCAGTGTTTGTTGTAATGATATCAGTACTAGTCCGTGTGTAGAAGTGAGAGACTATAATATCCCACAAGTAAGCATCTGATTTCAAAGGGTAGATGAGTACAAGACACTAAGATCTACATCTCGTCACCAGTACTTTATTTTTTTCTTGCCTCAGTAAATTGAATTAAATAAGGAAATTACGATAACTAGGTATTCTAAATTCTAAATGAAAATTTCATAATTAAATTATATAAAAAAAATAAATTATTCCCCTAATTATAGCTTGGCTTAATTAGAAAAACCCCACCATTTTAACTCTCTACCTCCAATATTAAGAACGTTATGAATTTTTACACCATCTACTAAAATAACAAAGTTGGAAATTTCAAATCTCTTGCACACACAGCCAGTTATACATATAGCAAACTCAATTTTTTGTTGTCACAAAAATGTAAATAAAAAATTGATTCATACAAATAATGTTCAGTAAATAATACAATAACAGAGCTAAAGCACAATTTGATCAAGTATATAAAAGAGATACCATGACAATTTTAGTTCATTTTTTAAAAATCTAAAAATAATAACTAAATCAGTTAAAAAAATAATTTTTAGATAATTTTAAAGGAAATTAAAAATTTATTGTGAAATGAATCTGCAGAGGATATATTAAATTTATACTAGAATTATCTCAACTATGGATCTTCACAAAAAAAATTTGAATTTTAGAGAAATTGAAAAATCACCGAAAATAAACAAAGATATTAAATAAAGTTTTCCCAAAATTGCAGAATATGATAATGTTTTTTATTGTAAATAAACAGACTCAGGTTAAAAAATAAAATTAATGCTTAATTAAGGAATATTTTTTAAAAAGCTACCTTCAAACAAAGAAATTGAGAATTTCCAACTAAATACATTTGTATTAAAAATTGGTTTAGAAAGCTGCTATTCATTATTGATATAACAAAGTAGAAACCTAAGTCTAAAAGATAAGTTACTTTAAGTTTGCTGCCTTTATTCGTATGTTTGAATGGGTTTAGGAACATTTCCATGAACAGATAACTAATAATATTACAACCGGCACTACTAACCTGTCCCAGTGGCTAATATCATGTTGTTACTGACAATCTGATATGGACTAAAGCCAGTGGCCTGTCTTCCTGTTCTAACTGAATTATGAATTATTTTCTTATTTATATATTTTGTGTAACTGTACGCCATTATTGTAACTATACGTGGTTGGCGACAGTTAACTAATAATAATACTATTGTCCTGTCAGGGATTATTTCATCATAACTCTCACAATCAATCCTCTCCTCCTCTCCATGAAATCAGTAATCAACGTCCACTGTGTATATATATCCAGCACTTTAATTCACAAATTATAATATAGTAATAGTCATACATATTGAATACTTGTATTGAAATATCATGCACAATGTACATGCAACATCCTTGCGCACAGATCCATAATTTAGTTATATTAATTTATAGTCCAACCTAGAGAAAACCACATACGTCTTATCACTTCAACATAATTGCCTCGACTGCCCTCTGACTGGGACTTGACTTCCGTCTCTCGTTTTGCCTCACGAGCTACTCACAAAATAATACTGAATATTTCTCACTACTGAGTTCATGGTGTTGTGAACCATTCATGAACACCTTAGTCTGTTACATTTTGTTACACTACATTTTATCGAGTGGGGGTGGTGGTGGTGAAGGGATCAAAAGTTTTGAAATCGAGAGGGGGAGGGGCACTGGGGAAAATGTTAAGAACCCCTGCTCTAAGGAATGAAAGAAGACAACAACAAAATTGTTTATCGTGTGGCCTCTTTTCGTTTACAGATTGTAGCTCAAAAGTACTTAAGTGTCAGAATATATTTTTTGAGAACTATGCAGCCTCAAATAGCAACAACGATCTGATTTGCAGGTAAGTTCTTACCATTATTATACTACAGGTTTAACCAACATATTTATTATTATACTACAGTTTACACCAACCTATTTTTATTCATAACTGCACAAAGTTTATTACAGCAACATAATGACAAGATAACAAATGTGTTTTAATTTTTATTGAAAGTCTGTTTTAACAATAAATTAACAATCTATTAACAAATGTAACATTTGTGTTTAATAGATATGGATATATGAATATGTCTTGCTGACTTGATTTGGAGCTTGAAATTGAACTAACTATTTATACAAATACCATATAGAAGAAAATCAAAATAATAACTATTTAAGTGTTTGGACAAAATATACCATGACTGTTGTAATAAATAAAGCTTTCTTATTATTTTTAGATCCTATTTCGACTGCAATTAGAAAATAAAGTTTAAATGGAAGTAATTATATGGAAACTACTTAAAGTTAACAAATATTTTTTTTAAATTCTGTTGAGAAAATAGAAAAGATTGGTTTAAAGATTACACATAAATTTGCACACAATTAAAAGAAAGGTTTATTTGTGGGAATTTTAATCTTTCAATTCTGAATTAATTTGTTTTTCCTACTTTGAAAATATATCTAATCTTCTGCAGCCACCACAGAACTTTTGAAAAGTGTATCCAAGCCATTGATTGTATCTCAGCCAGCAATAAAACTCTTCTTATAGAAAGAAACAAACAGAACATGGAGAATAAAGGAATCATGTGTGGTGAGTTTATTATTACTAGGTCTCTTTCTAAATTGAAATGTAACAAATAAAATATAACATAAAATATAGCATATAAAATTTTACATGAAATATAACAGCCACTTCAAGAAAGAAAAAAAAATCTGTTGGTTTTTAAAAAAAAAAAAAATGGGGGGTGGTAGCAAGTGAGCCCTGAGTAAAAAAAAAAAAAAAAAAAAGACAAAAAACAGCTTCACCAATGCAGCCAAAGTTACAAGAAAAGAGCCAAACTTACATAGGAATAAAATAAATTTATAGTTGTACACTATGCTGACAAACATGCCAACAGAGATCAATGTTATAAAAATATGTATATATATTTGAAAAAATAGGCCTACATGATTCACATCAAGGGATGTAATAAATAAATATTTGACGTTTTTTTTTCTATCGGCTTTAAGTATGATACTTAATTTTAAAAATTATAAAAATCTACCCCAAACTAACAAAATAAATATTGCATTGGAAGGACAAGGAGAAGAATTTCTTCTAAAATGACATATATCATCATGTGTGTCAGGGGTCTGCAAATTACAAACCCCCCCCCCCCCCCCCCAAATGGAATCAGCCTGTCGCTTTGGTTTATTTAGCCCGCCAGGAGCTTCTTATGTTAAATTAATAATATTGTTGTTTCTTATTTACAAATTCAATATCAATATAAATCTAAAACTGTGTAAAAACAATTTAACAGTTGTTATGTCCCTCTCCAACCAATAGAATCAAGGACATTCAGCTCCTTGCTGTAATTCTCCAATGGAATATTGTGTTAAGTTAGTACAAACTATGAAATAAAATGTGGATTTTAAGTTAAGCAATAAGAATTGCAACAATAATAATTATAATTGCAACAATAATAATACTAATTATAATTGCAACAATAATTATACTCATTATAATTGCAACAATAATAATAATAAATAATCAAATGGAATGCTTTATCGCTGTCCAAAAATCTTACAAGCGGGTAAAACAAATCTGATATCTTACAGATATATTTCATTACAAAATAAGAAGGAAAAAAAACTTTCTTTTTATGGATCTACCTAACCATGAAGAAAAATAATTACAAAATGTTTTTATTTGAGTAATCAACTCATTTCACTTGCAGAGAAAAAAAAATTAAAATAAAATTAATACACAAGAAACTTTGCCTCATTTCTTGTCAAGTACAAATTCTGATATACGCTATTTCTATCATGATGACCCCTTGATCATACGCTTTGAAACCTTTGAAGGTCAACATGAATTTAAAGTACGACATGCCATACTTTTAAACTGATGAAATATTTTTTCTATTACAGATTGTGTTAACGGATTTTCTCAATGCGAAGAATCCTACCAGATCGCAGCTTTTACTAAACCAATAACCAAACAACTTTTGTGCACGTAAGTTGACACATATGCTGGACATCTAGCAGCTGACATAAAAAGCATTATACAATTTCATTCAAAATAGTATAATTTTTTTTAACTATCATAAAAACTTTAATAAAATAAACCTTTATATTTTTAAACCTTCAATAAAATATAGTCATAATTGTTTAAACCTTTTTATCATAAAAACATCCATAAAATATAGTCATAATTGCTTAAACCTTTTTATCATAAAAACATCAATTAGGTAAAGCAATACTCCTTTATAAATACATATTTTTTTAAAATGTTAAATAAATTGTAGAAGCCAAATATTTTCTCTTCTCTGTATAAAGCAGGATCTCTGTATATAGCAGGTTCTCAGTATATAGCAGGTTCTCAGTATAAAGCAGGTTCTCAGTATAAAGCAGGTTCTCAGTATAAAGCAGGTTCTCAGTATAAAGCAGTTCTCTGTATAATGCAGGTTCTCTGTATAAAACAGCTTTTCTGTTTCAAGCAAGTTCTCTTTATAAAGCGTTCTTTTTATAAAGCAAATTCTCTGTATAAAGCAGGTTTCTGCTAACCATTTTGATGACTCTATTTAATGTCTTTATAAAATGAGCTGTGTAAATTACTTTTCATGGTCAATCATTGTATTGTCTAATGTCAATTATTAATATGTCATGACTTTCTAACTTTCAAAGAAATTAACGAATGTCATTATTGTAAATGTCATTATTGTAAATGTGAGTATTGTAAATACAATAATAGTCAGTAGGCCTACCTGTGAAATGAATAGTCGTTCACAAATTTATTGATCTAAATACAATTCTCTTATTGTCACTTTTCTTCCCAACCTTTTCAGCCATATCCAGACTTTTATGAAATGCATTTTTGACCTGAACTCCTGTGAACTGTCCAAAGACTACAAAGACAATCTGCTTAAAGAAACCAAAGACCAGTTAGATGCCAGGAGAGTTCCTTGTGGTGAGATTTATGCTTATGAAACTTAACTTGATAATTGATTTGTTTTTAGAATTGTGCAGAAATCTGTGTCGAAACAGAAGAAGGAATATTTGTGTAACATATCAAGGCACCGGAATTCTAATTTCAATTAATTTACATTCATTTTTCTGACATACCATCAAAGAGTTTTATGTTGTTGGTTTTTTAAAGCTGAATTAATAAATTTTTTTGTTTTAATCCGCAGACATTTACAAAGTCTTATACGGAACTGATGGTAAGTAACTGTCAATTTGAAGTTATATTTATTTGTTAACTATACAAAAAACACCATTAAATTGACTAATTTCTGTCTCCCTACAATGAGGTCCCCGACCCCAAACCTCTATATGTCATGTAAGTAAGATGACCTATTTGTCGATGACCAGGGAAATGGCTACAAAAGAAAACACTTTATTAAACAGCGAGGTAGTAAAGATTCACAAGACCTAAAAGATGGCAAGGTTTTTAGTCAATAACCAAAAGTGTAATCCTGAATTTGATAATTGGGTAATCTGATATATTTTTGAAACACTTTAGTTATATATTTTCTTCAACGCAGTCATAATTTATTTTGAAACACTATTTTAATATACTTTTGAAACACTATTTTAATATACTTTTGAAACACTATTTTAATATACTTTTGAAACACTATGATTATATATTCAATTTTTGTAAACACAATATGTTTTTAAACACTATGATAATATATTTTTTAAACACTGTGATCATTTGATTTTTAAACACCATGATAAATCACACAGATTTAATTTACAAAGTGCAGAGGAAACATAAAACCCGATGTTTTAATGATAACGTTGACCAAATCTGGTGTTGACCCACTGCATGGACACAGTTGACATTCTTTAAATAGCTGAGACTCATTCGTGAGGGCTTCCCAAAATATCTCGAGCATTTCATAATAATAATTGACATAAATCGAAGCAGGGTATCAAAAACAATGTCCCCCTCTTCCCCCCACACACACACACACACACACACTCACACACACACACACACACACACACTCCATAGCGCTAATTTGTTTTTAGAAACTTGGGGCTTTTTTAGAGGTTTCCCATTCATGAAATGATGTGCTGCCAACACGTGTTACTTTGTGTTTCATTTCTCCTTTTGAGCACACCCAGTGACGGATGCAGAAATTGACTCCCTCTTTTTTTTTTGGGGGGGGGGGGGTGTGGGGATTAGCGTGAAATTAGAGTCACTATAAAATGTCACTGTATTACATGGTTCTATTTTTATCAGCAGAGACCGGGAGTGATGGACCTAACAGTGGAGCCAAGCTGATCCTCCAAACATCCTTGTATCTTTTCGCTGCTATGTTTGTTATTATTTTTAAACTATAAGTAACTTGTGTTCAATAAAAATAATTTTCTCAAAATTCATTCATGATTGCCATTTTGTTTTGTACTTTTTATTGTGATAGAAATTATTAATAGCTAGTTTGTTTTGTACTTTTTATTGTGATAGAAATTGTTAATAGCTAGTTTGTTTTGTACTTTTTATTGTGATAGAAATTGTTAATAGCTAGTTTGTTTTGTACTTTGTATTGTAAAAAAAAAAAGAAAAGTCCTGTTTTACATTATCAAGAGTCTAACATTTAAAGACATAGAGATGATCGCATCCCTGACATAAGACGAGTGATAGCCTTTTGGTGACGGGGGCAAGGCTGAAGTACCTGGCAAACAATCGGCAGAAGCGGCACTGAGCACGAAGCTCTTTGAAGTACCTGGAAAACAATCGTCAGAAGCGGCACTGAGCACGAAGCTCTTTGAAGTACCTGGCAAACAATCGGCAGAAGCGCCATGAGCACGAAGCTCTTTGAAGTATCTGGCAAACAATCGGCAGAAGCGGAACTGAGCACGAAGCTCTTTGAAGTATCTGGCAAACAATCGGCAGAAGCGGAACTGAGCACGAAGCTCTTTGAAGTATCTGGCAAACAATCAGCAGAAGCGGAACTGAGCACGAAACTCTTTGAAGTATCTGGCAAACAATCGGCAGAAGCGGAACTGAGCACGAAGCTCTTTGAAGTATCTGGCAAACAATCGGCAGAAGCGGAACTGAGCACGAAGCTCTTTGAAGTACCAGAAATGCTTTTAAAGCAGGAACGTCATTTGGGTAGGGCAATAAAAAAATTTACTTGCCGACAATTTCGTTCGGAAAGTAACAATGCAAAATGATTTTTTGTCTCCTTTTTAAAAAGGACTTGGTAAACCAGAAAGCATGATCTGATTTACCGTACGAGTTGTGTGTCAGTGTTCTTGTCATTAGGTCTACCAGATGACTTGATGGCAATAGTCATACATTACTTTTTACTCCAACATGAAGACGCACATTTTGTAAATGAGTGAACACTTTTGTTGAGATTAGCATTTTAATTGAAGGCACGATGGTGTCCGCGTCATTGTGACAGGTGTCAAGGTTGTGTAGCTTTATGCAAATGAGCATGACGGTCGGCTGGGTACTGTTTGGGTTTTCTTAACATCAAGTCGGGTACGGGGTCATGCCATTAAGTGCACGAAAAGAGGGCGATGGACATTTAGTTCATCTAGGACACTCATTTTTTGTAATACTTTCAAACCAAGAGACTTTACTGCTGGTATTAATTAAGACTGATGGCTCTGTAAGACTGATGGCTCTGTAAGACTGATGGCTCTGTAAGACTGATGGCTCTGTGAGACTGATGGCTCTGTAAGACTGAGGGCTGTGTAAGACTGATGGCTCTTTTAATCTGATGGCTCTGTAAGACTGATGACTCTGTATGACTGATGACTCTGTAAGACTGATGACTCTGTAAGACTGATGACTCTGTAAGACTGATGACTCTGTATGACTGATGGCTCTGTAAGACTGATGGCTCTGTAAGACTGATGGCTCTGTAAGACTGATGTCTCTGTAAGACTGATGACTCTGTAAGACTGATGGCTCTGTAAGACTGATGGCTCTGTAAGACTGATGACTCTGTAAGACTGATGACTCTGTATGACTGATGGCTCTGTAAGACTGATGGCTCTATAAGACTGATGGCTCTGTAAGACTGATGGCTCTGTAAGACTGATGACTCTGTATGACTGATGACTCTGTATGACTGATTGCTCTGTAAGACTGATGGCTCTATAAGACTGATGGTTCGTAAGACTGATGGCTGTGTAAGACTGCTGGCTCTTTTAATCTGATGGCCCTGTAAGACTGATGACTCTGTATGACTGATGGCTCTGTAAGACTGATGACTCTGTAAGACTGATGACTCTGTATTACTGATGGCTCTGTAAGACTTATGGCTCTGTAAGAACAATGTCTCTGTAAGACTGATTGCTGTGTAAGACTGATGGCTCTTTTAATCGGATGGCTCTGTAAGACTGATGACTCTGTAAGACTGATGACTCTGTATGACTGATGGCTCTGTAAGACTGATGGCTCTGTAAGACTGATGGCTCTGTAAGACTGATGGCTCTGTAAGACTGATGACTCTGTATGACTGATGGCTCTGTAAGACTGATGGCTCTGTAAGACTGATGGCTCTGTAAGACTGATGGCTCTGTAAGACTGATGGCTCTGTAAGACTGATGACTCTGTATGACTGATGGCTCTGTATGACAGCATGAGACTTCATATTGTAACAGAGGAGACTCTTCTTTAATTTTACAGGACACAAAAAGCGTACAATTCGTAGCTTCGTTTATGTTTGCAGAGTTTTAAAACGGGAGCTTACAAACGTCGTCGGTGCATAAAATTTGAAACGATGTCCATGCAATCTGTGCGGACGATTACGTCAACACGTCTTCTGTCTGCTGACAGCATAAGTCCTCTCTCTTTCTCTCTGGTCATGCTTGTCGTGATGACGTCACAATCCCCTGCATAAAAAAAATGACAGTCATGTCTAAACGCGTCATTTATCCGTATCAGATTTTTTTTTTAAATAAGTAAACTATACGGTAAAGCTTGAATACTTAGAACTGGCAGCGGGCAGACATGAGGTGCTGGGTTGGTTGGAAAGTTAATCTATGTATAGGGAACCGTCAAAATCAACGATTCTCTATGTGACGATGACACTAACGCCACCAGGTGGCACTGATTTCATTAAATAAAATTCACGACAACTGCGCTGAATGAGATTCGTAAAAAAATACCGCAAGTGCGTTATCTTTTCTTTTACTGAAATAGTCTCAATTGAAATAGTCTCAATTGAAATAGTCTCCATTGCGATAGTCTCAATTGAAATAGTCCCAATTGAAATAGGATGTTAGAAATCCGCGTGGAAAGGGGGTAGGACATTAGAATATTAATTTAGTTCAGCGGGGCGTGAAAAGGTGTGCGGTTGCGAACCTGTGGGGGTGGGGGGCACTAATGGGGTAAGTAATGGGGAGTGGGGCGCTCAGGATTATTTATGGCCCCAATGGGGCTGTGGTCGGATACAGTTTTTAAACCACTGGCTTACAAAACAACTGTTCGGACAGTCGAAACCTGTGAGTGTTTTTATCGATGCATTTGTTCTTTCTTTGGGAAATAATGTTTTAATTGATTTCCAGAGAAGTCAAATTTCAAGTCATCTCTTGCACGTGTATCAATCAGTTGGGTGCCATATGGCGCAAGAAATTGGGAGGAGGTCCTCCTAGGGTGGAGCTATTTTGGGGGCGGCATGTTTGAACCACTACAACAGAAAAAAAAAAAAAAAGTTGTTATTTTTTCGGCTAGCAGACGGACATCAGGAATAAAGGCAGTCGTAAAAATTGAATGTATCATCCAAAGAAACAATTCAGACAAGGATTAAGGTTGACGTGTCTTTATTTCTGGTTTTGCGGTAATCTTAAGTGTGAGGCTGCAAACTCAAGCACCGCCTTGGGTGACACAATCTCAAGTGACGCCCCCGGATAGGAACACATTTAATTATTTTGTTTCAGAATACTTTATTTAATCAAGGTCAAGGTCTACTAAGCTCGGGAGATGTGCCTGTGAAAAAAATTATATGTTTGTTATAAAAGAATATATTTAACATGAAACATTTCATTTGCCATTTAGACATTGTTAGTTCTCTACTTTGAAATTCAGTGAGTTCCACATGCGATAGTTTCTGAACTATCAACGTCTACATCAACAAAAAAAGAAGAAAAAAATGTCAGCTAGGTAGAGCTCAGTCTTGCGTGACCAGAGGTCGACGTAGCTTAGAGCTTTATTTTCTAAAGACGAGCTGTTAGTGTGACATGTTTTGGTGTGTGTCTGTAGAGTCTTGTAGTGTATCTGTTGAGTCTTGTAGTGTGTTTGCAAATTCGGTTTGCTTAATCGAATCGACGCAAATATGAAAGTGAGCCAATTTTTAAGTTCACCTTAGTTGGCGATACAAGATATATAATTGACGGATAATCAGCAGTTCTAAGTAGATCTAAGCAAGAATATAATAATTTTGATGAAAACATTGCGCTTGACAGATTAGTATGGCGGGCATATTCTAGCCCGTAGAACCGGGGCTTAAGTTTAACCCATGCAACAGGTTCAGATTTATTAATAATTTTTTGAAAACGTTTGTATTAAGAAATTATTACGTACCAATATATGCATTTTGAAAACTTAATCTGTTTTAAGATTTGGCTCGTAGAATAACCAATACATAACAGAGGACTGAGTAAAACAGTATGTAAAGAAAACGATACTAATATTATCACCATTTAATGTTAGCACTACAAGTTTTGTTTTGTTGTGTTTGTTTGACTTTATTCAACTTTTATCCAGTTTCTTATCTCATATTGTGCTAACCGGCAATCGTAACGCTTGCGGACCTGTCCCGGCCCGCGGACCTGTCCCGGACCGCGGACTTGTAACTTTTGGAAATGCTGCCCTAAAGTGTTTTGAAAGGCTCAGACCCAAAGAAAATTAATTTTTTAAAGTTAATGTTGAACATTATTCTTACTTCATACGCCGATCATCAACTGCTGTGCAGAAGTGCAGATGGGCTGTCTATGAAAGCAAAGAAAGTCTGTGCAGAAGTGTAGATGAGCTGTCTATGAAACCAAAGAAAGTCTATGCAGAAGTGTAGATGAGCTCTCTATGAAACCAAAGACTTCGAATATAATGTAGAAGAAACGTAAACACGTTTTTAATTTTTGAAAATATTTTCTGCACAAACTTTTTTGCGTAAATCATTTAAAGTATTTTTAATTATTTCATAATTTTTAGTTATTTAATATCGTCTTTGATAGAAAGTATTTTTTTTTAATTTGCTAATTTTTAGAAGTATAACTTTAACTTGCATGTTATCGACAAAAGTCGCACTTGTTTTTAAAAATCTCGACGATCCGACACCTTTGACCTGACCAGCCATGGCAGTTAACACAGCTCACATGTGAACTGGAAGGTGATCAACTGAGCGAAGCAGTCACGTGTGTAAGCAAACAAAAAAATATGCTACAAACTTACCCCGTGGGTTTACAAGTTTTTTTTTAAATAAGGTCTTTAATCATAAAAATTTGAAAATGTTATATGGAAAGTGTTGAAAGAGATACAACTGAGGGTGTGATACACCTGAGTGCGAGATATACCTGGATGTGAGATAAAACTGAGGGTGTGATACACCTGAGTGCGAGATATAACTGAGTGCGAGATACAACTGAGGGTGTGATACACATGAGGGTGTGATACAACTGACGATGTGATACACCTGAGTGCGAGATACAGCTGAGTGCGAGATACACCTGAGTGCGAGATACACCTGAGTGCGAGATACACCTGAGTGCGAGATAGACCTGAGTGCGAGATACAACTGAGGGTGTGATACAACTGAGGGTGTGATGCAACTGAGGGTGTGATGCAACTGAGGGTGTGATACAACTGAGGGTGTGATACACCTGAGTGCGAGATACACCTGAGTGCGAGATGCACCTGAGTGCAAGATACAACTAAGGGCGAGATACACCTGAGTGCAAGATACAAATAAGGGCGAGATACACCTGAGTGCAAGATACAACTAAAGGCGAGATACACCTGAGTGCGAGATACACCTGAGTGCAAGAAACAACTAAGGGCGAGATACACCTGAGTGCAAGATACAACTAAGGGCGAGATACACCTGAGTGCGTTCCAGGCACTAGTGTAAATAGCATGTACAACAAAACCAGTTGCAAGCCAATGGCACGTCAGATCTGCCCCACATAATGAAACAACCCAGTTTCAAGACATCCGACTATTGACAATGCCACCGGTTTAAGACACCACCCGATTGAAGGGATAGAACATTGTGCTGTTTCGGAGGCCCCACTTTCCACACATACACACATCCCTTCAAAAAAAGGAACTTATTATAAATTCATTCAGTAGGAGCATGGTGACACAGCTGATCTGCACACTTATTGATTGTTAAATGCTATACAATTTATTCGAAAAATTTCCACGTGTGGTCAATGATTTCAATACATTGGATTTCTATGTCTCGGTTAAAAATCTTTTCAATGGCAGACGCCAACTCTGGGTAGACGGCCATGTTAATATGACGTCATGAAAGGGTCTCACTTCATTTAATATATCACGAAAAATAATAAATGAACATTGCCTTGGGGAGGGATCTCTCAGGGCCTCGCGAGAACCGTCCACTTTATTTTAAACATGCATTTTTTAACATCTAGATGTTAACCAGTAAGTGAAGGAAATTAGTGACACCCTTTTTCCACCGAAGAGCCAGCTAAGAGCCGAGAGTATAAAGACAAGCGTCAATATCGGTTGACGGGCCTTACGTGTCTATGTTGTGTGTCAATAAATTGACATGAGAACATGTGGGTAATATTGAGCAGCATTGATAATTTTTTTTTTTCAAGTTTGAAGACCCTTATGGATTCTTATTGAAATGGGAAGGACCACCAAAAAACGACTTTCTTTTAGAAACCTTCTGAGGTTCTGCCACTGAACGTATCTTCTTGTGAGGTTCTGCCACTGAACATATCTTCTTGTGAGGTTCTGCCACTGAACGTATCTTCTTGTGAGGTTCTGCCACTGAACGTATCTTCTTGTGAGGTTCTGCCACTGAACGTATCTTCTTGTGAGGTTCTGCCACTGAACGTATCTTCTTGTGAGGTTCTGCCACTGAACGTATCTTCTTGTGAGGTTCTGCCACTGAACGTATCTTCTTGTGAGGTTCTGCCACTGAACGTATCTTCTTGTGAGGTTCTGCCACTGAACGTATCTTCTTGTGAGGTTCTGCCACTGAACGTATCTTCTTGTGAGGTTCTGCCACTGAACGTATCTTCTTGTGAACTGTTCACACGTCGTTTTAAAACGATTAGCGACGCAGACACACAAAGCGACACAAATGACTTTTTCACACATGTCATCTGGATCTGCCAGTTTGCCTATTTTAAGACACTACTGATAAAATATAAGAAGCTACTGCTATAATGTAAGACACTACTGCTAGAATATGAGACACTACTGCTAGAATATTAGACACTACTGCTAGAATATGAGACACTACTGCTAGAATATTAGACACTACTGCTAGAATGTAAGACTCTGTGGCTAGAATGTAAGACACTATGGCTAGAATGTAAGACTCTGTGGCTAGAATGTAAGACACTATGGCTAGAATGTAAGACTCTATGGCTAGAATGTAAAACTCTATGGCTAGAATGTAAGACACTATGGCTAGAATGTAAGACTCTATGGCTAGAATATAAGACACTACTGCTAGAATATAAGACACTACTGCTAGAATGTAAGACACTACTGCTAGAATGTAAGACTCTATGGCTAGAATGTAAGACTCTATGGCTATAATATAAGACACTACTGCTAGAATGTAAGACACTACTGCTAGAATGTAAGACTCTATGACTAGAATGTAAAACTCTATGGCTAGAATGTAAAACTCTATGGCTAGAATGTAAGACACTATGGCTAGAATATAAGACACTACTGCTAGAATGTAAGACACTACTGCTAGAATGTAAGACTCTATGGCTAGAATGTAAGACTCTATGGCTAGAATATAAGACACTACTGCTAGAATGTAAGACACTACTGCTAGAATGTAAGACTATATGGCTAGGATGTAAAACTCTATGGCTAGAATATAAGACACTACTGCTAGAATGTAAGACACTACTGCTAGATTGTAAGACTATATGGCTAGAATGTAAGACACTATGGCTAGAATGTAAGACTCTATGACTAGAATGTAAGACGCTACTACTAGAATGGAAGACACTACTGCTAGAATGTAAGACACTACTGCTAGAATGTAAGACTCTATGGCTAGAATGTAAGACACTATGACTAGAATGTAAGACTATATGACTAGAATGTAAGACTCTATGGCTAGAATGTAAGACGCTACTACTAGAATGGAAGACACTACTGCTAGAATGTAAGACACTACTGCTAGAATGTAAGACTCTATGGCTAGAATGTAAGACACTATTGCTAGAATGTAAGACGCTACTACTAGAATGTAAGACACTACTGCTAGAATGTAAGACACTACTGCTAGAATGTAAGACTATGGCTAGAATGTAAGACACTACTGCTAGAATGTAAGACTCTATGGCTAGAATGTAAGACACTACTGCTAGAATGTAAGACACTACTGCTAGAATGTAAGACACTACTGCTAGAATGTAAGACACTACTGCTAGAATGTAAGACACTACTGCTAGAATGTAAGACACTACTGCTAGAATGTAAGACTATGTGGCTAGAATGTAAGACACTACTGTTAGAATGTAAGACACTACTGCTAGAATGTAAGACTATATGGCTAGAATGTAAGACACTACTGCTAGAATGTAAGACACTACTGCTAGAATGTAAGACTCTATGGCTAGAATGTAAGACACTACTGCTAGAATGTAAGACACTACTGCTAGAATGTAAGACACTACTGCTAGAATGTAAGACACTACTGCTAGAATGTAAGACACTACTGTTAGAATGTAAGACACTACTGCTAGAATGTAAGACACTACTGCTGGAATGTAAGACGCTGTTGCTACAAGGCGTTGATACAAAATGAAGTAGAAGTGTCCCAATAAATAAATAACAACTAAGCGATGGCTTGCCCAGGAGACTCCTCTGTCAGCATTGGTTGAAATCATCAGGGGTCAAATGACTTGAAGAACATGCATGATGTATTTTGCGGACGAGTGAAGAAATAAGTTTATAACAGTGACAGAAAAAAAAACATGGTGTTCCTGAAATGAAGCTGTCAGAGCGATCAATGAGAATAGAGAGATATAAATATAAAATAAACTTTGACCTGCGGATTTTGTTCTTATTTCTCCAGCTGTAGTTCAGTCTACGCACACGCCGGCTTGTGAAATAATAATGATTTTTTTTTTAAATTTCAAATAACCCATCATTTCCATCATCAGAATGCACATTAGAACATGTCAGGCTCTATACCAGCGGTTCTCAACCTGTGGGTCGCGACCCCTTTGGGGGTCGAATGACCCTTTCCCAAGTGTCGCCTAAGGCCATCGGAATACACATATACTCTACAGTTGTGAAGTAGTGCAACTAAAATAATGTTGTGTGTGTGTGGGGGGGGGGGGGAGTCGTGGTCGCCACAATACGAGGAACTGTATTAAAGGGTCACGGCATTAGAAAGGTTGAGAACCACTGCATTATACTCTATCTCCCACATGAGTTTGGGGGCGGGGGAGAGATTTGTGTCCCAGTGTACTCCACAAGACTATCTGACAAGCGTATTTCACGATGCTGATAACAACAAATTCTATCGAATTTTCTGCTCCAAACCCCCAAAATCTGTTTTCACTGTTTTTTGAGGAATCATGAAAGAAAATTCCCGATAAATGCGCTAAGTTAGATTCTTTATTTTTTTAATTTTTTTTTATCTCAAATGCGAAATATTTTCTTTGTTATCTTGAAATAGTTGGTGAAATAAATCAACGATGCAAAATCGTGTTGAGCGTTAGAATCTTAACATAAAGAAATTTGTTTAATGTATTTTAAGTATTTATACGAAACTCTTTGTTTTTAGGTATTGTTTAATTATCTATGGGACTTGATCCATGTTACAGATACTTGGGGCACTATGTGTATGCTTCCCACCATTAAGCCACATAGCCGTGCGTCAATATTAATTTGGAGTTTGGTGCATTGCGCAAGTCTGGCATTCACCTGTACGGCATGTCACAGTTGGCCGACTTTGGGGTTGACAATAAAAGGTACGTCTTACAGCAACCTTCCCCAATTCGTCTCAGCCCAACTGCGTCTGGAGAAGGCCACATTTAGCTCCCTTAGCTCCAAGGGTCAAGTTTAACAAATATTAAAGGAAAAATGATTTGTTTTATCGCCTTCGCATGTCTGGCTGCTGTCGGTAAGTTGTTTTGGTTTTTAAAGTTAACATTTAATTTCGATGAGCTGTTAAAATATTATCAGTAAAAAAATTAATAATCATGACATAACTTTAAAAGTTTGACATATATTCCAGTTGGGCATATGTTCAAGTTGGGCATATGTTCAAGTTGGGCATATGTTCCAGTTGGGCATGTGTTCCAGAATGGCATGTGTTCCAGTTGGGCATGCGTTCCAGTTGGGCATGCGTTCCAGTTGGGCATGCGTTCCAGTTGGGCATGCGTTCCAGTTGGGCATGCGTTCCAGTTGGGCATGCGTTCCAGTTGGGCATGCGTTTCAGTTTGGCATGCGTTCCAGTTGGGCATGCGTTCCAGTTGGGCATGCGTTCCAGGTGGGCATGCGTTCCAGTTGGGCATGCGTTCCAGTTGGGCATGCGTTCCAGTTGGGCATGCGTTCCAGTTGGGCATGCGTTCCAGTTGGGAATGCGTTCCAGTTGGGCATGCGTTCCAGTTGGGAATGCGTTCCAGTTGGGCATGCGTTCCAGTTGGGCATGCGTTCCAGTTGGGAATGCGTTCCAGTTAGCCATGCGTTCCAGTTGGGCATGCGTTCCAGTTGGGCATGCGTTCCAGTTGGGCATGCGTTCCAGTTGGGCATGCGTTCCAGTTGGGCATGCGTTCCAGTTGGGCATGCGTTCCAGTTGGGCATGCGTTCCAGTTGGGCATGGGTTCCAGTTGGGCATGTGTTCCAGTTGGGCATGTGTTACAGTTGGGCATGTGTTCCAGTTGGGCATGCGTTCCAGTTGGGCATGCGTTCCAGTTGGGCATGCGTTCCAGTTGGGCATGCGTTCCAGTTGGGCATGCGTTCCAGTTGGGCATGCGTTCCAGTTGGGCATGCGTTCCAGTTGGGCATGCGTTCCAGTTGGGCATGCGTTCCAGTTGGGCATGCGTTCCAGTTGGGCATGCGTTCCAGTTGGGCATGCGTTCCAGTTGGGCATGCGTTCCAGTTGGGCATGCGTTCCAGTTGGGCATGCGTTCCAGTTGGGCATGCGTTCCAGTTGGGCATGCGTTCCAGTTGGGCATGCGTTCCAGTTGGGCATGCGTTCCAGTTGGGCATGCGTTCCAGTTGGGCATGCGTTCCAGTTGGGCATGCGTTCCAGTTGGGCATGCGTTCCAGTTGGGCATGCGTTCCAGTTGGGCATGCGTTCCAGTTGGGCATGCGTTCCAGTTGGGCATGCGTTCCAGTTGGGCATGCGTTCCAGTTGGGCATGCGTTCCAGTTGGGCATGCGTTCCAGTTGGGCATGTGTTCCAGTTGGGCTTAGGGTAGAGCTATTTATGTTTCTATTTGTTATGAAGACGCGTCATGCTTCAATGCGGTTCTAACACAAATTATTCATTTAAAATGTCGCGTCAAACAACTTTTACAGTATAGGCAGAAACTAATCTGGCAGAGAAATCGGTGGTGGAAACCTGGGAATGATTGTCCCTTTGAAGATTGAATGAATTATTTTGTAATAATATGTATTCCCCCCCCCACACACACACACTTGTTTTCCCACGTTTGCACCCACTCTGCTGGTTGAACGCATCCATTCCCCGCGTGACCTTGATACGTCATTCGTGTAAGCATAAAGACAGCTCAGTCTATCAACCGTGACATTTTTTGAGTGGGTTGGGGACAGAAAGAAGTTTTATGCCCAAGAAGGTTTGCATATTTTACCACAGAAGGTTCTGGACAGTTAAGCACGTTGACTTCGATCACGGGTGCATACCTAGGACTCGTCTGAGACGTCGCATAAGAATAAGTAGCCTTTATATATATTATATATATGTTGCTTCTGGTGTGTCCTGTTTCCCTTTCAAAACCAGCTCTCTACCTACTCAACATGTTTTATATTAATAGTAATTGGGGGGGGGGGGGAGCTGTCACGCATCGAGCGTCATGCGGGACGGTTGAACTCTGGTAAAAAGGTTGAACTTTTTCGGAGGGCGACTATTATGGTAATCAATAAAGAGCAACGGGTATGGTACAGGGCTGTGTGTAGGACTTGTTGTAAGACTGTCTGTAGGACTGTCTGTCGGACTATCTGTAGGACTATTGTTTAAGGGCCGGCAGGTAGGTTGCAGGAATGTCGGTCGGACTATTGTTGAAAGATTAGCTAAAATTATAGAAAATGAGAAGTTATTTTTTGTTTGGTAACATTTGGACCCCCTGGTATTTTCCGAAAATACCCGGAGCCGGTGTAAAAAAACACTGCGCCCAGTTAAGCCCTAGTTTCTATATTGTGACTTTGTGGCTGTGCGGTCAAAATGTGTGGATACAAAATTTATTCTAAAATGAAACATCATCACACCAAGTGCAACTGACTCGCACACCTTAGATAGTAGCTCATCTAGGAGATGGAAACTCATGTTTGCAAACCTATGGGAGCCAACCCCAACATAATTGATGTTCCTATGGGATCACCCGAAAGTGTGGGAGGGAAGGGGAGGCTGCTGCTGACTGGGAACCAGTTTATTCTCCATACAAAACCCAGGCGTTGTGACTTCGTCCTGCGAAAACCTCTCATTGAGCCGGAACAATGCGTAAATATAATATCTATACTTGAGCATAATTTAACAAATGATACACTTAGAGATAGCTGATCTTCAATCTGGGCTAATATTGGTGCCGGAGTGTCTGAGTGCCGGAGTGTCTGAGTGCCTGATTGCAGGAGTGCCGTAGTGTCAAAGTGCCTGAGTGTCGGAGTGACAGAGTGCCTGAGTGTCGGAGTGGCTGTGTGCCTGAGTGCCAGAGTACCGAAGCGCCTGAGTGCCTGAGTGCCTGAGTACCGAAGTGCCTGAGTGCCAGAGTACCGAAGTGCCTGAGTGCCGATTCATCACGTTCTGTGACCAAAAACAGCACAGTTTATATATTTGACGTACATATATTTTATATCTAAAAGGCTCCTCTGAAATAAGGGAAGGTTATTTTGAAAGCATCCAATATAACAGCATGCTTACTGTATTTACGGAAATTAAGCCAACCGTATCGAACTCTATATCACACCGCCAGCTAAGTCATGTGACCACTTTGAATCAGTGTTAAACTTACTGGTACATGTTAAAGTTTGCAAAATAAACGAGCTGTTACGTCATTGATCCTATTACCCTCTTCAGTCCTCTTGGCTCGCCTCCAAAGCCAAAGAACTTCGATTCGCCCCTGATCTACACAAATTGAAACGTAATTAATTTTGGTGCCAGAAAAATTTATAAGCTGTTTCCCAATGCTGCCCATGAGAATAACCTGTTGTCCAATGATGTCCATGAGAATAAACTGTTTTCCAGTGCTGTTCATAAGAATAAACTGTTGTCCAATGCTGTCCATAAGAATAATTTCCTTTGCTTTTGTTGTCACCGATAAAATTATTATTATTGGTACAACGTAATGACTCCGATTTGACGAATCCAATGACATGACTCTTGTTGAGACTCCATGTTCACGTCCCTATTGAAGGACTCCATTCGAAACTTCTATTACAGGAGTCCATTTGTTTCTTATGTTTATTACTCGCACTGAAAAGTGATGAGACAGCAATCCCCAACTATCTATTCAGTGTTCTGGTAGACGAGAAAAAAACTAGTCAGTTGCGCAGGTGATGGCAAACCATAAAAGTTCGATGTAATATCTCACAAAACTTCAATACCCCAGCAATACACCAGTTATTACCCCAGTCAATATCCCAGTATATACCCCAGCAATACGCCAGTCAATACCCCAGCAATATCCCAGTCAATATCCCAGTCAATACCCCATCAATACCCCAGTCAATACCCCATTCAATACCCCAGCAATACTCCAGTCAATACCGCAGCAATACCCCAGTCAATACCCCATTCAATACCCCAGAAATACCCCAGTCTTGATGATAATTTCACGATGGTAATTGTCTGGGAAGATTCACTTTTACAGACTTTTTTTAAAATTTAAAAATGTAGATACCGTATAAGTACACAGAATGCGTTTAGCAATGTAATCTTTCAATAGAAATGGATGTTTTCAGAACAAAAGACACTGAAATTTGCATAGGAAAATTTACACATTTATACCAAATAAGTCAAAATTTGCCCGAGAAAAAACAAAGAAGATGTTGCTGGATCTTGGCTTGATTGGCACCGTTGAGCTCTGAAGTTCGTGCGTCTGAAATATGTACTTTGCTTTAATAGGACACAATAATACATACTTCTCTGTGTCAATAATACATACTTCTCTGTGTCAATAAGACATACTTCTCTGTGTCATTCAGCTGCATTGTGCAGTCGGCTCTCTAAATCCAAATGATCTGATCCCATCTTTTTGTTTCTTTTGCATTCGTCTCAAGTACATTTTACATGCCTTTGAGTTCATTCCTTTTATAAAATTAAATATTTTTTTCTGTGGTAGCTGAGAAATCTGACTTGACATTGGGCACTGAGAAGTCTGACTTGATATTGGGCACTGAGAAGTCTGACTTGATATTGGGCACTGAGAAGTCTGACTTGATATTGGGCACTGAGAAGTCTGACTTGATATTGGGCACTGAGAAGTCTGACTTGATTTTGGGCACTGAGAAGTCTGAGAAGTCTGACTTGATATTGGGCAATGTCGGAAATGTCACGATCCGACCCCATCATACATTTTACTTACCATGTATAGTGAGACAGTGGCGTAGAACTGCTGGACTCTCGTTTGTAGGATTTGAGCCCAAGACAGACAAAAAAAGACTGAGCAACCAGAGCATAGAACCGCTGAAGCGCCACCAATTCATCACGGTTAATGCGGGGGGGGGGGGGGGGGGAGGGAGGAGGCTCAAGACTGGAAGCCAACCCGCAGACTAATTCTGTGTTCAGACTAATTCTGCACAAGCCAGGAATATTGCGTTGGACTTGAACATGGCGTGTTGTAAGCAATTACTGATTGGAAGATTGATACCCAATAGCATCATTTACTCGCGTCATGTTAATTTCGGATTTTTAAAAATATATATAAATGGGTGTTTTCACATTTTTTTTAAAAGTGATATAAAATAAATGAGTGCAGTCAGGGGCGTAGGTAGAGTTTTGACGCCCGGAGGTGGGGGATGGTCCTTAACTTTGTCTATGAAAATCACATTTTTAATTAACTAGCTATGGCCGTGCCAATCAATTTGATTTAATTATGTTGTTATTGTTGTTTCTTTTCACAGCAACAAGTCAATCATCGACCACAAGCACCGATTCCTCAGGTGGGTACCATTTGTTGCAACCTATCTAGAGATTATGGTCCCATGAATGTAGTAGTCCCTCATTAGAAGCATCGGTCTGTCGCCCGTGAATGTAGTAGTCCCTCACTAGAAGTATCGGTCTGACGTCAACCAGCAAGGTCTCATGATCCAATGACGTCATCTAGCAAGGCCATTTGTTTCAATAATAATAATACACATAAGGGTCGGTTCACACGATCAAATTTCGCGTCAAATTGTCGCATGAACGCACTATTTTGTGCGTGGTTTCCTTTTTGGAAAATTTGATCAAATAGTAATTTGAAAGTTGTGACAAGGCTTCATACACGAATTGCATCAAATGCTTGAAGGAACATTTGATCGTGTGAACCGACCCTTATAAACTATGGCCGATATAATTTGTTACCTTCCTGCTAAAGTGACAAAGTGTTGTACCACGTGTTGTACTATGTGTTGTACTATGTCTTGTATCATGTGTTGTACCAGGTGTTGCATAACGTGTTGTATGTGTTGTGCCAGTTGTACCATGTGCTGCACCAGTTGTTACCACGTGTTGCACCACGTGTTGTACCACTTATATCACGTTTTCTACAATGTGTACCATGAGTTGTATCCAGTGTTGTACCATGTGTTGTACCATGTGTTGTACCATGTATTGTACCACGTGTTCTACCAGTTGTAAAACGTGTTGTACCACGTGTTGTAACATGTGTTGTATCAGGTGTTGTAGCAGTTGTACCACGTGTTGTAATATGTGTTGTACAGTGTTTAGTATCATGTGTTGTACAGCGTTTAGTACCACGTGTTGTACCACGTGTTGTACCATGTGTTGTACCACGTGTTGTACCACGTGTTGTACCACGTGTTGTACCACGTATTTGTACCACGTTCTGTACCACGTGTTGTACCAGCTTGAACCCATTTCTTATAATTTCTCCCAGATTGTACAAGCTTTGAGCAGCTCGATGCTTGCACCCGCAACTTGGGTGTCGATGTGTATTCTCACCTGGGCAACTCACAGGCGATTTGTGGGTAGGTACTGCAGGCAATTACAAGGGTTGTTGTTGTTGTAATTATAACTTTTGGGCGTCTAAAACTAGTTCCCAGCATTTAAAGATTATGTATGTGCGGGGCTTGAAGTGAGCTCTGCCGTATGCATTTCTGTACCGACACACATTGCAATAAGCTTGCCAGAGAGAGCCAAGTACCTGTAATTGGTTTACACCATTAGAATCTGACAGCGCTAGAGCCTGACACCATCAATTAGAACCTGACACCATCAAAATCTGACACCATCAGAATCTGACACCATTAGAATCTGACACCATTAGAATCTGACACCATTATTAGAATCTGACACCATTAGAATCTGACACCATTAGAATCTGACACTATTGTAATCTGACACGATTAGAATCTGACACCATTAGAATCTGACACCATTAGAATCTGACACTATTGTAATCTGACACGATTAGAATCTGACACCATTAGAATCTGACACCATTAGAATCTGACACCATTAGACTCTGACACAATTAGAATCTGTTACCTTTAGAATCTGACACCATTAGACTCTTACAGCATCAATTAGAATCTGACCCCATCCGAACTCCTTTAAAATATCACAATGTAGTTAAGAACTGGAAAATACTTGTTTTATAATCAAAGAAGATTATTGCAATATAATGTGCATACATACTCTTTTTAAAATTATTTTACCACTGTGAATGCCAATTTATGTGTGCCAGTGATTAGTTTTAATCCGAAACAATAATAGTAATATACAGTATATTAAAAATGTTGTTTGTATCATGCATAATTCATGTTGATGATTTACAAAAATTGTAACCTATAATAACTGAGAGCAAACAAGATTTGACATAAAGTACTTTGGAATAAATCAAAATGATTTCTGTTAGCTGCGTGCTTCCTACTCGATTATTCAGGAGCAGCAAAATAATTTTGCTTGGTTCAATCCAGATCGTTTCTAGACTTTTTCATGAGCCCATAGAATGTAATGATTTGTATTTTAATGAAGGGAAAATAATATGTTATCTTAAGTATATAAATATCACGTTTTTATTTGTATCTAGTTTCAATCTAAGCAACATGTTTGTTTTTTTCTTAATTCAGAAAATCACATTATTTTTAACATTTTTACTAGTTTATTAAATCTTCTCGTCTCAAACAAATAAAGAGATCATAGATTCAAAGATTAAATTATATTTCAGTTTCAGCTTATGTATTTTCAAACCTAAATTTCCGTTAAGTTATTTCCCCCTTTTTAAAAAATTAAACAAATGCAACAGTTGTTTTCCTCTAATAGTTTTAAGAGCAAATTCTTTGTTATTTCGGCAGAGATTTGGCGAACTTTGAGAACTGCATACTCGCCATCTCATGTCTGAGCCCGGGCAGAAAGAATGCGTTATTTTCTCAAGGCCGTCAGGTGGTGAGCGATGTCGGTGTTACTTGTCGTAAGTAATCATTGAATTGTAAACAAACAGCTTCCACATTTTCATTTTACCACTCAATCAACTTTAACCACTCAGTCCACTTTAACCACTCAGTCCACTGTAACCACTCTGTCAACTTAAACCATAAGCGTTCATGAACAAAATAAGAAAAAAATTAATTCGAAAAATATATCAACATGCCTTTTTGAACATAAAAGTAAAATGATGTGACAATTTAATAATCAATTTAACATTTACCATCAACAATCAATTTAACATTTTCTATCTTCAATTAATTTAACATTTGCTATCAACTATCAATTAATCAAGTTCCTCATTTGTTAAACATTCACTTTTATTGATTGCCATTCTTGTTTCCTTTAACAAAGCATGTTCATGACAGTTCAAGTTGATCCTCATTAGATTCCTACAAATGTAACACATGGTCACTGAACTATCGTTCTACTCCTTAGACTGTAGCACACTGCCACTGAACTTTCGTCCTAGTCCTTAGACTGTAGCACACTGTCACTGAGCTCTCAACCTACTCCTTAGACTGTATCACACTGCCACTGATCTTTCGTCCTACTCCTTAGACTGTAGCACACTGCCACTGAGCTCTCAACCTACTCCTTGGAATGTAGAACACTGCCACTGAACTCTCAACCTACTCCTTAGACTGTAGCAGACTGCCACTGAACTATCGTCCTACTCCTTAGACTGTAGCACACTGCCGCTGAACTTTCGTCCTACTCCTTAGACTGTAGCACACTGCCACTGAACTCTCAACCTACTCTTTAGACTGTAGCACACTGCCGCTGAACTTTCATCCTACTCCTTAGAATGTAGCACACTGCCGCTGAACTTTCGTCCTACTCCTTAGACTGTAGCACACTGCCACTGAACTTTCGTCCTAGTCCTTAGACTGTAGCACACTGCCACTGAGCTCTCAACCTTCTCCTTAGACTGTAGCATACTGCCACTGAGCTCTCAACCTACTCCTTAGAATGTAGCACACTGCCACTGAACTCTCAACCTACTCCTTAGACTGTATCACACTGCCGCTGAACTTTCGTCCTACTCCTTAGAATGTAGCACCCTGCCACTGAGCTCTCAACCTACTCCTTAGACTGTAGCACACTACCACTCAGCACTCAACCTACTCCTTAGAATGTAGCACCCTGCCACTGAGCTCTCAACCTACTCCTTAGACTGTAGCACACTGCCACTCAACACTCAACCTTCTCCTTAGACTGTAGCACAAAGCCACTCAGCACTCAACCTACTCCTTAGAATGTAGCACCCTGCCACTGAGCATTGTATTCCTAAAAGTTTTGGACGCAACTACTCCAAGTAATTTCACCTTATGTTTGTCTCATGTCTGTCGCCCACATTATCTTGTCATACTTTGTGCTCCAAGTTGTTGAATCAGTTATTCCCCCCTGTCACATCACCAGCCGTGACACTGTGTGACAGTGTTATTCAGCATCAGGCCATGACACTGTGTGACAGTGTTATTCAGCATCAGGCCATGATACTGTGTGACAGTGTTATTCAGCATCAGGCCATGACACTGTGTGCCAGTGTTATTCAGCATCAGTTTCCTTACTAACAAATTCACAATTCTAAAACGAAAGGTCAACAATAAACATCCTAAAGGAAACGTGTCAACAAATATGTGAACGTTTGTGATATTGAGGAAAACTTCCAAAATGTCCCTCGTTTATTATGAATATGTAGCATAGATGTTCACTTATCCTGCTATTAGTTATACAATTAATTATGTTTTAAATTATTTGGCACAAAAAATGTCATTGTGTTTATTTCAGCTACAAATATTCCATGGATGACAACCAGACAATACGCAGGTGTGTAGTACTTTTACTATTGCAATTTGAGAAATGTTTGCTATAGATTTATCCCCTAAGAATGTTCATTTAATCATCAATGGATCTTCATTTAATCATCAATGGATCTTCATTTAATCATCAATGGATATTCATTTAATAATCTATGACTGTTTCTTTCATCATCTATAAATATTTAATTAAATTACCTATGAATGTTCATTTAATCATCGATGAATGTTCAATTAATCACCAATGATTGTTCAATCAATCACCTATGAATGTTCATTCAATCACCAATGGATGTTCATTTAATGACCTATGAATGTTCATTTAATGACCTATGAATGTTCATTTAATGACCTATGAATGTTCATTTAATGACCTATGAATGTTCGCTGCAGTTGTTTCTATAACTGATGGCAGCTGATATCTGACAAGTCGATTTTCGTCTTCAGGTCAATTTTTTAATATAGTGGTTGATATAGACAGGTGACAAACAGACAGACTAATAACCAGACAGACAGACAAACAGAGAGACAGATAGATAGATAGATAGATAGATAGATAGATAGATAGATAGATAGATAGATGATAGATAGATAGATAGATAGATAGATAGATAGATAGATAGATAGATAGATGATAGATAGATAGATAGATAGATAGATAGATAGATAGATAGATAGATAGATAGATAGATAGATAGATAGATAGATAGATAGATAGATAGATAGATAGATAGATAGATAGATAGATCGATAGATCGATAGATATATAGATAGATAGATAGATAGATAGATAGATAGATAGATAGATAGATAGATAGATAGATAGATAGATAGATAGATAGATAGATAGATAGATAGATTAGATAGATAGATAGATAGATAGATAGATAGATAGATAGATAGATAGATAGATAGATAGATAGATAGATAGATAGATAGATAGATAGATAGATAGATAGATAGATAGATAGATAGATAGATAGATAGATAGATAGATAGATAGATAGATAGATAGATAGATAGATAGATAGATAGATAGGTAGATAGATAGATAGATAGATAGATAGATAGAAAAGATAGATAGGATAGGATAGATAGGATAGGATAGATAGATAGGATAGGATAAATAGAAGAGAAAGATAAATAGGATAGATAGATATGATTAGATAGTATAGGATAGGATAGATAGGATAGATAGAAGGGATAGATAGATAGGATATATTTCAACTGCTAAATCATAATTACTTACTGTCTTCCTTTGTTATTTCTTGATATAGATTGTTACAGCTTGGCAGAGCTTGACACCTGCACCCTGGTCTTTAGGGACAGTGTAAATGCTCACTATCCGAACCAAGGGTTGGTTTGTAGGTACGCTATAGAAGCAATTTTTGTGTTTTCTATCACTCTGGGCGTTTAAACGCATTTACATGAATCTGGCATCAATTATTGCTTACTCATAGGATTACTCTGCGTCCTTTTGTTTGGCTATTGGGGTTTGAGAAGGACCAAGGCCTCTAGTTGGCAGACAAAGGACATGCATGGTATCTGCCGAAAGTGGTAGCAGCTACAGGGCTACCAGCTGTGGGGGATCTGCAGCTGGAATTAAAGGCAGAAATAGAGTAGGGAACATGATTTTTTGTTGCCGTTAATGGATATGAGGCATGGGGTGGGTAGTCACAACCTCATGATGATCAGTCTTGTTACATAGCAATTGTGGACGCTATTCCTAGATTATTGTTTCGTCCCAGCGGCTTCGTTAATTAGTTGCGAGGTAGAAGCCCACTGTGGAAATCCCAATAAGAGGGCTTCTGACGCTTCCTTGGAATGGGAGGGGAAGATTTTAGGATGTAATTATAGCATCCCGACTCCCGGGGAAGTCGACTGCTGACGCTGTCAGAGCAGCGTCACCGACCAACAAGATGTCCTTTGGCTGTGGCGGCCTCCGTTGGTACCCGCTGTTCTGGCAAAGGGAGATCTTCCACGTGCCGCTTCGTGGCCCGATACTCGGGCTGGTAGGGGTGGGGTGCTTTGGGAAGGGCATAAAGTGCTTGATTCTAGTGCGACGGCTCGCTGACGCCATTTCCTAATCTACAGTTTCGGTTGCGCTAATGGGTTTTCAGAATGCACGAGTCCTGTAATTGAGGGGAAAAAAAATATTGTAAACAACATTGCTCACAAATAAATAAGAAATGTATTTAAATGCATTAAACATTAGCATTTGATAGTCATATGCCTATCCTTTAAATATTTTGTCTTTGACAATGCTATAGCCCTATGCGACTATAAAATGTAGACTCCATAGTGACTTATAATCTATTATTATTATAATATCAGACTAGGGTGTGCATGTTTTTGTGAAATAACTATATGATTGTGAGCAGTCTTTGGAGACAACCTACACTATGCAAGATACTGAACAGGGCTATCCGACTTACCAAGTCGAATGCCTTTGTCAGATCCATGAAAGCAATATAAAGAGGCATATGCTGTACACGACACGTCTCCTGCATTTGGCGTAACGAGATGTCATGTCTACAGTTGAACGACCACTTCGGAAGCCACACTGGGACTCTGTGTAGATGCGGTTAGCCACACTGGGACTCTGGGTAGATGCGGTTAACCACACTGGGACTCTGGGTAGATGAGGATAGCCACACTGGGACTGTGGGTAGATGCGGATAGCCACACTGGGACTCTTGGTAGATGCGGTTAGCCACACTGGGACTCTGGGTAGATGCGGTTAGCCACACTGGGACTGTGGGTAGATGCGGTTAGCCACACTGGGAGTGTGTGTAGATGCGGTTAGCCACACTGGGACTGTGGGTAGATGCAGTTAGCCACACTGGGACTGTGGGTAGATGCGGTTAGCCACACTGGGAGTGTGTGTAGATGCAGTTAGCCTCACTAGGAATGTGGGTAGATGCGGTTAGCCACACTGGGACTGTGGGTAGATGCGGTTAGCCACACTGGGACTGTGGGTAGATGCAGTTAGCCACACTAGGACTGTGGGTAGATGCGGTTAGCCACACTGGGAGTGTGTGTAGATGCGGTTAGCCTCAATAGGACTGTGGGTAGATGCGGTTAGCCACACTAGGACTGTGGGTAGATGCGGTTAGCCACACTGGGACTGTGGGTAGATGTGGTTAGCCACACTTTGCAATCGTTTAAGGGTGACAAGCGACAAACGTATTTCCAACTAAGCCAAGGAGAAAAATTCCTCAGTAGTTAATACCGTCACTTCGGTCCCCTTTATTTTTGTACAATTTTACGATGTTGACGTCTCTCATGTCCTGGCGTGGTCTTTGGCGTAGTCCCAGTCAGCAGCGGAGTAAAACAAGGTTGTGTACTGGCACCAACGCTCTTCTCCATTTTCTTCTCGATGCTCCTTCAATTTACCTTCAGGGACTGTGAAGATGGAGTGTACATACATACCAGATCTGATGGTAGGCTGTTCAATATCGCCCGCCATCGTGCAAAGACCAAAGTAAAATAAAAAAAGTAATAATTGGTGAACTGCTGTTTGCCGACGATGCCGCCTTAACATCGCATACAGAAGAATGTCTTCAGTGGCTAATTAATCGTCTATCACACTCTTGTAAAGAGTTTGGACTGCCAATTAGTCTACAGAAAACAAATGTCATGATGCAAGAAACCCAGTCCCATCCGATCATATTTATTGATGGCCATAATCTGTCGGTTGTTGAGCATTTCACATACCTTGGATCAAACATGTCTAGTTCTCTCTCCATTTGACGAAGAGGTGAACATCAGGATCGCAAAAGCAGCAGCAACTGTGGCTAAACTGAATAATCTGGTGTGGAATAATCTCAGTCTAACTGATAGAACAAAACTAAATTGTCTATCAGGGATGTCTGATAAGTACGCTACTATTGGGCAGTGAAGTGTGGACCACATATACCAGGCGTGAGCGGAAAGATGGCAAGACAAGTTGCCTAACACAGAGGTCTTGGAACGTGTACAAATGTGTAGCATATTCTCCGCTCTTAGCAAGATTCGCCTTCGCTGGTTAGGCCATGTAAGGAGGCTGGAGGAAGGCCGTATATCGAAGGATCTAATGTAAGGAGAGTTGGCGGAAGGGACAAGAGTTATTGGACGGCCACGCCTGAGATTTATGGACGGCCTTGCCTGAGATTTATGGACGGCCACGCCTGAGATTTATGGGCGGCCACGCCTGAGATTTATGGGCGGCCACGCCTGAGATTTATGGACGACCACGCCTGAGATTTATGGACGACCACGCCTGAGATTTATGGACGTATGCAAAAGTAGCAGGAGGGACGCCAACATAAAGATCATCGAATGGGAGATCATCGTTGAGTAACGTTCCAGCTGGAGAACAGCAGTCTGTGAAGGAGTCATAAGGGCAGACGATACTAGACAAAAAGCCCTTGCAACAGAAAGAACAATTCGGAATCACAAAACACATACAAGTCCTTAACATCCTGGTGTACAAGTCCTTAACATCCTGGTGTACAAGTCCTTAACATCCTGGTGTACAAGTCCTTAACATCCTGGTGTACAAGTCCTTAACATCCTGGTGTACAAGTCCTTAACATCCTGGTGTACAAGTCCTTAACATCCTGGTGTACAAGTCCTTAACATCCTGGTGTACAAGTCCTTAACATCCTGGTGTATGAGTGGACAGTTTTGTTGTTTTTTCCCCGTAAGACTCTTATTGACTCACTCTTCCTTCAGTTGTTCTTTCCTTTGGTTTGTTAGTCAGTTCATCGTGTTTATCATTATTCGCCATCTTTATAATTTGTTTATCCTAAAGCAGCCTCCTATTAGACCTTGAAGTCACGTGACTTCAAATGTCACATGACAATACTGACTCAGCCCTTTTTTTAGACTCTGCTCCTTTTCCCGCTGTACATAGATTATTCGTTTCCATATGGATTTTGCCCTTTTTTCTCTTTAAAACTTAATTCAGTCAATTCTATTTTTAACTATCTATTCGTCTGGGGTAATAACTAAAAACTAAAATAAAATTATTTGTGACTCTGCCCTTTTTTCCTTTGTGGTCTTCAGTATGTAAAGTTTATTAACTTAAGTCATTCGGATAAAATTGCGTATGTAGCATTTTTATAAATACCAAACGAGTCATTTAATTTGCCACTGATTTGATGTGTCAATTACAAACAAACCATTCAATTTGCCACTGATCTGATGGGTCAATAACAAACCAGTCATTCAATTTGCCACTGATCTGATGGGTCAATAACAAACCAGCCATTTGATTTGCCGCTGATCTGAAGGAACGAAACGTACTGTATAGTTTTGAAATTACACAATATTATTTCAATCGATATTTTATTGTTCTACGGTTGTTCAATTACAATATTTTTTTTAAGTATATTTTTCTTCTTCTACAGTTGTCTTATGATTATTAAATAAAGTTATTTCTTTATGTATGTTTACATATGCATTATGATGGCTGAACACTCTATGCTGTAAAAATATGAACAAATCCTGAATCAATAACATAAAAGTCACTATATATCATATTTTGAATGTTCAAAGCGGAGTAACTCAAAATGGAAATTTTTAAACTTAAACTTAAGTAATTTGAGCTCAAACTTTAGTGTCTTCATTTTCTCATTATGGTAACCCTAATTTTACTTCAGCCTCCATTAGAAGTACTTTTTGTATGCAGAGGCTGGACATTATTGTCCGAATGTATATTTGGAATCTAAGAAACGTATATCTTGTATTCATACAGAGATGTGGCGGTGTTCTCCGACTGTGTATGGGGAATCTCGTGTCTTAAGATCGAAGAGCGCTATCAACTCATTCTTGACGCCAAAGCTGTTGTCAACAACTTCAACATATTTTGTGGTAGGTAATATCTCCTCGATTTTTTAAAGAATTCTAAGTACACTAAGCCATCTTTGCGTGTCCATACAGACCACGGCTTTACGGAAAGGGCGTGGGCAAGAAGGCGGCAACCACCCATTGCGTCATCGTCAGAGGGCGTTGAAAATGTTAATTTTCATGAAAAATATGATATTTATAGGCGTGTATACTGTTTGGGGAAGGGGCGCCTCAATTTAGGCTTTCCTTTTGCTAACCAAGCCCCATAGTCTTTTATATATGTAAATAAGGGACCCTTGTAGTAGTAAGAGCTTACACTTACACATTTATAAAAGTTGAAGCATGTCATATTCCAAACGACGTGTAAAGAAAGCAAACTCTCATAGAAAGCAAACTCTCATAGATAGCAAACTCTCATAGATAGCAAACTCTCATAGAAAGCAAACTCTCATAGATAGCAAACTCTCATAGATAGCAAACTCTCATAGAAAGCAAACTCTCATAGATAGCAAACTCTCATAGAAAGCAAACTCTCATAGATAGCAAACTCTCATAGATAGCAAACTCTCATAGAAAGCAAACTCTCATAGATAGCAAACTCTCATAGAAAGCAAACTCTCATAGATAGCAAACTCTCATAGATAGCAAACTCTCATAGAAAGCAAACTCTCATAGATAGCACACTCTCATAGAAAGCAAACTCTCATAGATAGCAAACTCTCATAGATAGCAAACTCTCATAGAAAGCAAACTCTCATAGATAGCAAACTCTCATAGAAAGCAAACTCTCATAGATAGCAAACTCTCATAGATAGCAAACTCTCATAGAAAGCAAACTCTCATAGATAGCAAACTCTCATAGATAGCAAACTCTCATAGAAAGCAAACTCTCATAGATAGCAAACTCTCATAGAAAGCAAACTCTCATAGATAGCAAACTCTCATAGATAGCAAACTCTCATAGATAGCAAACTCTCATAGAAAGCAAACTCTCATAGATAGCAAACTCTCATAGATAGCAAACTCTCATAGAAAGCAAACTCTCATAGATAGCAAACTCTCATAGAAAGCAAACTCTCATAGATAGCAAACTCTCATAGATAGCAAACTCTCATAGAAAGCAAACTCTCATAGATAGCAAACTCTCATAGATAGCAAACTCTCATAGAAAGCAAACTCTCATAGATAGCAAACTCTCATAGAAAGCAAACTCTCATAGATAGCAAACTCTCATAGATAGCAAACTCTCATAGATAGCAAACTCTCATAGAAAGCAAACTCTCATAGATAGCAAACTCTCATAGATAGCAAACTCTCATAGAAAGCGTGTGATGTCTGGCATTTTTGTCACACCATCAAGAGGAAATAGGAAACTTCTAATACAAACCGACATATCGCATATTTTAATCTGCGTCTTCTTCTTTATCTTGAGGGTCCTAGCTCAATGTATTGATCATTCTGGCTCCTATTGTTCAACTCTAACACATCATCAATTGTACCTACTAACAGACAAATAAAAGTTCTACTCTGGGTTCAAAGGTTATAGAATATTCTATTTAAAAAAGAAATAATTTAGCCGTAACGTTATTTTTTAATAATACTTTTATAATCTACGCCGATACTTTTATGAAACTAGGCCGATACTTTTATAAAACTAGGCCGATACTTTTATGAAACTAGGCCGATACTTTTATAAAACTAGGCCGATACTTTTATGAAACTAGGCCGATACTTTTATGAAACTAGGCCGATACTTTTATAAAACTAGGCCGATACTTTTATGAAACTAGGCCGATACTTTTATGAAACTAGGCCGATACTTTTATGAAAGTAGGCCGATACTTTTATGAAACTAGGCCGATACTTTTATGAAAGTAGGCCGATACTTTTATGAAACTAGGCCGATACTTTTATGAAAGTAGGCCGATACTTTTATGAAACTAGGCCGATACTTTTATGAAACTAGGCCGATACTTTTATAAAACTAGGCCGATACTTTTATGAAACTAGGCCGATACTTTTATGAAAGTAGGCCGATACTTTTATGAAACTAGGCCGATCCTTTTATTTATCTTGGCCGATACGTTAGTAATTGTAGGCCGATGCTTTTTATAATCTGATGATGGCAATGTCAGGCTTTTGTTTTCATTCTTTTTATTTTGGAACTCTTCCATTTTTTGGTCAGATTCCACAGGTCCAGACGATGGTGGAAACATGAGTGGAGCTAATGTGACCGCCAACAAGTCCATCTTCTCATATCTTTTAGTCCTGGTGGTTATGGGTGTCCTGTTTATGAAATACAATTAAATACCAGTTGTTTGACTTGTTTTAATGTTCCTGGAGTAAATAGACACGGACAATCTGTGTCGATATAACAATATATATTAAGCTTTAATCATAATTTTACATTACAAATAATTAAACGTTTCGGCACTTGCCTTCATCAGTACAACAAGACATACAAATAAGTAGCATATTAATCAAATTTACATAATATATGTATAGAGAGATAAATCCTACACTTTTATAATTAGTTAATTGAATGTTCCTGGCAAATCTGTTGTTTGTAAAAGGAATAGTGATCAATTTGTTTCTTATTAGTATTATTTTTATTTACTTTTTAGTCATGTTCTAAATTACTGCAGTTAAAAATCCAGCAATGAAATTGTATTTTTACTATACATTATTTTGTTATTAATTGAGGTTCAATAGTCAACAGTAGCTCCATGTTCAAAAAGGGTTGGAGTTGGAAAAAAAAAAGGGGGGGGGGGTGGGGCTTTGGGGGTTAGAAATTTATTTGAGGTCTTTTCCACAATTATTATTATTCGGAATCTCCCTATTTTTATTGTAATGTCTAAGACGCAACCGAAAAACCTGTGTTTAGCAAATGTGAGAATTTAGATTTGAGCGAAATTATATTTGAAGGCTGACATTTAATGAATGAAGTAATCTAGGTCACAGTATAGCCTCTAAGCAAACAGGAATACGTACAAAATGATAATATTGTATTAGTGGAAGGGATTTGTAATGAACAGTGAAATTGTACTTGAATTGACAAATTGTATTTGTGTGTTACGAAAATTTTGAATTTTTTATTTAATTTTAAAAGATTTTTTTTCTTGTCCATTTGTCTCAAGATAAATAAATAAAATTATTTCTTTATGAACTTAATCTTAATAGCTTTATTGTGTTAATGCCATGTGCATCAAATGTCCGGAAAATTTCCTAGAATAACTTATTGTTTAAATCTGGACTAGCAGGAGAATCTTTGTACATTACATCTTTTTTTTTTCTTATTCATAAAAAAAAATTCACTAGATTTAAAATTGCAATTCTAAGAGGCCTTCACATTGAGATAAAGATTGTGAAAATATATCACTAACTTGTTATCAATGCATAAAGATAACGTTTTTACAGAGACTGATAATAAGTCTCTGTCTTATAAGCTTGTGTTACAGCTGTCGCTGTTTCACTATATGATGCAACTTTGATGCCAGCCATTTCAAGTGTAGAATACTATCACGTGTATAAGTATCGTAGTCGAGAATAGCTTTTTAAAAAAGGCTAGTCTAATTCTCTTTCCATTTCAATGCACCAACCAACAGCAACCAGAACAAATTTGATACAGGGTTGGACCACGAAGGAAATTAAACAACCCCTAAAACAAAGATTTCTGTTCAAATCCTTTTGGAAATGTAATAGCGAGCAATTGGGTTGGGGGGGGGGGGCTCAAAATTTTACAAAAGATGCATACAAATAACGCACTTAATAAGAATCACAATGGCACATTTTTTTCATGTCCCTGATCTATACTAATATTCTAATGACCCACCCACCGCAGACCAATTTCAACAACTATTTTATTTATTTTATTTTTTTTTTTCAATTAGGAGAAACGTAATATGGGGGTTGGAGTTGACAATTTGAAAGAATGTGTTGTCATTGGCAACGAGTCTGAGTTTATAAGCTCGATATATTTACGGGAAGTGGGCCCCTTTGCCGTCCGAAGATTTGACCAACCAGCCAATCACCCACAAACAAAAGCAAAGTTAATTATAAAGGATTTCAAATGTCCGGAGAGAAGAGATGAAGTGGAATAGTTTATATAATATCCGCTTTAATATTATTGGTGGTTGTCACGGTTTGGCCAAGGAAACATGGAATGGATCACGATACCGTGATTTGAGAGGAAAGAAATTATGTAAAGTACAAATATAAATTCAATTTTAAAATGCTTTGTTATCTGGTCTTGTTAAGTAGGTCTACTCAAGTGAAATTAAATTGTTGTTTTTTAATGATAAAAACAACAAAGAGGATAGAAACAACAAAGATGATAGAAATAACAAACATGATAGAAACAACAAACATGATATAAACAACAAACATGATAGAAACAACAAACATGATAGAAACAACAAACATGATAATAAAAAAACAAACATGATAATAAAAAAACAAACATGATAGAAACAACAAACGTGATAGAAACAACAACAAACATGATAGAAACAACAAACATGATAGAAACAACAAACATGATAGAAACAACAAGCATGATAGAAACAACAAACATGATAGAAACAACAAACATGATAGAAACAACAAACATGATAGAAACAACAAACATGATAGAAACAACAAACATGATAGAAACAACAAACATCATAGAAACAACAACAAACATGATAGAAACAACAAACATGATAGAAACAACAAACATGATAATAAAAAAACAAACATGATAGAAACAACAAACGTGATAGAAACAACAAACATGATAGAAACAACAAGCATGATAGAAA
The DNA here is from genome assembly GCA_964017045.1 of Omphiscola glabra. Classification (NCBI taxonomy): domain Eukaryota; kingdom Metazoa; phylum Mollusca; class Gastropoda; family Lymnaeidae; genus Omphiscola; species Omphiscola glabra. The sequence goes on from OZ024799.1 coordinate 882,631, forward strand.
CAACAAACATGATAGAAACAACAAACATGATAGAAACAACAAACATGATAGAAACAACAAACATGATAGAAACAACAAACATGATAGAAACAACAAACATCATAGAAACAACAACAAACATGATAGAAACAACAAACATGATAGAAACAACAAACATGATAATAAAAAAACAAACATGATAGAAACAACAAACGTGATTTTAGAATCAACCCAAATTGCAAAAAACAGGCGGCATCCACGGGCAAGCAACTCTGTTTTACAAAAATGTGGACGTACCTCATTTGCTAAACTATATACAACGGACCTTTCATTTTGGGTTTATTTGAAATTAATTTTTTTGTAGAACGAGAGTGTCTTGCTTTTAAGAGATAGTTTAGGCAGTGCTAGATCACCAAGAAATAGCTGGGTTAACAATAAAGTCTGTAGATATATTATTTTTTTACATATGTGTGCGTGTGTGTGTGTGCGAGCGCAGAGCCGTCACTTGAATTGTGAAGGGTGCACTAGAATTAATTAAAAGCATACGTCAACACGCCGAAGCGTGTTAAAAGTGTTCGCAGACGCACGTCATCTGCCAAGGTTTTCAAAGTTCTCATCACGCCAGGGTTGAAAAGCGATGATTTTTTGTTCAGCAGCTGAAGTCATATTGGCATTTCACGCTGTCCATCACCATCACGGTTATAAATCAATGGACTCCAGCTGGCTGTCAAACACCATCACAGCTATAAATAATGGACTGCAGCAGTCTGTCAAACACCATCACAGCTATGAATAATGAACTGCAGCAGTCTGTCAAACACCATCAGAGATATAAATAAATGGACTGCAGTTGTCGTTTATTAAAAACTATTTTACCTGATTCTGATATTGGACCCAAAAATCAGTCAGTTTAATTGAATAGAATGTAATTGCATGTTATGTCATGGAATAGAATGTAATGTGTACTGGACACTCCCGTAATACAAGTTTATAATTGAAATTGTTGACAATAAGAACACTATTTTATGTAGCGCAACTTAACTTGTATTTGTACGACCCTTAAGATTGACTTAACCCCAACAGCCGGCGACGAGTTGGTAGCCGGATATGATGACAATTTTGATGGCCCCTTTTTTCATTTGAGGACTTGGGGTAAACCTTACTATCAAATATTCTGGTTCCTTGTCAGAATATGATGACTCATGATGAATATTTGGTTGTCTAAGGTCGACGAGCGGTAGAGCGCGACAATAACTCTACTCTGACGACAATTACGTTATCACTGATTCGCATACTGGTACGATTAAACTATCTATTTAGTCCGAGGCATGACACAGTAAGTCCATTGGGTAATACTCTTTATTATCATTAGTACATCTAGCAAGGCATGTAATATCAACTCCAATTCCGGAGGTACACAGCAGATCACTCGTTCACAATAGTCTCCCAGCCTCAGCAACCACACACCCTCGTCCCTGAATATAATCGTCTCTCTCAATCCAACTAGTCATCTCTCAACATCTCATGTTAACCGTGATATAAATTCGTTCACATTTGTTCACAAGTCCCAAAATCACAACAAACAAACTCTCACTGATTTTACGACCTTGACATATCTCCCCCCTTTACTTTCCAGATTCTACTTATAGTAGAATCGATTTAATGATGGTCAGGTCATTAAATCATACACATTTTGGATAAAATATTTTTATTATGGAAAAAAAATGTCAACTTCCGTAATCCTGTGGACAGCCATTATGTGTCCAGCCTGCAATTTAAATTTATGATGGCGGAATATTTCGCTTGGCAGATGGTTGTCTGAAAGCGTTCACATTTTTCAAAACTTTTCGGTAATATATCACATGTTTCAAACCCTTTTTCACCAAATACACCCCAAAAAGCAACATGTATATCATGTAACAAACAAATATTCAAGCCTAACCTCCCAACGCATGGACAACACCTCCACAACAAATTCAAATGTATCAACAGCAAAAAAAAAAATTCTCTGAACCCCACATGACATAATTTATCAACAATAGCATCAGTAACAAGATGTCTCTCCCTTAACGTCACATCAGGGAAAAAGCTCACCTCCTCCACATAAACCCCGTGATCAAAGCCAAACCCGTTTGTCACAACACGATTGTCTGAGTCTAAGCTGGACTTAACAATCCCACGGTTCTCAAGTCTTGAGCAACTCGTGTCACCCACACCACAAATTTCCACGATTGGACTATGGCCCTCATATCACCATGAACCTTGTTGAATCTTCGCCCCCGTAACGGGACCGCCCTTGACAAATTCACGACCTCCACCTCGTGACACCCGTAATTTGTCCAGGTCCTCAACCCTTCATTTGACACACAATTATCATGGTTCAATAGAAGCAAATATTTTACATTATCAGACATATCTTGTATATCATTAAAAGTCTTATATTGTATATCATCAATTTTGGTATCTTCTTTATCTTCAATATTAATTTCAGACAACCCAGTCATTGAGAATTTAATATGTCCACCGTCCCTGGACGGAAACACTTCACACTCTTCGCCCCTAAGGCGGCCAGTGTCATCTGTGAAATATTCACATATAACAGAGGTGAACTCGGGAGCAGTCGAAACCTGCGATCTCCCCTCCTCCTCAAAACGCAACTCGCCTGAGCTTAACTCAGGAATTTTTGTGCACTCAATCAGGGTTCACAATCAATACTAACTTCATCTCCTCTTTTATATTTCTCAACATCTCATGTACTCGTGATATTAAATCGTTCAAAAGTCCAAAAATCAAAACACACAAACTCTCACTGATATCATGACCTTGACACTAACCAGGGGATGGATCGCCCCCTCTAACAACCCCCTCCTAAGCCAATGGCACTACCCACCTGAACATTTGAATCCCCCCTCCCCGGAAGCAATTTTCTGTAAGAGACACATTGCAATCCAATACATACAGAATTGACCCAAGGTCAATAGGGGGAGTGGTGGAGTCTGACATCCACTACTCAAGGGAGTGGGTGATAGATGCCTCTGTTTGTCTCCACCGCTTTGGTCTTTGATTGCACCTTTGCATTGTGCAATTCTTTTGCTAGGTGTCTCCACTGTTTTGGTCTTTGATTGCACACTTGCACTTTGCAATTCTTTCGCTATAGGTGTTGATATGATGGTTGTTTGACAGTTACTCATTAAACCGATAAATGAAAACAAACGCAACACAAACTAGGTCCCATGCCAGATCTTGTCCAGACTCCAGCCTGACGGTACCGAAAATAGTGCCACAGGAAAATTGAAATTAATATCTTAAGAATATTATTATTGTTAATATTTTGGGGAAATTTTTAAAAAATATATATATAAAATTTAATAAATTAAATACAAATAAGTGTCGAGTCAGCCTATTTTATACCATTATATGCGGACAATTATAGACATTAAAGATTTTTTTTTTTTTGCGAATGTTTAACAATAACTATATTTAAAGTTTATGGCTTTATTTATTAAAACGCATTTCATATCTAACTATATTTCCTGTAAATATTATATTTTAAATCTACTTTTATAATAAAGTTATAGACGCATAATCAAAATATTGGGTCACAAAGTGTAAGTCTGTAAAAGAAAATTCCATAGTAAAAAAGTTGTTTTGAGGTCCTGAATAAAACAAATTCATAACCTTTGACCCACTTGATGAGCTAGAAAGTTTATCTCAGAGCTTTTCTCGTCCATTATCTAGGCTCAATACAGCTGTTGTGTTTTTATAGTATTTAAAAAATGTTTTGAACTTTTTACCGAACTGTGAAATAATAATATAATTAATAATAATTATATTTGTGATTGATAAAATCAGGTTGTGTGGCAGTGAATGTGATGCCAAAAGCCATTGGACAATTTTTTTCCCCTGGGTTGGGGGGGGGGTGGGGGAGGACAATTCAAGCGTTCAAGTTGTGTGGCAGTGAATGTGATGCTAAAAGCCATTGGACAATTTGTTCTATTGGTTGGGGGGGGGGGGGGGGACAATTCAGGCGTTTAATGGGTAGAGCATCTAACAGCAGAGTCAAAATTAGGGATAATGACCTGATAGCCCTTTAAAACGATTCATCATTTGCTACATGGCACTTGGATAGGGATAATGACCTGATAGCTAGCCCTTTGAAACGATGCATCATTTGCTATATGGCACTAGGATAGGGACAATGACCTGATAGCTAGCCCTTTAAAATGATGCATCATTTGCTATATGGCACTTGGATAGGGACAATGACCTGATAGCTAGCCCTTTGAAACGATGCATCATTTGCTACATGTCACTTGGATAGGGACAATGACCTGATAGCTAGCCCTTTAAAACGATGCATCATTTGCTATATGGCACTAGGATAGGGACAATGACCTGATAGCTAGCCCTTTAAAATGATGCATCATTTGCTATATGGCACTTGGATAGGGACAATGACCTGATAGCTAGCCCTTTGAAACGATGCATCATTTGCTACATGTCACTTGGATAGGGACAATAACCTGATAGCTAGCCCTTTGAATGGATGCATCATTTGCTATATGGCACTAGGATAGGGACAATGACCTGATAGCTAGCCCTTTAAAACGATGCATCATTTGCTATATGGCACTAGGATAGGGATAATGACCTGATAGCTAGCCCTTTGAAACGATTCATCATTTGCTATATTGTTTGATTGGATACTTCTATAGCGCTGGTATCCATGCTACTAAAGCATGTTCACTGCGCTCTGGTTTCCTCAAAGCTATTTAAACAAAAAAGTATTTGAATGTTTCCTAAATTATTTTCTATCCTTTTCAATACTCCTCAAAGAGTGAGGTAAACTATTCCACTATATGGCACTAGGACCAGGGTTCCCGCATTCCCTTGAAATTCCAGGAGGTCCTGGAAATCTTCTGGAATTTGAAAAACTCCTGGAAAATTCCTTTAATTTAAAAATCTCTCATTTAATGTCCTTTTTTTGCTAGTGATTTCCCTTTAAATAGGCATGCACTTACATGTTTCCGCTATGAAATGTCGTACCGTATAGCTATGAAATGTCGTACCGTACAGCTATGAAATAGATCGGAATTATTATTTTTTCAGTTCAGTTCAACGGAATATTTGGGTAAGTTTAGATCTAGTGTAAAATAAAGTTAATATATTTTTAATGTGGGGTTTTTAATAGTCAGGCAACTGTTGTGATATCACTGTTGTTGTAATGTTACATTTGCGTCCCTTTTTGTCAATGCGTGAGGTCCGTGTTTTGTGAGCTGAGAAGTCAAAGACTATCCATTCAACACACATAGGAATCGAAGGATGTCTGAAAAGAGCACGTGAAAGTCTATTCTTGCCAGGAATGGCTGGTGGAATCAAACATTTCATTTCAACGTGTGATACATGGTCCGCAATTTTTATCAGACAATTTTGCGACTTAACATATCAATCAATAATTGTTTTAATGATCTGTTTTCATCAATCAGTAGTGATCTCTGCAATGTGGAGATGGGTTCTCCGATCTTTTACTTTGTGGCTTCTCGGGGCAACCACAGCAGTGGAGGAAACAGTCACGTAGTGGAATAGCTATTCCATTGTGCGTTGTAACGTTTGTGTTATCTCCCCAGCGAATTGTATGGCGTGGGTAGCACGCGGTCCTATCCTTGCAGGCTTTCGCTTGGTCTTCTGTATGGGTACTGGGCGCAGTTCTTGGAATCTTATCTTTCACTTGGTCTTCTGTATGGGTACTGGGCGCAGTTCTTGGAATCTTGTCTTTCACTTGGTCTTCTGTATGGGTACTGGGCGCAGTTCTTGGAATCTTATCTTTCGCTTGGTCTTCTGTATGGGTACTGGGCGCAGTTCTTGGAATCTTATCTTTCGCTTGGTCTTCTGTATGGGTACTGGGCGCAGTTCTTGGAATCTTATCTTTCACTTGGTCTTCTGTATGGGTACTGGGCGCAGTTCTTGGAATCTTATCTTTCGCTTGGTCTTCTGTATGGGTACTGGACGCAGTTCTTGGAATCTTGTCTTTCCCTTGGTCTTCTGTATGGGTACTGGGCGCGGTTCTTGGAATCTTGTCTTTCACTTGGTCTTCTGTATGGGTAATGGGCGCAGTTCTTGGAATTTTGCCCCAGAGAAGTGATCCTCAATCCAGCTGGTAAGGTGCGGTGGTTGTACTGCGGCAATAGGACGATCTGGTTACCAGGATATATGTGAATGATGATACAAGAAAAGAATGGTGCAACTTTTCTAATATTCTTTATCTAACTGATACATTTCCAACGGCAATGAATTTAAAACAAGGTATTGAATGGGACATAACCTTTACAATGTTAATATTCATTGTGGCTAGCGTAATCTCTCTTCACCGAATACGGCGCAAGGATATATTGCTAGCTTCGACGCGTAACAAAGGATTTTCTTGAAACATAATTATACAGTGAATAATACATTTCAACGAATGAATTAATATACTATATCCAAACAATTATAAAGGATAACAGCTATCCAGTGGCTACATCACCATCCTTAAGATGGGATGTAGTATAGATAAGTAAATCTCCAAATGAACAACAGGTGTCCCAGTTTGGAGACCAGTGTCGAACATTGAGAAAATATTAATCACAAATGAATTAACCAAATTCATTCTAAGCAGAATTATCATATAATTAATGTTTAACCAAACTATAAACATGGTAATACAATGCATTCAAATAAAAGAAATGAAATAGAAATGTTCATCCAACTCACTAGGTGCTAGAAATGTTCATCCAACTCACTAGGAGCTAGAAATGTTCATCCAACTCACTAGGTGCTAGAAATGTTCATCCAACTCACTAGGTGCTAGAAATGTTCATCCAACTCACTAGGTGCTAGAAATGTTCATCCAACTCACTAGGTGCTAGAAATGTTTATCCAACTCACTAGGTGCTAGAAATGTTCATCCAACTCACTAAGTCCTATTAATGTTCATCCAACTCACTAGGAGCTATTAATGTTCATCCAATTCACTAGGAGCTAAAAATGTTCATCCAACTCACTAGGAGCTAAAATGTTAATCCAACTCACTAGGAGCTAGAAATGTTCAGCCAACTAAAAGGTGTTAGAAAAGCCGGCTTCAAAGTGCACTAATAACGTTACTGTAATATCGTGGCGATCTTAATGAAAACTTCTTACATATACCACGGTATATTTAGTGAGTTTACCATAATTGGTCGTTGACTAAATCCCTATCATGTGATGTCTGGGTCCAAGAAACTCAATATTTCGATGCGTAATTAAATTTTAACAACTGCTCACACGTGTCAAGATTGGAGGGGGGGGGGGGGGGCTAGGGAGGTTCTACTGCTTAGGTCAATCCACCTGTGAAAATATCAGTGAGGTAAGTGAGCGATCCATGTGGTTGACGGAAATCAACGGGAGATAATTTATCTATAATTCAAAAAAAGTTGGGGTGGGGGGGGGGAAGCACTCAAAGAAGGTGTGATGAATCAATTGAACTTTTAAGGTCAGCTTAAATTTTGTCACACAATCTCACATATACTCTTTATACACACTAATTTCGTCTCACAATCTCACATATACTCTTGATACACACTAAGTCAATCATAACTCAACGAGTCCAGGTGGTGACTGTTGTGATATCACTGTTTTTGTAATGTTACAGTTGCATCCCTTTGTGTCAATGCGTGAGGTCCGTGTTTTGTGAGCTGAGAAGTCACTTGAGCTTGCTGGTTTTAAATTCATTTAAGATATTGACACGCAGCTGAACAGATGTGTTAGACTTCATTGAGTATTAGACATAATACTACTAATATAACAGTAACTATTATGAATAGAAAACTACGCGTTTGATTTCTGTATAAATTGGCTAAGCCGATTAGGCTTAAGCCTGCGACAAAATTTCTACGGACACTCCTACACCATGCCAAAATATTCAACCTTCTTACCTTGGTTCAACCAACACGTGAGATGCTCTCAGCTCTTAAGTGGGTTAAAAGGAGTTATGCCTCAGAAATTGTTCTGTGGCCATAACTGAAGGAGACCTGACCTCTAGACAACTAACCATCCGCCACATTGAGTCTCTGTCATGTTTCTCTGGACGTTGTTTCTGATGGTTCCATTGGTGCTCACATGTATGTTTCTAATAACTGTTTCTACTAGTGTGATGTTGAACAGGATACATGATAGTGATTATCCTTGTCCCAGAACCTGATTTATCGGAAAGTCCCACAAGTACTCTTCCTGTACTTTGATTCTTTTTTGGAGTTAGCCATCATCCTGTACAAGCCGGGTAAGTATCTTTATTGTTAGAGTTAGGGACTCCCAATTTCATTTAATGCATCATACAGATATTTCCTGTCTAAGCTGTTTAGTCCACATATTTTTTTGTATTTTTATGTATTGTTAGCATTTCTTCTGGAGACATAAGTTTGTCAAGATTATGATATGTGGTTGATCTATTCCAGTGGTTCTCAACCTTCTTAATGCAGCGACCTTTTAATACAGTCCCTCATGTTGTGGCGACCCCCAGCCAAAAAATATTTTTGTTTCTACTTCATAACTGTAAGTATATGTGTTTTCAGGTGGTCTTAGGCGACCCCTGGGAAAGGGTCCTGCGACCCCCAAAGGGGTCGCGACCACCAGGTTGAGAATCGCTGATCTATTCTCTCAGAATCCATATTTAGTATACCTTTCCAGTTTTCTTGCTATTAATTTGAAGATGATTTTGTAGGTTACGTGAAGTAGGAAGATTCCTCTATAATTTGAGTATTTTTGAGGTAGTGTATTTGTCGATGCAGTTCGTTTCCACCTAGTTTTATCAGTTCTACAGTGATGAGTTCTGTTCTGGGGCTTTATTTTGCATGGTAAAGACATCACATCTTTGGTTTCATAGTTTTTAATCCTTATTGGCTTCATCATATGAAACATTTAGCATCCCTTCAAATTGTTGTGCGCGTCCAATACCTTCTCTATAATGCTGATAGGGTTCTTAATAAAACACTCAGTCAGTTGTGATGTGGGTGTAAATAATCAAATCTGTCTTAATTATAAGTTAATTTATTTTGTAAAAAAAAGTGATAATTATATCATTTTTATGTTCGCTTATTAGAGTGTATGCCATATTTTGGAAAGAAAAGCTAAAAAAGGTTTATACTATACACTATAGTGATTGAAGAAGTTGTGAACCATTTGTGCTGGTCATCATTGTATAGACTGTAGTTATGCCTTTTCTATAAGGGACAAGGGAGGTGGTGATATGAAACCATTTATTTTGGTTGTGAAGAACTGCTGTAATTGGTGGGGATTAACATTTTTGGAATATCGTAATATATATTTATAATATTTATAATCATTTGTCAAAACTAAAATTTTGATGGGTAAAAGGTGTTTGAAATGATACTAATATACAAGATAAATTTATTAAGCATTCATTCTTCATGAGCTGCAATCATTCTTCACCAGGAATGAATGCTCAAGAGAAATCAGAAATCAAAAGATGAATGGTCATGAGAAATCACAAGATGAATGGTCAAGAGAAATCACAAGATGAATGGTCAAGAGAAATCACAAGTTGAAAGGTCAAGAGAAATCACAAGATGAATGGTCAAGAGAAATCACAAGATGAATGGTCAAGAGAAATCTCAAGATGAATGGTCAAGAGAAATCACACCTCAACAGGACATGTTTCAATGATCTTCCATGTCACAGAAATCAATCCATTAAATGTCAACTTTGGACACGATAAGGTATTTGAACTTTTACTGTGAAATAAATGAGAGTCATATGTTAGGCCACAGGGGTACAGAGGTACCAGTATGTGAACATTTACTATGAAATAAATTAGTGTGATATGTTTTTTGGGCCACCTGGGTATAGAGGTATGTGAAATTTTACTATGAAATGAATGTGATATGTTAGGCCACCTGTTCTCATTGTATAGTAAATGCTAAAATTTATACAGCGAAATAGTTCTTAAAATACCTTTAGCATAACCATCCATTGCCTAAACTACTGTAATGAAAACTTGCTCTCTTGGCTAAGCAAAGGGACATAACTCCATTTAAATTGCATATCATGTCATTTTTGAACAAAAGAAATTACATAAAAAAACAAGCTATAGTAAATAGAAGTTTTGTATACTATGAAACAAGCAATAGTCATTGTTATTTAAAATGTTATGAAATATTTTAAAAGCAATAAAAAAAATCAGCTTTTTATTTTAGTATATGTTTAAGTATTATTATGTTTAAGTATTATGTTTAAGTATTATTATTATAAAACTTATAAAAATATTTAAAATAACAATTAAAGAACTATTTTAAGCATTTTATCCGAATTCGAAAGTTATATTTTTTTATTAATACTATGATCGAAGAATTATTTTTATTAAATCATAATCACATTTATCGAGAAAACCCAACCGTTTTTGTTTCTTGGTGCGTTTTTATAAGGCATTTTTTTTTATATTGCAAAATTAAATTAAAATTAATTTTATCTAAATGTCTTCAAACAATATCAATTAAAATTTTGGATTGAACTTGAAGAAAGGAAAATTAAATTCATTTCAAAAGAGCAACATTTTAACTTACAAGTTAAGTAAAAAGCTTTAAAGTTCTTTGATTAAATTGCGTGTGACCAAACTGATAATTTATTTTCTCCTTTTAAAAATAAATTTAAAATTAATAAAAATGATTGATTGCTTTTTAAATTGCAAATAAAACACACCAAATTTTAGCTTTGTATTTTCAACATTTAATAAGTTTTTACTTATTTTTCATTCCAAAAATATACTTTTATCAAATTTGTAAAGTAATAAAATCTTATCAATTAAAAATACATTTCATAAGAAAATGCTATCAAGAATCAGTTAGTTCAGCAAAACTTCAAAGCCAAATAAGAGCAAACCAGATGAAGCTGCAATTGGTTTATTTTGATATCTATAAGACCGAATTATGTGACAGATTTGAAGTTTGTTCTAGTTTTTAATGTTAAAATAAATAACCATAATATTTCAATGTAAGGAATTATGTGTAGAATTATATATATTTTTTAAAAGAAAATACAAATCAATGTGGGGTAAAAGGGATCTGGAACTTAAAAAGTTCAATTAAGTTCAAGGACGTGTGAAAAAAAGTGTGGTTGTGTAAAAAAAAATGGGGGGATTTCAAACCTTTTATTTTGCCCCAGGCAGCTCAAGATATGCCTCAGAATAAAGGAATGAATTAATGATAAATAATTAACCTTCTTAGATACATATATATTGTGGTATAGGAAATAGGCTGTGCACATTTTAATGTGGATGAAGATATCTTTAAATCCAGTGATATCACAGTTGTGAAAAAGATGTTAAATTCTCTTTTTTACAAATAACCATATGTTAACCAATTAAGAAAACATTGGCATTGACAAAACCTGGGTAACGTGGGTTCATTTACATAAGTATACCCATGAATTTTACAGACATGAAAATTTAATCTTAAAAATATAGCTTTTTTTTTTTTTACAATTCATGGGCGTAAACTAAGGTGGGTAAATATATATAAATAGTAAAATCGTAAATAGTGTTTTTGTTGTAAATTTATAATTAAGTTTTCACAAATTTTATAGAAAAAAAAATGTTGTTCAAGGGTATGAAAAGGGGTGGGTAGGGTAGGCCCAAAATTTAACAATTTAAAACACAAGACATGTACAGTATTTCTGTAGCGTACAAATCAGCCGTCAATGAACTCTAAGTGATCATTTAGATTTAGTAATTTAAGGTCATGTTTATACGAAATAATTGTATTTTAGTTTTTAATTTTCACCTTGGTCATCGTATCCTGCTAGTAATATTATCCAACAATGCAACAGTCTAAGAAAATTATGTTTGGACTTTGCCTCAGTATTAAAAGTGTACACAAATTCTAACAGGACTTCAAAAGTTGACTGATATTACCAATGCACATGTTTATGAAGAAATCTAAAAGTTTATATCTTCTTTCATTGTTAATTTAAGTATAAAAATTTATGCATGGCTTTCTAAGCTGGGCTGATAAAAATAATAGGTATATTATTATGGTGAGTTTTATATATTTATTGGAGATGGGGAAAATTAATGTTGGAATTTTAGCATCAACTGTACCGGTACCCAATTCTAATAGGACTGCAAAAAGTTTACTGCACATGTTTGTATCTGCTTTCGTTTGAAACATTGGGTACAAAAGATAAAAGGTATGTATTTGCAGGTAGACAATTAACTATTATTTGTACCGGTATTTAATACAATATCTCACATTTCTTTTCAGATGGGGCTCAAAGAATGAGGAAGTCAACACGCAACTGATAGCCACAAAGAATGTCTCATATTTGGTACTGGACTTGTCATAGTTGGGAGAATGGCGTCAAGTAATTTTACTTTTAAATGTAAATAAAAACATAAGAAAAATTAAAATGAACAACAAATGTTAAAAGTTTTTATGAATTTAATTGAAAAAGAAACTAGGGAAATGTTTTACCCTTGAGGCTTGTGAGGCTTAACCCTGTTTATCTCCACCCCTAGATTTGTCTGTTCCTAAGACGACTTGCCTTGACTTGTGTCCACAGGACCCGAGAATAAAAATAAATGTAAAGAGGGATGACCCCCACCCCCCCACACACACAAATACGTTCTTGATGTTGTCTTCTCGTTCTTGCGTTGGGATCCTCTGGTTCCTCAGTCCTTTAGGGCCCTTCGGTAGTATTTGCAGCACTTCTTAGGTCCTCCAGTTGGCCATAAATCTTCAATTCTGGGTTCCTGCCAAAGATCTTTTCCCTGAGGTCCTTAAGGCTTTTGCACTCTGCAAGGTACTGTATTGTTTCACGTGTTGCCATGCAGTGCCTACAGGTGTCGTTGTCCCTCCTTCCCATCTCCATCAGGGGGGGGGGGGGGGGTTCGGGTTCTTGTCCCATACAGTGATTCCCCGTTTTTGTTGTGTGCCTCAACCCATTGTATTGTGCCTAACATCCTGTGTGTCTTCATTATTTTGCTGCTGCTCTTCTGGATTTTGTTCACACATGGATCTGAGGAGATTCCTCCTATTTCATTCACTGTCTGAATATACCGTGATGCTTCTTTCCGTAATTCTTTTGCTACGGAATGCTTTTAGGAGCATGTTTAGACCTTTCTGGATAGCCAGTGCCTCTACTTCTTTCGAGTTTCCGTACTTACCCCCGTTTTCGGAGACATCAATTGGATTGGTTAATTCCGGGGCTATGGTCCTGATACCATATCCTGTACCATCTTTATCCCTTGCTTCGTCTACATACATCTGTATGTTGCAAATGGAGTTGTCTTGTGCGTTCACCTTTGTTTGAGGTTGTCCAGCCTCTTCTGGTGGTTTCCCTCGGATTTGCGGTGTGGTGCGGTTGTCCGGCCTGACTTTGCCTACTGCTCTCAGTTTAGCTCTTACTGTTGGTACATAGGTGTTTTTCGATAGCTTTTCAGCTGTACTTCTGCACAAGGCCTTCTTTATCCTCCCGCGGGAGTGTCCTTTAGTAGGTCATTTAGGGGGTCCCCAAATTCCATTCGCTGGAATCTCTCAAGGGTGGAGATTAGTGCTCTGTCCCTCCTTAGCGCAATTGGCTCGATGTTTGCCAGTATCTCTCCTTCCGAGACTGGGGAGCTTTGCATCGTACCACATATCAGCCTTGTGGCCTGACTCTGCACATGCTGAATCTTATCTAGCAACGTACCACTTGCAATGCATTGTATGGGATAGCTGTATTCCCATACCGCCTGCACTAGACTCATGAAGAGTGCACGAAGTGTTCTTGCCGATGCGCCCCATTCTGTACCTGCCAGTCTTTTGATCAGACTGAGATTTTTCTCTGCCTTTTCTACTAGCTCTCCCACAAATTTGTGGAGATGCAGTGTGTGGTCAAGTGTAATACCTAGGTATTTGGCCACATTTGTTTGCTGGAGCGTTTTCCCTTTGTTTCCCAGGCTGAATTGTTCCTTCCTTGTGAGTCTTGCTATTTCTCTTGCATTGTCTCCCAGCATCATCTGCAAACATTGCATTTCTGCAATCTGATCGAGTCAGGCATATCATTTATATAAACTAAGAACAGTACGCATCTAAGTGCAGATCCTTGCAGTAGCCCCTCCTGTAATTGGGTGCACTTGGATATCTGAATCCCATATTTGGTTCTGATTTTCCGATCCTTCAGGAAATCCTTTATCCAGTAGTACATCCTACCGGTGACACCCAGTCTCTGTAGTTTTAGCAGGTGGTCTCTTTTCCACACCCGGTCATAAGCTTGTTTTAGATCCAGGAACACTGCTAGCGTGCTTTGTTTTTTTTCTGGAAACCGTTTATGGCAGCTTGGGTAAATCTGAGGACTTGGTCTGTAGCCTGCCTTCCCTTTCTAAGGCCACACTGGTTTGTGTGGATTAGATGGTGTGTACAGTACAGTCTGCTCTGTACTATTCGCTCGGCTATTTTACCGACGCAAGACGTTATTGATATCGGCCTATAGCTGTCAGAATCATCCGCCTTTTTTCCTCCCTTCAGCAGTGGCATTATGGTAGCGCATCTCCAGCAGTCTGGTATCCACCCAGCCGACCATGTGTTGTTTATGATTCTAAGAAGGCTCATTTTGGCTTTTTGTCCTAAGTGTACCAACATATCTGTTGAATGTTCATCCGAACCTGGCGGTCTCCAGTTCTCTTAATGTTATCGGTGAGAACATTGTTAGTTTCATCAATTGTTATTGTGGTCTCACCTTGTTTCTTCTCGTTATCTAAGGCCTGTCCTTCACTTGTCCATTTTTTGAGCTTATTCACCTCTGCAAGATGATTATTGAGTGAATTAGCGATTTTTTGGTCGTCCATGACTGGTTCTCCCCTTTCAACTCGCATCGGACTAGGATATACTTTCACTCTTGCACCTGTTAGCATTTTGAGTACTTTCCAGACCTGCATGGGGTTCTTGGTGATGTCCACCTTCTTGCATGTTTGACACAATTTATCCTTTTTCAATTTTTTTGATACGCTTTTGGTGTTCTTGGTAAGTCAGTTACATAGGGTGCGCCCCATTACAGACTTTGTCGTTACATAGGGTGCGCCCCATTACAGACTTTGTCTTTTAGGGTGCGCCCCATTACATACTTTGTCGTTACATAGGGTGCGCCCCATTACAGACTTTGTAGCGGCCTTTCTGGCTGCTTTCCTACTGATTACCAATCTTGAGAGTTCAAGAGTCCAAGTTGGGTGGCACTTCCAATCGTAGGCTGTGCGAGGGATTGTGTTGTTTGATACCTTTATAATTGCATCCTTCCACTAAGTATATGCTTTATTTATCTCGCCTAATTGCTTTGGGCGTGGCCCAATTTGTGCATCTACCTCTTCTCTGATTGAGTGTTGTGGACTCCTTCCTTCTAACTGCCGAAAGTACTGAATCTGCCTTTTTTTTGTCTGAACTAAACATTAGTGGCTGGGTTTTGCTATCTATATCCTCAGTATTTAGGAGGTCTTGAATCTCAAACTGTTTAGGCCACAGGCCGTTCGCATTCAATTGTAAGCAATTGAAGGTGTGGGTTCCTGATTGACCGAGTACAGGGTTTTGCTGGGCTTTTGTGACTGTAATATTTGGTGCAGTGTTACTGGCAGCACTGCGTTCTATTGTTAGTAATTGAGGATTTGCATGTGGGGACGATGTTTTACGGCGCCGTTTTGCGTGGTCCTCCCGTGCGCACCTTTCTTTTTCCGCTTTCGGTCACGTTTTGAGAATTGGGCGGTGTCTGATACACCCTTTGCCTTGCTTAGGTCGGGTTTCTACTGGTTTATGTGTATCAGCTCCTGACGGTTTTTCCAACTTCAGCGTCTTTTCCTGACCATCACCGCCCCTAGTTACGTCTTTTCCTAAGGCGCCTGCTATTAGGACTTACCCCTGACCATCACCGCCCCTAGTTGCGTCTGTTTCTAAGGCGCCTGCTAGTAGGACTTAATCCTGGCCATCACCGCCCCTAGTTACGCCTTTTCCTAAGGCGCCTGCTATTAGGACTTAACCCTGGCCATTACCGCCCCTAGTTGCGTCTGTTCCTAAGACGCCTGCTAGTGAGGGTTTGCATCTCCTACTGCTACTACTTCTTACGTCTATCACTGCCCCAAGTTACAACTGTTCCTAAGACGCTTGAGTCAGCCCTACACTTAAAAGAAATGAAAAGAAGGGGTACCCCCCGTTCTTCTTCTTTTTTGGTGTTGGCTCGTTATCTTGATGCTTCTTCTGTTCAGATTTTCAATCCTTCAGGGCACTTCAGTAGTATTTAGCAGTTTTCCTTAGGTCGTTCAGTTCACCGTACGCAGTGATCGTCGCTCCTATTCCAAAGATGTTTTCCCTTTCTTTTTTGAGTCCGTCACATTCCTTGACGTGTTGTATTGTTTCACATTCTTTCCCACAATGTCTACATAAGTCACTGTCACTTTTCCCCATTTCCTTGAGGTATTGTCTTGTTGGACAATGCTCAGTCCTGACCCGCGATATCATCACTTGTTCTTTCCTATTTAGGAGCCACCACTTGTCACCCATATTAGGTTTCCTCAGGTTTTTCCAGACTTCTCTATCTCTTGTGTCCGTTTCCCACTTCTTCTGCCACTCACTCGAGGAGTTATTTTTCAGTATCGCTTTTACTGCATTTAGCGATACGGGGGGATTTTTGTTTTGCATGAGATTCCCTTGTGGGCGAGCTGTCTGCCATGTCATGATCAACATCACCTTGGAGTGATTCGATCCATCTGATGTGGACCAGTATCTTGTTTTCCTCCATTATTTTCCTTATTCTGTTCTGAATTCTATTTGTGCCTTGATCGGAGCTTATCTCACCTATGCTCTTGATGACAGTATCGTTGTCCGTGTACACCACTGTGTCCATTGCCTCCAACTCCCTGGACCTAAATGCTCTATGAAGTTTTCGCAGCCCCATCCTCATAGCTAGTGCTTCAGCCTCACATGTCGTTCTGTGCTTCCCTTCATTCCCAGCAATGTCTATGGGATCGTTTCTACCTGGGACTACAATCCTTATCCCATATCCTGTTGCAATACTGTCCTTTGCACCATCAACGTACATCTTTATGTAGTCATTTGGCTGGTTTCTTTGGACTGCCACTGTTGTTTGGCATCTCTCGTTAGGTTTGCGGGTAATTTGTGGGATAACCCTGTTGTCTGGTCTCACCTTCCCTACCGCACTGTATTTTTCTCTTACTGTCGGGAGCGTTTTGCTGCAACTCAACTCCATTGCTTTGCCCACACACGAGACCTTCTGTATTCTACGGCCTGGTGGTTCGTCAAGTAGGTCTCTCAGTGGGTCACCCGCCTCCAATCTCCTGAACTTTTCTATGGTTTTCACCAGAGCCCTGTCACGCCTGATCTGTATTGGCTCAATGTTCGCAAGGACTTCGCCTGCTGGTGTTGGCGAGCTTCGCATAGTCCCACATATTAGCCTGACCGCCTGGTTTTGTATGTGATCTATCTTTTCGAGCGCCGTGTCACTTACTATGCTCTGGACTGGGTAGCTATGTTCCCAGACGGACCTTACCAGACTCATGTAGAGGGTTCGCAGTGTTTTGGCAGAGGCTCCCTACTCAGATCCCGCTAGTTTCTTCACCATGTTAAGTTTGTTCTCTGCTTTTCCCACAATTTCATCAATATATTTATACAGATGCAGTTTTTTATCTAGCTTCACACCCAGATATTTGGAGGTTTTTGTCTGGGTTAGAGGTTGGCCTTTGTACTCAATCTAAACAGTGTAAACAGGGTGAATTGTGTTTTTTGCACCTTTACTATAATCTTCCACTTCCTCGCATACTTGCTAACTTTATCCAAGTCTCTTTGGATCAGTCTTGCCATCTCTACTACATTGTCCCCAGTACGCCACAACGCAGCGTCGTCAGCAAACATGGCGGACTGCGATCTCATACACTGAGGCATGTCACTTATGTAACATGAATATTATTATTATTATTAATAATAATATAATAATAACATATGAATAGTATGCAACTCAATGCTGAACCCTGGGGAAGGCCCTCTGGCAGCTGGGCATATTGAGATATTTGGCTACCATACTTCGTGCGTATCTTTCTATCCTTCAGAAAGTCTTTTATCCAATGGTACATTCGCCATGTCACCCCAAGTCTCTGCAGCTTCAGGAGCCGTCTTCTCTTGGACACACTGTCGTAGGCCCTTTTAGATCCAGGAACACAGCCAGTGTACTTTGTTTCTTCTGGAAGCCGTTTATTACTGACTGTGTAAACCTCAACACCTGGTCATTTGCTTGTCTCCCCTTCCTGAAGCCGCATTGACTTGGGTGGATTAACTTATTACTTTCTAAGACCCAGTACAGTCTGCTCTGTACAATCCTTTCCATCACCTTACTGACACAAGATGTTATGGAGATCGGCCGGTAGCTCTCGGCCTCTTCCTTCTGGTTCTGGTTCGGTACGTTGCTGCATCCATAAACTGGCATATGTGCAACGGTTGGGGACGGGATGTTGCCAATCTAACGGCTCCTAGCAGATGCCAGGGCGGCCTTGAAGCTTTCGACCGTTGTCGAGTTCACGGCGGTATTGTCCAGGTTGTTCCAAGCAATTATGGTGCGTGGAAAGAATGACTGCTTATGTTGCACTGTGTTACTCCGAGGCACAGTGAAGCATTTGTTATTGTTTCGGGTGTAATTTCTCATGGGGTTGTCAGATGTTAAGTCAGTGTTAAGTGACTTTTTGGCTCTAATTAATCGGCCTGGCTTCTGTGGGGTAAGATAATTGTTTGCTGGGATGGCCGGAATTAGCCCCATGACCACTTTATATAAGAATGTTAGGCGGATCTTTTCTCGTCTGTCCTTCTTCTTGCCAACCTTAAGTAATAGTGTGATAGTGGCACATCTCCAACTATCTGGGATTTTTCCACCTACCCATGAATCATTTACTATCCTTAGCAAGGCTATTTTTGCTTTCTGGCCTAGGTGCGTCAACATATCTGTTGACACTTCGTCTGCCCCTGCTGCAGTCCCACACATACATTTTGCGATTGCTACTTCCAACTCCCTGAGTGTTATTGGTGAGGACATGTCTGACTCATCGTTGACCATTCTCTTTTCTCCCTTTCTTTCATTGTTTAGGGATTGGCACTCACTCGTCCACTTTTTTGCACTGTTCACTTTAGCAAAGTGATTGTTCAAATTGGTGGCTATGGCTAAGTCATCCGTGACCTTTTTCCCCTCACTATCTGTTAGTGGGCCTGGGTTCCCTTTTGTCGCCTCCCTCGACAGGCTTTTTAGGAGATTCCACACTTTTGTTGGGTTACGAGCAATATCCATTTTCTCGCACGTCTCCTTCCATTTTGCTCTTTTTAACTGTTTCTTTATAGATTTTGTGAGTCCATTATACAGTGTTCGGCCCATCACTGAGTTTGTGGATATTTTCCTAGCCTCTTTGCACCTTGTTATTAACTCAGTCAATTCCTTTGACCACACCGGATGAAACTTTGCCCTTTGGGTTACCATGGTAATTGTCTTATTAGCGACACTTATCACTGCGTTCTTCCACAGGGTGGATGCTTTCTTTATTTCTCATATTTTTTTCGGTCGAGGCCCAATTTGGGTATCTACACCAGTTCTGAATGCCTGCCAGTTTGCTTTCTTGTACGTCCACGTTTTCTTTGCTTGTTTTCCCCACACTACTCTCCATATGGATGATGAGTAGTATAGTCTTATGGTCACTCCCAATGTCTTCCATCACCTTCCAAGTGCACCTGCTTTCAATATTGCTAGACACTAGCGTTAGATCAGGCTTTGACTCCATTCCGTTCCCTGAGTGCAAGAATGTGGGAGGGGATGATCGGTCTTGCAACCTGATCATATTGGTAGAGTTACAGAATTGGCGAAACCTTTCCTTGATGTGTTAGCAATACTATAACCCCAAGCTTGGTCGTAGGCATTAAAGTCACTTTGACTGTTCTTTTGAATATGGACCTGGTTGTATTTAGGTCTATAGTGAGTTTTGGGGGAGAGTACAGGTTCATAATGGTGTAAGCACTTTTCCCCTTCCACACTCTCACTGTGACCGAGTCAGAGTTCGGTTTTCCAAATATGGTACTCATTATTTCACACTTGAGATCTTCCCGCACGAGAGTCACTAAGTTGTGGCAGTCTAGACAATTGCAAGTATATGTCACATACCCTCTTATCGAGAACCCTCGTTTTTTCAGCCTTGCTTCCTGGATTATGGCCACATCTATGTTTTCCTTCCTTAAACAGGCATGGACTTCATACTCCTTCGGCCATAAGCCATTGGCGTTTAGTTGCATGCACTTTAGAAGGCTATTGTCATTTACCGCTTTGCCTTCTTTTTCATTTACTTCAGCTCTGTCGGAGCTAAAGTAAGGTGGCTGGGTTTTGGATGCCCTAGTAGGGGGCGCAGTAAAACCCGTGGAACTGCTTTGGAAAGTTACTTTGTTCTGATGGTTGCGCGGGGATGCAGTTCTCCGCCGCGCTTTGCGTTCCCCACCTTCCAGCACCTTACCCTCATTCTTTTCCTGCTACGTGTGGATCCTGTGGGTACCGCAGGTTGGCCGTGACCATTGTCGTGGTCTATTTCTTTATCTGAAAATAGAAAGTAATACGAGCACCAGGCTATTGTCTATACTGTTCTATTTGAGGGGTATTTATGTCGGGGTATGCTTCCACTGGTCTGGTAGTGCGAAGTGTTCCACTGCGTGCACCTTATACTTGTGTAAACTATACCATTCGAGACATCAACATTTTGTCCGCCTGTGCTTATTCTGCCTTATTCGCACATGTCTTGTCACCAAGGTTTACGCCCCTGGTGCAGACCTCCCGTTAACCGCAACCTACAGAGGCGTCGAATACCGGTTGTTGTTCCGGGCAGGCAAATCCGGTGGGTGTCTTCTCACGTCCACATGACTAAGGGCACACTCCAAGCCCGATGACCCGACACTGCCTTGAAACGGTCAGATCACCAGACCACAGCTACAGTATCTCCCTCCATAGTTATTTAGTTGCTTCTCATAATTCTAACCCCCTCCCCACTTGCCTTTGCGTTTATAACCAGGTATCACCTCTAACTCCGCAATACGAATGCCCCGGTTTGTCCCTGTTAATCATCACCTCAAGTTCCGAAAACCAACAAAATAGAACCGAGGTCCAATTCCATTATTCCATGCACCATTATTCAGGCTTGTGAATGCCTGCTTTGAACACTCTAATTTTTTCAAAGTAAACGCGCCGGCCACCCGGGACGCTCAGCGAAGAGCACCCGCGGGAGAGAGCCAGCAGACATGTAGTCAAGTAGGGCAGTATTTAATACGTGCAGTGAATCGGCACAAGCCGGACCGCCCGCCTGCACCCGAGATACAACTATGAGCTTTTTAACTGCAACAAATTTAAATATACGCTATTGGAGCTGGAATTACCGCGGCTGCTGGCAACGATGGAGAATAGCAAGGCAGCACCGAGCGTTAGCTCTTTTGGCGGACATTCCGCTCAGATTCACAGGGACCCTACTTTGGGTTGGTACCCTTCAGGTCAGCCCTACAGGCTTTCCCCCATATGGATACCTCCCCAAATGTGTCCATATTAGTTTCCCTGCTCCTCGGGGAACGTAACTCCAGGTTCCTAGCTTGTCCCTTGAGTTTCTTCTCGGGTCTCGCCTGGTTCCCGGAGCCCCCTCCCTCCGGCTAGTCCGTTGGGAAAGCATTTGACCTAGATGCACCACCGCCCCACGTAATTTGGCGTGTGCTTGTCCAAACTGGCCCCGGAATTACCGTCTAGGTCGGGCATCTAGTAGGTTTTGATAGCCTTAGCTCCGTTTAGTTCTTCCAACTCCCCTTGTCTCGTTGTTGCACCTGTTTTCACCCCGGGTGTGGTTTAACCCTGACCATCACCGCCCCTATTTACGTCTGCTCCTAAGACGCCTGCTAGTAGGGGTTAAACCTGGCCATCACCGCCCCTAGTTACGTCTTTTCCTAAGACGCCTGCTATTAGGGCTTAACCCTGACCATCACCACCCCCAGTGAACCGGCGCGAGCCGGACCGCCCTGCCTGCACCCGAGATCCAACTATGAGCTTTTTAACTGCAACAACTTTAATATACGCTATTGGAGCTGGAATAACCGTGGCTGCTGGCACCATACAAGTATTCGGCCGAAGCGGCACTGAGCACGAATCTCTTTGGTCGGCCACTCTTGAAGAGTGGCGTCCCATCCCCGGTCCGGCCCTTCGTACCGTTTAAGCCGAACCGAGGCCGAAGGACTCCCCGCTGCTAATCAGCGGTCGCATGATAGCTTGGCTCACGACCCCCCCCCCCCCCCCCACGTAAACTGGGGTTCGTTTGTTCAAATGGGCCCGGAAAAACCGACCAAGCTGGGCAGACGAAGACTAACCACCAACATGCTTCCGCCTCCGCGGCACGAGCGACCAACTCCAATAGTTTCTATCCAAAGTGCCGCAATCAAAGATTGTCGGACAACGGGGCATAAGCCACCGACCAGCCTCTCACTTTCTGGGGGACCTCGACTCCCTCCGTTGGAAGCCAGCATATTAGTGTTCTGCACGCAGTCATCCCCCAACCCTCCTAATGGGCAAGCGAACAAAGGAGCGTGACCCAAGGCCCCACCTGCCGGCGCAATGACCTCCAGGGACGCCCTCGGACACCCGCACCGCCTCGGGTGGGTTCCGGACTCCCACCTGACTTTTACCTAAGAACTTTAAGTCTCTTTCTTTGCCGAAGACGAAACCTCTTTACACCTTGTCCCCCATCGCCCATCGTCTACATGAGGTACAACTAGCACGCTGTATCGTGCCTCACTCGGATGGCTTCGTCGTACCTGTCACTGTGTCTTCCCGCCTTGCCACCTCATTTTTCTTTTGAACACGACACAGGCAGGTCATCATTCCATTGCTACTTGCCCACCACCTTTTTACGTTGTCCCCTTTGAAGTCCTCGCCGGTAAACCCCCCCCCCCCCCCCCGTCTCATGCGGTTTGTTACCCAACTTCATTGTAGCGGGTCTTGTCTTCACCGTGCTCAGGCTCCCTACTCGGTTTGCCGCGCTCGGGCGTTTCACCTGTCCTGAGCCGGTTCTATCGGTCTGTGGGTCGTTGTCTTAGCACCCACTGTTTCGGTCAGTTCGGTGTGGGGTGTTGCGCTCGGGTCACATCCTTTGTTACGGTCGGACAGGTTTGACTATGTCCTCGCTGCCTCTTCGAGCGCCAGTCTAAAATACCTGGCGGCTTTTCGGAGTTCCTCCTGGGCCCATAGAGGTCGATAGTGGGTGGGACCCCGAATATCGTCTCCCTGGTCGCCTCCAGCGCCGGACACGAGACAAGGTGCTCTACTGTTTCAATGTCGAATCCGCAGTGTCTGCACGTGGGACTGTCTCGCCTTCCCATGCGGGCTAGGTAGTCGTTCGTGGGACAGTGACCTGTTCTGACCTGGGCAAGGGTTGCCTGGTCGGGACGTGTGAGTTTCCACCAGTCGTCGTACCTCGTGGGTTCCTTCAATTTCTCCCAGACCACTCTCCCCGTGCTACCCTCCCGCCATCGTCTGATCAACTTTTCTCTAAAGTGTGCCCTCAACAGGGTCTTGATGGCAGTTAGTGAGACCGGTGTCTCAGGCTGTGGCTGGTCAGCCCTATCGTTACCCTCCAGGTTCGAGTGGGATGGGATCCATTGCATTGTCACCGACTTGCCGTAAGTCGTTCTGAGCGTGGCAATGTCGTGTAAGGTGTACCGTGACCTGTGCCGGAGACTGAGTCTTGGCACAGCTGCCTGGTATGGTTGTCACAATTACTGGCCGGGCGTGAGCCTCGTCTGGGCTCGCCTTTCCTACGATCGCAAGTTCTTCTCTGTGGGTGGGTAGCACAATTTCGGACTTAAGTTCGCAAGCAACTGTTAGGAAGGATGTTTTCTAGATTCTTCCTTTGCCTACTAACCCTTCGGTTAGGCTTTTGATCGGGTCGTGGTCCCCCAGACACCTAAACCTCTCGAGTGAGGCTAGGACGGCGCGTTCACGCCTGATTTTGAGCGGTTCCAGGTTTGCAAAGATCTCGGAGGCTGCAATCGGAGAGCTCCGGAAGGTACCACAGATTAGGCGGGTCGCCTGATTTTGCACCAGGTCAAGTTTCTCTAGTGCGGTTCTGCTCGCATGAACCTGGATTGGCATGCTGAAGTCGATAGTAGATCTAACAGTGCCAATGTACAGAGCACGGAGCACACTGGCAGAGGCACCCCAGTTGGTACTGGCGAGTTTCTTGACGATGCAAAGCTTTCTAGAGGCTGCATTGGTCAATAGATCAATATGCGTATGCAACTGGAGCTTTGGATCGAGGGTAACTCCAAGATATTTAGGGTTGTCACACTTCTGCAGGGCACAGCCCCGATAACTGAGGCGCACCGGTACCAAATCTGCCAAGGGTAAACAGCATATGCACAGTTTTTGCAGTGTTCACGGTCAGTTTCCATTTACTCGCATATCAACTGATCGCTTCAAGGTCTGCCTGTATTTTCTCCTGCAAGTCCCAGGCATCCCTTCCAGTACTCCAAAGGGTACAATCGTCTGCGAACAGTGACTTTTCACTCCGAATGAGATCATTGATATAAACCAGAAACAGTACGCAGCTGAGTGCTGAGCCTTGTGGTAAGCCCTGTTTCACCGTATGGTATCTAGACAGAGCAGTACCAAATCTGGTTCTGACGACCCGGTTCGTCAAGAAGTCCTTGAGCCACCAATACATGTTCCCGGTTATACCCGTTTGTTGAAGTTTTAGTAATAGACCTTGTCGCCAGGCCGTGTCGTAAGCCTGCTTAAGGTCGAGAAAAACAGACAGCGTGCTTTTCTTATCTTGGAAACCATCCGTTACTGATTGCATTAACCGCACAACCTGATCCATGGGTTGTCGTTTTCTCCGGAACCCGCTCTGATTCACATCAATGGGCTTCTTACTCTCGAGGTACCAGTACAACCTTTCGTTAACGAGCCGTTCAGCGACCTTACCAACACACGATGTGATGGAGATGGGCCGGTAGCTGTCGGGGTGGTCCGCAGGTTTGCCAGTCTTCAGGATTGGTGTTATGGTGGCCTTGCGCCACGCATCCGGTATGCAACCTGTAGCACACGTCCTGTTGACAATATCGAGGAGCGCCCTCTTCGAGCGAGGACCCAAATGTCGCAGCATATCGTTCGAGACCCGGCTGCCTTTCCAGTTTTGCATTTTCTCAGGGCTTGCTCCAATTCACACGGTGTGAACGGAGTGGACATAACACTCGACCGGTCGGCCCCTGGTTGTGATTCACCTTCTCTGCGTTTACGGTTTAGAGCTTTGCCTTCTTTGCCACCGCCTCTTTGCTGCCGGTCACTCGGGACCACAGCCGGTAACGGGGCAGTTGCTTTACCTGTTATGAGAGAAGCCTCCCCGATAGTGACCTTAACTCGTGGCCTCGGGGTGACACAGCCACGAAGGTGGGCCTTCGACCAGTGCCTCTTGGAGAATATGTATCGGTTGTACTGTTCATGATCAAGAGAAAAGTGGAGCCACACCGCCACCATTTCGAGGTTAGAGCTGACCCCCGAGATCACCGTTCTTAGCGGAGAGTGGTCGGGCTTTATGATCTCGCTTTCCTTACGAGGTCCGGGCTCTTGGCTGGCCCATACCCCGTCCCCTCGCTGTCCGCCTGCGCTTATTTTGGCCTTATTGACTCGCATAGCCCGATACCGGGGACAGCGGTCTCCGTGTGGCTCTATTCAAATATCCACAACCTTCATGGGTGTGGAGTTCCGTTGAGGCAACCGGCCGACTCATCTGGTGGGTGTCTTCTCAGATCCATACGATCAAGGACACACACCAAGCCCGAAGACCCGACACCGTTACCAAAGGCGGCGGCCGATGGCATCGGCCAGATCACCAGACCACAGTTGTTGCACACTTTAGTCCCCCGACCAAGTGTGCTAGCTGCTGGCACCACTGGAAAAATGCAAGGCAGCACCGAGCGTTAGCTCATTTGTCCGACGTTCCACCCAGATTCACAGGGAACCTACTTCAGGTCCCCACCCTCCAGGTCAGCCTAAAAAGCTTTCCCCCCTTTTCGTGATTTCCTAAATGTTACCATTTTAGTTCCCCCGTTCCTCGGGGATCGTAGCTCCTGGTTCCTAGTTTGTCCCTCGAGTTTCCTCTCGGGACTCACATGGTCCCTAGACCCCCCCCCCTTTTCTGGCTAATCCGTCAAGATGTGCGGTTGACCTAGATGCAGTGACACCCCACTTGATTTGGCGTGTGCTTGTCCAAATTGGCCCCGGAATTACCGTCTATTTCGGGCTCCTAACATATACTCTAGCCTTAGCTCCGCGGGTTCCAAGCTCCTTTCAACTAGACACCATTTGGGATTTTGCTCCTATTCCCCGCCCCTAGTTACATCTGTTCCTAAGACTTCTCTTGCTAGGAGTTGACCCTGACCATCACCGCCCCTAGTTACGTCTGTTCCTAAGACACCTGCTAGTGGGACTTAACCCTGACCATCACCGCCCCTAGTTACGTCTGTTTCTAAGTCGTCTCTTGCTAGGAGTTGACCCTGACCATCACCGCCCCTAGTTTCGTCTGTTCCTAAGACGCCTGCTAGTACGACTTAGCCCTGACCATCACCGCCCCTAGTTCCGTCTGTTCCTAAGACGTCTCTTGCTAAGGGTTGCCCCTGACCATCACCGCCCCTAGCTCTGTCCGTTCCTAAGACGCCTAGTAGCATTTTTTTTAATTCTCTTAGTGCATAGCTGTAATACAGGGCGGTGTTTTTCAGGTCTTGTAGTTGGCCATACGTTATGATCTCCCCTCCGTCACCAAACATTTCCATCTTCTTAGGCAGTAGTACAGCACATTCTGCCAGATGCTCCACAGTTTCACACTCTGCTCCACAATGCCTACACTTGTCATTTGGCCACCTTTCCGTGTCATTCGGGTATTTTCTTGTTTGGCAATGTTTCGTTCTTACCCTTGTCACCATTACCTGTTCCTTTCTGTTCAGATCCCACCACGGATCTTTTTTATCTGGCCCTTTTTGGAATGTCCACACTGCTCTTCCCCTAGTATCTTCATTCCACTGCTCCTTCCACTTCTTTAGTGACTCACTTCGGAGTATTTCCTTTACCGCATCCGGTGATACTGGAGGGTTCTTGTCCCGATACTGCATACCTTCCTTTGCCAGTATGTCTGCTATATTATGATCCTCATTGTTCCCATGGGCTTCTACCCATTTTACGTGCACCAAGACTCTATGATCCCTCATGATCCTACCAATCCTCTTTTGGATTCTGTTAACCAAATGATTTGCCGTGTTACCATGGTCTTACCATGCTTACTGCTTTTACCATTTCTCTGACTGCAGGGACCGCTATTTTCCTCAATAGCTCCTTAGCCTTGCTCAGGCAGGATGTTTTCTGTATTCTTTCTCCTGGTAATTTATCCAATAGGTCTCTTAATGGATCACCACTTTCCATTCTCTTAAACCTTTCTATTGATGTTAGAAGCGCCCTATCCCTTCTTATTTCTATCGGTTCTATGTTCGCAATGATCCCTCCCGCCGGTATGGGTGAGCTTTTCATTGCCCCACAGATGAGCCTCACAGCTTGGTTCTGGACATGTTCCAGTTTCGCCAAAGCTGTCTCACTTGCCACACATTGCACTGGATAACAATGCTCCCATGACGCCCGGACTAGGCTCATATACAGAGTTCTCAATGTCTTTGCTGACGCACCCCATGTGGTACCTGCTAGCCTTTTTACCATTTTCAATTTCCCTTCGGCTTTTGCGACCATCTCATTTATGCACTTATGCATATGCAATTTTTCATCCAAAATTACTCCCAGGTACTTTGCCTCTTTTACCTGTTGTATTATTTGACCATTGTATTCCAGTTCAAATCCCTTCTTTCTTATTAACCTGCAGAGCGAAAATAAGATACAATTTGTCTTTTGCACATTCACTGTTATTTTCCACTTTATTGCAAACTTCGCCACCTTATCAAGGTCTCTTTGTATTTGCCGTGCCATTTCTTTGATGTCGTCACCTGTGCGCCACAGTGCAGCATCATCTGCAAAGAGTGCCTTGCTCGACCTTATGCATTCCGGCATGTCATTGATATAACACAGAAATAACGTGCAGCTTAGTGCAGACCCCTGCGGAAGACCCTCGGGCAGCTGGGCATACTGGGACACTTTGTCACCAAATTTTGTCCTGATCTTCCGGTCCCTCAGGAAGTCCTTGATCCACCCGTACAGTTTTCCTGTTATTCCCAATCTCAGCATTTTCAGTAGAAGCCCCTTCTTCCAAACTCGGTCATAGGCCTGTTTTATGTCGAGGAAGACAGCCAGGGTGCTGTCTTTGGCCTGAAACCCGTTTATGATCGCTTGCGTTAACCGCAGTACTTGGTCTGAGGCCTGCCTACCTCTCCTGAATCCACACTGATTAGGGTCAATCAGGTTCCTGCTCTCCAGGACCCAGTAAAACCTTGCCTGCACTATTCTTTCTATCACTTTTCCGACACATGATGTAATAGATATCGGTCTATAGCTCTCCGGCTCTTCTGGTTTTTTACCCTCTTTCAGTAGCGGTGTCACTGTCGCGCACCGCCATGAATCTGGAATCTTCCCATTTCTCCATGTGTTGTTCGCAATTCTCAGCAGTGAGATTTTTGCCTTCGGTCCCAAATGGACTAGCATGCCGTTCCTGTCTGGCACTTAGCTATTACCACTTCAAGTTCCCTTAGCGTTACTGGAGAAGACATTATATCCATTTCATCTATTTCAATGCTTGCCTCACGTCTCTTCCGCTCGACATTTATCTCCCTGTCGGCTTTTACCCTCTTTTTCCTCCGGTTTACCTCCGCAAAGTGTTCATTCAGAACCTCCGCAATTTTTCGGTCATCAACTACTTTTTTGCCGTTTCTACCTATGAGTGGACTCGGGTTCTTCTTTGAGGATTCTCTAGATAATCCCTTTAACAAGTTCCACACCCTTGTCGGATTCTTTGTTATGTCTAGCTTTTGACATTCCTCATTCCATTTTACTCGCTTTAGTTTCTCCACCAGCTTTTTTGTGGCCTTTATGAGGCCATTGTGCAGAGTGCGCCTTATGACTGATTTTACCGCTCTTTTTCTCGCTTTTTTCTTCTTCTAATCAGGGCTGCCAGCTCTCTATTCCACACCGGGTGTGATTTCTCGCTATGGTTTGCCATTGGAATGATTTTGTTCGCTACTCCTATTACTTTGTCTCTCCAATCATTGTACGATTTGTTAATCTCACGTTTGCGTTACTTTTGTCCCCATTGTTTTTCTACCCCTTCTCTGAAGGCTAACCAGTCCACTTTCTTGTACTTCCTTTTCTTTTTAGGCTGTCCTGTACTCTGCGTTACTACTAAGGTTATGAGGATAGGCTTATGGTCTGACCCTATCTCCTCAAGAACCCTTCATGTACTCTTGTTTTCCAGATCGCTTGACAGTAGGGTTAGGTCCGGTTTGCTCTCTTCTCCATTTCCCGAGAGAAGAAACGTGGCCGGGGACGTACTGCTTTGAAGTCGCATCATGTTAGTGGTGTTACAGAACTCTACCACACTATTCCCAGATGTATTGTTCAATTTGTAACCCCACATAGTGGATTGAGCATTGAAATCACCGCCCATGATCGTTTTACGAAAGACCTGTTTCTGTGTGGTTAGGTCTATAGTAAGCTTTGGCGGTGAGTATAGGTTCACTATTGTGAATGGGCTGACACCCTTCCACACTTTGAGCGTTAGTGAGTCCGTGTTTGGTTTACCAAAGATTGGTTGCATTTTTTCACATTTAAGACCCTCCTTTACTAGTGTTACTAGGTTGTGACAGTCACTACAGTTACAGTGGTATGTCACATACCCCCTTATCATGAACCCTTTGTTCCGGAGCCGTGCCTCCTGGAAGATGGCTACATCAATGTTCTCTTTAAATAAGAGCTGTTGGACTTCATATTCTTTTGGACGCAACCCATTTGCATTGAGTTGTAGACACTTGAACTCACCTTTATGTTCGATGTTACCCATTTCTACTTTTGCTCCATTGCCCGTTTTTGTCTCATTTTTTAGTTCCAACACGTTGGGAGCATGCCAAACCCTATTGCTGTCAATTGTTATTGCTCTTTTCCTCTATTTTGAGTCTTCGCTTCGCATTTTCCGCTCGTAGGCATCTTTTCTTTTTCCTCTTTCTCCCATTGGGAATTTGGGCCAGCGGTTCTCCTCTATTGGGATCCTATTGATTCATACTCAATTTCTGAAAATATAAAGCAGAATCACGAGCCAGCTTTGTGTCACAATCCTGATTCTTTTGGTTATGAATTGGATACTCTTCCCACGACCTTATGGAAAATGCATCTATCTACACATCCTTTTACACTGTTTTCCCCTCAACATTCTGTCCGCCTGTGCTTATTTGGCCTTATTCACACATATCTCGTCACTGGAAACACGGTCCCAATGCGGACCTCCCGTTAACCGCAACCTACGGAGGCGTCGAATACCGGTTGTTGCACCGGGCGGGCTAAGTCGGTGGGTGCCTTCTCAAGTCCACATGACTGAGGGCACACTCCAAGCCCGAAGACCCGACACCGCCTTGAAACGGTCAGATCACCAGACCACAATTACAGTATTTCCCTCTCTTAGCTCCCATTTTACTCCACCACCCAACTTGTCTTTGTGTTCATTGTCAGGGACTCATAACCAACTTCCTGTGGCGATCCAAGAATTTCACCTCTAACGCCGCAATACGAATGCCCCCGTTTGTCCCTGTTAATCATTACCTCCAGTTCCGAAAACCAACAAAATAGAACCGAGGTCCAATTCCATGATTCCATGTACCATTATTCAGGCTTTGAATGCCTGCTTTGAACACTCTAATTTTTTCAAAGTAAACGCGTCGGCCACCCGGGACGCTCAGCGAAGAGCACCCGCGGGAGAGAGCCGACAGACAAGTAGGGCAGGATTTAATACGGGCAGTGAACCGGCGCGACCCGGACCACCCGCCTGCACCCGAGATCCAACTACCAGCTTTTTAACTGCAACAACTTTAATATACGCTATTGGAGCTGGAATTAACGCGGCTGCTGGCACCGTTGGAATGCTAGCAGGCAGTCGCGAGCTTTCGCTCTTCTGACCGACGCTCAACCCAGATTCCAGGTTTTGTGACTTCAGACGCTTTCCTCAGGGCCCCCGCACAACATCGGCAGGGGCACTTTGTTCCGCTCCGAATTACTCCATGTGCTTTCGAGGGTTCCCTCTACTCACGCCTCACTCTGCATGTTCACCGAGGATCGTATTTCACTCACCATTAGAGTTGGAGACTCACCTCCCACCTCCTTTGGTTCGACAAGGCCCATTTCCGTCAGCTAATCTTTCGGAGTGTTTGGTTGCCTAGAATGCACTGCCACCCAACTGATTTGGTGTGTGCTTGTTCAAATTTTGCCCCGGTTTTCACCGCTCTAGGCAGGGCGCCTAACTTTAGATAGCTCTAGCTGCCGCAGCTCTCCCAGCCATAACTTTTTTTTTTTAATCCTTTAATACCACATTATAGTACCTAGCAGTTTTACACAGGGTCGTCAAGCTACCGTAGACTTTTGGTTCTCCCTCTGGGCCGAGTATCTGCAATCTTGTATCTTGCAATGAGTCACATGTTGCAAGGTGGCTGATCGTCTCATCTACCATGGAGCAGTGTCGGCACAGCTCACTTTCCACCTTCTCCATTTCATGGAGGTAGGATCTTGTGGTGCAGTGTCCCGATCTCACTTGGGCTATCATTATTTGTTCCTTCCTCGAGAGCTTCCACCACTCATCTGACTTGTTGGGGCCTTTCTGCTGATCCCACATGGTTCTACTTGTGCCCTTCTCCCAATCTGATCTCCACTTTTCTCTGTACTTCTCTACCAGTACCATCTTTACTGCTTCTAAAGTTACTGGTCTTGTGGGTCTTGGGATTGTTGCCCCCAATTCGGCCCCTTTATCAGCACTGTCATGGTGTTCATTTTTCGAGTGGCGCTTCTGCCAGGAGAATTTCGTTTGGTTTCCATATCTCCTTTTTATCTTCTTAGCAATTCTTTGTATCCTCCCAATTGTCTTGCTGGGATCATTGTTTTTTTTATTTTCCTTAGTAACTCCTGGTTGTCCGAGTGTACCATTATGTCATTTCTCACTGTGACCTCCTTCAGCAGGTTTTTGGTCACCTTTAATCCTACCCTGGCAGCTTCTGCCTCTGCTTCAGCAGACGTTCTATACCCCCCACATGTTCCCGCAAAGTCTCTCGGTTCAGCCTCACCGGGGATCAGGACTCTTATTCCATACCCTGCGTTTCCTCGTACTATCGCTCCGTCTACGTAGACTTCGATTTCTGGGGCTTTATGTTCCACCGCCATGTTGTCACTTTTTGTCTCTCGTTTTCCTTCTGCTTTCTTTGTTCCACTTGCTGGGGGAACTACTATTATGTTATTGTTATTTTCTGGGCTCAGTTTTGGAACCACCCTAAGATCCTCCCTTATGGTTGGGAGTCTTAGCTTTTTGCTTATTCTTCTACACTCGCTTGTGAAACTAACTTTCTTGATTCTATCAAGCGGTTTTTCGCTTGTTAGCTGGTAGAGCGGATCTTTGCCATCCAGTCTTTTGAACCTTTCCCACGCCATCATTAGGGCCTTGACTCTCCTGTACTCCAAGGGTTCGATATTACCCAGAATTTTCCCTACTGCAATAGGTGAACTCTTTAGGGTACCACATATTAGGCGCGTCGCCTGGTTTTGGATGTTCCTTAGTTTGTCCTGTGCTGTTGGCTGGCAAGTGATTGGATTATTTGGCTATACTGTAGTGTTGAGCGGACCGCACCCATATACAGCGCTCGGAGAGTTTCAGCATTCGCTCCCCAATCGCTGCCTGCGAGCTTCTTTACTAAGCTGAGCTTCTTTAGTGCTGCTTCCACAACTTCATTAACCTGAGTATGAAATTGGAGCTTCCTATCCAGAGTGACCCCAAGGTATCTAGCTTTGGGTTCTTGCTTTAGACTCGAACCACCAAATATGAGACTTAGCTGTTCTTTCCTTATCAACCTGCATAGTGTGAAAAGGGTAAATGTTGTTTTTGTCACATTTACTTCAACTTTCCACTGTCTCGTGTATTTCTCTATTCTATTAAGGTCCTCTTGGAGGGCGCTCTCCATGTCACTTGCCTTTGTGCCCGTTTGCCACAGCACCACATCGTCGGCAAACAAGGCCTTCTGTGACCTTATCTGCACTGGGAGGTCGTTGATATAAATCAGGAAGAGCACACAGCTTAAGGCCGACCCTTGTGGTAGACCCTCTTCCAATGTCTTATATTGCGAGCATTTCAACTTCTACACACGTTTTCGCGACTCTGTTCTGGTTTGTCTTTCAGCTACCAATACATCTTCCCTTTCACTCCCACTTTCTGGAGTTTTAGGAAGAGCCCTGACTTCCACACTTTGTCGTATGCTTGACGCAGGTCGAGAAAGATGGCCAACGTGCTCTTCTTTTCTTGAAAACCCTCTATGGCTGCCTGCTTGAACCTTACTACTTGGTCCATTGCCTGCCTTTTCTTCCTAAAGCCTCCTTGATTGTTGTCAAGTATTTCGTTGTATTCTAGATGCCAGTACAGTCTGGCTCCCACCATTCTCTCTGCAACCTTACAGACACAGGAGGTTAGTGATATTGGCCGATAACTGTCTGGGTGTTGGGGGGGCTTTCCTGCCTTGAGGATTGGGGTGATGGCCGCCTTGCACCATTCATCCGGGATCTTGCCCTCATCCCATGATTGGTTGATTATATTTAGCAGTGCTATTTTAGCTTTTTCACCTAAATGGTTAAGCATATCTGTCGTGACCTCATCCGGTCCTCGAGCGGACCCATTCTTACATTTTTCTAGCGCCTGCTCCAGTTCGGCCATGGTGAAGGGGTTCGTCATTGTATCTTCACCATCCTTACTCATTTCTTTTTCACCCCTATCTCTTTCCTTATCTATCAACCTTCCTTCTTTGGACCATCTTTTCGCCTTGTTCACTTCCGTGAAATGCTTATTCATTGCCTCCGCCTTCTCTTGTTTTCCACTATTTTCCTATTTGTTGCGGAATCTAGGATGGGCCCTGGGTTCCTCTTTTCACATTCATGCGAGAGGGATTTTAGTAATTTCCATGCTCTTGCAGCTTGTGTTTTTAGGTCAATCTTCTGGCACATGTCCTTCCATCTCTTTTTTCTCAAATTCCTTGAGAGCTGCCTTACTTCTTTTGTTAAGTCGTTGTACCTTTGCCGGAGGATGTCTGACTTGTGTGCCACCTTCCTCGCACGCTTTCTCTTTTTGATTAAGTTTAGCAGTTCCGGGGACCAGCATGGATGGATCTTAGGGTTGTATCTATTCCTAGGGATGGAGCCCTGTGCCGAGCGCATGAGGATCCCTCTCAACTGGTGATATTTCCTATTTATGTCACCCTGCTTTTGAATTGCCCAAATTCTATTTTCTATGTTTCTGACGAATTGCAGCCAGTTCGCCTTCCGGTATCTCCATTTTTCTTTTTGCTGCACTGGCACTTCTGGTTTATCTGTTTGGATTGTTAACAGAATTGGCCTGTGGTCACTGCCGATATCCTCCAGCACTTCCCATTTTGATCGGCCTTCCAGTTCCAGGTCGCTGGATATGAACGTCATATCCGGCCTGGATTGCGTACCATTTCCTGTGTGGAAGAATGTCGGAGGGGATTCGCTGTTCTGGAGACGAACCATATTCGAGGACGAACACATCTCGTTGATTGCTAGACCTGTGCAATTGTGCAATTGGTAGCCCCATTCCTTATCTTGGCCGTTTAGGTCACCCGCTATGACATGCCGAACTTGCTTCGGCGTGTCTATGCTGATGTCACTGGTTAACTTTGGGGGTGAGTATATGTTCGTCACTTTGTATGCTTTCCCACCCTTCCACACCATCGACACTATGGAATCCGAATTGGGTCTTGTTAGAGTTGACTCTAAAATTTGCGCTGTAAGGTTCTGTCTTATGAATTTAACCAATCCAGGACAATCTTCGCAAGGGCAGTAGTATGTACTGTATCCTTGTACACTTAGGTCTTTTCTTTTTAATCTTGACTCTTGCACAACGCACACATCTATTTTCTTCTGCACCAGTGTGTCACTTAATTCTGCCAGTTTCGGGCGCAGCCCATTTGCGTTTAACTGGAGAATTCTTAGTTCGCATTTTTCCTGGGGTTGGGATTGGCTCCCTTTCCTCTTCTGTTTCGCCTTCTCTGCCCTCGTTTTCTTTTCTTGCTTTGGGTGCCGTTTGGGCTTCCTTTCGGTGGTTGGCTTGTTCCCACGTTTACCCTTATTCGCTGGGTCTGTTGCTATCAAAATGTCTCTTTTTCTTAGTATTTCTAGGGCTAAGGGATGGAGCTTTTCTTTCTTTTGCTCAAGAGCGATTTTCTTGGCTTCAACTGCTCTTTTTTTCCCTATTTTCCCTTCTATTATCCCTTTTTCTTCTTTTCTTCTTATCTTTTGGTCCATTGTTGCCCAATTGAGCCTTGAAGGTATTCATTTCCTACCTAGGTTTCTGTTAGTATGCTTCGTCAACACCTGCAAATAGAAAGCAAGACAAGCGCCAGACTAGCATTCAAATCCCTTTCGCCCTTTGGAAGCCTTCGATATATTCCACAATTTACTATGTGAACTATATCTCAGTGATATATTCATGACACATTACTTAATCTTACGACATCGTTTAATTAGATTTGACGTCAACATTTAGTCCGCCTGTGCTTATTTTGCCTTATTCACACATATCTGTCGCCTACGCATTCGTTGTCGGTGCAGACCTTCCGTTATCCGCAACCTACGGAGGCGTGGAATCCCGGTTGTTATTCCGGGCAGGCAAATTTGATGGGCGCCTTCTCAAGTCCACATGACTGAGGGCACACTCCAAGCCCGATGACCCGACACCGCCTTGAAACGGTCAGATCACCAGACCACAGTTACTACTAATTCCCGCTTGTTGTTTAATGGCTCGCATTCTGCTACCGCACCCTACTTGTCTTGGTGTTAATGAACAGATACTCATATCAACCTTCCTGCGGCGATCCAAGAATTTCACCTCTAACGCCGCAATACGAATGCCCCCGTTTGTCCCTGTTAATCATTACCTCCAGTTCCGAAAACCAACAAAATATAACCGAGGTCCTATTCCATTATTCCATGTACCATTAATCAGGCTTTGAATGCCTGCTTTGAACACTCTAATTTTTTCAAAGTAAACGCGCCGGCCACCTGGGACGCTCAGCGAAGAGCATCCGCGGGAGAGAGCCGACAGACAAGTAGGGCAGGATTTAATACGGGCAGTGAACCGGCGCGAGCCGGACCGCCCGCCTGCAACCGAGATCCAACTACCAGCTTTTTAACTGCAACAACTTTAATATACGCTATTGGAGCTGGAATTACCGCGGCTGCTGGCACCGTAAAGGACATGTGCTGAAGCGGCACTGAGCACGAGGCTCTTGGCCGACCACTCACGAAGAGCGGCGTCCCCAACCCCGATCCGGCGCTTCGTAACCGTTACAGCCGAACCGAGGCCGAAGGCCTCCCCGCTGCTAATCAGCGGTTGCGAGAAAGCTTGGCTCACGACCCCCCCCCACGTGAAATGGGGGCCGTTTGTACAAATGGGCCCGGAAAAACCGACCAAGCAGGGCTGACTAACCACCGACATGCTCGAGCCTCCGCGGCACGAGCGTCCAGCCCCAATAGTTTCTATCCAAAGCGCCGCAATCAAAGATTGTCGGACAACGGGGCGTAAGCCACCGACCAGCCTTTATTTTCTGGAGACCTCGGCTCCCTCCGTTGGCAGCCAGCTTATTAGTGTTCTGCGCGCAGACGTACCCAACCCTCCTAATGGGCAAACGAACAAAGGAACGTGGCCCCAGGCCCCACCTGCCGGCAACGGACGGCGCAATGGCCATCAGGGACGCCCTCGGACACCCACACCACGACGCCTCGGGTTGGTTCCGGACTCCCACCTGACTGTTACCTAAGAACTTTGAGTCTCATTCTTTGCCGAAGACAAAACCTCATTCCACCTTGTCCCCCATCTCCCACCGTCTACATGGGGTACAGCGAGCACGCTGTATCCTGCCCCACTCGGATGGCTTCGTCGTTCCTGTCACTGTGTCTTCCCGCCTTGTCACCTCATTTCTCTTTTAAACGCGACACAGGCAGGTCATCATTCCATCGCTATTTGCCCACCACCTTTTCCGTTGTCCCCTTTGAAGTCCTCGCGGGTGACCCCCCGTCTGATGCGGTTTGTCACCCAACTTCTTGATGGCGGGTCTTGTCTTCACCGTGCTCAGGCTCCCTACTTGGTTTGTCGCGCTCGGGCGTTTCACCTGTCCTGAGCCGGTTCTGTCGGTCTGTGGGCCGTGGTCTAAGTACCCACTGTTTTCGGGCAGTTCAATGTGGGGCTGTGACGCTCGGGTCACGCCCTTTGTTACGGTTGGACAGGTTTGACTATGTCCTCGCTGCCTCTTCGAGCGCCAGTCTAAAATACCTGGCGGCTTTTCGGAGTTCTTCCTGGGCCCCGTAGAGGTCGATAGTGGGTGGGACCCCAAATATCGTCTCCCTGGTCGCCTTCAGCACTGGACACGAGACAAGGTGCTCTACTGTTTCGACGTCGAATCCGCAGTGTCTGCACGTGGGACTGTCTCGCCTGCCCATACGGGCTAGGTAGTCATTCGTGGGACAGTGACCTGTTCTGACCTGGGCAAGGGTTGCCTGGTCGGGACGTGTGAGTTTCCACCAGTCGTCGGACCTCGTGGGTTCCTTCAATTTCTCCCAAACCACTCTCCCCGTGCTACCATCCTGCCATCGTCTGATCCACTTTTCCCTAAAGTGTTCCCTCAACAGGGTCTTGATGGCAGTTAGTGAGACCGGTGTCTCAGGCTGTGGCTGGTCAGACCCATGCTTGGCCAGCTCGTCAGCCCTATCGTTACCCTCCAGGTTTGAGTGGGATGGGATCCATTGCATTGTCACTGACTTGCCGTAAGTCGTTCTGAGCGTGGCAATGTCGTGTAAGGTGTCTTCAAGCTTTCGGCTGGGACTCTGTTTCAGGGCCTGGAGCGTTGATCTCGAGTCTGTGAACACCACTACGTTAGCGGGTGGGATATTGCCTCCCTTGAACCCCTCCAGTAGTGTTCGTATCGCCACATGGATAGCTTCGATCTCGGCTTCGGCGTTAGAAACGTACTTACCGCAAGGACCACTTAGTTCTACGCGCTGTGCTCGGTCAGGTAGACGCATAGATATGCCAAAGCCTGCTTTCCCGGGTCCGACAGACCCGTCAGTGAAGACGTGGATACTGTCGGTCGGGTAGGCTGCGATGACTTCTTGCGCGTCTACCGTGACCTGTGCCTGAG
The DNA here is from genome assembly GCA_964017045.1 of Omphiscola glabra. Lineage (NCBI taxonomy): Eukaryota > Metazoa > Mollusca > Gastropoda > Lymnaeidae > Omphiscola > Omphiscola glabra. The sequence continues at coordinate 921,084 of OZ024799.1, forward strand.
TCTTAGCACAGCTGCCTGATATGGTTGTCACAATTACTGGCCGGGCGTGAGCCTCGTCTGGGCTCGCCTTTCCTACGATCGCAAGTTCTTCTCTGTGGGTGGGTAGCGCAAATTCGGACTCGAGTTCACGAGCAACTCTAAGGAAGGAGGTTTTCTTAATCCTTCCTTTGCCTACCCACCCTTCGGTTAGGCTTTTGATCGGGTCGGGGTCCCCCAGACGCCTGAACCTCTCGAGTGAGGCTAGGACGGCGCGTTCACGCCTGATTTCGAGCGGTTCCAGGTTTGCAAAGATCTCGGAGGCTGCAATTGGAGAGCTCCGGAAAGTGCCACAGATTAGGCGGGTTGCCTGATTTTGCACCAGGTCAAGTTTCTCCAGTGCGGTTCTGCTCGCATGGACCTGGACTGGCATGCTGTAGTCGATGACAGATCTCACAGCGCCAATATAAAGGGCACGGAGCACACTAGCAGATGCACCCCATTTGGTACTGGCGAGTTTCTTGACCATGCAAAGCTTTCTAGAGGCTGCCTGGGCCAGTAGATCGATGTGCGTATGCAACTGGTGCTTTGGGTCGAGGGTAACCCCAAGATATTTAGGGTTGTCACACTTCTGCAGGGCACAGCCCCGATAACTGAGGCGCACCGGTACCTCTTTAATAACTCTACCAAGGGTAAACAGCGTGTGTACGGTTTTTCCAGTGTTCACAGTTAGTTTCCATTTTCTCGCGTATCGGCTGATCGCTTCAAGGTCTGCCTGTATTGTCTCCTGCAAGTCCCAGGCATCCCTTCCAGTACTCCAAAGGGTACAATCGTCTGCGAACAGTGACTTTTCACTTCTAATGACTTCGGGGAGGTCATTGATATAAACCAGGAACAGTACGCAGCTGAGTGCTGAGCCTTGTGGTAAGCCTTGTTCCACCATATGGTAACTAGACAGAGCAGTACCAAATCTGGTTCTGACGACCCGGTTCGTCAAGAAGTCCTTGAGCCACCAATACATGTTCCCGGTTATACCCGTTCGTTGAAGTTTTAGGAGTAGACCTTGTCGCCAGACCGTGTCGTAGGCCTGCTTGAGGTCGAGAAAAACAGACAGCGTGCTTTTCTTATCTTGGAAACCATCTGCTATTGACTGCATTAACCGCACAACCTGATCCATGGGTTGTCGTTTTCTCCGGAACCCGCTCTGATTCACATCAATGAGCTTCTTACTCTCGAGGTACCAGTATAACCTTTCGTTAACGAGCCGTTCAGCTACCTTACCAACACACGATGTGATGGAGTTGGGCCGGTAGCTGTCGGGGTGGTCCGCAGGTTTTCCAGTCTTCAGGATTGGTGTTATGGTGGCCTTGCGCCACGCATCCGGTATGCAACCTGTAGCCCACGTCCTGTTGACAATATCGAGGAGCGCCCTCTTCGAGCGAGGACCCAAATGTCGCAGCATATCGTTAGAGACCCGGTCAGAGCCGGCTGCCTTTCCAGCTTTGCATTTTCTCAGGGCTTGGACCAGTTCACACGGTGTGAACGGGGTGGACATAACACTCGACCGGTCGGCCCCCGGTTGTGCTTCACCTTCTCTGCGTTTCCGGTTTAGAGCTTTGACTTCTTCGGTCTCTTTCTGGGATTTGCTAACGTTGGCGAAGTGTTTGTTAAGCACTTCGGCACGCCTGTGATCAGTGGTTGCCGAGCTGATACCTTCTGGTCTCAGGGGGCACGAGTTTTGCCTGCGGTCTTCGCCGGAAAGAGACTTCAACGTTTGCCAAGCCTTTCTGCTATCGGAGCTCAGGTCAATCTTGGCGCACGATTCGCCCCATTTCTCTCTTTTTGTTTTCGCCGAGAGCTTTCGAATTTGGGAGGACAGGTAATTGTACGTTCGGCGGTTTTCAGTCGACTCGGGTGCGACTTCACGAGCTGCTTTGCGTCTTTTTACCAGGTCTTCAAATTCTGGAGTCCAACCAGGATGGTATCGCTCTCTTCGTCCCGAGCGCGGGATTGTTTGCTTTGCTGCCCTGAGGATAGCGTCCACCAGGGAGCTGTAGGTACAGTCTAAACTTGGCTGCTGATGGAACACACGACTCACCATTTCGTCAGACAGAGCCTCGAACCTATCCCACTTCGCCTTTGCGTACTGCCAGTGCTTGGCTGTTGGCCCTTGACGTGACGGTCTTAGCCCCGTGCTTAGGGTCAGCAGGATAGGCCTGTGATCGCTCCCTATGCAATCAAGGACCTCCAGGCTTGCTTGACCTTCTAGGTCCCCTGAGACGAATGTCAAGTCTGGTCTCGATTCCACACCGTTGCCTGAGTGGAGAAACGTAGGGGGGTATGCATATTTTGGAGTCGGATCATGTTAGTAGAGTTACACAAATCGTTGACAGCGAGACCTGAGGTGTTGGTTAGAGCGTAACCCCACTCTGGTGAATGTGCGTTTATGTCTCCGGCCATAACTGTACGCTTTAGGATGGCTTTCGACACCGCCAAGTTTACGGTCGACTTCGGTGGGTTATAGAGGTTGATGAATGTGAACGCCCGATTCCCGACCCAGATTCTTACCGTGATCGAATCTGTGTTGGAGGGTCCTGATGCCCTAGGCACCACCTCGGCTGTGTGACTGGAGCGCACCAGTGTTACAAGCCCGTGGCATTTCTGACACTCACATCGGTAGGTGGTGTAGCCCTCCAACAGGAACGGTTCCCGATTCATGCGAGCCTCCTGGACGAGAGCAATGTCCACCCGTTTCTCACTTAGTAGCCGTCTCAGCTCGGGCTCTTTCGGTCGCAGCCCGTTAGCGTTCAACTGTAGGCAGACTAACTTTCCTCGACAGTTAGTGGTAGCACGGTTGCTCCGTTGACGCTTTTTTCGCCGCTTTTTCTTTGTCCCATGTTCCCCGTTCGAGGGGCCACCGCCTCTTTGCTGCTGGTCACTCGGGACCGCAGCCGGTAACGGGGCGGTTGCGTTACCCGTTATGGGAGAAGCCTCCCCGATAGTGACTTTAACCCCGTGGCCTCGGGGTGACACAGCCACGAAGGTGGGCCTTCGACCCATGCCTCTTGGAGTATATGTATCAGTTGTACTTTCCATAATCAAGAGACAGAATGAGCCACACCGCCACCATTTCGAGGTTAGAGCTGACCCCCGAGATCACCGTTCTTGGCGGAGGGTGGTCGGGCTTTATGATCTCGCTTTCCTTACGAGGACCGGGCTCGCAGCTGGCCCAGACCCCGCCCCCTCGCTGTTCGCATGCGCGCATTTTGGCCTTATTGAAACGCATAGCCCGCTCCGGTGACAACGGTCTCCGTGTGGCTCTATCAAAGTATCCACAACCTCTTAGTGCGTGGAAGTCCCGGTGGGGCAACCGGTGGCGCGTCTGGTGGGAGCCATTTCAGATCAACATGATCATGGGCACTCACCAAGCCCGATGACCCGACACCGATGCCGGCGGCACCGGCCAGATCACCAGACCACAGCTGTTATACACTTTACCGGTCAAGCCCGATGGCCCGACACCGGTGCCAAAGGCGGCGGCCGACGGCACCAGTCAGATCACCAGACCACAGCTGCTGGCACCAGACTTGCCATCCAAAAAAAAAAAAAAATGTAAAGTTGGTTCGTCAAAAGCGTACGCTCATCGCCAATCAAACCGTGGGACTTGGACTTGCTGTGGGCTCTATGTTTTAAATCAATTCTGGTGGCACTTATGGTCGGGACTTATACCCCGTTTATCTCCCCCCCCCCCCCCACCAGATTCGTCTGTTCCTAAGACGCCTTGTCTCGGTTGGTTTCGCCCCAGGTGGGACTTAACCCCGTTTATCTCATCCCATATATTCGTCTGTTCCTAAGACGCCTTGTCTCGACTTGTTTCACCTCGAGTGGGGCTTATACCCCGTTTGTTACTTAAATTTTAAAAAAAAAATTTTTAATTCTTTGAGCGTGGCCCTGTAGTATTTTGCTGCTTTCTGCAGGTCCGCTAATTGACCGTAGGTCTTTAGTTCAGTTCCACATCCAAGTATTTCTTCTCTTAGCTTCTCCAGAGCTTCACATTCTGCCAGGTGTTTTATCGTCTCGCTTTCTTTACCGCAGTGTCTGCAGTCGTCCTTGTCTGTCTTGCCCATATCTAGCACATACCTCTTTGTGGGGCAGTGTCCCTTCCTGACTTGTGTGATTATACCCTGGTCCCTCCTTTTCAAGTTCCACCAACTATCCGCCATATACGGCTTCTTCAGGTGCGCCCATATTGCCATGCCTTTAGTGCTTGCTCCCCATTGTTTTGACCATTCCTCTGCTGATTTGACTCGGAGGGCTGCCTTGACTCCTGCCAGGGTGACTTTTGGGTTCCTGTCTCTTGCACTTATGCCTTGTCTGGCCAGTGTATCTTCCATGTTGTGATGCTCGTTTGTCTCGTGTGCTGCCAACCATTGTATTGACACAAGTATCTTGTGTTCTATCATTATTGCACTGATGTTCTTCTGGATTTTATTTAGTAAATTTTCGGTCGATATTTCACTAATTTGTCTAACAAGCACCTCGTTGTCCGAGCTTACCCTAACATTCCTGGCGTTTATCTCACCTGTTCTAAAAGCTTTCTGGAGTCTCTTCAAACCCTTGTGGACTGCCAGTGCCTCAGCCTCTCTTGATGTCCTGTATCTGCCACCATTTCCAGACTTATCTATGGGAGTTTGTAGTTCCTGAGCAACTATTCGTAGTCCGTAGCCTGATCCCTCAGCACTTTTTGCCCCATCTATAAACAAGTGTATGCAATTGTCTGGGGTGCTCCCGGCCGGGTTGCTTTTTGCCTTCACTTTATCTACTGCTTTGTTTTTGACTAATATTGCAGTTGTTTTATGTCAGGTCTTACTTCGCCTACTGCCTGAATTTTCTCTCTTGCCAGTGGGACCTGTATTTTTCGCCAGTGGGACCTGTATTTTTCGCAACAGTTTGTTCGCAGTGCTTTGGCAGAAAGCCTTTTTGATTCTTTGCTTAGGATTACCACTTAGTATTTTGTTTAGTGGGTCAAACTTATCCATCCTCATTATTCTTTAAACTGTTGAGAGTAAAGCCCTATCTCTTCTTATTGCCACTGGTTCTATGTTAGTTAAGATCTCTCCTGCAGGGATGGGGGAGCTGCGCATGGCCCCGCTTATCAATCTAATTGCTTGGTTCTGGACGTGGTCGATCTTTTCTAGTGCAGTGCTGCTGGCGATACAATAACGGGTAGCTGTATTCCCATGTTCATCGGACCAGGCTCATGAACAGCATTCTTAGGGACCTTGCCGAGGCCCCCACTCTGTTCCTGCTAGGCGTTTAACTAGTGCTAAGTTTCGTTCAGCTTTACTCACCAGTTCATCTATACAAATTTGTGCAATTGTAGTTTGTAGTCAAGCGTCACACCGAGGTGTTTTGCCTCGTCTGTTTGCTTTAGTTTCTCACCCTTGTACGTGAGGATTATGTTCTCTTGCCTAATTATTCTGCATAAGTTAAATAGTGTAAAGGTGGTTTTCTGTGTATTGACCACAATTTTCCACTTACATGCATATTCAACTAGGTCATCTAGGTGATGCTGGATTTGTCTGGCCATCTCATTTGCATTGGTTCCTGATCTCCATAATGCAGCGTCGTCTGCAAAGAGGGCATTCTGTGATCTAAGCACATCCGTTAGATCATTTATAAAAACCAGGAATAGGATGCAGCTCAATGCTGATCCTTGGGGCAGCCCTTTATGCAGTGACACGTACTTCGATACCTTGCAACCATATTTTGTGCGTATTTGCCGGTTGTGGAGGAAGTCCTTAATCCAATGGTACATGTTACCATTTATCCCTAACCGTTGGAGTTTTAGTAACAAGCCCTTTTCTTTAACTCCCTTGACATGTTTCTGACTTTCTTTGTTAGCTCGTCATATAGGGTCCTTGTCAGCACTGAACGTGACGCCTTTTTCCTGGCTTCTTTTCACGAGCTTTGTCAATTTTGCCGACCAAGTTGGGTGGAATCTATCCCAGTGAATGATTCGAGCGATGCACCTATTTGCCACTTTTTCCACCGCTTCTCTCCATTCATCATATGCTTTATTGATATTCTCAACCTGCTTTTGCCTAGGACCTAGTTGCCTTTGGAGAATGCAGCCCAATCTGCGTGTTTGTATTTCTATGATTTCTTGCATGCCTGTTTTTGCTCGGGACCATTGACACCGACTTTTATAACGATGGGCTTATGGTCACTGCCCACGTCCTCTAACACTTCCCATTTATATGAACCTTCAAGGTCTCTCCCGTGTTTGCAGAAGGGCCTTTTCTGTATTCCAACGGTTCAACGTTCGTTATTATTTCCCCTGCGGCTATGTGCGAGCTTTTGAGTGTACCGTATATTAGCCTTGTAGCCTGACTTTGGATGTTCTCCACGTTCTCTTGCGCCGTTTTGCTGGCTAGACTTTGGATGATTAGGCTGAAGTCTAATGTGGATCGGACTGCAGCCATGTATAGTGCTCTAAGGGTTTCCCCGGTTGCCCCCCAATAACAACCTGCCAACTTTTTGACTACGTTCAACTTCCTCGTTAATGCCTGAACTATTTCATCTATGTAAGTGTAGAACTGTAGTTTCCTGTCTAGCGTAATGCCTAGGTATCTCGCTTTCAGTTCCTACTTAAGGCTTTTGCCCCTACTTAAGGATTTTGCCCCCAAATGTTAGGTTTAGCTTGACTTTCCTGATTAGCCTGCATAGTTTAAATAAAGTGTACGTTGTTTTTGCCACATTCGATATTCTGTTGAGGTCTTCTTGCAGATCCACCTCCATTTCTTCTGCGATGTCGCTAGTCTGCCATAACACTACGTCATCTGCAAAAAAGCCTTCTGTGACTTTATCTTTTCGGGCAGGTCGTTTATGTATACTAAAAATAGTACCCAGCTCAGCACTGAGCCCTGGGGTAAGCCCTATTCTACTTGGCTATACTGTGAGCTTTCTCCGTTTATGCACGTTGTGACTGTTTGGTTTGTCAAGAAATCTTTTAGACACTTGTACAATTTGCCTTTGACACCTACTTTTTGGAGTTTCAGGAATAGCCCTGACTTCTAGACTTTATCATAAGCTTGACGGAGGTCTAAGAATATTACCAACGTACTTTTCTTCTCCTGAAATCCGTCAATTGCCGCTTGGGTAAACCTTATTACCTGATCTGTCGCTTGCCTCTTCTTTCTGAATCCACCCTGGTTTACATCTAGAATCCTATTGCTTTCTAGGTGCCAGTTTAACCTAGCTCCCACCATCCTTTCAGCGACTTTACAGACGCATGATGCCAATGAGATCGGCCTGTAACTATCTGGGTTCTCTAGGGGCTTCCCTGCTTTGGGGATTGGTGTTATTGCTGCCTTTTCTCCACTCATCAGGGATCTGGCCTTCTTCCCATGTTTGGTTTATTAGGTTGAGGAGGGATATTTTTGCTTTAGTTCCTATGTGGTTTAGCATGTCCGTTGTGATCGCATCAGGTCCTGGGGCTGATCCGTTCTTACACTTTTCCAAGGCTTGTTCTAACTCTTCCATGGTGAATGGGGCTGACATGGTGCCTTTGTTTCCATACTCATCTCTTTTTTGCCTTTTTTCCTCTCCTCGTCTATTCTTCTCCCCTCTTTTGATTTTCACTAGAGCCTCATTGTCAGTGAAGATTGTGAAATTTCTTTCCCTGATTTCACTATTTTGAAAGACTTTTCTCAACCTGCGGAGCCCTTTGTGGACTGCTAAAGATTCCACTTCATGCGATGTCCTATATTGTCCACCATTCTTGGATATGTCAATCGGTTCAGACAAATCCGGTGTAACAAGCCGTATTCCATACCCTGTTCATTTATGTTTTAGCATCAACGTATATCTGTATGTTTGTGCTGTTTGGGGCAGTTTCTGTTCTATCTGGTGGAATATGCGATGTTTGCTTCCCCCGGACTATTGGGGCGGTTTTAGTGTCTGGCCTTACTTTCCCTACCACTGGTAGGTTTTCTCTTTCTTGTGGGGCAGGATTTCTGAATAGCAGCTTGTTTGCTTCGCTTACGCATGAGACTTTCTTTATTCTCTTCTTGGAGTTGCTATTTAGAGTTTTATTTAATGGATCTGTCTGGTCCATTCTCCTGATTCTTTCTACGGTGGATATTACCGCTCTATCCCTCCTCAGTGACACTAGTTCGATGTATGACAAGATTTCACCAGCTTGGATTGGGGAGCTCTTCATGGTCCCACATATTAGTCTGATCGCTTGATTCTGCACATGGTCTATTTTGTCTAAGGCGGTTTTGCTGGCAATACATTGCACAGGGTAACTGTATTCCCATGTAGATCTCACAAGGCTTATGTATAGCAATCTGAGGGTTTTCGCCAAAGCGCCCCAGTCTGTGCCTGCTAGCTTTTTTATTATAGCTAGCTTTCTTTCGGCCTTCTCGACTAGTTCGTCCACATGCTTGCGTAGCTGTAGTTTTTGATCAAGGGTTATACCAAGATATTTTGCCACCTTCAGTTGCTGTATCTTTTCACCTTTAAACTCCAGGGTGAAGTTCTCATTCTTTATTAGCCTGCATGTTCTTTTTTGAACATTTACAGTGATTTTCCACCTTCGGGCATAGGCTGTTAATTTTGACCAGGTCACGCTGGATTTATCTAGCCATTTCCTTTGCCGGTTCTCCACAAGGCCGCATCATCAGCAAATAGCGCATTTTGCGATCTAATTGAGTCCGGCATGTCATTAATGAAAATGAGGAACAATATGCAGCTTAAAGCAGCACCCTGGGGTAGGCCCTCATGCAGTTTTGTGTAACTGGAGATTTGGTTACCGTACTTTGTTCGGATTTTTCGGTCTTTTAGGAAGTCTTTTATCCAATGTATATGTCCATTTATTCAGTCTTTGTAACTTCAACATGTGGCCCTTTTTCCACACTCTGTCATAAGCCTGATTTAGGTCAATAAATACCGCCAGTGTGCTCTCCTTCACTTGGAAGCTATCTATGGCTGCTTGTGTAAGTCTCAATACTTGGTCCGTTGCCAGTCTACCCTTTCTGAACCCACCTTGGTTTGGGTGTATGAGTTTATTCGTCTCCAGGTACCAATTGAGCCTGTTTTGAACTATCCTTTCAGCTATCTTGCCAACGCATGATGTTATTGAGATGGGTCGGTAACTTTCTGGATCTTCTGGTTTCTTACCTGCTTTTACCAGGGGTGTGATAGTCGCACATTTCCAGCATTCTGGGATCTTGCCAATGGACCATGATTTAATTGATTTGTTAATGATGCGGAGCAGTGCTAACTTTGTTTTTTGACCCAAGTGCACTGGCATGTCCGTGGTTATGCCATCTGACCCCGCTGCTGTCCCAGTTTTGCATCTGGCTATCGCTGTATCCAGTTCTCTCAGCATTATGGCGGAGGACATTATGTTTGAGTCATCGAATATCATGTTTGCTTCAAGCTTCAACCTGCTTCCTTTCATTATTTATTGCTTAACCTTCTCTAGTCCACTTTTTTTGCTTGTTGACTTCAGCAAAGTGACTGTTTAGCAGTGCAGCTATTTGTAGGTCGTCTGTGACCATTTGTTTGTCTTTGTTTAGTATGGGACTCAGGTTTCCCCGTGATACCTCACCAGTTAGGCCTTTCATTAGCTTACATATCTGAGTTGGGTTCTATGATATGTCTACTTTTTCGCACACTGACCGCCCCGCCATCTCTCCTTTTTTTAGTTTCATTGTCAAGCACCTTATGTTTTTTGTTAAGCTGTTGTAAAGGGTGCGTTCCAGTATAGACGTAGCCGCTCTCTTTCTGGCTTCTTTTTGTCTCTTACCATTCCCGTACCAACTCAACCATCCAGGTTGGATGGAATTTTTTCCAGTGGATTATGCTTGGAATTGTCCTATTTGCGACCTTTTCCATAGCTGATTTCCACCTATCGCATGCCTTGTTGATGCCACCTATTTGTTTGGGCCTTGGCCCTAGCTGTGCATCAAATCCTTTGCTAAATGCCGTCCAGTCGGCTTGTTTATATTTCCACATTTTCTTGCTAGTTTGCACCCGTTTTGGGCCCTTTAAAGCTAGCTTCATAAGGATCGGTCTATGGTCGCTTCCCACTTCGTCCAGTACCTTCCACTTACATATACCATCAAGGTCGCTTGAGATAATAGTGAGGTCTGGCCTTGATTCCATCCCATTACCAGAGTGGAGGAACGTGGGTGTGGATACTTTGTCTTGGAGTCTAATTTAGTTTGTGGAGTTGGACAGATCGTTCACCTTCCTTCCAGACGACTTGGGAGGTTGTTGCCCCATGTAGGGGATTGGGCATTAAATTCCCACCTAAAATCGTTCTTTTAAATTCGCTATGCTCTAGATTGAGGTCAATCGTAAGCTTTGTGGGCGAGTAAATTTTCATTATAGTAAAACACTTTCTCCCTTTCCAGACTCTTACCGTGATGGAGTCAGTGTTTGGTTTCTTGAGTGTGGGCTTTACTACTACACATTTGAGGTTTGACCTTACCAAGGGGACTAGGCCATGACAGTTTGCGCACTCACATTAGTAGGTGGTGTAATTCTGCAGACTAATTGGCTGCCCACTGAGTCTGGCCTCCTGTAAAATTGCTACGTCGATGTCCTCTCTGGTTAGGATAACTTGGATTTCCCATTGTTTAGGCTATCTAATTCCGGTTGTTGTCCGTGAGCAACCTGTATATGTTGGGACGCGGTTTTTCACCGACGCTTAGCATGTTCCTCTCATGAACATTTCTTTCTTTTGCGTTTTCTCCCACGTTGGACTTGTTCTTTATTAGAAGGGTCCACCTCATGTGGATTTATCGGGTCCATTCATCTAGTAACCTGAAAGTAGAAAGCATCCACGTGTAGCCGGGTGGTTACAGGATAAAATGAACAACCAAAAAGCAGGTCTGAGAACTATAGCTTTAATGTAAAGGTACAATCAGTAGCATAGTTGGTCACACACAATAACAACTCCACACTCCGTCACACAACACGTATAAGGCAGGCCTCAAGTTCACATTTCCCCCGGCTTATGTAGTCACCATGTGTCCACGTCATGAGTTGTTTTACCAGTTCCCCGTGGGGCAGGCATGCCAAGCTCATGATATGGATGCCAGGTAGAAAACCTCGTGTGCCCCATAGGTGACACCCAGCCACATATGCAAACAAAATTATTCGTAGAAAAAGTGGCACATTGCCACATCCACCCCAACTGTTTAAATCCCAGCGTCCAATCCCAGAGTCGTCGCTGGTTCTATTACAAATAATAGCCAAGAAATTTAAAAAAATACGGGAACATCAAATCGATGAACCTGGAAAAACATACATGGCAAATCTGTTATTTACACATAGTGAATTTCTGTCAGCATGAAAAAGATTTACATTAATACTTAAACTTAAATGATTTGATTTAAATATAATTCTGACATATTGCTATTCAATAACTCCTCAGATTCTTTAAATGTCATACATTATAACTCAGGATAAGAATAAAATTTATGTTGTAAAAAAAAAAAAACACAACAGCATGTTACATAATTTACAAACGATAATAAAAAGGGACAGTATGCAAGCACCATGTTGACATGTAAGAAAAAAACGAGTGCCTCATGTCTGTCGATTTGCAATTTCCATACAACATAGGTGGCACCCAGCCACATATGCAAACAAAATTATACATAGAAAAAGTGGCACATTGCCACACACGCAACAGACATTGTAACATATTGCTTACCTTTATAGTGCAAGTTAGTGATACGCCACACACTTATGTTCATGTGGTGCATATCTCTCTATATGCCCCATTAGTTTACTTATCGATCAACGCATCAAATAGAAACATCAACATTTTGTCCGCCTGTGCTTATTTGTCCTTATTCGCACATGTCTTGTCACTGATGACTTTGATCACCTGTGCAGACCTGCCGTCATCCGCAACCTACGGAGGCGTGGAGACCCGGTTGTTGATCCAGGTGGCTCGTCTGGTGGGTGCCTTCTCAAATCCAGTCGTGAAAAGGATTTGAAGTACCCGTACCATTAGGTACTTCCTTGTCGGGCAGTGTTCCGTTCTCAGTTGTGCCACCATCACCTGGTCTTTCCTACTTAGGTCCCACCACTTGTCATTCATGTCCGGCTTTTTGAGGTGTGCCCATACCGCTCTTCCCCTTGTATCTGTCTCTCACTGCTTCTTCCAATCTTCCGCAGATTTGGTTTTTAGGAGTGCTTTGACTGCGGTTAAGGATACAGGGGGGTTCCTGCCTCTGGACAGGATTCCTTGATGTGCCAGTTTGTTCCGCTATGTCATGGTTGCATCCTTAAGGTGTGCTTCCACCCATCGTATGTGGACTAGCACTTTGTGACCAGTCATGATCTTACTTATTCGGCTCTGAATCCTATTCACACATGGATCTGATGTTATTCCATTTATCTCTTTGATCAAGGAGTCGTTGTCCGAGTATATCGTTATGTCTTTCTCATCCCTTTCTTTGGACCTAAACGCCCTCTGGATTCCCCTTAAGCCTCTCCTGATAGCTAGTGCTTCTGCTTCTCTTGAGGTCTTGTATTTCCCTCCATTCCCAGCGGTGTCAATGGGGTTTGCACGCCCAGGTACTATGGTTATTATTCCGTGTCCTGTATCCGTCCTTGACCTTTGCTCATTCTGGCTTTTCAGGTTTCTTGCAATCACATTTTGGCGGGGTTGCCCTTCCATTGGTTTCCCAGTGATTAGTGGATTTGTTTTGTTGTCTGGTCTGATTTTCCCTATTGCACTTGGTTTTTCCCTTTTATCAGGGACAACAACAAATGCCATTCCAAGACATGAAGCATTTTTTATCCTTTTCCCAGGGACTTCATCCAAAAGGTCCCTTAAGGGGTCACCAGTTTCCATGCGTCGGAACCTCTCAATCATGGTGATTAATGCTCTATTTCACTGTAGTTTAACAGGCTCCATATTTGCCAGGACTTTACCAGCTGAGGTTGGAGAACTTATCATGGTTCCACAGATTAACCTTGTTGCTTGGTTTTGCGCATGGTCTATATTTTCTAGTGCCGTGTCACTTGCTATGCACTGGATAGGGTAACTACTCCCATACTGACCTGACAAGGCTCATGTACAGTGTACGGAGTGTCCTAGCTGACGCACCCCACTCTGTGCCCGCCAGTTTTTTAACCATGTTGAGCTTCTTTTCAGCTTTTTCCACTATTTCGTCTATGCACTTATGGAGGTGGAGTTTGTGGTCCAGGGTTACTCCCAGATATTTTGCCTCTTTAGTTTGCAGTAGAGTTTGCCCCTTGTACTCTAGACTGAATGTCTCCTTCTTTGTGAGTCTGCACAGAGAAAACAGGATATATGTGGTTTTCTGGACATTTACACATATCTTCCATTTCCGTGCGTATTTGGTTAGCTTGTCTAAATCTCTCTGGACTTGTCTCGCCATCTCTCTCACGTTGTCCCCTATTCTCCAAAGGACAGCATCGTCAGCAAACATAGCATTTTGTGTCCTTATAAACTCAGGCATATCGTTGATATAACTATAACATATGAACAATATGCAACTAAGCGCGGACCCTTAGGGAAGGCCCTCCGGTAGCTGGACATACTGTGATGTTGGGCTGCCGTATTTGGTCCGGATTTTTCTATCTTTTAGAAAATCTTTGATCCAATAATACATGCGACCATTCACACCCATTCTCTGCAGCTTCAGTAATAGGCCACTTTTCCATACTCGGTCATAGGCCTGCTTCAGATCTAGAAACACTGCAAGAGTGCTGTGTTTCTTCTAGTGCTGTGTTTCTTCTGAAAGCCATTGATGACCGCTTGTGTGAATTTCAACACTTGGTCGGTTGCCTGCCTCCCTTTCCTGAAGCCACATTGATTTGGGTGGATTATTCCATTACTTTCCAGATGCCAGTACAGCCTGTTCTGTACTATTCTCTCTACCAGTTTGCTCACACAAGATGTGATGGAGATCGGCCTGTAGCTCTCAGGCTCCTCTGGCTTCTTTCCTGCTTTTAGTAGTGGGTAACTGTTGCACACTTCCAACTGTCTGAGATTTTCCCGCTCAACCATGTGTTGTTGATTATCCTCAGGAGGGCTACTTTGGCCTTTTGCCCCAAGTGCACCAGCACATCAGTGGATATGTCATCAGAACATGCCGCAGTCCCAATCTTACGTTTCCAGATTGCAACTTCAACTTCTTTATAGTTATTGGTGACGACATAATCCCTGACTCATCAATTTCTATTGATCGTTCACCTCTTTTTCTTTCATAATTCACTGCCTGGCCCTCGCTTGACAACTTCTTCTCCTTGTTCACTTTTGCTAAGTGGTTATTCAGGGTTGTCACAGTATTAAGGTCATCTGTGATTTTCTTGCCCCGTGCATTTCTCAAGGGACTCGGATTACATTTTGTTGCTTCTTGTGTTAGACTTTTTAGCAAGGTTCCATACCCGTGTCTGGTTTTTCATTACATCCACTTTTTCACGTCTCGCTCCACTTTGTCCTCTTCATTTGTCTTGTTCATTTCTTAATGGATTTTGTTATTCCATTGTTAAGGGTGCGTCCCATTACTGACTTCGAGGCTGTTTTCCTCGACATTTTCCTTCTTTTGATTAGCACCAAGAGTTCCTTGGACCATACAGGATGAAACTTCCTCTCATGGGTTATTCGAGGGATTGTTTTATTTGCAGCCTTAATGACAGCCTTCTTCCACAAATTATATGCTCTATTTACTTCACCTATCTGTTTTGGACGCGGTCCAATCTGTATCTCTACTCCGTTTCTGAAGGCTTGCCAATCAGCCATCTTGTACTTCCACGTACATCTTTTCTTTTCTCCCTCAATAGGGTTTTCTAATGCCATGGTTATGAGTATTGGTTTATGATCGCTGCCAATCTCCTCCATCACTCTACAACTGCACACACTCTCTATATCGCTTGATACAAGTGTTAAGTCTGGTTTTGACTCACTGCCATTCCCTGAGTGTAGAAAGGTGGGGGGAGGGTCGGGGGGGGGGGGGGATGTGCGGTCTTGCAGCCTGAGCATGTTTGTTGTGTTACAAAATTCATAAACACACTTGCAGGATGTGTTTGCAATTTTGTATCCCCATTTTTGTGAGTGAGCGTTAAAATCACCACCAATTATTGTTCTTTTGAACACATTTTGTTTTGAGCTGAGATCTATGGTCAGTTTTGGGGATGGGTGTAGCTTCAATACAGTAAACACCTTTTTCCCCTTCCAGACTTTTACCGTGATCGAGTCTGAATTTGGTTTTCTGAATGTGGGGCATATTATCTCGCATTTTAGGTCCTCTCTTACCAGTGTCACTAGGTCATGGCAATCTGTACATTTGCACCTATAGGTGACGTAATTTCTAATGGAGAAGCCTCTGTTTTTCAGGAAAATTGCAACATCAATTTGTTCTTTTACCAAGAGGTCCTGAACCTCAAATTCTTTTGGCCAAAGGCCGTTTGCGTATAGCTGCAGACATTTGAAACTGCTCTTATTCTTCCGCACCTCCCTAACGGGTTTGGACAATTCTTCCTTTTTGTCTGAGCTGAAATATAAAGGCTGGGTTTTCGTGTCCCTAGTAAGGGGTGCAGTACAACCCGTGGGACTGCCTTGTAATGTTACTATACCAGGATTTGTACGCGGGGAAGCTGTTTTCCGCCTGCAAATTGCATGCTCCTCTCGTAAGCATCTTTTCCTCTTT
The DNA here is from genome assembly GCA_964017045.1 of Omphiscola glabra. NCBI lineage: Eukaryota > Metazoa > Mollusca > Gastropoda > Lymnaeidae > Omphiscola > Omphiscola glabra. The sequence goes on from OZ024799.1 coordinate 936,770, forward strand.
CTTTCCTCTCGTAAGCATCTTTTCCTCTTTCTTTCCTCTTGTAAGCATCTTTTCCTCTTTCTTTTCCGACCACGCCGTGCTGGCTGGGTACCCGCAGGGTCCACTGCTGTTGGACTCACCAGGTAAATCTCTTTAGTGGTCTGAAAATAGAAAGCATCCACACAACAGACATTGTATTACATTGTATTTATAACCACTTCTACTTAGTGATATATTCCACACTTATCGTAATGTGGGATATATGTATCATATAACTAAGCAGCTACACCAATTTCAACATCAACATTTTGTCCGCCTGTGCTTATTTGGCCTTATTCACACATGTCTTGTCGCTAGTGGTTTCGACCACCTGCGCAGACCTGCCGTTATCTGCAACCTACAGAGCACCTGTTTCACTTTTTGATCCATTTGTGAATACCTTAATGATTTCTCTGGTTGTTTCTACAGATTTACCATCTTTTACCCCAGATTCATTTTTGCTCACTTTAATCTTTGCCAAAAGGTTTCTGTTTTCTGGACTTGAATGTGAAACAGCTTGGAAGCGTTGTCGATTTTGTGGCAGGGCCAGATCTTTAGCCAGCATTTTACTTATGCTCAGGAAGGACTCTTTCCAGATTCTGTCTGGGATTGATTCGGACATAAGAGAATTCAATGGGTCGTCTTTATCAAATCTTTTGAACCTTTCTGAGGTTATCTGTACAGCTCTTTCTCTTCTTAGTTCCAATGGTTCAAGATTTGTTAAGATTTTATTAGCAGCGATCGGGGAACTTTTTAGTGTTCCACTTATAAGTCTTATGGCTTGGTTTTGGATCAGGTCCAATTTCCCTCTAGCAGTGTTGCTGGCCATGCTTTGGACTGGTAGTGAGTAGTCTATTGTCGACCTGACTGCACCCACATACATTATTTTTAGGGATTTTGCATTGGATCCCCAGTTTGTGCCGGCTAACATTTTCAATACCTCCAATTTTCTTGATGCTTTCACTACCAGTTCATCAATGAAGGTATGTAGTTGAAGTTTACTATCTAGGGTCACGTCCAGATATTTTGCTGTTTTAGTCTGCTTGAGAAGTTTTGTCCCAAAGGAGAGTTTCATTTTTTTCATTTTTTATGAGTCTACATAGTGTGAACAGTGTAAAGGTGGTTTTAGGTACATTTACTATCAAAGGCCACTTTTTTGCATAAATATATATGGCATTAAAGTGCTTTTGTAAATCTTCTTCCATTTTGTCCTTGTCACGTCCAGAACACCAGAAAGCCACGTCATCTGCAAATGGGATCTTGTTACTTTTTAAGGTTTCTGGCAGGTCTTTAATGTATATTAAGAAAAGTATGAAGCTTAGCGCTGATCCTTGCGGTAAGCCTTCTTCGGACTTTAGATATGGGGAGATTGCACTGCCATATTTCGTTCTTGTGCATCTATTTCGAAGGAACTCTTTTATCCAGAAATGCATCTTGCCTCTTATGCCTAGGCATTGCATCTTGTATAGTGATCCTTTTTTTCCACACATTATTGCAATATTTTAAATAATTACCTTCTGAGCTAACAAGGCCTAGACAACCTAATGGGTAATGATGCTGTCATGACCTTTCTCATACGGTGGTCTTTGTTGTTCATTTTCCAAGACAAGGAATCTTTTCTCTGCCTCCATCATCTTTAATCACTCCTTTAAAAGTTAAGTTTGTCTCGCACATCTCCCTTGCCACAGACCTGCCAGATACACCAACAATAATGAGGGCTATAGACTGGTATCATTGAATATTTAGTGAAATCTTAACACAAGTGATTAAGTCATTAACAATTTTTTTAGAGATATCATCAGTCTGACACACAACCACTTGTTGAAAAAAAAACAGGTTATTTTAAGTTTAAGATCTATGCTAATCTTCCAATGAGCTTGTGTAAATATGATTTTTTTTTAAAGGCAAATGACAAAATATCTTGACCATCAATTAACTTATTGTATATTATGTATAATTATATAAAATTAATATTAATAAAATTAATATCAAATTAAAATGCATTACGTGTATGCCATGTGAAATTTTTATATGTGTATGGGAATTTTTAGTTTTGGGAAAGCTGGAAAAAAAAAAAACTAATAATACATTTTTTTTTTTAATAAATATTTTTTGCTTGCTAAGCAAATCAATCCAAGCGTGCCATCTCACAAGTGCCGCCGCCATCCTCCCCCAATATTCTTTATTTGATTGCTTAGCATCATGTTGTCTCTCTCTAGCATGCTGATGTGGCTGCAGTACTTTTGAAGAATTCTGTAGTGAGGTAGAAAAAAAAACAGTGCAATCAGTTTATGGCCAAATTTCCCTGGACTAAAAAGCTAGGAACATCAGGAACTAGAGAGGCAGAAATAATTATTACAAATTAAAATGATGTGATCCAACTCTGGGACTGATAGGCTTTTGAAGAGTAATAGTATCCCCTGAATCCTAATCTCCCATACACTAAGAGAAATTGCAGATTTCCATAAGTTTATGTTCTACATTAGTCTAACTAACATATCTGTGGTGTATGGTGCCTAGCAACTATGAATGCATTTTCTTTACTGTTAGTAGCTGTGTGATTAAAACTTTAAAATGATTATATTTTTAAGAGCAATAAATAAAATGTATGCCTAATCTTTTTGTTTTATTCAGATGATTCAACACATCAATGTATAATCTTATGCATTCAACTTTATATTTTTAAAAGACTTCTACTTACCTTTTATAAATATAAGTATTGATTTTAAAATTTAACTGAAGCATAGAATTCATTAAAATACAATAAATTTGAATAATTATCTTTTTTTTTTCTTTTTTTTTTCTTTACTTATAATAATTTTTCCTATTTTTATGTTCATGTTTTTCTTTACATACCCTCAAATAAAATCATCAGCACTCCTCAGAAAAATTACTTTTCATCAGAAATTGTCTGGCTACCAGTCTAATAGCTGCGGATAATTGGTGATTTAAATGTATTCAGACCGCGATCTTCATCAAGCTCTTCATCATCATCATCTCCTGAAAAACAAAATTGATGTTTTATATTAGACATGGTGTTCGGTACTGTTAAGCAAGCCACACTAACCAAAGCATCATACAGTAGTGCATTCGGCATTGTGTCAAAAGTTTGTTGAATGTTTCCTGACAAAACATTATTTGAAATATGAACCGGCGCTTGCCGTCTGCCGGCCATGGTATTGCTTATTTTATATTATTACAAGCAATAATTTGTCTGCAAACAAAATTTGATGTAAACACTAATGAAACATATTCTATTTTTTTTTATTTGGGACCGCCGTTCTGAGGAGTGCAAAATTATCAAAAATGCAAAGCCTAGATGTAAAGTTTTGTTTATTGTGTTTATATTGCAATTGAGAATGTCTCATGAAAATTTGGTAGCATTATCTTTTAAAATAATAAAGTTGTGGGCAAAATAAGGCTGAAATTTGGAACGCTGGTCACAAGTTTTCAGTTAAATACAAATACAAAGATAATTAAAAGGGAGCCTAAAAATTTCACAAAAGAAATCATAATTTCATTTATGAAAAAGATGAAATTGGTGTTTTTATAAAGCTTATATCTAGCCCTATTTAAAATGATGTATCATTTATGGCATGGAAATAGGATAATATTAAAAATTTCTGTCAAAGTTAAGCTCAAGAAGGTACCGAAATTATACTAAATAGATATTACATAATTAGTTATTAGTGTGGTGTGGTGTTGATGAGGATATTTCACATTCACTGGTGGTTACAAGAGTAACTGAGTGAGGGTATCATGCACTGGGGGTTGGAAGGCCTGAGGCAATAGACGCAAATGAGTCAAGTGTTGTCGCCTCAACTGTTCCTTTTGAAAGCTTTTTCCAGTCTCTGATTGTCTTTGGCAGGAATGAGCAGTTCCTATACTGGCTTCTCGCTGGTATGAGCCGCAACTACCTGTCGTGGCCTCGTCGCTGTCTACGAGGGAGAGGGACGAGGTTCTGTTTAATGCCAGAGCAGTGGACTAGCCCATTATTTATCTTGTAAATCATGGAGAGCTTTGATAGTCGTTGTCGTTCCTCCAATGGTGACCAGCCCAGTGTTTCCAGCATGCTGCCAACCCTAGAGGTATTCCGCCTGTAGCGGTTCAGAACAAAGCGTGCTGCCCGTCGCCGTACTGCCTCCAACCTGTCGATGCTCTTCTGCTTGTTAACTTACGTGTATCCTTATTAGGTTAACTCCTGGCAGTAATAGTTAATTAATACTATACAGAATTATACAACGCTTAATTTTATTTTTATTTAATTTCTAAAGCGTCTTCTTTGAACATCTCCGACCAAAGATACGTAGCTCTTTTTGATTTGAATTTTTTCCCCTTATTGCCAGATTTTTTAATCACCTATAAGTTGGTATGCTAAACGAAAGTTTCAAACTAGGCATGTTCACAAAAAAGAATGAAATACGGGGGGTATATGAGGTAAATAAGTACAATTTCAAACAAATGCTCCTGCATGGGTGAATGGATCTAGATCAAACTTAGTACACTTAGGCCTACACATGATTATCCATATTCAAATACCGATAATGAAGGCCTTGAGGGTAATGAACTCATAATTTTAATTTTTCCTAAAACTAGACAACATAGGCTACCCAATGTCATTGTCTTGTATGTGGATTTTGTATTGTTGCGTTTTGTATTTTAATGTGTAAAAATATAAATTATATTATAAGGTTGACTTTGTACCGCGCTTCTGGCCTTAATTAGGGATGAAGAGTGTCTTTTAAATGAACTTTATTATTATTTTGGGATCCCGATGGGATACCGTCCCCGGTGGGATCCCGACCGAGGGGAACCTTATTCTGGTGAGATATCATTTCCCCGATGGGATCCCTTTCACGATGAGATCAGGTTTCCCGATAGGATCCTGATACCGATTGGATCCCTTACCCGTTATGATCCTGTTCTCGGTGGGATCTCTATTTCCAGTGAGATCCTGTTCCCCGGTAGGATACTGATCTCCGATGGGATCCCGTTCCCCGATTTTATCCATTTCCCTGTTTGATCCCGATACATGTGGGATCCATTACTATGTTGGATCCCATTCCTCGGTGGGATCCCGTTTTTGGGTGGGATCCCCTTCTCTGTAGTCTGTGTGATCCCATTCAGGTTGGGATATATTCTCTGCTCTGATACTGTTACCAGAATAGATCACGTTTTCTCAGTTGGATCACATTCCTCGTTAAGATCGTGTTCTTCAGTGAGATCCCATTCCCGGTGAGATCTCGCTCCTTTTGTGATCACACGCCCCGGTTGGCTCCCATTATGCAGACCCTGGGTGGCGTTATTTTAATGAAATGTAAGTGATAGAACAAGCTAAACCCGTCAGAGGTTTTAAGCGGGTAGTGACATGAAATAGACGCCCGGGGTAAATGATTTGGTCGAAGAATGTTGTCTCTAATGATGTAGCAAGTCAATAACCGTGGGAGACATACGATTGTTCGGTAGTTAATCGTATCACGAGGGCCAGATAGTGTGGAGAGTCCAGACCTGGGTAGTGAAGGTATGGGGGGGGGGGGGCATTTCCCACTGTACAAAGGCTGACCAAATGTTATAGGGTGTCAGATTGCACAGAAACGAGGCTTGGACGACCGTGACGGGGACAGAGTTATAAATCATGGCATTGGATTGCAAGGGCGGGTGGCCAGTTAATGTCCATTTAGACGGAGGGAAGCGTGAAGCTAATCATAGTACCAGGGTGTAGAAACAGTTCCTAGCAAAGATGTAGAAATATATAGCCCTGGGAAGGAACCTCTAGAGATACCACGACTAATACGGGGACTAATAAAATGGGACCGTTAGACGGGACTAAGAATAGAACTCAGCCGGACAGCTGTCGAGGACAGTCGGGGAGAACACAGTCGAAGAGTTGTGACAGTACAGTTGGGCCGATACAGTTGACCTTTGAGACGATTCAATTGAACATAGCACATCGTGGCTGGTAGACCTCGCGCACCATCGGAGATTGCGCCTGCTCAGACCATCATTCCAATACTAGCCAGAAATGAAACTTTTAACATTGCTACCCGAACTGACAGACACAGACGGTTGTATATGGTGGTTGGCTACTACTAAAAAACAGTCTTCTGTGCAGCAGTTGTGGTCAACCATGCCGCATAAATCCACATGCTAGCACTACGGATGGCAAGAGGTGATACCGTGCAACATGCACAGATTGAAAGTCGTTACTCGATTGTTTATTGTTTGCAGTCAGTCACCTAACTTAACTAACTATTAAGCAACTGATAATAATGATAAACTGTTGGTCACACGATATGCCACAAATCGTAATTAATCACGAAAGACCGCAGTTTCAACCACTAACAGAACTGCAGAGGAGTGCAGCTTTATGAGAGAAGAATGTATCGGGTGGCTTGAAAAATAATCCAGATCACATTGAAGGCATTGACAATAATGGACTGCCAGTAGTGGTGGAAATTGACGAGTCTAAATTATATTGCCATCACAAATCTCAGAGGCCAGTGGCGACATGGCTAAAACTAAAACGGTGACAAGATGGCCAAACAGGGACGAGATGGCCACCACAGTGGCGAGATTGCCACGCAGTGACAATATGGCCACACAGTGACAATATGACCACACAGTGACAATATGGCCACTACAGTGGCGAGATTGCCATACAGTGACAATATGACCACACAGTGACAAGATAGATACACAGTGACGAGATGGCCACACAGTGACGAGATGGCCACACAGTGACGAGATGGCCCCACAGTGACGAGATGGCGACACAGTGACGAGATTGTCACACATCGGCAATATGACCCCACACTGACAAGATGGCCACACAGTGACGAGATGACCTCTGTGTGTTTAGCGGGATTGAACGCGGCGCGGGTAGATGTTATTTAATCGAGGTTCCCGACCACACAGCTGCTACACTGGGGCCTTTGTTCCCGAAAACACATCTACCACACTGGAGCTCTTGTTCCCGACTGCACATCTGCTACACTGGGGCCTTTGTTCCCGACCACACAGCTGCTACACTGGGGCCTTTGTTCCCACCCACACAGCTGATACACTGGAGTCTTTGATTGAAAGATATATCCCCCCGGGTACACATTATGTCTGATGGCTGGGTGGCATACGCACACATATCTTGTCAGATGGCTGGCTGGCATATGTACATATATCATGTCTGATGGCTGGCTGGCATATGCACATATAATGTCATATATCATGTCGATGGCTGGGTGGCAAACGCACATATATCATGTCTGATGGCTGGGTGGCCTATGCACATATTGACAACATCGCAAATGACATTTACATGCACGACGTTATTGTCCATCAACAGAACTTCGTCGATCCCGCTGATTGCTATGGTCACACCGAAATCGTGGAGAACATGTGGATGCCAGTGGAGCGCAAACTTTGCCGTTAGTTTAGAACATCCCGTGAAAACCGTGAACTGTTCCAGTCATATTTTCAAGAATGTGTGTTCTGAAACAAGTTCCGCGACCAAGATAGTTGTGTGACATTCTTGAAGAACATCGCGGATAACTATTCAGTTTGAATCACCTCAAATGAAATGACACTTTTCAATGTTTCTGATTTAACAACTGTTGTTTCATTTACGTTCTCCAATATATCCGATATAATACCTGTTTTTTTATTAATGTATTCCAATTACATAATATATATATAATAATAATAATAATAAAGTTCATTTGAAAAATCACGCTTCATCCCCAAAGGCTCGAAGCGCGGTACAATAATAACAAGCTGGAAAAGACTGTAGACATCATCATTCCAGCAGGTGTTTGCGAAATAGATGAGTTTTTAAATTTGTTTTGAAGGACTCCAGCGTCTGGCTGTTTTTGAGAGCGTCAGGAAGGGTGTTCCAAATGGTTGGGCCAGCAAATGCGAACGTGCGCTTTCCGTAAGTTTCAAGGCGAACACGCGGTATCGAGAGTCTGCCACTATCGGATGAGCGGAGTTGTCTAGCCTGGGGGTACACATCATAAAAAATAGCATGATATCATACTTAATGAGCGGCCATTAGCAGATCTGTAATCCTGTAATTTAATAATTGCGCTTTTCTATGAGCCCATATCACTATCTATTATTTAATAATATTAGCAATTATTAGTAATATCTATACCATCTGTTAATATTGTATATGTCATTATTTTATGAATTTCAATATATATATATATATAGGATATAATAACTGTTGCTTTATTTTGGCTAAATATCTGAAATTAATATTGTAACATAATTAATCTAAATCTAATTTCTTGTTTCGTTTTTGTGAACACGCCTTCAGTTTCAAAATTGCAATCTGGCACATGTGGTGAAAAATAAAAACAAAACCAAATGGAGATACTGTTTACGTTACCGGCTAGATACCGATGGGGGCTGTAAAAATCAAATAAAAAGAAAAGTTAGTGATGCACAATTTAGTGTCAGTTAACTAAACCTGTCTTTACAAAATTTAATAAAGAATACACAGTTAAATCATTTAACTTAAATGGCTATTTAAAAATACTCTCATAAAATTAATAACACTACAGCTCAGTATCAATAGGAAGTTTATTAACGGGATGTTAATGTTAGACTTCGTCGTCTGCGACCACCTCCTCAACATCACCCCATCTCGGGCCTTCTGACTTCTGCTGCGACTAATGATTTCTAGCTCTAAACTAGTTAAGGTTTCACAGTTTCAGTAGTAAAAGTCACATTTAATTAAGAATAAATGTCAGTATAAATATATAAAGACTAAAGAAAAATAGAAAATAACATGTCTTTTGAAGGAGGTAAACAATCAAATTTTGAATGGATGACCTCGTTGGGAAGTTATTCACCTACTCTACTTGATCTCCCATTGACAAAACTCGCAATTCCAGGTAGGACTTTTAATATAAATATTAAGTATATATAATATTATTATTATGAATAGGCCTACAAGTTTTTTTGGTTTTTTAAAATCTCCCACTTATCACTTAGTTTAGCAGTATCCAGTAGTCACAGTAGTACTAAGACTAAGAAGTAGGCCTAATAGTACTAGTAGTAGTATTGTAGGTCTAATTATTATGTTAAAAAGTAAAATAATAAATAAATGTATGCCGACCTGGGGCCTGGGGTATAAATAAAGTACTTCTAGGCTAAGAGGACTAAGATTACTAAGATGTTTTAATAATGGCAATAATGATAATTAAAGGTAGCCTTAGATCAGCGGTTCTCAACCTGTGGGTCGCGACCCCTTTGGGGGTCGAACGACCCTTTCCCAGGGGTCGCCTAAGACCATCGGAAAACACATGTACTGTACAGTTATGAAGCAGCAACGATAGTAATTTTGTTGTTGTGGGTCGCCACAACATGACAAATGGTATTAAAGGGTCGGGGTATTAGGAAGGTTGAGAACCACTGCCTTAGATTAATCCAAAACATATAATTTTATTGTGATAACTAGGTCTAGCCTGGGGGTACACATCATAAAAAATAGCATGATATAATACTTAATGAACGGCCATTAACAGATCTGTAATCCTGTAATTTAATAATTGCGCTTTTCTATGAGCCCATATCACTATCTATTATTGAAATTCATAAAATAATGACATATACAATATTAACAGATGGTATAGATATTACTAATAATTGCTAATATTATTAAATAATAGATAATGATATGGGCTCATAGAAAAGCGCAATTATTAAATTACAGGATTACAGATCTGCTAATGGCCGTTCATTAAGTATTATATCATGCTATTTTTTATGATGTGTACCCCCTCAACCCTCTCACAAATCTGGGATGCCCCCCCTATCATCCCCCCCCCCCCCTAAAAGTATATCACACTTAAAAACTAATAAAATTATTTTAAAATTAACTACCGGTTTTTAAAATTTAAAAGAAACACATTTCACTATTGTCAGAATACATCGACGCAACAGAATATAATTAATTATATTTTTACTCCCACCCCCCAACCGGTCACAAACTTTCTTAGACTGGAGCATTATGGATGGCCCCAAACTGCTATGGCTGGTCATTTGGTCTAATATAATAATTCATTATATACCTGCATATGGCATATACTATTGAGACATAGTACATATGCTGATCATCTAGATATTAATGATAATTTAATTTATATTATAAATTATAATGCCTTAAAATAGGCTACTAATGATAATTATGTATAGGAGTATAGGGATGTATAAGTATAGGATAACCCAATTGCGAATGAAGAATATAGCCTTTTTAATAATAGGCCTAAGTTGAATTGGCACTACAATTTTGCCTTAAAAATTGGTTGTAATTGGATTAACATGAGATCAACTGTAAAAATAGGTATCTAAAAATTTATTAATCCTTAAATGTGCCACGCATCTAGTTGGGGAAGAAAAAAAAAGGGGGGGGGGGTTGTCACAAAAGAATTTGTCACAATGCTCGATCAAAGTTTCTAATTCATTTTACAAATTTGCGACGATTCGGCTTAAAATAGCATGACACTTTTATGGATGGGCGCTAATATAATTCACTTTTTCAATGATTCTATCAAAAAATATTGTAAAGGAATTAAACTTGAACAGTTAATCAATAGGCATTAAATAAATTATTAGTTAATTAAGAAAATATATTATTAAAGGGAGATACATCTTTTAAACTATAAACTTTTCAGTGGCCTCACCCTAGATATCTCAAATTTTACGTCTGATAACCCACATACAGCCCTGCCAGCCTGCTACTGCATCAAGCTGAATTATTTGTGTTACCGGGTATATATTTTAATGAGAGACACCACTGAGTAATGGAATTATTAATAGTTTGTCCTTTGCATTGTTTTCCTGCTGTCCTCTATGCTATCTGCTGTTGATATGCATTTTAGATTTGTTAAGGTACATGTATTGAAAACTTAAATTGAATCCCTTGCACAGAGAAAACAGTTTTGATAAATTTCTAATAGGGCGTATTGTGCATTTTACAGGTTCACATAATTCTGGAACATTTAATTTGGATGCAAGCGGGGGACTATCACCCGGCACCACTGCTGATGTCAGAAATCTTGTCAATAACCCAACTATTGGCCCACTTGCTAAAGGCGTGGTTCATCGATGGTCAGTGTGTCAATCTTTAGACTTCATCCAGCAGCTCAATGCGGGAATTCGATACTTTGATCTTAGAGTAGCTACAAAAGATGGTTCAGAAGATTTATTTTTTGTGCATCAACTTTTTGGACCCAAGGTAAATATATGTATCATCATCATCATGTCCCTTAGTCTTTGGACCGTTGGCGCGTAACAGATGACATGAAAATTCTTCTTCTCTATTCCTCTCGGTCTTTGGCAATACGCATAGCATCACCTAGTTTTAATCCCGTCCATTCTTTGATGTTATCTTCCCATCATTTTCTCTGTCTTCCTCTTCTTCTTCCTCCTCTAGCTGTGCCCCGCATGATTTCTTTGGCTAGCCCTTGTTGTCTGGTCACTTGGCCATAACACTCAATGTTAATATGATCTTAAGATTTTGTTTGTTGTTAATATAAAACTGCTTTGACCATTGAGCAAACTCATTTTTTAAATTTATTTTATACTAATATATATATTTTCCATAGCTAGCTTAATAAAATGTTATTTATAATTTCAGGTGACAGAATTGACAGAGTCTATTGTGAAATTTTTGCAAGAACATCCCCATGAAGTGATATTTCTAGATTTTAATCATTTTTACAGCATGGAGTTAGAACATCACATGCAATTAATTACTCACCTTATATATGTATTTGGATCAAAAATTTGCCACCGATGTGACTCCGAGAGCTTAACTCTCCATAAAATGTGGGGAGAAGAAAAGCAGGTATTTCAAATTTGTATGTAATTTTTTAAAACAACATAATTTGCTGGATGATAATCCTTTTATCGTATTAGCACCCACAATTATTAATTAGTGATAAAATGTATTCTTTACTTTCTGTGTAAATATCTTTACAAAAATTTGAAGCAAAACTGCATATATAAAATAAATTGTACTTCATAATTACATTTAAATCACATACTATATACACATTTAAATTACCGGTGCATACTATATACCAGGTACACATTGTATTCACATACTATATACACATTCAAATCACATGCTATATACACATTTTATTCACATACTATATACACATTTCAATCGCATACTATATAAATATTTGAATCACATACTATATACACATTTGTTTTCACATGCTATTTGACTTCCATACATCCAGTTAATGAAACTTAAAAAAAACATGTCAACAATTGGGACAGGATTTTACACATTCCACTTAACGTCATTGGCTGGAAGTTCCCCTCAATTGAATAATGTTATTTTGACATACTGAACTTTGAGCAAGACATGGGGGCCTCTATCAGTCAGGCCCAGAATGTGACTAAAGATATTCTTCCAGATATGAGAAAATATTGTTTCAAATAACATAAACAAGGGATTTTAATTAATTTCTTTTTACCGGTATGTACAATTTCAGGTTATTATATTTTATCAAGACGCTGTGGGGGAAGACTTTCTGGAAACATTCACAACAGCCAGTTTGAGTGCCCCGTGGCCAAACACTCCTGAGGCATCAAAGAGTATACAATTTTTAAACTCCCTGCATGAACAGCAATGTTCAAAGGGGTTTCTGGTCTGCCAGGGTAAGCGCTATACAAGAAATAACACTAAACAAGTAATATCACTATGCAAGTAATAGCACTTTACAAGTAATAGCACTTTACAAGTAATATCATTATTCAAGTAATGGCAATATACAAGTAATATCAATATACAAGTAAAGCTTAGTGAGTATTTCTAGGAGGAAAGAAATTGCGGTGTTCTAATTATATTAATTTTTAAGCCTATGCATACATTTATCAAGACCAGAAAAGAAGGGGATGGTGATTCTGGCATTATGTTTACCCCAAAAGTAACAAATGACATAGTGTAGGGTGTGGGTAGGGGAGCTTTTTTTCAAAATAGCTGATTTTTTTAATTCAATTATGAAATAAATAATGCATTAAATTTTGGAGGATGGAAATTAGTCGATTGAATGAGGTTTGCACTTTTAAAATTAAAAATTATTTACATTGAAGAAACATTTTTTTTTCTTTTAAATTTTCTTTTTTAAATGTTGTTTTCTTCCATTTTTGTACCTATCAGGTGTTCTGACACCAACCATGACCACCATAATGGCTGGTCTTTTCAGTACACTGGAAACATGGAACAGGCAGTGGACTCCGGTGTTCTGCTCGTGGATTAAGGAGCGCTCTGCCAAGTTAATTCAACCTCTAAACATTGTGATAACAGATTTTGTTGAAAATTATGACTTCGTCCAGACGGTGATTGATCTGAACAAAAGTAGAACTGATCTGCCTGCCTCTTGAGATGATGGTCTTGCAAAATTCCACTATGTGTTTGTGTTTAAAGAAAGCAAGTAAGTTTTGGGTTGATTGTCCATCAAATTTTATTCGATAACATAAAAACATAGTTAACTCGATCGCTGCGGAATATTTTTTAATGAAAAAATGACATTTCTTTCAAAGAGCAAAAAAGAGGGAGAGGTTGTGGTTATTAAAAAATATTTTAAAATATCTTTTGGTTTATAATAAAGCTAAATTTCGTATGAAATGAAAGATAATTGACTAAATGTTTGTAACTTATTTCTTCATTTTAAATAAAATAAGTAACAGCAAAGAAACTTAAAATGTGAAAATATGAAATGCAAAACCTTTTTTTCCCATAAACCCTTTGATTTAGGCATACCTCATCTTCACTGCTATAACTCAAATCCTCTATAAAACTTTTCCTAAGCTTTTTGAGCTGTTATTCGTATAGGAAACTTACCCCACTAGGGCCTAGGGTAGCTATAACAACAGTATTGATAAACAAAAACATAACAAAGAATATTAATAAAATAAAGCTTCAAATGACAACGGATAAAACCGCGGTTTCGCTCATGAAAAATGAAGTACCACTCTTCTATGTAAAAGTGTAATTAAAAATCAGCTCTTGAAATGTTTAACCGAAAAATAGCAAAGAAACAACCATTATATTTGAACAATGCACAGTGCGTTGGTCCGTGCTTTTTAACACGGTGGATGAACGTAATGTGCGTTGTGACGCAGCGAAAGAGTTAAGGGCTAATTTTATTCACCAAACGAGATAAAATATTTCGAACATTTTGTCTAGATGGGTCTAGATGGGTTATAAATGAAGCAAATGCACTTATTTCTCAATTTTTTTAACTCTATTGTTTTAAATATGTTGCAATATTTTGGTATGTCAATCATTAGTTTTATTTGCCTATATGAAAATATACTATGTGCTTTCATTTAATCCCACGTGGGCATTGTGGATGGTTAGTGAGCATAGTGGATGTTTATTCTGAGTAGTGGATAGTTAGTGGGTGTAGTGGATAGTTAGTGGGTGTAGTGGATAGTTTCTCCATTCTGGAAATTTTAATAGGCAACTTAACTTTTTATTTATTTTAAAATTCTTTTGGTTTAAGTACTGTAATTAATAATTTTTTATCCTTTCACTACCTGTAGGCCAAAAAAACAAACAACGGACCTATAGTCTAATTCATTTGTTTTGATTTTTCATTCTGCATTAAGATTACAAAATCAGCAGTGAATACCGCAGTGGTTACATTTTGCATGAATTTAATATACTAGAGTTTGTGCATCTACAAAACCTGAATTTTGCTTTTTTTGCAAGTTCGGTACTCAAAATAGTCAATATATTTGGCATTTTACTGTGCTTGGACATTGGCGCATGCTTCAACTTTTTAAAAATAATGACACCTAAATTTCATTAGGACAAAGCCTGTATCCAAATAGATCATTATGTGGGTTATTAAATAATTTTTAAAAGTCTGAGATTTTTTTTCAATCTTCACTTTCAATTCAAATTTAAAAATGCTTCAATTCTATTATAATTTTATGAAACAAACTTTAGATTGGTATCACAAATAGTTTTTGAATCCATTTTTTTCCTAGGATAAAGAATTCTCGTCCAGCTAATATTGTATTTAAAACATCAAAATTCATCTCCAGCAAATCAGTTTGATCAGTGCTGTCCAACCAGGGAACCGCCTGCCACCTGACTGATTTCAAATGGCCCATCAGAACTTGAGAAATTTGTATTATGTGTGTAAAAAAAAATAATTTTAGGGAGAAATTATTTTCATATGACGTTTATGGATTAAGTGTTGTTGAGAAATCAGGTGAGAGGACAGGAGAAGTTGTAACATGGAAAAGGAGGGACAAGGTAAAAAAAAATCCAAGGAGTCGGATGGCTTGTTAATTGTAATGTATTTATTTTGTTTAATGTTTATTTCAAAGTTACCCCTCCCATCAATATTGTTATCAAAATGAGTGTCTTGAGGCATTTTTGATTATCAGCAAGTCATTCCTTGTGTACTGGTGAAATCATAATTTGATGTTATCATTATTCCTAGATTGACACCATTCAGAAAAGTGATGAAATGAATTCTATTTTCAAGTGTCTTTCATTTAAAACTCCATATCATTCAAAATATTTCTTTTTACGCACTGTGTATTAACTTTTTGCGATAGAAAGTTTGTGTAACTATTTGGGGTGTTGTTATTTCTGGTAAAACGAGTTGTGCAAAAGGTGCCGGGCCAAAAACACACTTAAATAAATTTTGATTATTTTTTTAAAAATACGTTTCAGATCCAATATTATTTTTATGACTGCACTTTAAAATAAATTTTAAAAACTTCTGTCCCCGATGCTCTGCGTACGTCCTCTAACTTCTGTCCCCAATGCTCTGCGTACGTCCTCTAACTTCTGTCCCTGATGCTCTCCGTGCATGCTCTAAATCATCATACTTAACTTTCAATCATGGAGCGCACCATCCATTGTATTCTTCATCACTTACATTGTTCAATTTCCAGCATGACCGCTAACCTATCAGCACGTGGGGAAAAGATTGGTGAGTGCCAAGACACCTGCTTGATAACCTTGTTAGCTTGACCTTTGTAGCATCCATACTTGTTTAGATTTCATATACTTGTATCCATACTTGCTCAAATTTCATATACTTGTATAAAAAAAGAATATTTAAAAAAAATTGACACAACACGTTTCCTGATGATTTGTTTTCTTTTCTTTATATGTCTGCACAGTTACTATGTTTGTACCGGTACTATGTCTGTACTGGTACTATGTCTGTACTAAAGTTTCATAACTTTCAAATTATTTCCTAATATCAAGAAAATTGTTAAAAGCACTGTTGTAAAAGATAGTCTATTTTTCACACTTAAAACAATATATGTCACTGCATGGTTTTTCTGTAGTGTTTACTATGGCTTGTGTTGAAGCTTGGCTGCCTTGTGAGGGAAGCTCAATGTATCTTTTTCAAGACGGTTATGGCGTTGGCCGCCTAACAGGAGACCTTTATAACAAATTTAATGGCGTCACTAGCCTTTCTGGTCACTGCGCAAAATAAATTTAGAATAGTTCCAATTTCATATCTGCAACAGGATGCATCGAAATGAACTTGTCCACCACTGACCCATTACTTTTGTGGCCTGACATACCAGGGTCCCAGTTTATAGGGTCATGCTGCTGTAGAATATTTACGTCTAAACCTTGTTGCAAAAATAAACTTTTTATAAAACGGATCCCTTGACAAGATAAGCAACAATTTAGCAACAACAATAATAAGTAGTTCTTGAGTTCAGAACAATTTAACTTCATCATTTTATTAACATTTTTTAATCAAATTTTACAAAATTACCTACTGAACTGTTACAGTTCATTTATCACAAAGCTAGAATCATAAATATTTATAACGGTTTAATTTAAAGGTATATTTATACAAGTCATAGAAGATGTTTTGGGCGCCATTGAAGAGATGGAGACATACGACCCGGACAGATCGTTTGATGGCAGACGTTCTAGGTGCAGACTAGATCCTTTCAAACGAGGCCCCCGAAGCGGCTTCGGCTCTACTGAGAAACTTTTGTTGAAAACCGGACGCGCTGTTGAGAAATCGTCAGCCGATTCGTTCACAGAGGACGCCCTGCACGTTTTGAGGCTATTTTTCAAATGATTGGTTGCTAGGGAATTTGCGTAAAATGGCGGAGAGACGCTTGGGGGTGCCGATGAGAGTGTCGATAAGCTGAACAGAGACACGTCAAGGATGTTTGAAAAGTCCGTCAAAGGGGAAGACTTTGGGGATCTGACGCCTCCGTGATCTGGTGGATATCGAACGCCTAATATTTCACATAAATTTTTCACTTCTTTGCTATCAAAGACATCTTTGTTACAGCTGTCAGATATAAGGTGGCTGTCCTTCCGTCGTGCATTGTCAAAATAGTCGCCAGTTTCACTGTCACTGCTTAGGAAGCTCCAGATATCAGCTTCGGCAGTGCTGCTACTCATGTCGCTGACTGACCCACTCGATAGGCGGGTGTTGAGATAAGGGTGACCGGAAGAAGGTGGACAGCGTCCTATCACATTCGGGCAGTGCGACGTCTCGCCCGCCTCACTTAGTAGTGATATGTCCGACATAGTTTGTGTGGATGAGTTGTGAAGCTTTGGTCTGTGTGGATTTACCTGGGCTGTTGGGATGTGCGGGTACAGCTGGGGGGAAGTGGGAGTGTGGGGGTAAACCTGAGGGGACGCGGGGTATTGTGGGTAAACCTGAGGGGAAGTGGGAGTGTGGGAATAAACCCGAGGTGATGTGGGAGTGTGCGGGTACGGCTGAGGGGACGTGGGGTAGTGTGGGTACACCTGAGGTAATGTGGGGGTGTGTGGGTAAACCTGAGGGGAAGTGGGAGATTGCGGGTACACCCACGGTGTTTTATGACCGTGGGGGTACACATGAGGGGAAGTGGGAGATTGCGGGTACACCCACGGTGTTTTATGACCATGGGGGTACACATGAGGGGAAGTGGGGGTGCGTGGGTGCACCTGAGGTGATGTGGGAGTTCGTGTAGGCACCTGATTCTTTTCGGAGGCATGTGTGTACACGTGCGTTGTGTAATGAATTTGTGGGTGCACCTCGTGCGCTGAGGGAGTGTGCGGACACTCCTGGGCGGGCGGGTCGATAGTAAGGTAAATCTGACGACTGTCATCAAGGAGAAACATTTCGTTCATCGATTCGTCCGTGTGGCATTGTCCTTGGCTCTCTGATATGCTCTGCTGACATGGATCGGATTTAAGTACACCCGTATCTTCCGCATGGCATCGGCTGACTGTCGACTTGGTCTGCTGTCTTCTGTCAGTGTCAGGCGTGGACACATCCAAATCGTTAGGGGGGTCGAGTTGTATCATCGAGTGTAACCTGTGATCCTCTTCAAGGAAAGTCGCTGGAATACAAGAAAAACAAGACACCGTTTTATGTACCGTAAATATAATAAGAAACATTCAAAAATGTGGCAAGTGAAATATAATTTACGATACTATCCCTGAAAATAAAGTTTTTTAAATAAATCCTTGATATCCATTTTTGTTTACATTTATATAATTTGTATGTGATTTATCTTTTATTCAGAAGCGGTTATGTAAAGGGATAAACTTCTGGCGATGTTGTTTTATTCATGTTTCCCCTTCAAAGAGACATTTGATTGTAAGAGACATTTGATTGTAAGAGACATGTGATTGTAAGGGACATTTGATGGTAAGGGACATTTGATGGTAAGGGACATTTGATGGTAAGGGACATTTGATTGTAAGGGAATTTGATTGTAAAGGACATTTGATTGTAAGGGACATTTGATTGTAAGATACATTTGACTGTAAGGGACATTTGATTGCAAGATACATTTGATTGTAAGGGACATTTGATTGCAAGATACATTTGATTGTAAGGACATTTGATTGTTTCTGCATATTCAAATACGTCAAAAATACAAAGCACAAGGCAAGAGCTACACAACTAATCTCCAAACCAAAACGCGTACACAATTAAACGACTCATATGTCTTTGATCTTCCCCTTGAAAAAAACAGGAAAAAATTATTTTTGAGCGTGTGGCTGAGAATTTGATTGGATGTGTTGTCGCCGGCAACCAGTCTGTGCTAAGTTTCAGGACGACGGGAGGTGCGTCAATTAGCCTTCCGAAGATTTTGTCTTAAACACAAAAAACACATGACCAAAAGTGAAGTTAACATAAAAGATTTAAAATCTAGAAAGGGGGTACAGTGCTTTTTTTTCATTATATTTAGGGGTGGCATATAATGGTGTTGATTTGTATAGTCTGATTCAGATGGCCTATATATATCTTCAACAAAAAGATCACCGCTGTTCCTTTTACTTTAATCTCAATAAATTCTACATCATCGTTCCATCAATCTAAACTCGCTAGTTTAGTACACATTGAGCTCGGAAAGACATGCTGACCTTTGAACTTTCGTACTTTTGAAACAAAACAAAAAAGAATATACGGATTCTATTTTTTTTTTAAATTATTATTTTGTCCGTCTCCCAAGAACAGCAGTAAATTTTAGCAGACGAATATATTTTTCCATTGCAAGGCCCCTGACGTGCCACCGCACTGCGTAGCAGACAAGCGCTTGTAAGAATTGGGGAGGCGACAGGGGGCGCTAATGGCAGTTGAGTCAAAGTAAGGACAATTCCTATATTATTTTGTTTTCATAATTGATTTTAAAAAAAATGTATCTTTTTTTTTTTAATGATTAAAAAAAAAAACTTTTTTTCCACTTAAAATCTGGTGCCCGAGAATTATAAAAAAAGTGGGGGTGGGGGGGGGGGTGAGCCTTGGGCGGGTACCCGTTGACAGCCTCCCCCAGTGGCAATGCCCCTGTCTGTTTATGAATAATTTTTTAAAAAACATTCTCCCCAGTACATTCCCCTATATTAGCCGACGGATCACATTTGCCTTCTTCTCACTGCACGTGTGTTCGTTTTTTTTTTTTTTTTCGTTGTTGTTTTTTTTCTACGAGGTCTTGCAACTTCCGCGTACCTGTGTCAGACCTGGCATTACATTAATTCACGGTGTTAAGTGTAAAACGATGACGCAGCGGCAACTGTTTCCTGCTTGCCTGGCTTTTTAGAAGAAAAAAAATCCTTTTTCTTTTCTTCTCTGTTTCAGTAGGCCCACAAAGAGGTATTGTTAGGGAGTTCTCTGCCGTAGTTAGCCTGTTGTTATTTAAGTATTGAAGACTGTGGAAATGGTACTGCCTTATAATTCTTCTCCTTCTTCTATATTAAGGGTCCACGATCAATGATCAGTGACGGATTGAGACCCGTCGAGGCCCTTAGGCAGTCGAAATTTTTCTTCACGCATTGGCGAGCCTAAATTTACGCAAAAAGGGGGGTGGCGCCATTTTCGGCTTTATATAAATCGATTTGTGTCCTTGGGGGGGGGGGGGGAAGGGTGGTGGGGGGCACACGGGAAGCATTTAGTTAAGATGTCCACTGGACATTTTGAGATCCTCAAGAAGATGTGTATCATTAAAAACTGTACATCAAGAGGTACCCAAACTTTTTTCGGGTCACGGCGCCCTTGGTGAATCCAGGTTTGTCCAAAGCGCCCTATATCAAAACCTTAACGAGTGTAATGCGCAATAGCAAATTTTTTAAAGAAACTTTTTCTTTCACTTCGCGGCTCCCATGTGAAGGCCACGGCGCACAGTATGGGAACCTCTGATGTGGATGAGTTTATTATTATGTACACACTCTAAAAATATCATGTTTTAAAAAAAAAGGGAATTGTTAGCCGCATTCGATACAGCTATACATTACTATGTGAATCTTAGGCCCCGGCATTTGCAAATTTTCGACCAAGGTCAAATTAACCACCTGCCCCTCTCCCCCCCCCCTTTCCGCCCCATAAAAAGATAATGGATCAAGGATCCCCCCTCCCCCCACCAGCAAATGAGTGAATGAGACCAACACCCCCCCCCCCCCTTACCAATCATTTTTTCTCTCTTTTCTGAGACGACACTATAAGTAAAGTGTCATGTAAAACAGTTGAAAATGTGCATAATTATATGTTAAAACCGTTGAAAATGTGCATTATATGTTAAAACTGTTGAAAATGTGCATTATATGTTAAAACCATTGAAAATGTGAATTATATTTTAAAACCGTTGAAAATGTGAATTGCATGTTAAAACCGTTGAAAATGTGCATTATATGTTAAAACCGTTGAAAATGTGAATTGTAAGTTGAAACCGTTGAAAAAGTGCATTATATGATAAAGCATTTACCTAAAATAATTAAGAAACCATTTATTTGAAACCAATATGTACATGGAATGTGTTTCAAACGGAAGTTAGTTCAAACGGAAGTTAGTTAAAACGGAAGTTGGTTCAAACGGAAGTTAGTTCAAACGGAAGTTAGTTCAAACGGAAGTTAGTTCAAACGGAAGTTAGTTCAAACGGAAGTTAGTTCAAACGGAAGTTAGTTCAAACGGAAGTTGGTTCAAACGGAAGTTGGTTCAAACGGAAGTTGGTTCAAACGGAAGTTAGTTCAAACGGAAGTTAGTTCAAACGGAAGTTAGTTCAAACGGAAGTTAGTTCAAACGGAAGTTGGTTCAAACGGAAGTTGGTTCAAACGGAAGTTGGTTCAAACGGAAGTTGGTTCAAACGGAAGTTAGTTCAAACGGAAGTTAGTTCAAACGGAAGTTAGTTCAAATGGAAGTTGGTTCATACGGAAGTTAGTTCAAACGGAAGTTGGTTCAAACGGAAGTTAGTTCAAACGGAAGTGTAATGGGAATGGCTTTTTTTTTTTTTTTTTTTTTTAAAGGAATGAAAATTGGGAAAAATCTAAACTTTTAATTTAATTGTATTTATTTTACCCCTCCCTATTATATCATTTCGAACAAATTTTCGTTCAAACTAATTCCGCTCGAACAACATTCTGTAGTGCTTAAAATAATTGGTTTCGTATTTCTTCTTCTATATTTTGAGGGCCCGCGATCAATGTATTGATCAGTCTAGCTCATTTGATTTATTTCTAATACCATGTTAAGCAGTCATTTCACACTCAACGACTATTTCTCCTTGCTGGACTTCTCAGAATGACAGACTTTTGCCGGCGGGAAACAAAATAGAGAGAGAGAAAAGGGTGGGGGGGGGGGCTTTCAGTAAGCATCCATGTCGCTATTTATTTCCACACGGATGTTACATCTTGGGAAGGGTGACCGACAATTTAGTTCATCAAGTACGGTACGCGTTTCATGAAAAAAACAAACAAACCAACATATTTTTTTTCCCCTATAAAACAGAAAGGAAGGCTTATCGTTTATGTTGACTGATGTTCTTTCCCAGAAGCACTGAAACCGGATCCTCAAATGAATGTTTGTGCACTGCCGATGCTCGATAACACGCGTGTAGTAGTGTGTACGTCTGTGCTGTTCGTACAACACAACGTGTACCTCTATTTTTACTGACTTTGGATTTTATTTTCATTTGTTTAGTAAATCAATATTATTTAATGAATTTTGTTATCTTCCAAACTAAATTTTATTACGACGTCAGCAACAATTATTTATTGATCCAGCCAGACGCACTTTTAAAAAAAAAAAATCCTATATATTAACTCCGTGTTTGTTTGTGGCCGGCTGGCGAAAAATCGGACGACAAAGAGACCCACTTCCCGTCAACATATCGAGCTGAAACTTAGCATATAGAGTCTCAAATTTTAAGCCCCTCCCCAACCCCCCAAAAAATCATTTTTGTTTTACTAGTGGAAAAATGAAGGAAATATGACGTCATTGACTGCACGAAATAAAATTCCCGACTACTGCGTTAAATGTGATTCTTTTTTTTTTTTAAATATCGCAAGTGCGTTTGTCACTCAATGTTTTCTTTTGTTTCTCTGAAATAGTGGATGAAATAAATCTACGGCGTAAAAGTGGGCGGGTCATTAGAATATTAACATATTTCAGGGGCGTGAGAAAATGCGCGGTTGCGAACATGGAGGGAGCATTAATTGGGATTCTTATCAAGTGATAGTTGTATACATGTTTTGTCAAATTTTCAGGCCCCCCCCCTTCTTCCCAAATTTCTCTATAATATGTTTTGAAAAAGATTTGTACGCAGAACTTTGATCTTAAGGGTTGTTTAATTCTTATCTTTGTTTGAATGAAATATGAAATAAGAACACAGAACCACTGACCAAGTCAAAAGACCGGAATAACAGAATGCAGGTGTAGACTTAGCACAACATATTTGATTATGAGACACTGACCAAGTCAAAAGACCGCAATAACAGAATGCAGGCGTAGACTTAGCACAACATATCTGATTCTGAGACACTGACCAAATCAAAAGACCGGATTAACAGAATGCAGGCGTAGACTTAGCACAACATATATGATTCTGAGACACTGACCAAGTCAAAAGACCGGATTAACAGAATGCAGGCGTAGACTTAGCACAACATATCTTATTCTGAGACACTGTCCAAGGCTAAAAGATTGACGAGAAAACAAAGGTATGTGTGTGGAGGGTGGTGGTGGTGGTGGAAATCAATATTTAGATGTTGGTACAGAGAATAAAAGGAATATAAATCCAGCATCTTGTTACGTCGACTTCCTTTAGTGAAACCGTTGACGCATTCTAAACACGCTTAAGAGTGGTGATGCTCAAACTTCCAATCACCGGTATGTGGAATGTGAGCATTTTCAAAATACCCTTGCAATTAATAATAATGTATAAACCGATAACAGGGCCCTTGTGGTCAATAATTATATTGATAATTCATACCGGATTGCAGTGGAGTAGCCTGAGTTAGTCCCCCCCCCCCCGATCGGGTTAAGATTTTTACCCCCATTCCCTTTACTGTGCCACTACCGGAATGTTATGCTGAAACTTTTGAGAACCGCTGATGTGGACCATGAGACGTATCGACGGCGTCTTAAAAGTAGGATGACGTCATCTGAACTTACCGTCTTCAATCGCCATCAGGTAGTTGCTGACGCCGATGTGACCTTGACTGAAGGCCTCTCGCTGGGC
The DNA here is from genome assembly GCA_964017045.1 of Omphiscola glabra. Taxonomy (NCBI): domain Eukaryota; kingdom Metazoa; phylum Mollusca; class Gastropoda; family Lymnaeidae; genus Omphiscola; species Omphiscola glabra. The sequence goes on from OZ024799.1 coordinate 960,761, forward strand.
CGTCAGATTGCTGACGTTAACTAACCCGTGGTCGGCCCCGGCCTCCACCAGACATTGAGTGATCTCCTGGTGTCCCCTGTAAGCCGACAGGTGGAGGGGGGTGTCGCCCCGGCTGGTCTGGGCGTTCACGTTGGCGCCATTCTCCAGCAGAAGTCTGAAAATGGAAAAGCAACTAATAGCACAAAGGAATAATGAATAAATTTAATTTTAATGTTAACCTTTAAAAATAAAGTTGTTTGTATCAATCCTTTATAATCGTTCCTACCAAAGACAATCAGGGACTGGAACAAGTTTCCAAAAGTAACATTTGAGGCGACAACACTTGACACATATGCGTCTATTGCCTCAGGCCTTCCAACCCCAGTGCAGGATACCCTCACTAAATTACTCTTGTAACCAGTGAAATATCCTCATCAACACCAGGCACAGAGACATTGCAAATCACATCTACATTCATAGGAGCCAGAATGATCAATAAATTGATCTTGGGCCCTTAATATATAGAAGAAGAAGAAGATATGCATTGATCTTTTCATTTATTTAACTAAACGTGATTGATCATGAATGTGATTGTATCAAATTGAATGGTTGACATTGGGATGGTTTTATCGAGCTTGATGCATGTAAAACCTAATAGACTAAAGATAATATTTCAGAGAAGTAACTGTTTAAAGAAAAAAAAAAGAGGATACATCGTTTTTACTCCGTCTTTTTCGCTAAGTCATATTGAGATAAGATAGAAGTTTTAGGGGCCCTGGGAAGGGAGGTAAGGAAGGGGCCGGGGGGGGGGGACGGGACAGGAAGTAACACCGGAAGCGACCAACCAACAAAGCAAAAGCCACAAACAAAGCCATGGGAAACAAGAACAACATGAACAGAGGCTGAACATTTGAACGAATCTGTTGTCATCGGCAACGAGACTATGTGCCAAGTTTCAGCTCGATGTGATGACGGGAAGTGGGTCAGTTAGCCTACAGAACATATTGCCAGAAAGAAACACACGAAAGAAAATAAAGCGTCTCGGTTTATTGCAATAATGGGAAAAAAATATTTGTGTGTTTAGAAAAAAATAAGGGGCGGGGGGTTACAGTACGGTAAGGAAGTATAACTTTATAACGGGACACACAAGAAGGAAGAGTTATGCTTGAGCGCACACCCTAACTAACCTACTATTCTGTTACAGACTTACGGTTGCTTCGATTCAGTGGGTTAGTGACCCCAGGGGTGGGTGGCAAGACCTTTCACGCCCCCCCTCCACTCCCACGAAACAAACTCTGCAGTTGGCCGAAAATGCCACCGCTATATATAAAGAACATTATGTCACCTGGGGCAGAGCGCCCCTCCCCAACCAGTGCTTCGGTTCCTTATGTTTGGTCAATTTAAAAAAAATATATATATGAACAACAATACTGGTTTTGTGCCAGAAGTAGGGATACTAAAGGCAAAGGGGGTAGTACGGAAGTAGTGTGCAGGTGGTCAGTTCGTCAGTAGAGCAGGGGAGAGCGAGTGGGTAGGACGCTGACCATATGAGCGTTAGTTTGTGTAATGAGTGTTGCCAGAGAGCGCTTTGGTATGTGGGGATCTTTGGCTAAGCTTGTTAGCGGAACTCACGTTACTCGTGGGAGAACTTGTTAGATTAGAGCAGGGGTCGGGAGCCTATGGCTCGCGAGCCAGATGTGGCTCTATTGATGGCTGCATCTGGCTCGCAGACAAATGTTCGATTATAAAAAAAATTTCTTTAGACTCCTTTGATCTACATATTATTTGCATATCAATACTTCATTCTACAAATGAGCTAAAGTCTACTGCAGCTCAGCATTAGAAGTGATGGCCTAAACTCCACTGATCTCAGAGACAGAAAAATAGCAACCCTGCACACATTTACTTGAATTTTTAGTTTGAAACATAATGTATGGCTCTCACAGAATTACTTTTCAAAATATGTGGTGTCCATGGCTCTCTCAGACAAAAAGGTTCCCGACCCCTGGATTAGAGGGTAGTAGAATAAAAGCTCATTATTAATAACTGCAAAGAACTTTGTGTCAAGTGTGAGTGTACCGGTGAACAGTATGTTTAAATGATCACACCCTGGACAACGGAGCGACGCGAACCAACCCTGGACAACGGAGTCACGCGAACCAACCCTGGACAACGGAGTCACGCGAATCAACCCTGGACAACGGAGTCACGCGAACCAATTCGTGACAGCTACACTATAGCTGGACGGGCTCGCTATATAATGTAATTATCGAAACCAACAGAATGCCAAGCGCTATAGCATCTCATTGATGAGCTAAACATTATAAATGCAATTACTGTCTAGTATTGCTGAAGAATATTATTACAGATATTATTTCAGATATTATTACAGATATTATTTCAGATATTATTACAGATAGTATTTCAGATATTATTACAGATATTATTTCAGATATTATTACAGATATTATTTCAGATATTATTACAGATATTATTACAGATATTATTACAGATATTATCACAGATATTATCACAGATATTATTTCCGATTATTCAGCCTCCCGGCAGGAGGATGTGAAGACCAAAAAGAAAATTGTACATGGGGGAGGCAAGCCCGAAAGTGGCCCCCTCATAAAAAAATCTTATTTACAATTTATTTTTACATGATTGGTGCTAAAGCAGTGGTTCGCAACCTTCCTAATGTCGCGTGTTGTGGTGACCCGCCACCCTAAATTATTATCGTTGCTACTTCATAACTATGTGTTTTCCGATGTTCTTAAGCAAACCCCCTCCCCCCCGGGGCCGTGGAAGGGTCGCGACCCACAGGTTGAGAACCGCTATGCTAAGGACTAGAAATTCAAAAGGGACAAAGAAAGCTCAATTGTGAAAAATGAGGTGAACGTGGCTCGTTCTCATGAATTTCGATCTCATCTTATAAACGCCCACTCGTAATGACGATTTTGGGGGTTTCCTCAATTTGTTTGGGTGGGTTTGGGGGGGGGGTGGGTGGCTCTTACCCTACCCGCCTTGGCTTTTGGGGGGTGGGTCTTACCCTACCCACCTTGGCTTTTGGGGGATGGGTCTTACCCACCCACCTTGGCTTTTGGGGGGTGGGTCTTACCCACCCAGCTTGGCTTTTCGGGGGTGGGTCTTACCCTACCCACCTTGGCTTTTGGGGGGTGGGTCTTACCCTACCCACCTTGGCTTTTAAGGGGTGGGTCTTACCCTACCCACCTTGGCTTTTGGGGGTGGGTCTTACCCCACCCACCTTGGCTTTTGGGGGGTGGGTCTTACCCTACCCACCTTGGCTTTTGGGGGGTGGGTCTTACCCCACCCACCTTGGCTTTGGGGGTGGGTCTTACCCTACCCACCTTGGCTTTTGGGGGGTGGGTCTTACCCACCCAGCTTGGCTTTTCGGGGGTGTGTCTTACCCCACCCACCTTGGCTTTTTTTGAGGGGGGTCTTACCCCACCCACCTTGGCTTATGGGGGGTGGGTCTTACCCCACCTAAATTGGCTTTGCCCGCCCTTGGCCTTAAAATTATTTCCTTCTTTCACAATGCCCCCCACTCTGTTTTACTTGAATGAATTACGACACATTTTATATTTCCATTTTTTTGTTAACAGTTATTAATGAAGTGGCAATGGAGAAGTAGGTCGATTGTGACGTCACACGCAAACACTTCTGACGCATTCTCTTGAGTGGTTTGGAAAATGTGGGAGGTGAGGGTGAAAACAATGACATTACTCAACAGTGGCGTAGCTAGGGTTTTTCCCGCCTGGACCAAGCTTTTTGCCACCCCTGCCACGAAAAAAACCCCACTCTGCCGAAAATACCGTCTCAAATTTAAATAAAGAGTGCCGCTGGAAGGGGGCAGCCCCCCCCCCTTACACGCACCACTTCTCCTCTCCCCAAACTCACAAGCGTTACCATTTAAGACTATACTCGTCATACTAGTTTAACTCCTTATGTTTATTTTTAAAAAAATTAAATGTTTTATTTGAGGGATATTTTGTATTTTGGGTATTAAGGGATTTTTAAATATTTGATTTGGTTGATTTCTAAAAATATTTTCGTCTGATTTTTTTTCTATTTTTTAAAAAGGATTTTTTAAACTCCTCAACTTACTTGACAATGGCTACGTGACCGTTATCCACAGCCCCGTGCAGGGGCGTGGCCAGGCTCTTGTCAGTGGCGTTCACGTTTGCGCCCTTCTCGATCAGAGCCGTGGCCAGCTCCAGGTAGCCCCGGCTGCAGCAGAAGAAGAGCGCTGTGCCGTCACGGCGCCACGACTGGCCGTCCACGCAGCCGTAGCTGGTCGTCCTTATGATGGCCTTGGCCGAGGCCGTGTCGCCATTTTGTATGGCGTCCACCAAGAGTCTGGCCATTTTGATACGGCCCGTCTGCTGAGCTGCACTTTCGTCAACGGCTGGTCGCTGCTATCCACTCAACACCATGTGTGTAGAAGTCGTCGGTGCTCCTACGGGGAAGTGGGTCACTGACGACACAGAAAGAGTCAAGTTGTCAACACATTGTTGGTAAGGAACAACATAACAATATATCTAAATTCTATCCATTAGTGGTGCTTGGGTTATCTCAAGGCCAGTTATCCGACTTGGCCCGAAACACATTCATATTGACTTCGCTTTTGTTCGTGGCTGTCAAAGTCTTCGGACGGCACATTGACCCACTTCCCGACAAACCTATCGAGCTGAAACTTGGCACATGATGACAACACAATCTTTCAAATTTACAGCCCCACTTCCCAACATCCAAAAATCAATTTTCCCCGTTTTTCAAGATGAAGAAAATATGATGGCATGATATTGATTCCACGAAATCAAATTCCCAATAACTCATCTCAGTTAGACTCGATTCTTCTTCTTCCTTTTTTTTGGTATAAATATTACAAGTTCGTTTAGTGCGTAATATTTTTTTATTTTTTGTTCCATAAACAGTTAGTGAAATAAATCTTGCGGTGTAAAAGCGGGTGTGTCGATAGAGTATAAATATATCTCAGGGGCGTGAAAAAAATGTGCGGTTGCGAAATTTGGGAGGAAAAAAAAGAGGGGGGGGGGGCGCACTAATTGTGATTAGTATAAAGTGCGTTACTTGTCTGCATGTTTGCCCTATTTTCAGCCACCATTGCTCGATATTATATTTATTATATTTATTATATTTTATAAAGGATTTATACGAATTTATTGTTTTTAGGGGTTCTTTAATTATAATTTTTTTCATTATTTTTATCATACTCAATGGACATGGGCATTGGTTTGGGCATTGGTTTGGGCATAGGCATGGGCATTGGCTTGGGCATTGGTTTGGGCATTGGTTTGGGCATTGGTTTGGGCATTGGCTTGGGCATAATATCAGTGGCATATATAATAAACACAGGACAACGAAATAAATCCCATTTCCTGTTAAAAATCTAGATAGAAAACTGATCAAACTGGAATAAAAACGATGTGAGAGAACTGTCAAGTAATGGAGAATAAACTGTCAAGTAATAGAGAATAAACTGTCAAGTAATAGAGAATAAACTGTCAAGTAATAGAGAATAAACTGTCAAGTAATAGAGAATAAACTGCCAAGTAATAGAGAATAAACTGTCAAGTAATATAGAATAAACTGTCAAGTAATATAGAGTAAACTGTTAAGTAATATAGAATAAACTTTCAAGTAATATAGAGTAAACTGTCAAGTAATATAGAGTAAACTGTCAAGTAATATAGAGTAAACTGTCAAGTAATATAGAGTCAACTGTAAATAATATAGAGTAAACTGTCAAGTAATATAGAGTAAACTGTCAAGTAATATAGAGTAAACTGTCAAGTAATATAGAGTCAACTGTCAAGTAATATAGAGTCAACTGTCAAGTAATATAGAGTCAACTGTCAAGTAATATAGAGTAAACTGTCAAATAATATAGAGTAAATTGTCAAGTAATATAGAGTAAACTGTCTAGTAATATAGAGTAAACTGTCAAGTAATATAGAGTCAACTGTCAAGTAATATAGAGTAAACTGTCAAGTAATATAGAGTCAACTGTCAAGTAATATAGAGTAAATTGTCAAGTAATATACACGCTTGCAAAGAAAAGGCGAACACGGATTTCAATCTAAGCGGCTTTCCTTTAAAAAAAATGGGGAAAAAAGTCTATTCGCCAAAAAAACGAAAAAGAAAAAATGCAAGTCCTCTGGTTGTTTCTTTCGTTGCGTTTTTTGTTTTTGTTTTTTCCTGTCGTCAATCACGTGACCCCGATGCACCGTGCGCCATAGTTGGACACGTGGTTACAACTACGCACTATAGGTATGTGAGAAGGTGAGATTGCATTGTACTCTATGCAACCTTTAGAGTGGGAGTGTTCGGATACCCCCACACACCCACACGCACGCACACACATACACGCACGCACACACATACACGCACACACACACTTTAGTTTAGCAGTGTCATCAGCCAGTCATCATGTGGTACCAAATACTACTTGTAAACAGCTAGCGCCGTGATCATAACCAAAGATGTGCATATTGCTAAGACAAATAATTACGCACAGTTCGCCGCAAGTGCATTATTGTACTCGGAGCTTTTCGTTTCGTGTAGCGTAGCGTCAATTCACGCGATCAAATTTCGCGTCAAATTGTTGTATGAACGCACTATTTTGTGCGTGGTTTCTTTTTTTTTTTTGGGGGGGGGGGGGGGGGGGGGGGATTTGATCAAATAGTAATTTGAAAGTTGTGACAAGGCTTCATACACACATTGCATCAAATGCTTGAAGGAAAATTTGATCGTGTGACCCGACCCTAACAATTACGTTCACACCAATCACTGGTTACTTTTCTATTATTATGGATTTAATTCAAGTCTAATGAACATAAAATTATGTTCAAAAGATGTTCTGATCTACTGATCTATACATCAAAAGATGAACTGATCTACTGATCTATACATGAACTCTTCAGTTCTCTCCATTGGTTGGAATACATTATAGAAAATGAGAAGATAACTCGTTATTTTTTTAAGTGTAAGTCGAGTATGTGCCGGTGTGCAGATACCCGGGCATGTGCCGGGTGTGCTGATACTTGGCATATCCGTGTCAGCCTTATTATCCGAATCACCCGCCCCAATTAGTTCGGATGATCGAAGTTCTGCTTATAAATATTTGAAGACTTGCTAAAGATCAGAGACTAAATCAAGGACAAGCACTTAACCTACAAACAAGTGCGCATTATACAATTTAGATATGCGCACCACATCGAATTTTCCGGTTACAGGAAATTTGTATGAAAGAAATTTCGTCGACGGAAAATTGATCGACGGAAGTTGGATTGAACGAAAATTTGATCGAACGGAAGTTTGGTCGAACGGAAGTTTGGTCGAACGGAAGTTTGGTCGAATGTTTTTTTTCAGTTCACACGATCAAATTTTCGTCCAATGACTTGATGAACGCATTATACTACACAGTAAAACAAAATAATGCAATAGTTCAAACCTAGTTCATGTTAATAGAGTTTTTAAGTTTGTAATTTTAACGTTATCAAAACTACCTTTTAAAAAAAAAAATAGAGCAGTGGTTCTCAACCTTCCTAATGCGGTCACCCTTTAATACAGTTCCTCATGTTGCGTGACCCCCCAACCATAAACATTATTTACGTTGCTACGTCATAAAAAATGTATTTTCCGATGGTCATATGCGATCCCTTTGAATGGGTCGTTCGACACCATAAGGCAGTGGTTCTCAACCTTCCTGTGTCCACGACCCTTTGATACAGTTCCCCATGATGTGGCGACCCCCAAACACAAAATTCGACCCCCACAGGGGTCGCGACCCACAGGTTGTGAACCGCTGCCATAAGGGGTCGCGACCCACAAGATGAGAACCGCTGCAATAGAGGAAGTTCTATAAAAAACAAAATTTGACGGACGGAAGAACAAGAACCTTTTTTCATGTCTTGCAAATCGTCACAGACAAAATAACAACATGTGCTGAAACTATGTTATAGAATAAATACATCAATACACATAGCATTGTGGCGAGACATAGGTGGATTCCGCCTTAAGGTATACAGTTTTGAAAACATATTAAGTTATCCATGTGGATACTTCCAGTGGAGCCAGATATTTACATTATCGTGGCTAAAATAATGTAATGTTGCATTTGTAAACAATTCCCTTTTTAAATAACATAAATATTTATTGTAACAGCGTTGGGTTTTTTTTTTTGTTTTTTTTTTGGATATTTATATAAATTGTTATGCTGTTCATTACCAACAATGATGTTATGGCAACTTATCTCTACCTGTTTCCCCAGAAACCCACACACGCAAAAAAAAGACGGCTAGCCTATACGTTCAATAAATCAGTATGGGTAAAGATAACATAGAAATATAAACGCTTTGTTCATCCAAAGTCTGCATGTCACAAAGGTTTGGACAACTTTTTTTGGAAAAAAAAATTATCTTCGAATACCTTTCTGGATACGAGTCGTTATAATGCGAGTACACAGAGTTCGAAATAGAGAATAGGATCGGCAAACTTACCTTAACCCTCAGCCGGAAATCTTAACCCTAACCTGGAAAGCTAACTTAAACCGGCATACTAACCCTAACCCGGAAATCGTAACTCTAACGCGGCAAACTTAACCCTAACCAAGCAAACTAACCCAAAGCCGACAAACTTAACCCTAATCCGGAAAACTTAGCCCTAACTCGGCAAACTTAGCCCTAACCCGGCAAACGTAACCCTAACCCGGCAAACTTAACCCTAACTCGGCAAACTAACACTAACCCTAAACAAAATAAAAGGACAAAACTGCGAGCAATGGGGGTTGGGTTAATTCAAAACCCCCTCCTCCCTTTTCATATACACACAATTCGCTGGAATAATTGAAATAAGACACATAATTGTATCGTTTTACTGAGTTGGGGGGGGGGGGGGAGTGGGGGTAAATTTCTTTCGTGATTGTGTGGTACTAGGTTTTTATTTTTGTATCTCCCTAACCCTTACCCTAACTGACACAAAAATCAAACCACAGTCGAAACGGTTAGGTTTAGTGGGAATTATAATTCTATTTAATACGTGTAATGATGTTTCTCAATGAGTTGTCTGCTGATATGTACTTTTAGACTATCCATTTTATCTATAGAAACATATGCATGGCAGTGTCCAAAAATGGTCAAAATATACTTATATATAGATTTTAAACTTAAAAACAAAATTCAAAATTTTTCAGAAAAACACCACAAAAAAAAAACAACAAACAACCAACAAAAAACACACATTGAAAAAATACCATGACATCAGACGGGCGTTCCGGAAGTGGCTCTGGGAGACGTAAACAACGCGCCCATTGGGTAGCCGGCCAACCGTAAACTAAACAAAGGGTCGTTGAGTTTTTAATTTTTGTTGTCTTTGCATTCATCGCAACAACCAGTTACACCTCATTGACTCCGTCATTTTGACACACCCCAAATTATCCCCCCCCCCTTATATTTCACAAAAATAAATGCCCCTGCTTCTGATCTGACACCACCCCACCTCCACCCCAAATCCACCTTTTAAAAAATACCAGTGCATGTGTACTTTGGCTGTGCCAAACTCTCAATGCCAGTATTGAAGGAAAATGATTGACAACATTCTGCCACGTGCTATCAACAGGAACTGTATCAGTAAAATCGCCGTAATATTTCGTCTCTGGCTGAAGTGCAAATGTGGTCGATGGTGCTAACCTTCGCAGGAGGGTCCCGATGAAGAGACCCTTATCCGCGTCGAGCTACCAGCAAATAAGAAGTCCGGGGGGGGGGGGGGGAGGGAAACGGAGGGTAATTATTCCCAAGGTGGTGAACAGCGCGGTCGGTCCTATGAACCTGATGTAGGCGCCTTGTCATATTGTAACGTCCACCCCTTCACGAGGAAGCTAACTACAACGTCACGCGTGGGTAACCTGGGTGACCCAGTAATTGAGGGTCATGCGGCCTGGGGGGTGGGGGGAGGGCTTACGATTTGGGATTTTTTGGTGAGTCCATAATGAACCTTGGGGCCTTCGAGTTATAATCCCATTGTAGTGAGTACATAAATAACCTTGGGGCCTTCCAGTTATAATCCCTTTGTTGTGAGTACATAAAGAACCTTGGGGCCTTCCAGTTATAATCCCTTTGTAGTGAGTACATAAAGAACCTTGGGGCCTTCGAGTTATAATCCCTTTGCAGATTATAGTAGTGGTGTCAGTCCTGAACTCTTAACCTACACTCATTGCAAGCCGTTCATTTTCAGGTTAAGTGTAAGCTACTCTTTAAACTGAATGGCTTAAGAAGAAAACACATTTTTCCATACGCCATGTCGTTTTGAGGAACTTTGTATTTGTTTGGATTTACGAAGAAAAAAATTAGTTTCAAGAGTATAGGACGGATCTAGGATGTGTCGATAAGGGGAAGAATCTTTAAAAAAGGGGTGGGGGGAGGGGGGGGGGTAATGCGGGGTCGATTGAAATACTGCTACATACAGGATGCATTTTACACATTTTTATGGGGGGGGGGGGGTGTGAACTTAACGAATGAATGAGGTAATAAAAAAATATAAACTAAAATATAAAAGTACACAGGTATACTAAAATATAAATGTATAAATGTAGCCTATATAATAAAATATAATTTAAAACCGGTATACTAAAATAAAAATGTATATATTAAAAACATAAATATTAAAAGACAATATTGAGGAGACTGCATTGAAGTTGTGTGAAGTTTGTACGGTACAAAGAACAAGGAATGGGGAAAGCTAAAGAATACAGAGCACAAATAAACAACGCCTCAAAGAAAGTGGAAACCACAAAGGAACATATTACTAGTGTCCGGTGACCTTTGACCCCGAGGTCAGGCTACCTTTGATCCCGAGGTCAATTCTAGTTAAGCTAGGTTTCGTTTTTTTTCCTTTTCGGCACTTCTATTTTGTTCTGTTCGCCAAAGAAGACTTTAAACTCATACGTCCAGGGGCGTAGGTAATTTTTTTTTTCTTTTCAAACTGACAAACTTGCTCATCCTTGACTTTGAGCCCTATATAATATATTGCTCTGCCCCACTGCTTTATAAAAATGTAACATTTTATTTACATCGGGGGGGGGGGGGCAGACACGCTCCTGAATGTGTTGATTTGTTCAATATTTCAAGATATCGCCATATGTTGTTCTTAAAATAATTCGATTCTGTCACACAATCAAGACAACAAGAGAAATAAAGACGCCCACACGCGACCCCCTCCCTTTTCTATTCGCCCCTGATGCACTCAAAGAATGGTTATTCACAATAGATTTATTTAACACACATACACATTTTTTTAAAATTGATGTCACATCAGATGTGACATTTATATTCTTTAACTTTCATTATTAAATTGTTGTGTTATTTATAATTTTGACCCTAAACCTTAACCCATGACGTCACGATGCTGAAATTTTGACTATATATATTTTTATTTACTTTTAATTTTATAACATTTTATTTTGTATTTTTTCTTTTAAATAACTACATAATTTAATATTATTACGAATTTTTTCGATTTTATTTTATTTACTTCGTACATTACAATAAAAAGTCGGCCTCTCAATGAAATATATAGGATGGACTCTCCCTGTGGTATCTTTAAAAAAAAATTGAATTTACCAACAACGCAACAAACTCACCTCGAATAAGCCTGAATGGTGCAGGTATAGTGGTAGACACTGACTGGACTTGTTTCCTTGTTCAAATTTCGACCTGGTGTCCTGTCTGAAATGTCATTTCCTTGTTATTAGCGAGAGCCAACCAAATGCTCGCATTAAGTCGAGCAAGAAATTCCATCCCTCCCCCACCTCTCCCCGCAACGTAGTAGATAGAACATGGCCCCCACATCCGCGTTCTAAAAATAGCGTGTGTAACACTTCAGTCTTTTTTTACGATTTATTTGGCACGTGACACACGAGAACTTGGGCACACGTCGGCGATGATTTAAAGCGTCATTTTAATTAAATATTTCTTTCTATTTTCTTCCCTTCCTTTTTCTAGGGGTTGGAGACAGTGGGGCAGATAGAAGTTTGGGTCTTGCAGTACCGCCGGTGTTCATCAGCGAGGGTGAGAGTGAGAGCAAAGTAATTTCAAGAATTAATTTTAAACCTAAAATTAGTGATCTAAAAAAAATATAATAAAGTTCATAGGACGTAACATATTGGAGGAAAAAAAGATACACAATATACCTGAAATTTGAAATATTAGTGTTAAAATCACCCGTCCTGTTTTGATATCCGAAAGAGTGTTCATTGTATTATTCATTGTATTCTTTATTACTCAATAAGCTATCCGGAAATCCCCATGCCAAACCATTGGTCGAAAGACAGCCAATGAACACGAATCTTATATCGCCGCTATGAATAGGTTTTTGTCACGTGACCGGTTCTTTTTCCCACGGTATGTTGGTATGGTCGCAATACGCTGTTGACATGCGGATGACACTGGTCTCCATTGAACTGCCAACAGGTCAGTAAATACATAGTGGGGTTGGGTGATAAACCGGACACAGGCGGTCAGTTATTGGAAGTTGTTTGGGAAAACGAGGAATGGTAGGCATTTGGCTACTGCGGCTACAGGTCCCACAGACTTTTGAGATTTCACATTCAGAATAAGTTTGAACTTCTAATTCTATGCAGAAGAAACCGGGTTTGAAAAAAAAAAAGGTGGCCCCGGGGGGGGGGGGGGGGGGGGGTGAAATACTGACTGGTATTTTATCGATTTTTTTTTAAAACCCTGCCTATTCGAAGTACTGGTACTTTTGTTTAGTCATATAAACACGACCTATTCGAAGTGCTGGTACTTTTGTTTAGTATTATGTAAAATTATGTTTTAATGAATTCTTTTTTTTTTTAATTAGGATAAGAAGAGTGTTTGCATTAGAAACGTTGTTTGTTTGTTTTTTTTGGGGGGGGGGGGGGGCAAAAGGATTCTCCAATTGTTAGTCTTTTTAATTTCTCAACTGCTAAATTAATATGCTTTGATATTATTTTATTGATGAAAATAATGGGTTTGAGAGTTAAAAAAAAGAAAAGGAGGCTCTTTAAAATGAATCTTGTCCCCAGGCGCCAAACACTCTAGCTACGCCCCTGCATTAGCGCTGCTGACAAATTTTCATCAACAAAATATGTTGGGATAAGTAATATCTGAATCCAGGACAAGTCTGAGAAATATGATTACAATAAGAGATGTTCCGAGGGAAAAAAATACATTTAATATTTTTAAAACAATTTTTCCATTCTTTAAATAATAAATAAATGAGTTGTCCAACTGTGGAGTATATTAAAATAATTATATTTTTTTAATTATACTAAAGTCATGGGGCACTCGGCACCGCATTGACCTCAAGGATTGGGCTAGTGCAGATCTGAGGATTGGGCTAGTGCAGATCTGAGGATTGGGCTAGTGCAGATCTGAGGATTAGGCTAGTGCAGATCTGAGGATTGGCCTAGTGCAGATCTGAGGATTGGGCTAGTGCAGATCTGTGGACTGAGGATTGGGCTAGTGCACATCTGAGGATTGGGCTAGTGCAGATCTGAGGACTGATGATTGGGCTAGTGCACATCTGAGGATTGGGCTAGTGCAGATCTGAGGACTGAGGATTGGGCTAGTGCACATCTGAGGATTGGGCTAGTGCAGATCTGAGGACTGAGGATTGGGCTAGTGCACATCTGAGGATTGGGCTAGTGCAGATCTGAGGACTGAGGATTGGGCTAGTTCAGATCTGAGGACTGAGGATTGGGCTAGTGCACATCTGAGGATTGGGCTAGTGCAGATCTGAGGACTGAGGATTGGGCTAGTGCAGATCTGTGGACTGAGGATTGGGCTAGTGCACATCTGAGGATTGGGCTAGTTCAGATCTGAGGACTGAGGATTGGGCTAGTGCACATCTGAGGATTGGGCTAGTGCAGATCTGAGGATTGGGCTAGTGCAGATCTGAGGACCGAGGATTGGGCTAGTGCAGATCTGAGGATTGGGCTAGTGCATATCTGAGGATTGGGCTAGTGCATATCTGAGGATTGGGTTAGTGCAGATTTGAGGGTTGGATTAGTGCAGTGGTCGGTAAACTCATTAGTCAAAAGAGTCAAAAATCAGCAGCAGGACGAACAAAAAAATTTTTGCGAGCCAAATTTCTTTTCATGGACAATTTCTTTTCGGAATCCAAACCGCTTTGTGGCCGACTGGTCGAGCCGCACTCATGTCGTTAAATAGCCGCATATGGGGCTCGTGAGCCGCGGTTTGCCGACCACTGGGTTAGTGCAAAGCGACCGGACGTTATGAAACAAAGAGACTTAAAAAATATTTAAGGAAAGATCGAACTCAATAGTGGAGGATATGGACTGGGTTGGGGGGGGGGGATGAGCTGTGATGTACCTTGCCTTAATGATGCACCGGGCGCATTATCAAAAGTGTGGCCCTCTACCACACACAACGATTTATGTAGCGGTACGTCTGTATAACTTAACCCCAAACAGCAACAGGCGGGGCGGTCGCCCCACCGACTGCATAGGTACCTTTCACAGGATTTTAAATTTTAAAAACTATTGCATTTGTGAATAAAGGTCATCGCGACCACAGTTGGTCAAAGTTCATTGTGTGTGTGTGTGTGTATATCCAGTAGTTCCCACATTGTGCATCATGAAGAACCAACATGGCTTAATTCACATTGCCACAAGGACCGGTGCCCATTTGAGTCACAATGACTTTGTTTGCTCATACAGCACAGTTGCTCCACTCACTGAACAGCACAGTTGCTCCACTCACTGAACAGCACAGTTGCCCCACTCACTGAACAGCACAGTTGCTCCAATCACTGAACAGCAACGTTGTTCCAGTCACTGAACAGCACGGTTGCTCCATTCATTGCACAGTTGCTCTAGTCACTGAACAGCACAGTTGCTCCACTCACTGAACAGCACATTTGCTCCACTCACTAAACAGCACAGTTGTTCCACTGACTGAACAGCACATTTGTTCCACTCACTAAACAGCACAGTTGTTCCACTGACTGAACAGCACAGTTGTTCCACTGACTGAACAGCACATTTGCTCCACTCACTGAACAGCACATTTTCTCCACTCACTAAACAGCACAGTTGTTCCACTGACTGAACAGCACATTTGCTCCACTCACTAAACAGCAAAGTTGTTCCACTGAATGAACAGCACAGTTGCTCCACTCACTGAACAGCACAGTTGCTCCAGTCACTGAACATCACAGTTGCTCCAGTCACTAAACAGCACAGTTGCTCCAGTCACTGAACAGCACAGTTGCTCCACTCACTTAACAGCACAGTTGCTCCACTGACTGAATAGCACAGTTGCTCCAGTCACTGAACAGCACGGTTGCTCCACTGACTGAACAGCACAGTTGCTCCAGTCACTGAACATCACAGTTGCTCCACTGACTGAACAGCACAGTTGCTCCAGTCACTGAACAGCACAGTGGCTCCAATCTCCGACCGTAACCAGTGTCATTCTAAACTTGTAATCAGTAGTTGTTTCAATATTTCGTAGCCATCAAATTATCTCATGTAGAGATTGATGCCTCATTCAATGTATCGCCTGCCACGTGACTCATGTCGGGTTTACTTCCGGGTCGATGTAAACAAAAAAAGAGTATCTCTTTTCCCATTATTTTATATATATATATATAATGATATGATATGATATATATATATTAAAATCTCAAAAGTTATAAAAATTAGATAGTGCAATTTACGGCCCGCGGGTCACATGTGGCCAACTGAAAGGTTTTGACCCTGCCCACAAGACCTGCCGGGAGCAGGATTATACCAACCACCCAGTCCTTCATAACTGCACTCAAAACACATCTCTTTAAACTCTACTACCCCGACTGATTCCCCACATCTGACCGATTAAACGATGCTGCTGGCTGCCGTCCATGGCTTGACATGTAAACGTTCTGGGCTGGGTGGGGTGAATATGCATTTGTATTTGTTTTGTTGTTTTACAGCTGTTCTTTATTACATAAATTTATTTTACTTTATTGTCATGATTATGTCTCTTTTGCTAATATTTTTATGTACAGCGCGGTGAGCCTAGACTTAGGTTGGGGTACCGCGCTATATAAGACACTAATAATGATAACAATAATGATGTATTCGTAAAAATGTAAAAAAAATTGTGAATGATAATTTGTAAGCAATTGACATTTAATCATTATATTGTAAACCTGAACCACTGAGATGTTGACAAATAGAGCATCGGTTCTCAACCTGTGGGTCGCGAACCTTTTGGGGGTTGAACGACCCTTACACAGGTGTCGCCATTGACCCTCTGGAAAACACATACTTATGGTTGTGGGATCATTTTAGAGTTATGTTGTACTCCAACACGAGGAACCGTATTAAAGGGTCACCGCATTGTGGAGGTTGAGAACCACTGAAATAGAGTTTTTCTTTTAGTTATAATCTCACTACAAATATGTTCAATAAATTAAAACAGTGTTCATCTTATTCAACAGAAATCTGGATTCAAAGTCAATCATCAGGCAGTCAGACAAAAATTCAAATAGTAAACGATTCCATGCGGCACAGTGCACACACAGGTCGCTTTCCTCTCGTATAAAAACTAGGTCCACCTTAGATTATTTTAAATTTGAATAAAAATACATCCTCTGAAATACTCGTCACCATCATGTGTATAATTGTAGTGATATGACATGTTACTATATTTTTAAATCGGAAATGTAGAAAAATAATTTCCCGCTCTAACCCCAATACGTATGAGATTCAGGCTTCACCTATAGGTACCCGGGTACCAGAAGTGAGAGGTTGGGATTAAAAAAACGATTCAAAATATTATTGTTGGGTTTGTAAGACCAAATGAGGTATCAAATGAAAGATAATTGAATGTACTATACGTTTGAAATCTTAATTCTTCAGTTTTACTCAAATAAACTACTACAAATGACATCCGAATAACATTAGTCAAAATGGACCCGGACACGCAGTTTATTTTAAAACTACCACAAATGACCACAAATGACACCCGAATAGCACTGAGCTTAATGGTACCCGGGTGCGAATGGCGGCGCAGCGTGTCCGGGTCCAAACCCAACAATAATATTTTAAATCGTTTTTTAATCCCAACCTCTCAATTCTGGTACCCGTGTACCTATAGCCACTTCGTAAGAATTAAAGAGAAACAGAAAGAACAGAACAGAGAGTTCTACTTTCACTTTCACTGAAAAAAGCAAGATGGCAACGTGTCTAGATCACGTGGTATGCAACTCGATAGCAAGCGAGTCTCAGCGCATGCTGGCCCTAATCCCTTCTGTCTGAGCAGACTGGCATCAACAAAGGGCTACAGCATGCCCGTCTAATATTTCATTGTAGAAGTCAATCCAGTGTTGACAAATGCCTGCTCAAAAATTGATCTAAAATGAAGTCTCCGTAAAAGACCGCAAGAACTTTATGATAAACTTATTGAATGAAATATAGTACTCAGTGGCGCAGCTGGGGGGGGGATGTGGTGAGGGATGTGGACCTCACCGGTTGACACCAACGCTTGTTACGCCACTGATAGTACAGCAAACTGGCCAACTGCATTCATTTTGTCGTTGAAAAAAATCTTGTGACGCCCCGGGTGGCACTAACCCTAGCTACGCCCCTGCTTGAGATGCTCTAATTCACCTCCTATAAGTTGATCTTATCTAGTTGGCAAATAAGATGTGAACCAATGGAAAAGATCATCAGATCTTATTGTATAGTTAGTCGTCATGGTTGTTGAGTAAAAAGTGTAGGAGCAGTTTGTGATACACCTTCACTAGGAGCAGTTTGTGATACACCTTCACTAGGAGCAGTTTGTGATTCACCTTCACTAGGAGCAGTTTGTGATACACCTTCACTAGGAGCAGTTTGTGATACACCTTCACTAGGAGCAGTTTGTGATACACCTTCACTAGGAGCAGTTTGTGATACACCTTCACTAGGAGCAGTTTGTGATACACCTTCACTAGGAGCAGTTTGTGATACACCTTCACTAGGAGCAGTATGTAATGCACCTTCACTAGGAGCAGTTTGTAATGCACCTTCACTAGGAGCAGTTTGTAATGCACCTTCACTAGGAGCAGTTTGTGATACACCTTCACTAGGAGCAGTTTGTGATACACCTTCACTAGGAGCAGTTTGTGATACACCTTCACTAGGAGCAGTTTGTGATACACCTTCACTAGGAGCAGTTTGTGATTCACCTTCACTAGGAGCAGTTTGTGATACACCTTCACTAGGAGCAGTTTGTGATGCACCTTCACTAGGAGCAGTTTGTGATGCACCTTCACTAGGAGCAGTTTGTAATGCACCTTCACTAGGAGCAGTTTGTAATGCACCTTCACTAGGAGCAGTTTGTGATACACCTTCACTAGGAGCAGTTTGTGATTCACCTTCACTAGGAGCAGTTTGTGATACACCTTCACTAGGAGCAGTTTGTGATACACCTTCACTAGGAGCAGTTTGTGATACACCTTCACTAGGAGCAGTTTGTGATACACCTTCACTAGGAGCAGTTTGTGATACACCTTCACTAGGAGCAGTTTGTGATACACCTTCACTAGGAGCAGTATGTAATGCACCTTCACTAGGAGCAGTTTGTAATGCACCTTCACTAGGAGCAGTTTGTAATGCACCTTCACTAGGAGCAGTTTGTGATACACCTTCACTAGGAGCAGTTTGTGATACACCTTCACTAGGAGCAGTTTGTGATACACCTTCACTAGGAGCAGTTTGTGATACACCTTCACTAGGAGCAGTTTGTGATTCACCTTCACTAGGAGCAGTTTGTGATACACCTTCACTAGGAGCAGTTTGTGATGCACCTTCACTAGGAGCAGTTTGTGATGCACCTTCACTAGGAGCAGTTTGTAATGCACCTTCACTAGGAGCAGTTTGTAATGCACCTTCACTAGGAGCAGTTTGTGATACACCTTCACTAGGAGCAGTTTGTAATACACCTTCACTAGGAGCAGTTTGTGATGCACCTTCACTAGGAGCAGTTTGTAATACACCTTCACTAGGAGCAGTTTGTAATGCACCTCCACTAGGAGCAGTTTGTAATACACCTTCACTAGGAGCAGTTTGTAATACACCTTCACTAATCAAATGATCAACTGACTGAAACGCATTTGGACTTCTTATTGTAGAAAAAGTAGAACTCGTTCTTGATCTCTAGGTACACTATGGAAAAAAAAAAAGGAAAGAAATTATTCAGTCCTTCCTGAGAGTTCCCAGTGTGGATGGACACAGACAAAAGTCATACGTGGTGCGCTCTCTTGAAGCGATAGCGCTAAAATTATGGAACAATTTGCCTCAATCCTTGGGGGGAATTGAAAATGATAAAAAATCATTTAAAGAAACATTTAAAGACTTTTTTCTTTAAATAGATTTAAGAACATCAGAGCGCTGTGAGCATGCTTAAGTAGCTTGGATACAAGCACTATATAAGTATTCAACCAACATCAGAGCGCTGTGAGCATGCTAAAGTAGCTTGGATACAAGCGCTATATAAGTATTCAACCAACATCAGAGCGCTGTGAGCATGCTAAAGTAGCTTGGATACAAGCGCTATATAAGTATTCAACCAACATCAGAGCGCTGTGAGCATGCTAAAGTAGCTTGGATACAAGCGCTATATAAGTATTCAACCAACATCAGAGCGCTGTGAGCATGCTAAAGTAGCTTGGATACAAGCGCTATATAACATCAGAGCTCAGTGAGCATGCTAAATTAGCATGGATACAAGCGCTATATAACATCAGTGCGCTGAGAGCATGCTAAATTAGCATGGATACAAGCGCTATATAACATCAGTGCGCTGAGATCATGCTAAATTAGCATGGATACAAGCGCTATATAACATCAGAGCTCAGTGAGCATGCTAAATTAGCATGGATACAAGCGCTATATAACATCAGTGCGCTGAGATCATGCTAAATTAGCATGGATACAAGCGTTATATAACATCAGAGCTCAGTGAGCATGCTAAAGTAGCATGGATACAAGCGCTATATAACATCAGTGCGCTGTGAGCATGCTAAATTAGCATGGATACAAGCGCTATATAACATCAGTGCGCTGAGATCATGCTAAATTAGCATGGATACAAGCGCTATATAACATCAGAGCTCAGTGAGCATGCTAAAGTAGCATGGATACAAGCGCTATATAACATCAGTGCGCTGTGAGCATGCTAAATTAGCATGGATACAAGCGCTATATAACATCAGTGCGCTGAGATCATGCTAAATTAGCATGGATACAAGCGCTATATAACATCAGTGCGCTGTGAGCATGCTAAATTAGCATGGATACAAGCGCTATATAACATCAGAGCGCTGTGAGCATGCTAAAGTAGCATGGATACAAGCGCTATATAACATCAGTGCGCTGTGAGCATGCTAAAGTAGCATGGATACAAGCGCTATATAACATCAGAGCGCTGTGAGCATGCTAAATTAGCATGGATACAAGCGCTATATAACATCAGTGCGCTGTGAGCATGCTAAATTAGCATGGATACAAGCGCTATATAACATCAGTGCGCTGTGAGCATGCTAAATTAGCATGGATACAAGTATTCAATCCACCAAATCAATAAAATAAACAGAACATAAATTGAAGCATTGACCATTGATAGCAAATTCCCCCAAAGATGTTGCTGAGCTTGGTGTAATGCACATGGTGCGTTTGGTGCACTTGCTGAGCTTGGTGTAATGCACATGGTGCGTTTGGTGCACTTGCTGAACTTGGTGCTTGGTGCACTTGCTGAACCTGGTGCTTGGTGCACTTGCTGAACTTGGTGCTTGGTGCACTTGCTGAACTTGGTGCTTGGTGCACTTGCTGAACTTGGTGCACTATTTGCTTTCTTTCTCCCTCTATATCTTAAAGGACCACGATCATTGTATTGATCATCCTGGCTCCCTTTCTGATTCGTATTGCCTTGTTGGAAAAAGATTCTGGTGATAGCTCTTCTTGAACCGACCCTGGAGTCCAGCAGTCGATTGAAATACGGGTGACAAGTTAAATTCTTAGAGTTGTGCGTTTCTATTGGTCAATAAACTCTAGAGATATCGCCCTTTCAAATATTATTACTAAAATTGTGCCCCACTAAATTGAGTGGATATTATCAGTTTTAAATCAGGAAGTATTTCGGTCGAGATAACGAAGGATCTGGATACTGAGTTTGACCTAGATCCATCAGTCACGTAGAAATCTATATTTGTACATGTATGTATGTAGTTTATATAATGAAACAATACACTTGGATCACTATGTAGTTTATATAATGAAACAATACACTTGGATCACTATGTAGTTTATATAATGAAACAATACACTTGGATCACTATGTAGTTTATATAATTAAACAATACACTTGGATCACTATGCACATAATGAAACAAAACACTTGCTCCCCTCCCCCGGGCCACGAAATGTGTCATTTCAGTACCATAATATACGTCAATGTTCATTTTGTATTTAAGTTGTCAGTCAATGAAGTGTCTATATTCTGTCTGTCAATAAAATATCACTGTCGATGTCTTTTTATGTCAAAGAATTGTCTGTCGAGAAATTTGCTGTCGATGAACTGTTTTTGTCGGTGAAGTGTCTTGTCGGTGAAGTGTCTTGTCGGTGAAGTGTCTTGTCGGTGAAGTGTCTTGTCGGTGAAGTGTCTTGTCGGTGAAGTGTCTTGTCGGTGAAGTGTCTTGTCGGTGAAGTGTCTTGTCGGTGAAGTGTCTTGTCGGTGAAGTGTCTTGTCGGTGAAGTGTCTTGTCGGTGAAGTGTCTTGTCGGTGAAGCTTTTATTATTGGTGCGTCTGTCGATGAACTGTCATGTGACAATGAGGCGAAGAAGCCCACCAGGCTGATTAAACATTTGCAGAAAGCATACCCCCCCCCCCCACACGGCTAACAAAGAACTTAATATATTTCCAATCACTTTGTGACAAAATCAAAAGAGACCCACACTGTCGGCTATGATTTGCAAAGCTTATCGCCATAGCACTGACTGCCGGCGTGCATAATAACCAGATTTCGTGACCGGTTGCCAAATCTGGACAGACTGCTCTAAAATCGGCGAAGGAATAATCCCACCAGCAGTTAGTGAGGTTCTGATTGCTGTTTTCCATAAGTACCCAGAGGACACAAACATAAAGACCCTTCCGCTCCGCTACAGTTCATCACAAAGTCGTACAGACGAAATTGCTGAGAATATAGAAGATAGCTTGTGTAGCAAATTTTAAAGTCAACATAACTGGCACAGCATCTGGCTGAGTCGACCTTGCCAGACATTGAATCTTCCTTTTCTGCTTACGAGCATTTTGTAAAACATGAAAGTTTGGTTCAAGAAATATTATTCTACACGAAACTGCTAGAAGCAGATATACCAAATAAGAGTGTACATTTCAGGATGGTGTAATGCAACGTGGAAAGTGCCTAAGAAACGTCTTGTTGCTTTTCCAATATCACATTCGATGGGACGGTGGAGGTTATTCAACTTAGCTCCAAGCTAAGAAAAAAGCTCCAGATTACTGAACTAAACAAATAAATAAGCTCCAGATTACTAAACTAAACAAATAAATAAACCCCAGATTACTAAACTAAACAAATAAATAATCTCCAGATTACTAAACTAAACAAATAAATAAACTCCAGATTACTAAACTAAACAAATAAATAAGCTCCAGATTACTGAACTAAACAAATAAATACGCTCCAGATTACTAAACTAAACAAATAAATAAACTCCAGATTACTAAACTAAACAAATAAATAAACTCCAGATTACTGAACTAAACAAATAAATAAGCTCCAGATTACTAAACTAAACAAATAAATAAACTCCAGATTACTAAACTAAACAAATAAATAAACTCCAGATTACTGAACTAAACAAATAAATAAGCTCCAGATTACTGAACTAAACAAATAAATAAACTCCAGATTACTAAACTAAACAAATAAATAAGCTCCAGATTACTGAACTAAACAAATAAATAAGCTCAAGTTGACTGAACCAGACTAAGTCATCTGACTGACAACGGGTCCATATCAGTGGTATTTAGGTCCGGGCGGGGGTGGTGAATGGAGCAACGTTATCTAACGACAGTAGATTGGGGAGCGGGGGGGGGGGGGGTCGGGTCGTAATACAAAGTCGTGGTAAAAGAAAAAAAACAAAATATACTACGTCATGACGTGTAGCTATTCGGTCATTGTACAAATTATGTACTACGTCATGACGTTTAGCTATTCGGTCATTGTACAAATGTCCATGCCCCCCCCCCCCCCCCACCAACGGGGACCAAGCTAGATAAAACAGCTACAGGTGAACACAGCGAGTTCATGACTGTGCTTTGTGGGATGGCAATGACGTGACAGGAAGGAAAGTCTCAGGGTCAGAGTAATTGAGATGAGAGCTGACATACTAAATTTGTCACAATAGAATGACTACGGTGGGTAGTGTGAGCCATTTATGGCACCATGCTATTTAAATAGCCAGTCTAGCCAGTTATGGGAGAGTTGTGACGTTGGGGACAAGTACCCGGTATTCAGAGAGGTTAAATGAGTAGAAAGCAGGATACAAGCTGTGTTTGTATGTAGTACCGTTAAGTGCAAATCATTCATGGAGGCAGTAGAAACGATCCTTGAAGATTATTTTTAAAAATTTTAAATTATCAACCATAAGAATGTGTGGGCAAGTAAATTATGAATGACGTCATGTGTCTTCTCGTGAATTTCCACAACTATAAAATATAACAAAATTTGACCAAGTTTTTGGAAGCACCCTACATCAGTGAAGCTGGATTCTCTGTAATGACAAACAACATAACGCTTTGACTGGTAACTGCCTCTAATGAGGGCAGGTGCAACTGATAACTACCTCTAATGAGGGCAGGTGCTACTGATAACTGCCCCTAATAAGGGCAGGTGCTACAGATAACTACCTCTAATGAAGGCAGGTGATACTGATAACTACCTCTAATGAGGGCAGGTGCTACTGATAACTACCTGAAATTAAGAAAATGATTTGTACAATTCAAAGCAGATATATAGCTAAAAAGGGCTACAGATTGTATTTGCTTGATATATATTCTTGATGAGCCGATAATGCCACTGGATATACCACTCTGTATGCATAAGGTAAGTGGTATTAAAAATATGAAAAGTTTTCTAAAAAGTTTTATTTTTTTTAAATATTTCTTTTGAAGTGTCATTTGTGGCCCTCCATCACGGACATTATATATTTTTTGCCAAAGTAGTAAAAAAACACTGTCGAAGGACAGCATTGCCACAGGGACAGCCGCCGTTAGGGCAGCATTGCCATTGGGACAGCACCGCCGTTAGGGACAGCACTGCCATAAGGGCAGCACTGCCATTGAGACAGCACTGCCGTAGAGACAACACTGCCGTAAGTTACCATGCTTCCGGGTTTCCTTCGACCCGTCGGGACGGCTTTAGTCCGGGTTTCCTTTGACCTTCGGGACGGCTTAAGTACGGGTTTTTTCCCCCGCTTGTCTCATGTCTCAGATCGAGCGATACCCTCTTACTTACTATTCTGTTTTGTGTTAAATACTATTCTAGTCTGTGTTATATACTTTTCTGTTCTTTACTATATAATATTCTCTTCTTTATTATATACTATTCTCTTCTATTTTAAATACTTTTCTGTTTTGTGTTAAATTCTATTATGTTCTGTGTTAAATTCTGTTATGTTCTGTGTTAAATTCTGTTATGTTCTGTGTTAAATTCTGTTATGTTCTGTGTTAAATTCTGTTATGTTCTGTGTTAAATTCTGTTATGTTTTGTGTTAAATTCTATTATGTTCTGTGTTAAATTCTGTTATGTTCTGTGTTAAATTCTGTTATGTTCTGTGTTAAATTCTGTTATGTTCTGTGTTAAATTCTATTATGTTCTGTGTTAAATTCTGTTATGTTCCGCAATATATATACTTTTCTATTCTGTGTTATATATATTTAGTTCAATATTAAGGGTTGCTAACTTAAGCACAACACATGACGGTAACACGAGGTCATGATTATTGATAAATAATTAAGTTTTCAAGTTAAATTTTGGAAAATAATTGTTTCAAAAAATGCCGATACCTAAGTGTTTATTTCTAGACGCACTGAAAACCAAATAGCCAGGTCCTTCGTGCAGGTCGATATGACTAGGAAGCTGAATGTTTGACATGCGGAGGCGGAACTTATACCCCAGTCCCCAATCAGGGTGCACTGGGTTTAAAGGCGCACGTTGAAACGCAGAAGCACGTTAAGAGTGTTCTACCAGAGTTACCACATGTTTCATACCAGTAACAACGGGTTCAAAGAGCGATCACTCTATTTCAGCGGCTGAAGGCATACTGCGTATCACGCTGTCAAGAACCAATAGCGTTATAATGCACTGCAGTTGTAAGTTGACTTTATTCCTGTGACTTTTTTCCTGTGACCTTTTTTTCCTGTGACTTTTTTCCTGTGACCTTTTTTCCTGTGACTTTTTTCCGGTGACCTTTTTTTCCTATGACTTTTTTTCCTGTGACTTATTTCCGTGACTTTTTATTTTCTGGTGACTTTTTTTTCCCGCTCTCCTGACTATAAATGAAATACATAGTATAAGCTTACCAGTTTCTCTGGCAGCCACGTACGGACACAAATAATACTATACTACATAGGGCTCCATGCAACTTTGGGCTGAAAGAACAGCTGCTGCATAACACAAAAGAAAAGCTATTAACCCTTTGAACCCTCGATCCCGCTTTATCGGTCTGCTCCTTAAAAATCCACAACCCGCCAGACCGATATATCGGTCTCCCATACCTTACCATAGATCGACAGTCTATATGTAAAATATGCTATAAATACTGAGTTCATGGTTTATCACGTGACTTGGGAAAGGTCACAGTAATGGCCGCGCCCATGGTTGCATTGTTTTTGTTATGTTTTAGTAATGTTTTTCGATGTATAGAAGTGGCGAAAATGCAATAATTACTTTTCTCAAGGACACAAACTAGAGTAGTTTTATGATAATGTAAATAATTTAGATAAAATTTATTTGAAAAAAGGAGGGAAATAAGTAAATAGACAATGCTAGTGACGATCGATTGACTACAACTTCTAGTTCTAGTGGCTATCGATGTGTTGTTAGGGAATAAACTAAACAAGGTCTACCCCCTAGTTCTAGCCTTGGCTTTTATGAAAAATCAGGGCCGTATAAATGACCTTTTACTATGACATTTTACAACATTTCTAAGACAATTTTATTTCTGTGATACATTTTATAATACTAATGGACTACTAACAGACACATTTAGATTGAAATAAATAAAATTTATTTTATTTTATAATCATTTGATTTTGTTTGTTTGTGTGTCAGTGTGTGGACATTTTTTCACAGGAGCCCAGGGGCAGGGGTATTTTAGGCCCAGGAGCCAAGGGTTCAAAGGGTTAAGCCCTAGTCAATTTCGTACCTGGAGCAGTGGATCTCAGGCACACATACGCTAAGGAGCAGTGGATCTCAGGCACACATACGCTAAAGAGCAGTGGATCTCAGGTACACATACGCAAAGGAGCAGTGGATCTCAGGCACACATACGCTATGGAGCAGTGGATCTCAGGCACACATACGCTAAGAAGCAGTGGATCTCAGGCAAACATACGCTAAAGAGCAGTGGATCTCAGGCACACATACGATAAGGACGAAAAAACAAAAAATGAACTTCTTGGCAAGAAACTGGGGCTGCCCAGCCATAACCAAAAATGGTGTCTGGTCAGTAGTGTGTGGTCAGTAGTGTGTGGTCAGTAGTGTGTGGTCAGTAGTGTGTGGTCAATAGTGTGTGGTCAGTAGTGTGTGGTCAGTAGTGTGTGGTCAGTAGTGTGTGGTCAATAGTGTGTGGTCAGTAGTGTGTGGTCAGTGGTGTGTGGTCAGTAGTGTGTGGTCAGTAGTGTGTGGTCAGTAGTGTGTGGTCAGTAGTGTGTGGTCAGTGGTGTGTGGTCAGTGGTGTGTGGTCAGTAGTGTGTGGTCAGTGGTGTGTGGTCAGTAGTGTGTGGTCAATGGTGTGTGGTCAGTGGTGTGTGGTCAGTAGTGTGTGGTCAGTGGTGTGTGGTCAGTGGTGTGTGGTCAGTAGTGTGTGGTCAGTAGTGTGTGGTCAATGGTGTGGGGTCAGTGGTGTGTGGTCAATGGTGTGTGGTCAGTAGTGTGTGGTCAGTAGTGTGTGGTCAATGGTGTGTGGTCAGTGGTGTGTAGTCAGTGGTGTGCGGTATGTGGTCAGTGTTCAGGAGTCAGTGGTCAATGGTCAGTGGTCATTGAATAGTTTTCAGTGGTCAGTAGTTAGTGGTTTGCGCGAAAGCTATAGGGGCAAACTAACCTTGACAACACACAAGCATTTATCCGCGGTGGAACATGAGTCTCCCACACCAGAGCTTGAGTCTCCCACACAAGAATTTGAGTCTCCCACACAAGAGTTTGAGTCTCCCACACAAAAGTTGAGTCTCCTAAACAAGAGTTTGAGTCTCCCACACAAGAGTTTGAGTCTCCCACACACGAGTTTGAGTCTCCTACACAAGAGTTTGAGTCTCCCACACCAGAGTTTGAGTCTCCCACACCAGAGTTTGAGTCTCCCACACAAGAGTTTGAGTCTCCCACACGAGAGTTTGAGTCTCCCACACCAGAGTTTGAGTCTCCTACACCAGAGTTTGAGTCTCCTACACCTGAGTTTGAGTCTCCCACACCTGAGTTTGAGTCTCCCACACGAGAGTTTGAGTCTCCCACACCAGAGTTTGAATCTCCCACACCTGAGTTTGAGTCTCCCACACCAGAGTTTGAGTCTCCCACATCAGAGTTTTAGTCTTCCACACCAGAGTATGGGTCTTCCACACAAAGAGTTTGAGTCTCCTACACAAGAGTTTGAGTCTCCCACACCAGAGTTTGAGTCTCCCACACCAGAGTTTGAGTCTCCCACATCAGAGTTTGAGTCTCCCACACCAGAGTTTGGGTCTTCCACACAAGAGTTTGAGTCTCCTACACAAGAGTTTGAGTATCTCACACCAGAGTTTGAGTCTCCCACACAAGAGTTTGAGTCTCCCACATCAGAGTTTGAGTCTCCCACACCAGAGTTTGGGTCTTCCACACAAGAGTTTGAGTCTCCTACACAAGAGTTTGAGTCTCCCACACCAGAGTTTGAGTCTCCCACACAAGATTTTGAGTCTTCCACACAAGAGTTTGAGTCTCCCACACAAGAGTTTGAGTCTTTTACACAAGAGTTTGAATCTCCTAAACAAGAGTTTTAGTCTCCCACACCAGAGTTTGAGTCTCCCACACCAGAGTTTGAGTCTCACACACAAGAGTTTGAATCTCCTACACAAGAGTTTGAGTCTCCCACACCAGAGTTTGACTCTAACACACAAGAGTTTGAGTCTCGTACACAAGAGTTTGAGTCTCCCACACCAGAGTTTGAGTCTTCCACACCAGAGTTTGAGTCTCCCACACCAGAGTTTGAGTCTCCCACACCAGTTTGAGTCTCCCACACCAGAGTTTGAGTCTTCCACACAAGAGTTTGAGTCTTCCACACCAGAGTTTGAGTCTCCCACAACAGAGTTTGAGTCTCCCACACCAGAGTTTGAGTCTCCCACACAAGAGATTGAGTCTCCCACACCAGAGTTTGAGTCTCCCACACCAAAGTTTAAGCCTCCCAAACCAGAGTTTGAGTCTCCCACACCAGAGTTTGCGTCTTCCACACAAGAGTTTGAGTCTCCCACACCATAGTTTGAGTCTCCCACACCAGCGTTTGAATCTCCCACACAAGAGTTTGGGTCTTCCACACAAGAGTTTGAGTCATCCACACAAGAATTTGAGTCTCCTACACAAGAGTTTGAGTCTCCCACACCAGAGTTGGAGTCTCCCACACAAGAGTTTGAGTCATCCACACAAGAATTTGAGTCTCCCACACAAGAGTTTGAGTCTCCTACACAAGAGTTTGAGTCTCCCACATCAGAGTTTGAGTCTCCCACACAAGAGTTTGAGTCACCTACACAAGAGTTTGAATCTCCTAAACAAGAGTTTGAGTCTCCCACACCAGAGTTTGAGGCTGCCACACTAGAATTTGACTCTAACACACAACAGTTTGAGTCTCCTACACTAGAGTTTGAGTCTCCCACACCAGAGTTTGAGTCTCCCACACCAGAGTTTGAGTATCCTAAACCAGAGTTTGAGTATCCTAAACAAGAGTTTGAGTCTCCCACACCAGAGTTTGAGTCTCCCACACCAGAGTTTGAGTCTCCCACACCAGAGTTTGAGTCTCCCACACAAGAGTTTGAGTCTCCTACATAAGAGTTTGAGTCTCCTACACAAGAGTTTGAGTCTTTCACACCAGAGTTGGAGTCTCCCACACCAGAGTTTGAGTCTCCCACACACGAGTTTGAGTCTCCCACACCAGAGTTTGTGTCTCCTAAACAAGCGTTTGAGTCTCCCACATAAGAGTTTGAATCTCCTACACAAGAGTTTGAGTCTCCCACACCAGAGTTTGAGTCTCCCACACAAGAGTTTGAGTCTCCTACACAAGAGTTTTAATCTCCTAAACAAGAGTTTTAGTCTCCCACACAAGAGTTTGAGTCTCCTACACCAGAGTTTGAGTCTCCCACACCAGAGTTTGAGTCTCCTACACAAGAGTTTGAGTCTCCCACACAAGAGTTTGAGTCTCCCACACAAGAGTTTGAGTCTCCTACACCAGAGTTTGAGTCTCCCACACCAGAGTTTGAGTCTCCCACACAAGAGTTTGAGTCTCTCACACAAGAGTTTGAGTCTCCCATACCAGAGTTTGAGTCTCCCACACCAGAGTTTGAGTCTCCCACACAAGAGTTTGAGTCTACCACACCAGAGTTTGAGTCTCCCACACAAGAGTTTGAGTCTCCCACACCAGAGTTGGAGTCTCCCACAACAGAGTTTGAGTCTCCCACACCAGAGTTTGAGTCTCCCACACCAGAGTTTGTGTCTCCTAAACAAGAGTTTGAGTCTCCCACACAAGAGTTTGAGTCTCCCACACCAGAGTTTGAGTCTCCCTCACAAGAGTTTGAGTCTCCCACACAAGATTTTGAGTCTCCTACACAAGAGTTTGATGACTGCAGGGCCTGGCTGTATATACAAAATAAAGCGCTGTACAACATAGGGGTTCCATGCCCCTTTTGCCTAACAGGACAGTTGTTGCAGAACACAGGAGACAAGCCAGGAGACAGTGAAATTAATCTGCTTTAGATAACTACCCGTACCTAGAGAGGTGGGGTGGGTGGGTGGGACTGGAGCCGAAAGCTGGTCCTTCGTTGCAGATATGTTACATGGCACATCATATAAGTCGGCGCTCACTGCCAAAATGCATTCCGAGGAGATGTCACATCACACAAGTTGGCGCTCACTGTCATAGTGCATGTCATGAACATGTCACATCACATAAGATTTCCCCGCCCCTCCCACCAACAAAAACTCAGCAGTTCACTGAAATTGTCGCCTATAAATTTAAAGTAAAAGAAATCCGCCATTGGCGGAGCCCCATGCCCCCTCCGCCCCACACCGTTTACGCCACTGCAAGTTGGACATTGTCACAGCTGTGGGCGAATTTCAAGCGCTCAAAACAAATTTCCCCCCACACCACCCTACTGAACTTAAAACCGATCTTGAGATTTCAAAAAACGAAAGACGTAGGTGAGAAGGTGTCATCGGCAATTGAACAGTATGACGTGGCCTCAATTGTTTCATACAGTCACATCCCTCTCACTCGACCTTTGGAAATAACGCACGAACTTTACTTCGTGGCTAACTTGAAGGAACACTATTTATACAATATAGTCCCTCAATAAGGATCTTGTGACACAATGATTCAAGTCAAGAAGTCATGTTGATTGTCATGACCTCAATCATTTTGTAGTTGACTTCCTCTTCGTCCACTTCTTATTGTTTACATCACGTGGCCGAATGTTGGTAACTGTTCTATATTTAGATTCAAATCTTCCTGTTGCTATCTGTGTTTTGAGAGATACCACAGACCGCAGGGTCGAAATGTGATACATTGCTATTCATTTATGCAAAAAAGTGATACATCGCTATTCATTTATGCAAAAAAGTGATACATCGCAATGTGATAGCAAACCGGGCGTTCTAAATTGTCAAGCCTAAAAACGCTTCTGATTGGATGAAATATCACACTCGCCATTTGTATATTTGGGGAAGGGAGGGGGCAGGAACATTGCAATCAAGGTTGCAAGAAAAATACAAATATTTGAAAGAAAACGATTTTTTCGAAAATACATTTTTTTTTAAAAATTAGGAAATGTGGTGTCCATAGCATTGCACATCAAATATGCGAGACATATACACATTAGATATGTGAGACAATATGTTGGCCATAGCTTTGTACATTAGATATGTGAGACAATATGTTGGCCATAGCTTTGTACATTGAATATGCGAGACAATATGTTGGCCATAGCTTTGTACATTAGATATGCGAGACAATGTGGTGGCCATAGCTTTGTACATTAGATATGTGAGACAATATGTTGGCCATAGCTTTGTACATTAGATATGTGGGACAATATGTTGGCTATAGCTTTTTACATTAGATATGTGAGACAATATGTTAGCCATAGCTTTGTACATCAGATATTTGAGACAATGTGTTGGCCATAGCTTTGTACATTAGATATGTGAGACAATATCTTGGCCATAGCTTTGTACATTTGATATGTGAGACAATATGTTGGCCACAGCTTTGTACATTAGATATGTGAGACAATATGTTGGCCACATCTTTGTGCATTAGATATGTGAGACAATATGAAAACCTCCATACTTTACAAAGAAAGAAATGTTTTATGGTATTGTTATAGCCCGTGTGTTGACCTAGTGTGTGTTCGACTTGCGTGGTGTGTGCCGTGGCGCGCATCCCTTGTTGTTATAATGTAACACGTTGACACCCCTCCCCCCCCGGCCCCAAACCGATTAATATCTGTACCTTTATAGCTATACTTTTCCACTTGCTCTGCTTTAAGTGAATATAATTTTTTATTTCTGTATAATTGAGTTTGTATTTTTATATCAACTTAATGGTATAGTTCAATTGATTATTGTTATTATCACTAGCTTTGGCATCGTTTTTTTTTTTTCTTTGTTTATGGTTTTCAGTCCTTTGTAATTCATCTAACGAGTCAAATCTTAAAAAATATTACATCAATCCACAAGGCTTGGGATTATTCGTCTAGGATTATAAGCTGGTTGCCATCAGCAAATCGCCTCTCGCTACGCCGCTGGATAAAACCAAGGGATGATACAGCTAAGCACCAGTGGCGTCACAGGAGTTGTCGGAATATTTCATTGCACCAATGTTATGCGCCTACGGGACTCCATCTCCGGGCTTGAATTCAGAGTTTCCTTCTCTTAGATGAGTTGCCGTCCAAGGTTAACGAGTCCCATCCACCCGGGGTGCTGGTGTTAGATGAGTTGCCATCCAAGGTTAACGAGTCCCATCCACCCGGGGTGCTGGTGTTAGATGAGTTGCCATCCAAGGTTAACGAGTCCGATCCACCATATTATTTTTATAAAACAGATAAAGAATCCTAGTTTTTCATTTTCAAACTTTTACATGAGAAAAAAATGCGCCTTTGAATCTAAACCTGTCGTCCTGCTTCTGTTACACGTAGTTTAAAGGTCATCCTGTTCTGGTTAGACCTTCCTCATTTCAGGTCACGGTCACAAAGAGCTGGCAGCTGTTGACCATGAAAAAACTCATGTGGAGGGTAATCAATAATTTGTGCTCATTTTTGTGTGTGTTTTGTTTCTCCAATTTCCCATCACACCACTGTTCTCTTTTGCTCCCCCCCCCCTACCCCCGCCCTTTAAAATTTTCTGATTTTCCACAAAATTATTAATGATTTCAAATAAACCACAACTTAAATATCGAACCTTAAAATGATAATAAAATGCTATCAAACTATTACAAAGCCAGTTTTGTGTGTCGTAATTTTAGCGTCAGGTCACATGATCAAATTTTGTATCAAGCATTTGATGCGATGTTTGTATGAAGTCTTGTCACAACTTGCAAATTTACGATTTGATTAAATTCCCATGGCTGTCCAAAAAAGAAAAAGCGTTCATACAAAAAGTTGACGTGAAATTTGAAGCTAATTTGATCGTGTGAATTGCAATGCTAGTTTTCGTAGAAGAGCGGGACTCGATGGGCGTATTGGATTTCAGCATATTCCAGATACGCTTAAAAAAAAATAAAATAATTTTAAATGGCTCATGCTCGAGTTGCATTCTAAAAGGGAATACTTTTTTTCAGATTCCGTGATCATAACGTGATCATAACATGATCAAAACGTGATCATAACGTGATCATAACATGATCCAAACGTGATCATAACGTGATCATAGCATGATCAAAACGTGATCATAACGTGATCATAACATGATCAAAACGTGATCATAACGTGATCATAACATGATCAAAACGTGATCATAACGTGATCATAACATGATCATAACGTGATCAAAACGTGATCATAACATGATAAAACGTGATCATAACGTGATCATAACGTGATCATAACGTGATCATAACGTGATCATAACATGATCAAAACGTGATCATAACGTGATCATAATATGATCAAAACGTGATCATAACGTGATCATAACGTGATCATAACATGATCAAAACGTGATCATAACATGATCATAACGTGATAAAAACGTGATCATAACGTGATCATAACGTGATCAAAACGTGATCAAAACGTGATCATAACATGATCAAAACGTGATCATAACGTGATCATAACGTGATCATAACGTGATCATAACGTGATCATAACGTGATCATAACGTGATCATAACGTGATCATAACGTGATCATAACGTGATCATAACGTGATCATAACGTGATCATAACGTGATCATAACGTGATCATAACGTGATCATAACGATAGACGTAAGTGTAAAGCATTGTCAAGAGATCAGGGTTTATGATATAATGGGGAATGAACTTTATGGGGTAGGAAGTCGATATTTTGATATAAAGTGATGTTCTAGGAGTGTCTACGACCTACGGAAACACAAAAGAAACTCTGCACCTAGAGTTGTCTCATCCTTCCCTTGCGGTTTCACCTAGATAACATTTCGTGGCGGGATTGACCTGATCATCCATCTGCGCACTCACAGGCAAGTCCAAGCACAGATCCCGACGAACTAACATAGTTTGTTCATTTATTTGTTGAGCCAGAAATTTGTTCATTTATTTGTTGAGTCAGGCTTTTGTTCATTTATTTGTTGAGTCAGGCTTTTTTTCATTTATTTGTTGAGTCAGGCTTTTGTTCATTTATTTGTTGAGTCAGGCTTTTGTTCATTTATTTGTAGAGCCAGGCATTTGTTCATTTATTTGTTGAGCCAGGCATTTGTTCATTTATTTGTTGAGTCAGGCTTTTGTTCATTTATTTGTTGAGCCAGGCATTTGTTCATTTATTTGTTGAGCCAGACATTTGTTCATTTATTTGTTGAGCCAGACATTTGTTCATTTATTTGTTGAGTTAGGCTTTTGTTCATTTATTTGTTGAGCCAGGCATTTGTTCATTTATTTGTTGAGCCAGGCATTTGTTCATTTATTTGTAGAGCCTGTTATTTGTATGTGTCGTGCAGGGATTAACAGCACTAAACTCTGATATTTGATTAGCGCTGATCAAGCTTACACAATAAAACATAAGCTTTAGGCAGGGGTTACCAGCAACCTCTTTGAAATCAAGTGCGCAATATATTTATGAAAATAACTTAATATTGCATTGCCCGTTTTCCAGCCAAAAAAAAAAAAACGACAAACAAACAAACCAATCAGAGTTTAGTGTTCTCCTATTTCAAAAGAGCTTGAGAACTACTTCTCTAAGGAATGAGTATAAATCACTAACAATATTATTTTGAAACACTTGCATTCCACAGCTTAATTTTAAAGATAAACAGTTATCTACTGGTAACTGGCATTTGTTGAATTAGGAATTAAAATGATTCTTTACTTCTTTTGCTTAACATCGATAAATTCGACTTTACGACATTCTTTGTGGATGTTACGAAATTACGTTCAATTTATTTTTTTTTAGACCTTCTCACTGTCTATTCACCCCTTCGAAACCTTCGTTCCTCCGCAGACACGCGTATTCTTTCTGTTCCCAGAACACGCACTAAAACATATGGTGAACGATCTTTCTCATTCTGCGCCCCCAAACAATGGAATTCTCTCCCACTACAGATCCGCAATATACCGACCATACAGGCCATCAAAACTGTTCTCAAAACACATCTCTTTTAACTCTACCATACCGACTGCTCCCCCCCCCCTTCTGACCGATAAACGATGCTGCTGGTTGCTGTCCGTGGCTTGACATGTAAAAGTTCTGGGGTGGATGGGGTGAATATACATTAGTTTTTGTTTTGTTGTTATACACCGTTTTTTTATTCAATAGACGTATGTTATGTTTTAATGTCATGATTATGTTTGCTAATACTTTTATGTACAGCTCGGTGAGCCCAGCCCTAGGCTGTGGTACCGCGCTATATAAGACCACTAATAATAATAATAATAAAATAATAAGATACAATTAATCTTTTAGCTAAGTATTATTTAAACTGCCATTTCGAGAAAGCCAACGAAAAAGAAACAGTAGCTAGCCGTTCAGACTTCGAACCATTTCTGTTGCTATGCAGTGCAGACTTCCAAAACCTTCTGCAGCTAGGTGGTGCAGACATTGAACACCTTCATGAAGTATAATATGGTCAATAAACACGCTCATAATTTATTGGTCAGTTCATTTCAGGAAAAATTAACTCACAGATTTAACTTGTTTCAGTGTGTCGAAACAAATTGAAACACATTAAAACTAATTGTAACTTAATGAAACATACTGAAACATAATGAAACAAATCGAACCATATTGAAACAAATTAAAATATATTGAAATATATTGAAACAAATTGAAACATAATGAAACAAATAGAATTTTTTTGAAACAATTTAAAACATCTTGAAACATAGAAACATATTGAAACAAACTGAAACACAATGAATTTTTTTTAAACAAAATGAAACATATTGAAACAAATTAAAATATATTGAAACAATTTAAAACATATTAAAAAAATTGAAACATAATAAAACATATTGAACCACATTGATACAAATTGAAACTGATTAAAACACATTGAAACATATTTACACACATCAAAGCAAAGTGAAACAAATTGAAACACATTGAAACAAATTGCAACATAATGAAACATTTTGAAACACACTGACACAAATGTGCTTCAAATTTTTCATTTTTTTCAATATGTTTCAAAATGTTTCAATTTGTTTCAATATGTTTCAAAATGTTTCAATTTGTTAAAAAAAAAAATTCAATTTCTTTCAATTTGTTTCATTATGTTTAAATGTGTTTAAATATCTTTACAGCTTTCAAAGTGTTTCAATACGTTTCAGTATGTTACAATTTGTTTTAATGTATTTCAATTTGTTTGACTGTTTTTCAAAATATTTTATGTGTATTTATTATGTTATATTATGTTTCAATGTGTTTCAATATGTTTCAATTTCTGTTAAAATTTGAAAATGTTTCGATGTGTTTCATGCGTTTCAATTTGTTTCAGTGTGTTTAAATGTTTCAATCTGTTTCTTGTGTTTCCATTAGTTTCAGTGTGTTTAAATGTTTCAATGTGTTTCTTGTGTTTCCATTAATTTCAGTGTGTCTAAATATGGTTCAATGTGTTTTAATGTGTGTCCGTCTTTCAATGTGTTCCAATATGTTAAAAAAAATTCAATATCTTTAAATGTATATCAATGTATGTTAAAATAATTCAATGTGTTTCAAGATGATTTAATGCGTATCTTTTTGTTTTACATTATTTATTTTTTATTATTAGTATTAGTTGTCTTATATAGCGCGGTACCCCAGCCTAGTATGTCAAATTTGTTTTAATTTTTAAAAATGTATTTCAAATTGTTTCATATTTTTAAAAAATTTGTTTTAATTCGCATTATGTGTTTCAATGTATTTCAATTTGTTTCAATACGTGTTAGTATGTTTCAATGTGTTTCAATATGTTTTAATGTGTTTCAATTTCGTTTTCCAAATGTTTCAATGTTTTTCTTATTTGATTTTTTCAATATGTTTTACTATGTATTAATTTGTTTAAATGAGGTTTAAAAATTTTTAATAATATTTCAATTTTTTTTTTTAAAGATAAATGTGTTTCAAGGTTTTTCAATATGCTTTAATATGTTTCAGTTCTTTTTAATGTGTTTAATTATGTTTCAATGTGTTTTAATTTGTTTCGAAATTTTTCAACGTGTTTCAATTTGTTGCAATGTTTTTCAATTTATTTCAAATTGTTTCATTTCTAAAAAAAATATGTTTCAATGTGTTTCTTGTGCTTCTATATGTTTCAAATTGTAAATACTTTTTTTTATCTTTTTTAATCAATGTAAAAAAATTTTTTTAATCTTTTAAAATATTCTTTCATAATTTTTCAAATTAAATGGACTGTGGTGTCACTGGTGATGATGATGACTATGAAGGCAAAGAAATATATTGATTTATTCGCCACTATTGATTAGTTAGCTGGTGACGTATGTCATTATACTAAAAACACACGGAATTAACAACCGGACAATTTATGGATTTTTATTGAATTCTTATGAAAGTAAACATTTATAATACAACTTTTTCATATGACAGCCATTTAAAGTGATTTCATGGAGTATATTTAAAAAAAAAAAAAATTACTGTAAAAAAATAAAACGCGTTCTTGAATTAAAAACTTGAACATATAATTATGCAGTAAACAA
This sequence comes from Omphiscola glabra, assembly GCA_964017045.1. NCBI lineage: Eukaryota > Metazoa > Mollusca > Gastropoda > Lymnaeidae > Omphiscola > Omphiscola glabra. The sequence goes on from OZ024799.1 coordinate 998,665, forward strand.
ATAAAATATTTAAAAATCTCATTGTAAGACACGGGGGAGAGGTAAATAAATGTTTTATGATTATATATTTATTAATTTATGTATTTTAAAAAAAGTTTTTAAAAAGTTCTGTCTTACTCGAAACTCAATCTCACATCAGTGAGTCTCAAATGTCAATGTCCTGTTCAAAAGTAAAGATTTAGCTTAGTGACGCAGTGCAATTATTATGGGAAAATGGGGTGGGCGGGGGGTGGTGGTGGTTAAAATAACTATTAGTTCTGCAAGGGCGATCACTCTCCAGCCCAACCCCTCCTCACGTTTGATATAATATTAGAATATAGCATCTTCCTGAAGTACACCTTAATAGTGTTAAATAAAATATTGAACGATGAAAATTTGAGCATTTTGTTGTTGTTGATGTGATGATGTTAGTCGCATTGATTCTGTAACTTTAAATGGAAGACACGTTAACAGTAGACTCTTGATGAAATGTATACCGGGTACTCCTTGGCGGACCTAAAAGACAAAATCTAAACCTGGAGCCCATGATCAAATGTATACTAGAGTCTAGAGGATCAAATGTATACTAGAGTCTAGACGATCAAATGTATACTAATAATTACTAGAGTCTAGAGGATCAAATGTATACTAGAGTAGAGGATCAAATGTATACTATAGTCTAGAGGATCAAATGTATACTAGAGTCTAGAGGATCAAATGTATACTAGAGTCTAGAGGATCAAATGTATACTAATAATTACTAGAGTCTAGAGGATCAAATGTATACTAGAGTCTAGAGGATCAAATGTATACTAGAGTCTAGAGCAACGGTGGCCAAACCGCGGCTAGCGAGCCGCATGCGGCTCTTCTGTGTTCACATTGCGGCTCGCGAACAATTTATGAAATTAAAACTTTTCGTTTGAAATATATAATATCAAAAATAAATGAAAGTTTAAAAAAAAAATCTGGACTGAAACAAAGGGTTGAAAATAATTTGGGATTGATTTAAATTTTAAAACTTGAAGGGAGCGATTGGTTTCTGATTTGGTTAAAATCCGCATTTCAAAGTATTGATTACAGGCAGATCAGGGTTTGGCGATATACACAAGTCACAATCTGTAATGGATTTCTGGAAGCTCGTGCCAGAAGTAAAATATCCTTAACTTAAGAAAGCTGGTTGCCGACTTATATCCATTGTCGGTACAACCTACTGCTGTGAATCTTTGTACCCCACAATGAAGTTCATAAAATCAAAGCATCGAGCAGTAACTAGTAACCAGCATCTGACAGAACGTCTTCGCACCACAACTACTAGCTACCAACCAGATTTAAAGAAACTTGCTAGTTCAAAGGCTTCTCAGCAGAATCATAACAATTAACGTTCACTATAATTATGAGTATATATGCAATGTGTTTCTATTCATAAATTTTACATATTTAAATATTTGTTAATTGTGTAACTGTAACGCATATATTTCTTCAACATACGGTTAGGGTTAAAACAATTGAAATGTTTAAATCATTAAATTCGAATAAAAAGTAATTTTTAAAAATAAATCACAAAAGGAATTTTTCATTGCGAGCGGGGTCGTGACCCATAGTGCTTCAATGCGGCTCTCAACAATTTTTTAAATTTAAAAATGGCTCTCAGTTACTACAGGCCTGGCCACCCCTGGTCTAGAGGATCAAAATATGTATACTAGTAATTACTAGAGTCTAGAGGATCAAATGTATACTAGAGTCTAGAGGATCAAATGTATACTACAGTCTAGAGGATCAAATATATACTAGAGTCTAGAGGATCAAATGTATACTAGAGTCTAGAGGATCAAATGTGAAGAAAAAAAGGTCGCCAAGCACTGGAGACGAGCATAATTATCACTAGCTGGTACAAACACGTTGTACATACTAGCTGGTACAAAAAACCCCGTTGTTCATACTAGCTTAGACAACCGCGTTGTACATACTAGCTGGTACAACAAAACCCCGTTTTTCATACTAGCTTAGACAACCACGTTGTACATACTAGCTGGGACAACACAACTACTTTGTTCATACTAGTTTAGACAACCACGTTGTACATACTAGCGGGAACAACGCAAACACGTTTTACATACTAGCTGATACAATACCACAACGTTGTACATACTAGCTGGTACAACACGACCAAGTGGTACATGTAAGATACGCGAAGAGGTGCCTAATCTATAATAATAATTCCAGATGTACGGACTTTTGGGGTTATTTTGGCCACATGGACCATGTTACTATTTACGCCAAACATCCTAGGATCGGTGTCATTGTCTGGTATTTCAGCACAAACTACTTTATCAATTATCTCCATCTTCATGAGTTTATCAAGACTACCAAGTATGAAGAGGAGGTCACAATGGGGTAGACTTTGTTTTTGAAACTCTTTGACGTAGACATGACGTTTGTTTGTTTGTTTTGGGTTGTTTCTTTTTTTGTGTGCATTTGGTTCCTACGACGGGAGAGCAGCAAATGAGATCGCAGCACAGTGCGCAATGAGAGCGGGGCGGACAAGATCCACTCGGGGAATAAAAACATAAATAATACTATATGTAACAATGTCCGTCACTAACCGTAGGTTCGTTAACGCTCTACATAAAATTCCAGCAAACGGCGCCAAATGAGATTCTTAAAAATACCGGAAATATTTTCCTTTGCTTTACGGAAATATTCTCAATGTAAATATGATGTTATACATCTGCGGTATAAATGGGGGTGGGGCATCAGGATATAAGAAGAGTTCAGGGGCGGGTGCGCACAGGAGGGGGGAGGGAAACTTATAAAGTGTGTTATTTGAATGTATGGTTTGTCAAATAACTTTAGTAGATGAGTAGTTCACGCTCTGTGACCACCGCCAATGATTGGTATTATAACATTACACGAATGAGCTAATGACTTTGTAGCGATGGATTCTTAAAAATAGGGACAGCGATTTATTAAAACAAATTATTTTGTTGTTGTTTTAAACGGAAATCGAATCAAATTAAATCTAATAAAAATATCTCTGGTTTTATGGATGGATATGTCTTCTTTAATAATAAGTAAGTATTTCTTCTTTAATAATATGTAAGTATTCCTTCTTTAATAATATGTAAGTATTCCTTCTTTAATAATATGTAAGTATTTCTTCTTTATTATTTGTAAGTATTTCTTCTTTAATAATATGTAAGTATTTCTTCTTGAATAATCTGTCAGTATTATTATACATTGGAAATAAATTCAATATACATTCAAAGAACTATTTTAAGACTGTTTGTGAATCTGTGAGTTAAGATATTGTGTAGAATGAGGTTTACATTCTTCACTATCATTGATGTATTGCTATTCTGACATATCTATAGAACCAAAATATCATAGCATATATGATATAGAATCATATTTTCATGTTTACAGTTCAAAGTGCGTGGAGAATTGGTGCGTGGAGAATTGGGGCGTGGAGAATTGGGGCATGGAGAATTGGGGCATGGAGAATTGGGGCGTGGAGAATTGGGGCGTGGAGAATTGGGGCGTGGAGAATTGGGGTGTGGAGAATTGGGGCGTGGAGAATTGGGGCATGGAGAATTGGGGCGTGGAGAATTGGGGCATGGAGAATTGGGGCGTGGAGAATTGGGGCATGGAGAATTGGGGCATGGAGAATTGGGGCATGGAGAATTGGGGCATGGAGAATTGAGGCGTGGAGAATTGGGGCGTGGTACATTTTAAAAAAGATTTGATGTATGCTTGAGTGACGTCATTTCCGTCCTAGCAATATCTTAAAAACGCCAAAACATATCAGACTTGAATTGCCCCGTAGAGATCGTTGAACATAAATTGAACTTTTTATTTTACCATTTTATGTTTTTACATTTCAAGAGCATTTTTTATTATTTTTATCATTTTTTTCGCGTGTGTGTGGGAAAAGGGGGGGGGGGGGGCACTTAAAATCAATATCTCCAATCTAAAAAAAACTTTAAATATATTTTAAATTATACATTGAAATGTTAATTATTTTAAATGTAGTACCGGTATATTGCACGGGAACACTGGAGTGGGAAAATACAATGCTTATTTAGTTTGGGGGCGTGGAAAAAGTTTATGGTAGAGGCATAGGGGTGTTAAATTCCCTGGGCGCCCCTTTATTGACGTTTTGTTTTAAAAAACGTAATAGTAATAACATAATTGTTTGATTTTGTCTCAGACAGAAGAAATCTTGCCACGGTATGGCTGGGTGCCCCAGACAGCACTAATCACGACACGGTATGGCTGGGTGCCCCAGACAGCACTAATCACGCCACGGTTTGGCTGGGTGCCCCAGACAGCACTAATCACGCAACAGTATGGCTGGGTTCCCCAGACAGCACTAATCACGCCACGATTTGGCTGGGTGCCCCAGACAGCACTAATCACGCCACGGTATGGCTGGGTGCCCCAGACAGCACTAATCACGTCACGGTAGGCTGGGTGCCCCAGACAGCACTAATCACGCCACGGTTTGGCTGGGTGCCCCCCGACACCACTAATCAGACCACGGTATGGCTGGGTGCCCCAGAGAGCACTAATCACGCCAAGGTATTGCTGGGTGCTCCAGACAGCACTAATCACGCCACGGTTTGGCTGGGTGACACAGACAGCATTAATCACGCCACGGTTTGGCTGGGTGCCCCAGACAGCACTAATCACGCCACGGTTTGGCTGGGTGCCCCAGACAGCACTAATCACGCCACGGTTTGGCTGGGTGACACAGACAGCATTAATCACGCCACGGTTTGGCTGGGTGACCCAAACAGCACTTATCACGCCACGGTTTGGCTGGGTGCCCCAGACAGCACTAATCACGCCACGGTTTGGCTGGGTGACACAGACAGCATTAATCACGCCACGGTTTGGCTGGGTGACCCAGACAGCACTAATCACGCCACGGTTTTGCTGGGTGCCCCAGACAGAACTAATCACGCCACGGTGTGGCTGGGTGACACAGATAGCATTAATCACGCCACGGTTTGGCTGGGTGCCCCAGACAGCACTAATCACGCCACGGTTTGGCTGGGTGACACAGACAGCACTAATCACACCACGGTTTGGCTGGGTGACCCAGACAGCACTAATCACGCCACGGTTTTGCTGGGTGACACAGACAGCACTAATCACGCCACTGTGTGGCTGGGTGCCCCAGACAGCACTATTCACGCCACGGTATGGCTGGGTGCCCCAGAGAGCACTAATCACGCCATAGTATGTCTCAGCATATTCCAATAAAATATTAATATCTCAAATATGTAAAAACATGGGTTAATTGGTATGTAGACACTTTTAAAACTAATGAAAGAATACTATTTAACCTGCTTCTAAAAACACATTTCAGACGGTGATAAAGACGGTGTGTTCATTTCTGTGTGGATGACTATATCGAACTCCGATAACTAATAAAGTCGTGAAATGAAAGTGTTCGATTATCTTTTAAAATAAATACATACATGTGTTGTAACAATTCAAGGGCGTTTACAAACTTTGCGTACCGTTACATAAGTATACACATACCTCAAATAAGTCGGAGAGGAGAAAATAAGGTATGCGATTTTCTTTGCAAATAAGGACAATGAAGATGTTCAGGGGCGAGGATAAAGGTTGGGCACTTATCGTATAAGGCTAAACAAAATGTTTATATTTTAAAAAAATAATATCATATATACTACATGAAAATACATTCAAGTGCGAAAGATAGAGATGGAAAACATTTTTATGTGGATACAAATATCAAAATCCAATCATTTTACAAAAGTGAAAATTTAATCGTCATCTATCTTATATATAGTAAGGGATGCCGATCAATGTGTTGACCATTCTGGCTCCTATGTATGTAGAGGGGATTCACAATGTCTCTGCTCCTGGTATTTCACTGGTTGCAGCGAGGATATCATGAGCTGGTGGTTGGAAGGCCTAAGGCAATATAATCGCAAAATGTGTTGTCGCCTCAACTGTTCCTTTTGGGAGCTTGTTCCAGTCCCTGATTGTCTTTGGCAGGAATGAGCAGTTCCTATACTGGCTTCTCGCTGGTTTGAGCCGGAACTGCCTGTCATGGCCTCGTCGCTGTCTAGGGGGGATACGGACGAGTCTCTGTGTAATGCCTGGGGCAGTCGACCAGCCCATTATTTATCTTGTACAACATAGGGAGCCTGGATAATCTTAAATTAAACAACACCTCAAAATAAAAGATTTTTTTTTATTTTTATAAATCCTTTTTATGCAAAGGGTCCATATAGTACGTACAAAATGAATGTCCCCAAATTTATAGATTTAAATTATTTATTCCACATATTATCAAAAGGGAAATCGTTGTTGTATTTTGTACTAAGCCACAACGTCTACAGACGTTTAAGTTTAATCCACAATTTTTGGAGTATTCACGTAATTTATTATATAAATCCGTATGAGCACAGCCCAGAGAGTTTGTGGTGGAACCGCCTAATGTGACAACCATATGAAGACTATGTGAGCACTGATGTGACAGCTATGTGACAACCATATGAAGACTATGTGACAGCTATGTGACAACCATATGAAGACTTTGTGACAGCTATGTGACCACCGATGTGACAACCATATGAAGACTATGTGACCAACGATGTGACAGCTATGTTTTGTCTAATATGACCTGTATAATTTTTCAGAAGCATATTTCAAGTATGTGTAGGAAGAATTGGTTGTTATTAAATCGTACGAAGCACAATTTTATCTTGAGGTTATCAAACAGACAGACTGACAAGAAATGAAAAGTATGATAAATGAAGAGAAAAAAAAAACAAAAAAACGCATAAACAGATATTGCAGACGTGAAAGAAAAGACATTGATTGAAAGGTGGATAAGGTTAAAATATGTATTGTTAAAAATATATTTAAAAAAAAAAAAAAACGTAAATTTTAAGCACGTACAAAACAAACGTGAACTTTGACCAAGTGGATTTTGGTGGTCAGCAGTGTTGCATTCATTACGTCCAGGATGTGGTCTAATTGGACTGTCGCTGAGACCCACGCTTGTGATGCGATCATCCTTTCACTGCGAGACCAGAATAGTTCACTGGTGCACATATGACGCATCAGAATAGTTCACTGGTGCATATATGACGCGTCATAATAGTTCACCGGTGTGAATATGACGTATGTCCGGCACTATTGTGACACGATGTATTGAGAGTTTCCACCACGTGACGTAGTGTGGCGCCAGATTTCAGACACGTCAGACACAAAGCTGGGGGCTGTGTTTACACACTTAGTGACGCGATGGCATGAAGAACACACCTATCTCATCTGTTCACCGAGTGTGTCCGTTTGAATGTGTGCGAGTGCTGAGTGTCTGATAAGTGTGTCCGTTTGAATGTGTGCGAGTGAAGCGTGTCTGACAAGTGTGTCACAAACAAGGAGATAGTAAGACAGGAAGACAATAAGACAAAGCAGATATGAGACAGGGAGGGATTGGACAAGAAGGGGATGAGACAGAGAGGGGAGAAACCGGGAAGGGGCGAGACCGGGAAGGGGCGAGACCGGGAAGGGGTGAGACCGGGAAGGGGCGAGACCGGGAAGGGGCGAGACCGGGAAGGGGCGAGACCGGGAAGGGGCAAGACTAGGAAGGGACGAGACCGGGAAGGGGATAGATTAGGAAGGGGCGAGACCGCGATGGGGTGAGACTAGGAAGGAATGGGACAGGAAGACGAATAGAGCTAAGGTGAAAAGCGATATTTGATAGTCTGTATGTCTGACTTGGGGAGTGGGTAGGTCTTAAGTATAATGGTGATTATTATTTACATGTAGTTTTTTATGTATGATTTTCAGTGAGCCTACTCTACTAGTTGGTCACTTGATCCTTAGAGTTTAGCAATTTATTCGTTTTTTTTTCTCCAAATATAGATTCTGTAACAAAACTTGGCACTTAGAAATTGATTTCCAGGAGAACTCGCAATCCCTGTCCAACACCACCCATTCTTCACGGATTTGTGGGCGGCACTTTGACATGTGTGTTCCCCTTTTTAAACTCTTTGTATGCCTCTTCCAAACCAGGGGCGACAACCGGCTCACCGTCCTCGGAGCCCTGCACCGTGTCGTGAATCATGGATCCATCCGTCTGCTGCAAGTCGACCACATTGGTCCGTAAAAGTTGATCGACATTCTCGGGCTTCGCGGTCGGGGTGCCGTTGTACTGCAGGTCGTCCAGGGTGTCGTTGCCCCCCAAAGAAGAGTTCGAGTAGTCGAGGGACTCCCCCGAGTTCATATCCTGGCCGTTTGCAGTTCTCATCATCTCGGTCTCCTCCTGGAGGCGGTGAGCCTGTCTCTTGTGACCGTCCATTATCTGGTAGTGCCTCAGCGCGTCCATGACGGTGCGCCTCTGGCTCAGCTCGCAGTAGAGCTTGTGGTCCATCTCGAAGAACTTCATGAAGGATTCCTCGCCCTCCGCCGGCGTGTTGTAGCAGGCCAGCGTGAACGCCGACACGGGACTGATCGGCGGGAGGGGTTTGGCCGCGGTCACGGTGTGAGCTGCGAGCAGGGCCGCCCCTATGAGGGTCAGGAAGATGCCCGTGGTGCTGAGGGTGATGCTGGCCAGGTAGAGGCTGTTGGCCCTGTTGTACCTGTAGGCGGAGAAGTTTTGACGGGCGTAGCAGTTGCAGAAGTAGGCGAGCATGCCAAGGATTGGGTTGAAGATCGCCGCGACGAAACAAAGGATTTTATAGTCTGGAATCTCTCTGAAAAGAAAAAGAGATCATTCGACAATCTTACTTTCAGTATCATTTAATATAAACGCATCGTTCTGCAGCTAAATTAAACCAACATAGCCCCAAACCTCTATCTAGAAAAGAATTTAAACATTTTTAAAAAGAGAAAATTCTAAAATATGTGTGTCATTAAATAAATTATTACCAAAAGAGACAGACCCTAAATAAAATGCCATACGCTTAAAGAGGATGTCCTTATTATAAAGGATACCAATCTCTACCCTTTGAGGAATTTACATATTAAAAGGATGTATATCAACATTATTCTATGTGTTCTGTACTGTCTCATAAGGGCAGTCACACCACTGAACTGTTGGCCTAAACATAAAGCTGTCCAGTGTGCATGACTCACCAGTTAACTCTTACATAAAGCTGTCCAGTGTGCATGACTCACATGTTAAACATAAAGCTGTCCAGTGTGCATGACTCACCTGTTAAACATAAAGCAGTCCAGTGTGCATGACTCACCAGTTAACTCTTAGATAAAGCTGTCCAGTGTGCATGACTCACCTGTTAAACATAAAGCAGTCCAGTGTGCATGACTCATCTGTTAAACATAAAGCAGTCCAGTGTGCATGACTCACCAGTTAACTCTTACATAAAGCTGTCCAGTGTGCATGACTCACATGTTAAACATAAAGCTGTCCAGTGTGCATGACTCACCTGTTAAACATAAAGCAGTCCAGTGTGCATGACTCAACAGTTAACTCTTACATAAAGCTGTCCAGTGTGCATGACTCACATGTTAAACATAAAGCTGTCCAGTGTGCATGACTCACATGTTAAACATAAAGCTGTCCAGTGTGCATGACTTACATGTTAAACATAAAGCTGTCCAGTGTGCATGACTCACCTGTTAAACATAAAGCTGTCCAGTGTGCATGACTCACCAGTTAACTCTTACATAAAGCTGTCCAGTGTGCATGACTCACATGTTAAACATAAAGCTGTCCAGTGTGCATGACTCACCTGTTAAACATAAAGCTGTCCAGTGTGCATGACTCACCAGTTAACTCTTACTTAATGCTGTCCAGTGTGCATGACTCACATGTTAAACATAAAGCTGTCCAGTATGCATGACTCATCTGTTAAACATAAAGCAGTCCAGTGTGCATGACTCACCTGTTAAACATAAAGCAGTCCAGTGTGCATGACTCACCAGTTAACTCTTACATAAAGCTGTCCAGTGTGCATGACTCACATGTTAAACATAAAGCTGTCCAGTGTGCATGACTCACCTGTTAAACATAAAGCTGTCCAGTGTGCATGACTCACCAGTTAACTCTTACATAAAGCTGTCCAGTGTGCATGACTCACATGTTAAAAATAAAGCTGTCCAGTGTGCATGACTCACCTGTTAAACATAAAGCAGTCCAGTGTGCATGACTCACCTGTTAAACATAAAGCAGTCCAGTGTGCATGACTCACCTGTTAAACATAAAGCTGTCCAGTGTGCATGACTCACCTGTTAAACATAAAGCAGTCCAGTGTGCATGACTCACCTGTTAAACATAAAGCAGTCCAGTGTGCATGACTCACCTGTTAAACATAAAGCTGTCCAGTGTGCATGACTCACCTGTTAAACATAAAGTAGTCCAGTGTGCATGACTCACCTGTTAAACATAAAGCTGTCCAGTGTGCATGACTCACCTGTTAAACATAAAGCTGTCCAGTGTGCATGACTCACATGTTAAACATAAAGCTGTCCAGTGTGCATGACTCACATGTTAAACATAAAGCTGTCCAGTGGGCATGACTCACATGTTAAACATAAAGTTGTCCAGTGTGCATGACTCAACTGTTAAACATAAAGCTGTCCAGCGTGCATGACTCACCAGTTAACTCTTACATAAAGATGTCCAGTGTGTGTGACTCAAATGTTAAACACAAAGCTGTCCAGCGTGCATGACTCACCAATTGGCTCTAACATAAAGCTGTCCAGCGTGAGTGACTCACCAGTTGGCTCTAACATAAAACTGTCCAGTGTGCATGACTCACCTGTGGGCGTTAACAAAAGGATGTGACGCTTGTCTCTGTCCGACTTTGATCAATTCCATTTGGCTTGTGTTCTGTAGACGTGAGATATATTATTGTTACCTGGGAAAGGGAGTTGTCTAATGAATATTATTGGTCATGTTAACTTATGACTAGTATTTCAAGAGCCGGTAGTGTCATTGGTGTCAGTGCATTCAAAGGCTGGTAGTGTCATTGGTGTCAGTGCATCCAAAGGCTGGTAGTGTAATTAGTGTCAGTGCATCCAAAGGCTGGTAGTGTCATTGGTGTCAGTGCATTCAAAGGCTGGTAGTGTCATTGGTGTCAGTGCATCCAAAGGCTGGTAGTGTCATTGGTGTCAGTGCATCCAAAGGCTGGTAGTGTCATTGGTGTCAGTGCATCCAAAGGCTGGTAGTGTCATTGGTGTCAGTGCATTCAAAGGCTGGTAGTGTCATAGGTGTCAGTGCATCCAAAGGCTGGTAGTGTCATTGGTGTCAGTGCATCCAAAGGCTGATAGTGTCATAGGTGTCAGTGCATCCAAAGGCTGGTATTGTCATTGGTGTCAGTGCATCCAAAGGCTGGTAGTGTCATAGGTGTCAGTGCATTCAAGAGCCGGTAGTGTCAAAGGTGTCAGTGCATCCAAGGGCTGGTAGTGTCAAAGATGTCCGTGCATCCAATGGCCGGTAGTGTCATAGGTGTCAGTGAATTCAAGAGCCGGTAGTGTCAAAGGTGTCAGTGCATCCAAGGGCTGGTAGTGTCAAAGGTGTCAGTGCATCCAAGGGCTGGTAATGTCAAAGGTGTCAGTGCATTCAAGAGCCGGTAGTTTCAAAGGAGTCAGTGCATCCAAGGGCTGGTAGTGTCATAGGTGTCAGTGCATTCAAGAGCCGGTAGTGTCATTGGTGTCAGTACATCCAAGGGCTGGTAGTGTCAAAGGTGTCAGTGTATTCAAGAGCCGGTAGTGTCAAAGGTGTCAGTGCATCCAAGGGCTGGTAATGTCAAAGGTGTCAGTGCATTCAAGAGCCGGTAGTGTCAGTGCATACAAGGGCTGGTAATGTCGAAGGTGTCAGTGCATCCAAGGGCTGGTAGTGTCATAGGTGTCAGTGCATTCAAGAGCCGGTAGTGTCATTGGTGTCAGTACATCCAAGGGCTGATAGTGTCAAAGGTGTCAGTGCATTCAAGAGCCGGTAGTGTCAAAGGTGTCAGTGCATCCAAGGGCTGGTAATGTCAAAGGTGTCAGTGCATTCAAGAGCCGGTAGTGTCAAAGGTGTCAGTATATCCAAGGGCTGGTAGTGTCATAAGTGTTAGTGCATTCAAGGGCTTGTAGTGCCGAAGGTGTCAGTGCATCCAAGGGCTGGTAGTGTCATAGGTGTCAGTGAATCCAAGGGCTGGTAGTGTCAAAGGTGTCAATGCATCCAAGGGCTGGTAGTGTCGAAGGTGTCAGTGCATCCAAGGGCTGGTAGTGTCAAAGGTGTCAGTGCATCCAAGGGCTGGTAGTGTCGAAGGTGTCAGTGCATCCAAGGGCTGGTAGTGTCAAAGGTGTCAGTGCATCCAAGGGATGGTAGTGTCAAAGGTGTCAGTGCATCCAACGGCTGGTAGTGTCGAAGGTGTCAGTGCATCCAAGGGCTGGTAGTGTCGAAGGTGTCAGTGCATCCAAGGGCTGGTAGTGTCAAAGATGTCAGTGCATCCAAGGGCTGGTAGTGTCGAAGGTGTCAGTGCATCCAAGGGCTGGTAGTGTCAAAGATGTCCGTGCATCCAAGGGCCGGTAGTGTCATATGTATCAGTGCATTCAAGAGCCGCTAGTGTCAAAGGTGTCAGTGCATCGAAGGGCTGGTAGTGTCAAAGGTGTCAGTGCATCCAAGGGCTGGTAGTGTCATAGGTGTCAGTGCATTCAAGAGCCGGTAGTGTCATTGGTGTCAGTACATCCAAGGGCTGGTAGTGTCAAAGGTGTCAGTGTATTCAAGAGCCGGTAGTGTCAAAGGTGTCAGTGCATCCAAGGGCTTGTAATGTCAAAGGTGTCAGTGCATTCAAGAGCCGGTAGTGTCAAAGGTGTCAGTGCACCCAAGGGCTGGTAATGTCAAAGGTGTCAGTGCATTCAAGGGCTGGTAGTGTCGAAGGTGTCAGTGCATCCAAGGGCTGGTAGTGTCATAGGTGTCAGTGCACTCAAGAGCCGGTAGTGTCATTGGTGTCAGTACATCCAAGGGCTGGTAGTGTCAAAGGTGTCAGTGCATTCAAGAGCCGGTAGTGTCAAAGGTGTCAGTGCATCCAAGGGCTGGTAATGTCAAAGGTGTCAGTGCATTCAAGAGCCGGTAGTGTCAAAGGTGTCAGTATATCCAAGGGCTGGTAGTGTCATAAGTGTCAGTGCATTCAAGGGCTTGTAGTGTCGAAGGTGTCAGTGCATCCAAGGGCTGGTAGTGTCATAGGTGTCAGTGCATCCAAGGGCTGGTAGTGTCATAGGTGTCAGTGCATCCAAGGGCTGATAGTGTCAATGGTGTCAGTGCATCCAAGCGCTGGTAGTGTCGAAGGTGTCAATGCATCCAAGGGCTAGTAGTGTCGAAGGTGTCAGTGCATCCAAGGGCTGGTAGTGTCAAAAGTGTCAGTGCATCCAAGGGCTGGTAGTGTCGAAGGTGTCAGTGCATCCAAGGGCTGGTAGTGTCAAAGGTGTCAGTGCATCAAAAGGCTGGTAGTGTCAAAGGTGTCAGTGCATCCAAGGGCTGGTAGTGTCGAAGGTGTCAGTGCATCCAAGGGCTGGTAGTGTCGAAGGTGTCAGTGCATCCAAGGGCTGGTAGTGTCGAAGGTGTCAGTGCATCCAAGGGCTGGTAGTGTCAAAAGTGTAAGTGCATCCAAGGGCTGGTAGTGTCGAAGGTGTCAGTGCATCCAAGGGCTGGTAGTGTCAAAGGTGTCAGTGCATCCAAGGGCTGGTAGTGTCGAAGGTGTCAGTGCATCCAAGGGCTGGTAGTGTCAAAGGTGTCAGTGCATCCAAGGGCTGGTAGTGTCAAAGGTGTCAGTGCATCCAAGGGCTGGTAGTGTCGAAGGTGTCAGTGCATCCAAGGGCTGGTAGTGTCGAAGGTGTCAGTGCATCCAAGGGCTGGTAGTGTCGAAGGTGTCAGTGCATCCAAGGGCTGGTAGTGTCAAAGGTGTCAGTGTATTCAAGAGCCGGTAGTGTCAAAGGTGTCAGTGCATCCAAGGGCTGGTAATGTCAAAGGTGTCAGTGCATTCAAGAGCCGGTAGTGTCAGTGCACCCAAAGGCTGGTAATGTCAAAGGTGTCAGTGCATTCAAGGGCTGGTAGTGTCGAAGGTGTCAGTGCATCCAAGGGCTGGTAGTGTCATAGGTGTCAGTGCATTCAAGAGCCGGTAGTGTCATTGGTGTCAGTACATCCAAGGGCTGGTAGTGTCAAAGGTGTCAGTGCATTCAAGAGCCGGTAGTGTCAAAGGTGTCAGTGCATCCAAGGGCTGGTAATGTCAAAGGTGTCAGTGCATTCAAGAGCCGATAGTGTCAAAGGTGTCAGTATATCCAAGGGCTGGTAGTGTCATAAGTGTCAGTGCATTCAAGGGCTTGTAGTGCCGAAGGTGTCAGTGCATCCAAGGGCTGGTAGTGTCATAGGTGTCAGTGCATCCAAGGGCTGGTAGTGTCAAAGGTGTCAATGCATCCAAGGGCTGGTAGTGTCGAAGGTGTCAGTGCATCCAAGGGCTGGTAGTGTCAAAGGTGTCAGTGCATCCAAGGGCTGGTAGTGTCGAAGGTGTCAGTGCATCCAAGGGCTGGTAGTGTCAAAGGTGTCAGTGCATCCAAGGGCTGGTAGTGTCAAAGGTGTCAGTGCATCCAACGGCTGGTAGTGTCGAAGGTGTCAGTGCATCCAAGGGCTGGTAGTGTCGAAGGTGTCCGTGCATCCAAGGGCTGGTAGTGTCAAAGGTGTCAGTGCATCCAAGGGCTGGTAGTGTCAAAGGTGTCAGTGCATCCAAGGGCTGGTAGTGTCAAAGATGTCCGTGCATCCAAGGGCCGGTAGTGTCAAAGGTGTCAGTGCACCCAAGGGCTGGTAATGTCAAAGGTGTCAGTGCATTCAAGGGCTGGTAGTGTCGAAGGTGTCAGTGCATCCAAGGGCTGGTAGTGTCATAGGTGTCAGTGCACTCAAGAGCCGGTAGTGTCATTGGTGTCAGTACATCCAAGGGCTGGTAGTGTCAAAGGTGTCAGTGCATTCAAGAGCCGGTAGTGTCAAAGGTGTCAGTGCATCCAAGGGCTGGTAATGTCAAAGGTGTCAGTGCATTCAAGAGCCGGTAGTGTCAAAGGTGTCAGTATATCCAAGGACTGGTAGTGTCATAAGTGTCAGTGCATTCAAGGGCTTGTAGTGTCGAAGGTGTCAGTGCATCCAAGGGCTGGTAGTGTCATAGGTGTCAGTGCATCCAAGGGCTGGTAGTGTCATAGGTGTCAGTGCATCCAAGGGCTGATAGTGTCAATGGTGTCAGTGCATCCAAGCGCTGGTAGTGTCGAAGGTGTCAATGCATCCAAGGGCTGGTAGTGTCGAAGGTGTCAGTGCATCCAAGGGCTGGTAGTGTCAAAAGTGTCAGTGCATCCAAGGGCTGGTAGTGTCGAAGGTGTCAGTGCATCCAAGGGCTGGTAGTGTCAAAGGTGTCAGTGCATCCAAGGGCTGGTTGTGTCAAAGGTGTCAGTGCATCCAAGGGCTGGTAGTGTCGAAGGTGTCAGTGCATCCAAGGGCTGGTAGTGTCGAAGGTGTCAGTGCATCCAAGGGCTGGTAGTGTCGAAGGTGTCAGTGCATCCAAGGGCTGTTAGTGTCAAAGGTGTCAGTGCATCCAAGGGCTGGTAGTGTCGAAGGTGTCAGTGCATCCAAGGGCTGGTAGTGTCAAAGGTGTCAGTGCATCCAAGGGCTGGTAGTGTCGAAGGTGTCAGTGCATCCAAGGGCTGGTAGTGTCAAAGGTGTCAGTGCATCCAAGGGCTGGTAGTGTCAAAGGTGTCAGTGCATCCAAGGGCTGGTAGTGTCGAAGGTGTCAGTGCATCCAAGGGCTGGTAGTGTCGAAGGTGTCAGTGCATCCAAGGGCTGGTAGTGTCGAAGGTGTCAGTGCATCCAAGGGCTGGTAGTGTCAAAGGTGTCAGTGTATTCAAGAGCCGGTAGTGTCAAAGGTGTCAGTGCATCCAAGGGCTGGTAATGTCAAAGGTGTCAGTGCATTCAAGAGCCGGTAGTGTCAGTGCACCCAAAGGCTGGTAATGTCAAAGGTGTCAGTGCATTCAAGAGCTGGTAGTGTCGAAGGTGTCAGTGCATCCAAGGGCTGGTAGTGTCAAAGGTGTCAGTGCATCCAAGGGCTGGTAGTGTCGAAGGTGTCAGTGCATCCAAGGGCTGGTAGTGTCAAAGGTGTCAGTGCATCCAAGGGCTGGTAGTGTCAAAGGTGTCAGTGCATCCAAGGGCTGGTAGTGTCGAAGGTGTCAGTGCATCCAAGGGCTGGTAGTGTCGAAAGTGTCAGTGCATCCAAGGGCTGGTAGTGTCGAAGGTGTCAGTGCATCCAAGGGCTGGTAGTGTCAAAGGTGTCAGTGTATTCAAGAGCCGGTAGTGTCAAAGGTGTCAGTGCATCCAAGGGCTGGTAATGTCAAAGGTGTCAGTGCATTCAAGAGCCGGTAGTGTCAGTGCACCCAAAGGCTGGTAATGTCAAAGGTGTCAGTGCATTCAAGGGCTGGTAGTGTCGAAGGTGTCAGTGCATCCAAGGGCTGGTAGTGTCATAGGTGTCAGTGCATTCAAGAGCCGGTAGTGTCATTGGTGTCAGTACATCCAAGGGCTGGTAGTGTCAAAGGTGTCAGTGCATTCAAGAGCCGGTAGTGTCAAAGGTGTCAGTGCATCCAAGGGCTGGTAATGTCAAAGGTGTCAGTGCATTCAAGAGCCGATAGTGTCAAAGGTGTCAGTATATCCAAGGGCTGGTAGTGTCATAAGTGTCAGTGCATTCAAGGGCTTGTAGTGCCGAAGGTGTAAGTGCATCCAAGGGCTGGTAGTGTCATAGGTGTCAGTGCATCCAAGGGCTGGTAGTGTCGAAGGTGTCAGTGCATCCAAGGGCTGGTAGTGTCAAAGGTGTCAGTGCATCCAAGGGCTGGTAGTGTCAAAGGTGTCAGTGCATCCAAGGGCTGGTAGTGTCGAAGGTGTCAGTGCATCCAAGGGCTGGTAGTGTCGAAGGTGTCAGTGCATCCAAGGGCTGGTAGTGTCGAAGGTGTCAGTGCATCCAAGGGCTGGTAGTGTCAAAGGTGTCAGTGTATTCAAGAGCCGGTAGTGTCAAAGGTGTCAGTGCATCCAAGGGCTGGTAATGTCAAAGGTGTCAGTGCATTCAAGAGCCGGTAGTGTCAGTGCACCCAAGGGCTGGTAATGTCAAAGGTGTCAGTGCATTCAAGGGCTGGTAGTGTCGAAGGTGTCAGTGCATCCAAGGGCTGGTAGTGTCATAGGTGTCAGTGCATTCAAGAGCCGGTAGTGTCATTGGTGTCAGTACATCCAAGGGCTGGTAGTGTCAAAGGTGTCAGTGCATTCAAGAGCCGGTAGTGTCAAAGGTGTCAGTGCATCCAAGGGCTGGTAATGTCAAAGGTGTCAGTGCATTCAAGAGCCGGTAGTGTCAAAGGTGTCAGTATATCCAAGGGCTGGTAGTGTCATAAGTGTCAGTGCATTCAAGGGCTTGTAGTGCCGAAGGTGTCAGTGCATCCAAGGGCTGGTAGTGTCATAGGTGTCAGTGCATCCAAGGGCTGGTAGTGTCAAAGGTGTCAATGCATCCAAGGGCTGGTAGTGTCGAAGGTGTCAGTGCATCCAAGGGCTGGTAGTGTCATAGGTGTCAGTGCATTCAAGAGCCGGTAGTGTCATTGGTGTCAGTACATCCAAGGGCTGGTAGTGTCAAAGGTGTCAGTGCATTCAAGAGCCGGTAGTGTCAAAGGTGTCAGTGCATCCAAGGGCTGGTAATGTCAAAGGTGTCAGTGCATTCAAGAGCCGATAGTGTCAAAGGTGTCAGTATATCCAAGGGCTGGTAGTGTCATAAGTGTCAGTGCATTCAAGGGCTTGTAGTGCCGAAGGTGTCAGTGCATCCAAGGGCTGGTAGTGTCATAGGTGTCAGTGCATCCAAGGGCTGGTAGTGTCAAAGGTGTCAATGCATCCAAGGGCTGGTAGTGTCGAAGGTGTCAGTGCATCCAAGGGCTGGTAATGTCAAAGGTGTCAGTGCATTCAAGAGCCGGTAGTGTCAAAGGTGTCAGTGCATCCAAGGGCTGGTAGTGTCATAGGTGTCAGTGCATTCAAGAGCCGGTAGTGTCATTGGTGTCAGTACATCCAAGGGCTGGTAGTGTCAAAGGTGTCAGTGTATTCAAGAGCCGGTAGTGTCAAAGGTGTCAGTGCATCAAAGGGCTGGTAATGTCAAAGGTGTCAGTGCATTCAAGAGCCGGTAGTGTCAAAGGTGTCAGTGCACCCAAGGGCTGGTAATGTCAAAGGTGTCAGTGCATTCAAGGGCTGATAGTGTCGAAGGTGTCAGTGCATCCAAGGGCTGGTAGTGTCATAGGTGTCAGTGCATTCAAGAGCCGGTAGTGTCATTGGTGTCAGTACATCCAAGGGCTGGTAGTGTCAAAGGTGTCAGTGCATTCAAGAGCCGGTAGTGTCAAAGGTGTCAGTATATCCAAGGGCTGGTAGTGTCATAAGTGTCAGTGCATTAAAGGGCTTGTAGTGTCGAAGGTGTCAGTGCATCCAAGGGCTGGTAGTGTCATAGGTGTCAGTGCATCCAAGGGCTGGTAGTGTCATAGGTGTCAGTGCATTCAAGAGCCGGTAGTGTCATTGGTGTCAGTACATCCAAGGGCTGGTAGTGTCAAAGGTGTCAGTGCATTCAAGAGCCGGTAGTGTCAAAGGTGTCAGTATATCCAAGGGCTGGTAGTGTCATAAGTGTCAGTGCATTAAAGGGCTTGTAGTGTCGAAGGTGTCAGTGCATTCAAGAGCCGGTAGTGTCAAAGGTGTCAGTATATCCAAGGGCTGGTAGTGTCATAAGTGTCAGTGCATTAAAGGGCTTGTAGTGTCGAAGGTGTCAGTGCATCCAAGGGCTGGTAGTGTCATAGGTGTCAGTGCATCCAAGGGCTGATAGTGTCAATGGTGTCAGTGCATCCAAGGGCTGGTAGTGTCGAAGGTGTCAATGCATCCAAGGGCTGGTAGTGTCGAAGGTGTCAGTGCATCCAAGGGCTAATAGTGTCAAAAGTGTCAGTGCATCCAAGGGCTGGTAGTGTCGAAGGTGTCAGTGCATCCAAGGGCTGGTAGTGTCAAAGGTGTCAGTGCATCCAAGGGCTGGTAGTGTCAAAGGTGTCAGTGCATCCAAGGGCTGGTAGTGTCGAAGGTGTCAGTGCATCCAAGGGCTGGTAGTGTCGAAGGTGTCAGTGCATCCAAGGGCTGGTAGTGTCGAAGGTGTCAGTGCATCCAAGGGCTGGTAGTGTCGAAGGTGTCAGTGCATCCAAGGGCTGGTAGTGTCGAAGGTGTCAGTGCATCCAAGGGCTGGTAGTGTCAAAGGTGTCAGTACATCCTCTTGATGTTAATGTTGCAGGCGTCAATGTATCAAATGTTTGACATTATCCATCTTAATCTGGATCTTAAAATTATCAAATATTTTCTTTCGTCGATCTACAAAAAAGCAACTTAACAATTAATTCTCAACTTGAAATTTTATCCCCCGCCCCCACACCCACACGAACCCACACATACACCCACACACCTCTATACTACACAAATTTCTGCATTATTTTATAGCAGTCGTTGGCAAACTAAGCTCTTGGGACAAACTATGCCGTCGGGGCAAACTAAGCCTTTGGGGCAAACTAAGCCCTTGGGGCAAACTAAGCCCTTGAGGCAAACTAAGCCCTTGAGCCAAACTAAGCCCTTGAGGCAAATTAAGCCCTTGGGGCAAACTAAGCCCTTTAGGCAAACTAAGCTACCAGGGCAAACTAAGCCCTTGAGGCAAACTAAGCCCTTGAGGCAAACTAAGCTACCAGGGCAAACTAAGCCCTTGAGGCAAACTAATCTACCAGGGCAAACTAAGCCCTTGGGGCAAACTAAGCCTTCGGGGCAAACTAAGCCTTCGGGGCAAACTAAGCCCTTATGGCATACTAAGCAGCGGGGCAAACTAAGCCGTCGAGGCAAACTAATCTCAGGGGCAAATCCAGTAATACATTCACCTTACCTGGAGTGAAGGCAGATTATTCCCACCTTGACCACTGTCCACGCTGGAAGGCAGAGAGCGGTGAGAGCCGGGAGACACATTCTGAGGACTGAAAAAGTCTGGCTCGAAGCACGCTACGGGAATGCTCAACGTCACGCCGGTCTGGTAACGCTCTTCGAGACAGCAACCGTCGGGGGAAGACATCTGTGAGCTGTTGCCAGCGGTCGACTCGACTTGCTGCGCGCCAAGAAAACGGTTGGCCTGAAAAGACCCCCGGCGGCAATTAGTCTGAACAGCCGAGTTGTGGGCGGTGTCCGGGAAGACTTCTGGGAACGAGGATTGCTGCTGGCACGGAGATTGACTTTCTGGGGCAAAGCCTCTTCCGTACTGCTCGTATCCCACGGCGGGATTCTGGCAGAGTTGCGTCTTGACCGCGTTTCCCCGAAATGAACTAGAGCCATCGCTGTTCAAATGAGGTAAGTTAGTTATTTCTGTTTCACTCTCACACACGCGATTGCGATACGTGACGTGAGAGTTGTCCCGCCGGGCGTGGAGACATATTTCTTGTTGGCTGGGTATGTTTTGAATTGTCACAGGCTTATGGGGCGCATTGCTAAACGCATTTCGTGGGAGAAGTTCCAACTGGCCCAACGACGACCCCACACAACTGCATGAATTCATTTCACCATGTATGTGAAAACCCTTGTCCGAGCCTTCATTTCCTGACGCGTAACACCCATAATCCCTTGGCGCGTTCTCAATGTGTTCACATTCTGTCAAGGTTTCACCGCGTGGACTGCACGGAGGACTCGCGCGACGAGAATTGCTCAGGTCACAGCAGCTTGTTAGTTCATCACTTGAGAGCGAATGCTTCATGCGAGGAGCTGCGGTTCTATTTTTAGCTTGAGGACTTGGCGACTTCCCCCTGCTGAACTTCGGCACGAGCACTTGGAGAGGCTGCACGTGATCGTGTGAGTGTTTGGCTTTGGTGTTTACTGCCGAGAAGGACCAGGGCGAGCCGTATCCTAGAACCGACTGTAAATTTGCTGCGTGACCCTTTCCAGCCGCCATGGACTGACACAACACCTTCTCGCCGTGATCAAGCGATGCACCATCCGAGCCTGAGGTCGAGTGGTGAGACAGATCATGTTCTGAGGTCGAATGGTGAGACAGGTGATGTTGTGAGGTCGGGTGGTGAGACAGATCATATTCCAGACCTGCTGTGAAATAATCTTTGGTCGCTTTTAAATCGTTGGAAAGTGAACACGATGGACAGCAAACGCAAGCGGATGTTGACCCGGAAGACTCCGGAACCTTACTCGCGTACTGTCCCGATGGGTCGGCCATTGTGCTGCCTGGACGAACGCAAACTTTGGCATCTGCTTCTGTTTCGGGGATCAGAGAGTATTTTTGTTTCAATCTGTCAGCACATGGCTTTGGTGATTTTGCAAGGCTACCTTTTTGCGCTGGTCCAATGTGAACACAATCTGGTGAAGCTGATGAATCTAGTAAAGGTTGAGAGACATGTGTTATCTTCCCACTAGTTGGTGACAAGGCCCTCAGATAAACGAATTGAGAACCCTTCTCATTCCTTGAACACATAGGCTCCAAACCGCTGGGATTCAAAATGTCCCCAGTTGAAAATGTCCGTCTAAACGCGACATTTCCCACGACTTTTTCTGATAATTTTTTTTCGTTCTCTCGAAGTATGCCGTCAAGATCCATCTTTTCACGCATGAAACCGCCAGACGTAGAATGCCCGATGACGTCGGTTTCTATAATATTAGAAAGGGAATGGCGTGGGCAGTGACACGCGTGTCCGTCAAACGAGAACTCACCGGATGTGGTCTTCTTGAAATGTCCGTGAACTGCAGCACAATCCTCGACATTCTGCGACCATGTTCCCGCTAGACTTAACATGTGTTGTCCACCACCTCTGACCAGGACACAATTTTCGCGATCGAACTTCTGCCGGCCTGGATCTATCACCGTTAAATCTAACGTTTCTTGGTGTGCGTCAAGGCCAGGATCATTGGGCACGATTTTTGAAGACGCACCGTCATTGTCGTAAAACTTTTCCTGGACATCGAAGCGATCCCCTGTCAGATTCTGATACGACCTGGAAGTACTCGTTGTCCGTGATCTACCCCCACCGAAGTCCGGGTAGCTGTCCGTCGAGCTGCTGTCAATCAGCGAGCTGTTACCAGAGTCGACCCCTTTGCTTCTCTGACTGGACGCGTCGCTGGTCAAGCTCGAGGTCCTCAGGCGGACCGTGTGGGGCAGCTTCTGCACCAGAAACTGAGACTCGCCTTGACACTGGTCGTCAAACGTCACCTCGGTCTCCGGCATCAACGGGATGCTCTCCTCGCTCCGCGTGCCGGATGTGTTGAGCACGGACAGGCGCAGACCGTTGGCGGCGCCTTTCCTCGCCGACGCTGACGCTGACGCAAAAGGTTTCGCCACAATGTGTCTGCCCTTGGCCACGGAGTCGATGGTGAAACCTCCAATGGATCCGCTGGTCATCTCTTATTGCGATGTGAGCTCAGCAAATGTATAACATCAGAAAGATTCTGTGAAATAGAGAAAAGAAGCTTTAAGCAACTGAACTTTAAGTCAATACAACCAAGCCCGGGGGGGAGGGGGGGGGGAATATTTTGAAAATGAGATGAGGTTTCGAAATTTTTTTTGAAATCTAGAGGCGCTGCGACGATACAAAAGGGGGAAGAATCCCTGATGTACACCGAGGAGCAATAAACTCTGTAACAGGTCAAATTATTTTATCTTGGATAAAATATTGTTTTAGTAAATTAATATGTACCGGAAGTGAAGAGGAATGTCAAGGGCAGCAGAAGAGGAAACGGTTAGGTATTCACCAGTATGGATATTTGTGTTTTGCTCTTTCAGAATTTCATAATGTGTTATCTTGTGTAATATTATAGTAGTAGCTTGTGTGAGTTATTAAGACAAAGTATCAGTTTCCTCCTATATCGGAGATTTTTATTACTATTGTGTCAAGTGATAAATAAATATTATAGTGATGACAAAACTTCTGTCTCATGTTATTAAAGAGATAAGGATGACAAAGAAAGCGATTAACTGATTAGAATATAGATACAAATTATTATATCCAGCTCGCAAGTAAAACGTAACAGCATCACGCCAAATAATGATGGTGTTACAAACTCTAACGGAAGACTTCACTTTCACTACTTTGAATCCTGTGTTTGAAGTTCTCGAGTCTAAATTATGTCACCATCCACTCGGAGAATAAAAACCACCATATAATGTGAGAATAAATACCACCATCTACTGAGAGAATAAATACCACCATCGACTCGGAGAATAAATACCACCATCTGCTGAGAGAATAAATACCACCATCTGCTGAGAGAATTAATACCACCATCCACTGAGAGAATAAATACCACCATCCACTCAGAGAATAAATACCACCATCTGCTGAGAGAATAAATACCACCATCCACTGAGAGAATAAATACCACCATCCACTGAGAGAATAAATCCCCACCATCCACTGAGAGAATAAATCCCCACCATCCCGATAAAAATATTAAGATAAATATGGTCAAAAGGCTTTAAAACTATTTACTTGGACCCCAGGACAATGTGATTTTATACAAATTAAAATAATGAGGGATTACAATTTATAAGAAAAAAAGAGTAAACCATTTTATTGGCCAATGATTTATACAATTTTAAGGAATACAAATCTATAAAAAAAAAACCAAAAAAAACCTACTCTCTAAGAAAATTATTATTTTGTTTTATTATATAGTATAGTGCGTTCAAAAAATTTTTTTTACGTGTGAACTGAAAAAATGACTCGATCGAATTTCCGTTATCGAAATTTCATTCAAAGAAACTTCAGGTAATCGCTTACGAATGAGCAGAAAGATGTAAAGGGGACGCTACTCGCGAAACTCTTACTATTGATTAAGTATTAATACTTCCCTCCCCTTTGTTTATTTGGAAGTTATCTTATGTTAAGCTTGTAAGTCCCGATAAAACCGGTGTCGTCATAGTTTTATCTCGCCCAGTGGTTTTCAAAACCATTTTGTCTACAGTTATGCAATGTTAGAGTTGTCCAATGTTAAAGTTATGTAATGTTAGAGTTGTTCAATGTTAGAGTTGTTCAATGTTAGAGTTGTCCAATGTTAGAGTTGTCCAATGTTAGAGTTGTCCAATGTTAGAGTTATTCAATGTTGGAGTTGTTCAATGTTGGAGTTGTTCAATGTTAGAGTTGTTCAATGTTAGAGTTGTTCAATGCTAGAGGTGTGCAGTGTTAGAATAGTTCTCTGTTAGAGTTTTGCACTGCTAGAGTTGTGCACTGTTAGAGTTAGTCAATGTTAGAGTTGTGCACTGTTAGAGTTAGTCAATGTTAGAGTTGTGCACTGTTAGAGTTGTCCAATGTTGGAGTTATTCAATGTTAATGTTGTGTAAGTCTAACAGAAATAATGAAATGGCATGAAGGAGCTGGGGTTGATTTGTTGAGGCAAGTTGTTGACATTTGAGGCAAGTTGTTGACATTTGACGCAATTTGTTGACATTTGAGGCATATTGTTGCCATTCTCAGTATGTTGTAATTTGAGGCAAGTTGCTGACATTTGAGGCAAGTTGTTGACATTTGACGCAATTTATTGACATTTGAGGCATATTGTTGCCATTATCAGTAGGTTGTAATTTGAGGCAAGTTGTTGACATTTGAGGCATATTGTTACCATTCTCATGTTGTAATTTGAGGCAAGTTGTTGACATTTGAGGCACGATGTTGACATGTGAGGCAAGTTGTTGACATTTGAGGCAAGTTTTGACATTTGAGGCAAGTTGTTGACATTTGAGGCAAGTTGTTGACATTTGAGGCAAGTTGTTGACATTTGAAGCAAGTTGTTGACATTTGAGGCATATTGTTGCCATTCTCATTATGTGTAATTTGAGGCAACTGGTTGATATTTGAGGCAAGTTGTTGGCATTTGAGGCATATTGATGCCATTCTCGGTGTGTTGTACTTTGAGGCAAATTGTAAGCCCATTTAATTAGTCATTACATAACAAGGATTACAGACAGATCTGTAAGATCACTAAATTATTCATTACATAATAAAAAGCGCAAACTTGAGTGGTATGGCCACGTGACCAGAAAACAAGGGCTCGCCAAAGAGATCTTGCAGGGCACTACTAGAGGAGGGAGAAGAAGAGGAAGACAAAGAAAAAGATGGGAAGATAATATCAAAGAATGGACTGGATTACAACTAGGCGATGCTATGCGTAGGGCAGAAGACCGAGAGGAATGGAGAAGAATGGTGTACATGTCATCTGTGGCGCCCCAACGGTCGAAGGACTACGGGACCTGATGATGATGAATAAGGATTACAGACAGATCTGTAAGATCACTAAATTAGTCATTACATAACAAGGATTACAGACAGATCTGTAAGATCACTAAATTAGTCATTATATAACAAGGATTACAGTCAGATCTGTAAGATCACTAAATTAGTCATTACATAACAAGTATTACAGACAAATCTGTAAGATCATTAAAGTAGTCATTACATAACAAGGATTACAGAGAGATCCCGTGGGGATAAATTTAACACGAGAAACAAACACAAGCCTTATCAACATCAAACCAGAGGGAAAACAAATCAACTTGTGCGCTCAGTGTTGTTGTTGTCTTTCAACGTTGAATTGTTTCGATTTTCACAATTATTCTCAAATTTTACCGAAAATTGCCGGAGATTTTATTGAAAACCAACCACGCGATTAAAATGAAATCTTTTTAATATTTTTTTTTTACGTCAGATGTATTTATAGACAATGATAGAAATATATTTAGTACACTTAAGATACAATCATAGAAATATATTTAGTAAACTTAAGATACAATGATAGAAATATATTTAGTACACTTAAGATACAATCATAGAAATATATTTAGTAAACTTAGTATACAATGATAGAAATATATGTAGTAAACTTTTGATACAATAAGAAAATCGTGTAAAGGTTGAAGATAAATAGATTTTGTTTTAGAACATTCAGCCAAACTCTTCGATCATAATAATATATTTGAGGATGTTTTCTAGAATTATATGATATAAATTATGGTGTTTTCTGTAAATGTATGGTGTATGAGAAGGTTTTATCTATAAATATGTAAGGGTGTTTTCTGTAAGTATATGATGTACTTGAGAGTGTTTTTATATGTATAAGAATATGAGAATTTAAGTAGAATCGACATGTGAACAAAAAGGTTCAAATATGTCAATATTGGTTTTCAAAAGTTTCTTCGTTTTAGGTCTGCAGTATGGGTGTGTTTGTGTTTGTGTCTGTGTTTGTGTCTGTGTTTGTGTTGGTGTTTGTGTCTGTGTTTGTGTCTGTGTTGGTGTTTGTGTCTGTGTTTGTGTTGGTGTTTGTGTCTGTGTTGGTGTTTGTGTCTGTGTTTGTGTCTGTGTTTGTATCTGTGTTTGTGTTTGTGTGTTTGTAATAACGAGAGACAAAGAGAGAGAGACAGGGAGAGAGAGAGAGTTAGAGAGACACAGAGAGAGACAGAGAGAGAGACAGAGAGAGACAGGGAGAGAGAGAGACAGAGAGAGAGACAGAGAGAGAGACAGAGAGAGAGACAGAGAAGGGCAGAGAGACAGGGAGAGAAAGGGTAAGGAGGCGAGAGAGAAAGAAAGACTGAGAGAAGCAGGGAGAGGGGGGCAGAAGTTAGTAATGAAAGGCCCCAATCTAAACAAAATAACTACTCAAATTTAAAAAGAAAAAAAACAACAACCCTATCTGATTATAATTCCATTGAGTAAAGGGAAAAGTATTTCCTTTTTCGATTTTTTAGTAGCCCTACCCGGGATTCGCCACTCATTTCACAAACTTTAGAACCACTGTTCTTCTACTCGTGGACCACTGACTTCACAATGGAGAACGATTTGTCGAAGTTTTATCAATCGATTCCTGGAATCAGGGTTTCTTTCAGGCATACCTCCGGGGGGGGGGGGGGGGGGGGGTTCTGCCCCCCCTTACCCCGGAGCAAGTCAAGTGCCCCCCAGGGAAAAATGTGTAAGAAAAAATAAATTAAAAAAAAAAACTACTCTAAATATAATTTTTATAACATTTTTAAAAGTAATTGAAATGTGTGCCTTTCATCGATTAAAATTATTGGAACAAATAAAATATCGCTTTGTTCGATATATATTGATGATCCATATCGTTCAGGTTAATCTTGTTACAGGCTCGCAGAAATCGATTATAAATATCGTTTTGTTTTGAAAATTGGCCGCTCCTGATCATAAGCTAAATTCTTACTTTTTCTTATTCGCAGATATCGGTATCTTTTATTTAATTACATTTTGCAGCTGCACAAGTTGAAAGACTTGTTAATAACACTGTATTAAACTACCTTTACATCGATATAAATGTCTATAAATTGAATATAGTTCTTGCTAAGTAATAAGCATGTGCAATCTGTTTTCAAATTATATTGTATAATAGCATCATGCTTTAAAAAATCATTTTTAGCAAACATTTTAATGTAGTAGATTCCATAGATGTATGCTGCCATAGATACAATGAAAATTAAAAAAAAAAATAATAATAATAATTTTAAAACAAAAAATTAGGAATTTACCGGTTGCATACAAATAGTGGACCTTTTCATCAATAATTATTAAATCGAGTGCGTTTCTAATTTTTTAACAGTTTCGGGAACAGAGTAAAATGATTTTTTTTTAAAAATTAGTCTTTATTTATTAAATACCCAATGACTTTTGAAAATTCCCAGTGTGGATGAACAGAGAAAAAAGTCGTTTTGAATCCGCTCTTATGAAGCGGTAGCGCCAAACTTATGGAATATTTTACCTCCATCTTTGAGGAGTACTGACAAGGACAGAAAATTATGTAGGAAAAATTTAAAGACTTTTTTGTTTAATAGATTTGATGACACCAGAGCGCAGTGAGCATGCTAAAGTAGCATGGATACCAGCGCTATAGAAGTAAACCAATCAATCAATAAATAGATAGACAGACAGACAGACAGACATACAGACAGACAGACAGATAGATAGATATACAGATAGATAGATAGATAGATAGATAGATAGATAGATAGATAGATAGATAGATAGATAGATAGATAGATAGATAGATAGATAGATAGATAGATAGATAGATAGATAGATTGATATAGAAGTAAACCAATCAATCTATCAAACTTTTCTCTGTTAATATAATAATAATAAACAATCTTCCCCAGCTGTTTGAACTATTTAAAAAAAAATAATATTTTAAGATGATAATCCAGTAGAAAGAATATAATATATATTTAAACAACGAATAAAAAAAAATCGAGTATTTCGATTATCTTGTACATTTCATTTTTAGTAGTAGTTAAAAAAAAAAATTATATGGAATTGGTAAAAAAATTGTTTTCAAGTATTAGTATACTATTTAAGAGGAAAGTTGTAATGATCTGAAGCAAATTATAATAGTCTAAAAATCTTAATTATTAATTAACATTTCAATCAACAGAATTGTGAGAATTTAAACTTTAATTTTATACGAAACAAAAATCACACATTAATAAATATACGATGTCTTTTGTAAACAGTTCATGACTTCTGAACAATTATGTCGGTTACATATGATTTATAAATAAATAACAATTTTGAAAACCCAATAAGATGTAGTCTATAGCCTTTTGTACAGAAAAGCTATTTTTCTTTTCGACTTTGGTGAAACTTGGAAATATTTAGAAAAAGACGTATGTTTTTGGTTTTTCTTTTTCGCTCAAAATGTAAAACTATTTTAGCATTTCTTTTTTGGGATGGATCCCTTTTTTTGGAAGGAATTATTTTTTTTTTTAATTTTAAAAATATTTTGTAGTAAATTCATTATTTTTATGTAGTTGATCCCAAAAATATTTTAAAATAATAACTTTAAAAATAAATTACTTTTCAATTAAAAAAAAATGTTTTCATAACACACTTAGTCAAGCAGAGACGTCGCTTGACTTTTTATGGCACCCGTGCTACTTTTCGGTTTTTTCCTTCCCTACCTAGCAGTAAAAGTTGATAATTTAATGTAATTACAGCCCAACTTTAAGCCCCTAAAATATACGAGGCCCCTTGCAGCTATACGGGTTGCAGACCTCACACGATGGCTCTAAGGTCGAATGACACATAAAATCTTAACTAGCATCTCTCCCGTTGCTCTACAGTTAAGTGTATGATAATGCGAAACTAAATTTATCAAATAATTTCCGGGGCTTATAAAGTTTTAAGGGGCGAGTCTGAGCTATGAAGTATCTCTCGATAAAAAACATACCCTAAGGGCTCCCAACTGGACTGAATTTATTTAATATTGTGCTGGTGGAAGAGTTAGTGATGTCCTGTTATTATCGTTATTTCTAGCGCTTCCCACCCAAATGTCTGAAATGTTTACATCAGTGGCGCTTCATCCCATTTAGGGCCTAGGCCTGCTCCACCACATTCTTCTATTGGGATCGATTCATCGCTTTACACCTCCATGTGCGAACCCCAACCTTTGTAAGCCCTTCTCTACATCGTCAATCCATCTCAGTCTTGATCGACCGGTGAGCCGTCTGCCCCTAGGTTTCTAACTGTAGATCGTTTTTGTTGCTCCAGAATCCGGCATCCTTTCAATGTGTCCTGTCCAGGGCAGTCTGCCTTTTTTATATTGTTGTGGCTATGGATGGGTATTTGTACAATTGATATAGCTCTTGGTTTGTACGGATTCCCAAAACAAAATTGTCTATCATCGGGTCATATATTTAGCAGGTTCTCTGCTTTTCTGGTAGGAACCAAGTCTCACTTGCGTAAGTTACTACTGGTCTTGTGATAGTGGTGTATACTGCCTTCTTTGTTCCCTTAGCGAGGTTTTTGCTTTGAAGTAGCTTTTATAAATTGAAATAAGAACGGTTGCATGCTGTTATTCTTTCTTGCACCTCCGATTGTATTTCCTCTTGCTTATTTATAGTCACACCTAAATATTTGAAAGTAGCTACCCTCTAAAAAGCGTAGATGTTCATATTGATGAAGTCATCAGTGCGTATTTCCTGACATTATCATATATATTGCCTCCGCTTTATTTACATCAAGACCAGCTTTGACCGTCACATCTTCAAGTTCCCTGAAAGTTTTAATTATATCATCATTACTGTTTCTACCAAATAGCGCTATATCGTCTGTGTAGGCCAGGTATTGCAGTGGCTGGCTTTATAAAGTTCCTTATGGTTGTTCTGTACCACCTCTCAGGTGCTCACACGTATGTTTCTAATGCTTTTTTTCTAAAGTGATGTTGAAAATGATACACGGATTTCCTTGTCCGAGGCCCAGATTGATTGGGAACTCCCTCAAGTACTCTCTCTGTACTTTGATTCTACTATTGTAGTTATCAATCGTCATATGTATGAGTCGGGTAAGTTTGTTAAGGACTCCAAGTTCCAGCACAGCATCGTTCATGTATTTCCTGTCTATGCTATCATAAGGTGATTTGTAGTTGGTGTATGTTGATGTATTCTTAGCATTTTTCTACGAGACATCTAACAGTAAATATATGAACGTTTGAAATGCCCCTTCACACATTGTCTTAAAGATGCATTGAATACAGTGCATGATACCCTCACTAGGTAACTCTTGTAACCAGTGAAATATCCGCATCAACACCAGGCACAGAAACATTGCAAATCCCATCTACATTCATAGGAGCCATAATGATCAATAAATTGATCGTGGGCCCTTAATATACAAAAAAAAGAAAAATGTGCACCACAATGCATCACTGCATTTTGAATTTATTATTTTTAAATTAAGGTGACCTCTGCCCTCACTTTTGTTCAAACTCTTCGGATTACTCAGTTTCTGCTACCCCCCCCCCCCCTTTCCTTGACGTCGATCAATGTGACTAACTTGTTGAATCTAATCTTGTGTCAAATGATTTTCTTCGGCGCACCTCCCCTGACGTTTGAAAAATTATTTCCCCCCATCAAATGAAAGTCTTATCAAAACATTCGAATCATGTATACTCCAAAATGCACCTTTTGATTTTTAAACAATCACACATTTTCTGCTGCCCTACGTCCCGATAAAAATTACTTGCCATGACAGCCAAATTTGGTGTTGATATATACACTGCCCATCGGTGTGCCTATTGTTAGCGCCACCCTAGGTGGGTTAACTTTTTTGCAACGCTACCTTTCTCAATAGAAACTCTGCAGATGTCCGAAAATCCCGCCGCTCTATCTAAAGAAAAAACGACACCTGGGAAGACCAAATGTTCGCCCCCCCCCCACGTCTACGTCACAGACGTGAGTCTTTGATGACAGGGGACAAGATTCATTTTTACGCCCCCCCCCCCCCCCCCGTTAAACTCTGAAACCTATTATTTTCATCCATTAACACTATAGCCCATTAGATGCCCCCACTAGTCTGGCGCCCGGGGACATTATGTCCCATGTGCCACCCCTTAGCTACGCCTCTGGTCACTGTGAACTGGCAATGGGCCCCCCGAACATCAAAAGTGCCCCCCCCCCCCACGGGAGAAAATGTCTGAAAGAAACACTGCCTGGAATATTTCCGATCCACATACCCAATGCTCGTCTATGGTAACAAACTACGCAGGAATCTAGGCCACCAAGGCCACAACTTCACCTCTTCCTACCCCCACCACCCCTTCTACAATCCCTTGTTGTTGCCTGTCACACATTAAGAACGAACACAATGCACAATTTTTAATGAGATAGTGATCATAAAGTATACAGTGTTTGGATAGAACGACCAGAAATAAAAAGGGGATTCAAAATAAATAAATTAGGTTCCCCTCGTGACGCGGCAGTCTCTGATTGGTCGATGGGTCGGCAGCCATTTTGCTGTATGGTAATTGAAAAGTTCAACAATTGTCTACCTACAGCAGGCATGCATTTAGACAATTTTTAATTTCTTTGTTTACGGGTTAGAGAAAATTTGGCGATTCAACGGGGGAAAATACATTCAAATGATTTTTTAATAAATATTTATCAAGGTATTGATACAACAAGAAACATAAATTGTGGTATAATTTAATCATTTTTTATTAATAAATTAAATATCTCTTTACCTTATTTTAATATGCGTGTGTGGTGTGTGGTGTGGTATGTGGGTGGTGTGTGTGTGTGTGGTGTATGCACATATTTAATGCAAAATGCTTTCGTCAGCAAACAGACACAAGTAAATAACAAAATAAAATAACTTGTCTGATGCTATGAAGAATAGTGGTAGTAGAATAAGAAGTAGTAATAATAATATAAATAGTAGTAGAACAAGTACGAAAAGTTGTTGTAGTAATACAAGTTTGAGTGGATGTAGTAGTAGTAGTACAAGTATGAGTGAATGTAGCAGTAGTACAAGTACGAGTATATGTAGCAGTAGTACAATTACGAGTAGATGTAGCAGTAGTACAATGTCACAGAACGGTTGTTGCGAAGGAGGGTTCCGGTCCCGACTTATCACAAACTGTATTGATGAAGTAGTAATCAGTGCAGGACCGCTCCTCTCTGTGATTTATATTGTGGGTATGTAGGCGTTGGGACAGACAAGAGCACAACGTAGACAGACGTAAACTGAACAACCCCAACTCCAGGTGTCCAGATGATAAACGAGAATGTATTTATTACTAAAATATCATAAGCTCTTCTGTAGTATTCACTGTCAGCAAACAATATGAATCTCTATAAAATCTTTGACTGTTCACTGTTTCGTCTCAACTATTCCTATGTTCCACAAGTCAATTGTCGTCTCCTGGTCTCTCTTGCAACTTAGCTCTTTTCTCTCTACTTCCAACACAACGAAATACTACCAACTTCAACTCTCACTAAACTCAACTCTCCCCAATGTCAGGAAGTGTTCTGTCTTAAATACCCATTCTCTAACTCTGTAGGTGGCCTAGGAATGCTATCTAACGACACAGCCCCGCCCCTTAATTTCCGATCAATTTGGAATTTCCCGTCGTTAACCTCAAAATTAACATGCGAAGTCATCCCTCTATCTCAAAGATGCGAGACTCAATTAACCCTACCCTCGACCCTTTAACAATGCTCCCCTAAAACTAACAGCAGTTTCCGTCCCTCCTATAACTTACCTAAACAATGGAGCCCTGTCCTGTACACGCCCCAGTCATTTGTGACATACAAGTATGGGTAGATGTAGCAGTAGTACAAGTATGGGTAGATGTAGCAGTAGTACAAGTGTGGGTAGATGTAGCAGTAGTACAAGTATGGGTAGATGTAGCAGTAGTACAAGCATGTGTAGATGTAGCAGTAGTACAAGTATGGGTAGATGTAGCAGTAGTAAAAGTACGAGTAGATGTAGCAGTAGTACAAGTATAGGTAGATGTAGCAGTAGTACAAGTATAGGTAGATGTAGCAGTAGTACAAATATAGGTAGATGTAGCAGTAGTACAAGTACGAGTAGATGTAGCAGTAGTACAAGTAGATGTAGTAGTAGTACAAGTACGAGTAGATGTAGTAGTAAAAGTACAAGTATGAGTAGCCGTAACAGTAGTACAATTATGAGAAGTGGTATCACACCTAATATAGTAACAAACGAAAATACAACTACAATTATAAAATAAAATAAATAATATTAATGCAAATAATAAATGATGTCTGTTCCTGAGTGTGAGTTCGATTCCAGACTGCAAGCGATAGATCGACAACAAACAATGACTTAATTACTCACGGTGTGGTTGGAGCGCCATGGCACCTAGCACATCCCGATAGATTGCTCAAACTCCAATCTGAACACAGTGGGTCTTCTACACCCTGTATTTCGCTTTTCTTTCTCCCCCCCCCCCAACCTCCCATCCCACGATTCAAACATGTTTAAAACCCCCTACCCGCCCGCTGAAAAGAAATGTAAAATCCTAGTTAGAGACAAGGACTTAAATCAGTATTTTTCATTTTGCTTGTTATTTCCCCTTGACCCAGTCTTGCGTACTTGCCCTTGTCGGATTTGGGGGTCGTAGTTACCCGTGCAGCCATGTTATGACGAGCCACTCACACACGCTAGAAAGTGATCACGTGGTTCTCCTCACTGTGGCCGGATTGCTCAGGTTGGTCGGGTTTCCCAGGTTGTTCGGCTTGCCCAGGTTGGTCGGGTTGCTCAGGTTGGTCGGGTTGCCCAGGTTGGTCGGGTTGCCCAGGTTGTTCCGCTTGCCCAGGTTGGTCGGGTTGCCCAGGTTGGTCGGGTTGCCCAGGTTGGTCGGGTTGCCCAGGTTGGTCGGGTTGCCCAGGTTGGTCGGGTTGCCCAGGTTGGTCGGGTTGCCCAGGTTGGTCGGGTTGCCCAGGTTGGTCGGGTTGCCTAGGTTGGTCGGTTTGCCCAGGTTGATTGGGTTGCCTAGGTTGGTCGGGTTGCCTAGGTTGGTCGGGTTGCCTAGGTTGGTCGGCTTGCCCAGGTTGATTGGGTTGCCTAGGTTGGTCGGGTTGTCTTGGTTGGTCGGGTTGCCTAGGTTGGCTAAGTTGGTCGTGTTACCTAGGTTGGGCTGGGTTGCTTAGGTTCGCCGGGGTGCCTAGCCTTGGCGGGTTGCCTAGTAGAGGCATGTTTGTCTAGCTTGTTCGGGTTTCCCAGGATGGTCGGGTTACCTAGGTTGGGTCGGGTTGGCTAAGTTGGTCGTGTTACCTAGGTTGGGCTGGGTTGCCTAGGTTCGCCGGGGTGCCTAGCCTGGGTGGGTTGCCTAGTAGAGGCATGTTTGCCTAGCTTGTTCGGGTTTCCCAGGATGGCCGGGTTGCCTATCTTGGGCCGGGTTGCCTAGGTTTTCCTAGGATGGCCGGGTTGCCTAGGTTTTCCTAGGATGGCTGGGTTGCCTAGGTTTGCCTAGGATGGATGGGTTGCCTGGCATGGGCCGGGTTCCCTAAGATGGCCGGGAGTCCTAGGATGGCTGGTTTGCCTGGCTTGGGCCAGGTTGCCTAGTATGTCCGGGTTGCCTAGGTTTTCCTAGGATGGCTGGGTTGCCTAGGTTTGCCTAAGATGGCTGGGTTGCCTGGCATGGGCCGGGTTGCCTAGGATGGCTTGGTTGCCTGGCTGGGGCCGGGTTGCCTAGCTTGGCCGGGTTGCTTAGGATGGCTGGGTTGCCTAGGTTGGCTATTAAGAGACCTCGTCCAAAACTCTGCCAACAATAGGACCGGTATGCACAAAGACACTGAGTCTCAGTGTCACTGGTGGGTAAGGGACGGGTGGGGTGGCGACGGGTGTCGTGATTTGGGTGGGTGGGTGTAGTGGGGCGGGTGGGTGGATCTAGTGGGTCGGGTGGGTGGGTGATTGATGTGGTGGGGTGGGAGGGTGCAGTGGGGTGGGTGGGAGGGTGCAGTGGGGTGGGTGGGAGGGTGCAGTGGGGCCTTTCAGTGGATCTAGCAGGGCGGGCTGGGCGGGATGGGGTTGAAGGCCTGGGATGATGAAGTCACATTTTTTACACATTAAACTGCCAATACGTTAGGTGTATTCTGCTCACTTCCTCCTCTTAATAGACGCAGTTTCAGCCTTGACCTTCATTCTCCCTTAACCATCCCTAAAATCACCGATAACCACACGCTCACCACCCCCGCCTCGGCTCCTCAGCATAGTTGTTTCCCCCCCTCCCCTTGCACACACAGCCCATTTCTATGTTTTTTAAAGTTGTTCAAGGCCAAATGGCTTTGTGTTCCGTCTGATGTAAAGGGTTCTAATCCTAAATACATTTCCAATTTCTTTGGATCAATCTAGTAATATCACAACACGTCTTGTTTTTGTTGGCAAAATATTTACAGTAACGTGTATTACAATAATTTCTAAAAGACTGATAGTGACAGTTATAGTGGCAGTGACAGTGGCAGCGACAGTAACAGTGATAGCGGCAGTTATAGTGACAGGGACCTCTTTTCTCTCCCAGCTGCGACCGCAGAAACCACGTAAACTCTATTAGAGGGCGTCTGTAAAACACCTTCATGTCTCCCCGGGGTGGGAGGGGGGGACATTAGAGACGATAAAATATATCCACCCCACCCCAAGAAAGTCCGGCCCGGTTGCTGTGTCGGGGGCGGAAAGCGAAGCCTGACTGGACTAGCGACCACTGGGGGAATGGTTCAATGCCGATTGGGAGTGGCAGGGGTGGGCTGGGGAAGACTTCATGAGCTTCGGCTCGATAGTTTGCTGAATCTCTTAAGTATATTAGATTAGTGACAGGGACTAGATTAGTGACAGGGACTAGATTAGTGACAGGGATTAGATTAGTGACAGGGACTAGATTAGTGACAGGGACTAGATTAGTGACAGGGATTAGATTAGTGACAGGGACTAGATTAGTGACAGGGACTAGATTAGTGACAGGGACTAGATTAGTGACAGGGACTAGATTAGTGACAGGGACTAGATTAGTGACAGGGACTAGATTAGTGACAGGGACTAGATTAGTGACAGGGACTAGATTAGTGACAGGGACTAGATTAGTGACAGGGACTAGATTAGTGACAGGGACTAGATTAGTGACAGGGACTGTTATGGAGATGTCAAATTTCGAACTTTATAAAACTAAAAATAATATTCTGTCCGGTGAGGTTAACAGTACGATATAACTTTGGATGTCCTGAAGAATAGTTTGGGATGCCCTATGTTCCATAAGCACAGTGGGGAAGCACTGTGGGGGAAGCACTGTGGGGGAAGCACTGTGGCCGAAGCACTGTGGGGTAGCACTGTGGCGTAGCACTGTGGGGGTAGCACTGTGGCGTAGCACTTTGGGGGTAGCACTGTGAGGGAAGCACTGTGGGGGAAGCACTGTGGCGGAAGCACTGTGGGGGGAACACTGTGGGGTAGCACTGTGGGGTAGCACTGTGGGGAAGCACTGTCGGGTAGCACTGTGGGGTAGCACTGTGGGGGAAACACTTTGGGGTAGCACTGTGGGGGGAACAATGTGGGGTAGCACTGTGGGGAGCACTGTGGGGGAAGCACTGTGGCGTAGCACTGTGGGGGAAGCACTGTGGGGGAAGCACAGTGGGGGAAGCACTGTGGGGGAAGCATTGATCAACACGAACACTTCACGATTGGAAGGCTAGTCAGCTGGTCTGTGTTCCTAGAGTCACGTGAGCCAATCCCATTAACCCAATGTAGGGCGTTGACTGTGTCGCGTCCCATTGTTCGCAGCGTGATATTCAAATTGAAAAATCTTCAATCACATTGGAATAACAGCCGTGAAATAACATGTGTGCAAAGAGTGGGTGGGGGTGGTGGGGAGAAGAAGGGGGAAGGAGATAAAGCCAGTGGGGGACGGGGTCGGGCAGACATTTTCATAACATTAATAGGGGGTGTGGCTTCGTGTCTGGTGTGTCATTGGAATAAGATCGCTAAGAAAAGAATGTCTGTCCGGTAAAGTCTGTCCGGTAAAGTCTGTCCCGTATTTGTCTGCCCGATCCAAAGAAGGGGGAGAAGTATTAGAATTTCACAGACAGATCAGCAGATCGACATGTCGACAGATCAGTACATCAACAGATCAGCAGATCAACAGGTCAACAGATCAACAGGTCAGCAGATCAACCGGTCAGCAGATCAACCGGTCAGCAGATCAAGAGATCAACAGATCATAAGATCCTGATTAATGTGTCAAAATACAAATAATGTTAAGAACCAGAAGGAAAAGGAAAACGTACATTGAAAAGGCTTCTTGCTATAATTAAATCTGCACCAGAAAATAAAATGTAGGTTGTGTGCATAGGGAACCGGACCCTAAAAGGTAGGTTGTGTGCCTAGCGAACCGGACCCTAAAAGGTAGGTTGTGTGCATAGGGAACCGGACCCTAAAAGGTAGGTTGTGTGCCTAGCGAACCGGACCCTAAAAGGTAGGTTGTGTGCATAGGGAACCGGAACCTAAAAGGTAGGTTGTTTGCCTAGCGAACCGGAACCTAAAAGGTAGGTTGTGTGAATAGCGAACCGGAACCTAAAAGGTAGGTTGTGTGAATAGCGAACCGGGACCTAAAAGGTAGGTTGTGTGAATAGCGAACCGGGACCTAAAAGGTAGGTTGTGTGAATAGCGAAACGGGACCTAAAAGGTAGGTTGTGTGAATAGCGCACAGGAACCACGGCGTGCCTGTGTAGACAGCTTCACCGCATGGCTGGCCGAAATCAAACGCTTTATTTAAACATCACAGTTCCACGGCTTTTGGATCAGTGGCTCTCAACTTTCTCAATGTCGTGACCCTTTAATAGAGTTCATCATTTTGTGGTGCCCCCCCCCCCCCCCCCCCCACAAAATTTTTTAAAAATTATTTTTGTTGCTATTTTATAATATGTGTTTTACGATGGTCTTAGGCGATCCCTGTGTAAATTTCCATTTGACCACCCCCCCCCCCAGGGTCCGCGACCCGCAGGTTGAGAACCGCTGTACTTTATAATGTAATTTTTTTCTTTTAATTCATTAACATTCCAGTTTGGCTTGTTTTTTTGTTGTTTTTTTCTCTAATGCAAAGTTCAACTTAATGCAAATATTTAAAAACTATTAAACTACCCCCAAAAACAAT
Source organism: Omphiscola glabra (assembly GCA_964017045.1). Taxonomy (NCBI): domain Eukaryota; kingdom Metazoa; phylum Mollusca; class Gastropoda; family Lymnaeidae; genus Omphiscola; species Omphiscola glabra. The sequence goes on from OZ024799.1 coordinate 1,037,108, forward strand.
GTTTTTCATATAAATCCGTTGTATGCATTTTTGTTTTTTTTGTTGTTTTCTGCGTGGAAGGGGGTGGCAAAAGTATTGGCCCATCTCGGGCGGCCCCGGACAGAGCCTCGCCCCTGTATTCAGCACTTCCGTAGCACATACGTGCGGGGAACGGGGACGTGTGGATGATGACTAGCATTGTATCCATCATTTAGAGCAGCGTCAATCCAGGAATCCACTAACCACACATAAAACTCTTTATGAGTTAGAACTTATCGGCCTTGCATCCAGGAATACATAAGGGACAAGGCATCCATAATGACGTATTTAAACCCTGCATCCAGGGATACATATGAACCAATGCATCCATAATGACGTTTAAACCATGCATCCAGGGATACATATGAACCAATGCATCCATAATGACGTTTAAACCATGCATCCAGGGATACATATGAACCAATGCATCCATAATGACGTTTAAACCATGCATCCAGAGATACATATGAACCAATGCATCCATAATGACGTATTTAAACCCTGCATCCAGGAATACATATGAACCCGTGCATCCAGAATGACGTATTAAAACCCTGCATCCACTCTAAATCTCTTTATCCATTAATGCATAATAATCCATGCATCCACCATCGCGTATGAACTCACTCACACACACACAAAACAACACAGGTAATAGTCTCAAATTTCGATTCATAAAAGACGGCTCCTACCTTGAAGAAGGTTTGGTTTACAGGTGAGGTCATTTCCTCCTACTCCTCTATCCCACCATCCGTCACTATCTGCCCGCCCCAACGATCGATCCGAGAATAAACCCTGGACTATTGTCTCTCCCCCCCCCCCCTTCCCCCTCCGTACAGGGTAAAATGAAAACTTCTGTTAAGCCCTCCATAACACCTACAGTTTGAAGAAAAAAAAATAGAGAGAGAAAACTGGGTCACGGCAAACTGGGTCATGGCGATTTGGGGTCAAGGTCAACCGTAGGTGTCTTTGTTCCAGGTTCCGTTCATTTTCAATTTCGATCTCTAGTGGAGGGAGGAAAAACAAATGTCGAAAAGGCTGCTGTACGTCCACTCTTGTGACTAGCGAACAAACCCCGTCGACAGGTAGCTTATCCCCCCTCGGTAGTCCTAAAGAAACACCTCATTACAGGCAGTCTGCACACCCTACCAGGGCCACCTCAGTGATGGTGATGGTTAAGGAACACTCATTACAGGCAGTCTGCACACCCTACCAGGGCCACCTCAGTGATGGTGATGCTTAAGGAACACTCATTACAGGTAGCTTATCCCCACTCCAACCACCTCGATAGTCCTAAAGAAACACCACATTACAGGTAGCCTGCACACCCCCACCCCAGTAATGCTAGTTTACCCCCCTCAGCCACAGTAGGAGAGGGTAGATTTTCCCTAACGCCTTTTTAACCTGCATCTTACCCTCTACTTGGTTGATTGCATGCGTCACCGTGACATTCCAGTATCTTATCCTCTACTTGGTTGACTGCATGCGTCACCGTGACATTCCAGCATCTTACCCTCTACTTAGTTGACTGCATGCGTCACCGTGACATCCCATCTTACCCTCTACTTGGTTGACTGCATGCGTCACCGTGACATCCCATCTTACCCTCTACTTGGTTGACTGCATGCGTCACCGTGACATCCCATCTTACCCTCTACTTGGTTGACTGCATGCGTCACCGTGACATCCCATCTTATTCCCTCAACCTACAAAGACGTAAACCAAAGTCAAAAGAACAAAGTTTAGATAAATCCCTGACCCCTGACCTTTCCGACCTCCTCGATTACATATTATTTATATCTTATGCCCCCCTCCCCCACCTCCAAAACCAAACTTCAAATTAATAATCAAATCCGCCGCCACCCCAAATAATTAATCCCTCTTCATCCTAATTTCCGAAAAGAGTTTGATCACAACGCCCCCCCCCCCCCCCAACCACACACGCCATACACACGCCACTCTGACAGATTCAAGACCTCACTATCCATGAATCACGTCCTCAAGTGCCAGGCCAGAAGCTCAAGTGATGCGTGATCTCTGTATCATCTTGTCCTTTCCTTTAGCTGCGACCGCCATGCTATTACCATCGTACGTGGTGATGAGGAATGGTTACTGCACAGTCCCAGCCAGAACAGCTAGCCTCTGTCACAGTCCCAGTCAGTATACGTAGCCCTCTGTCACAGTCCCAGTCAGTATACGTAGCCCTCTGTCACAGTCCCAGTCAGTATACGTAGCCCTCTGTCACAGTCCCAGCCAGAAAAGCCTAGCCTTCTGTCACAGTCCCAGCCAGAATAGCCTAGCCTTCTGTCACAGTCCCAGCCAGAATAGCCTAGCCCTCTGTCACAGTCCCAGCCAGAATAGCCTAGCCTTCTGTCACAGTCCCAGCCAGAATAGCCTAGCCTTCTGTCACAGTCCCAGCCAGAATAGCCTAGCCTTCTGTCACAGTCCCAGCCAGAATAGACTAGCCTTCTGTCACAGTCCCAGCCAGAATAGCCTAGCCCTCTGTCACAGTCCCAGCCAGAATAGCCTAGCCCTCTGTCACAGTCCCAGCCAGAATAGCCTAGCCCTCTGTCACAGTCCCAGCCAGAATAGCCTAGCCTTCTGTCACAGTCCCAGTCAGAATAGCCTAGCCCTCTGTCACAGTCCCAGCCAGAATAGCCTAGCCTTCTGTCCCAGTCCCAGCCAGAATAGCCTAGCCCTCTGTCACAGTCCCAGCCAGAATAGCCTAGCCCTCTGTCACAGTCCCAGCCAGAATAGCCTAGCCTCTGTCACAGTCCTAGTCAGTATACTTAGCCCTCTGTCACAGTCCCAGTCAGAATAGCCTAGCCCTCTGTCACAGTCCCAGCCAGAATAGCCTAGCCTTCTGTCACAGTCCCAGCCAGAATAGCCTAGCCTCTGCCCCAGTCCCAGCCAGAACAGCTAGCCTCTGTCACAGTCCTAGTCAGTATACTTAGCCCTCTGTCACAGTCCCAGCCAGTATACTTAGCCCTCTGTCACAGTCCCAGCCAGGATACTTAGCCCTCTGTCACAGTCCCAGCCAGGATACTTAGCACTCTGTCACAGTCCCAGCCAGGATACTTAGCACTCTGTCACAGTCCCAGCCAGGATACTTAGAATTTTCCCGGAGCTGGTGATTGGAGTTCTAGAGCAGGATCTTTTTGCCCGGAGCTGGGGATTGCAGTTCTAGAGCAGGATCTTTTTTTCCCGGAGCTGGGGATTGCAGTTCTAGAGCAGGATCTTTTTGCCCGGAGCTGGGGATTGCAGTTCTAGAGCAGGATCTTTTTGCCAAGAGCTAGGGATTGCCGTTATAGAGCAGGATCTTTTTGCCGGGCTTGGGGATTGCAGTTCTAGAGTTGGATCTTCTTGCCCGGAGCTGGGGATTGCAGTTCTAGAGCAGGATCTTTTTTGCCCGGAGCTGGGGATTGCAGTTCTAGAGCAGGATCTTTTTGCCCGGAGCTGGGGATTGCAGTTCTAGAGCAGGAACTTTTTGCCCGGAGCTGGGGATTGCAATTCTAGAGCAGGATCTTTTTGTCTGGATGTGGTAAAAATGCGTATTGCTCCGAGGTCAAAAAATCGTAATAAAATTTTATTTTAATAAGTAAAAATAATTCTAATTTTTTTTAATGGTTTAAGAAATGTTTCAGATATTAGTGGAAATGAATGTGATGCTTTTATTTTTGGTGTCTGTGTCTTGTGAGAATACTGACCGGTGGGGGAGGGGTTGAGAATACTGACCATTTGCCCGGTGGGGGAGGGGTTGAGAATACTGACCATTTGCCCGGTGGGGGAGGGGTTGAGAATACTGACCATTTGCCCGGTGGGGGAGGGTTTGAGAATACTGACCATTTGCCCGGTGGGGGAGGGGTTGAGAATACTGACCATTTGCCCGGTGGGGGAGGGGTTGAGAATACTGACCATTTGCCCGGTGGGGGAGGGGTTGAGAATACTGACCATTTGCCCGGTGGGGGAGGGGTTGAGAATACTGACCATTTGCCCGGTGGGGGAGGGGTTGAGAATACTGACCATTTGCCCGGTGGGGGAGGGGTTGAGAATACTGACCATTTGCCCGGTGGGGGAGGGGTTGAGAATACTGACCATTTGCCCGGTGGGGGAGGGGTTGAGAATACTGACCATTTGCCCGGTGGGGGAGGGGTTGAGAATACTGACCATTTGCCCGGTGGGGGAGGGGTTGAGAATACTGACCATTGGGAAATGGGGGTGAGAAAATGTACCATTTGATTTGTGGGGGAGAGGGTGATGGTGCATGATGGCAAGAATACTTTAGTTTTGCACATTCCTAATTTGGTGAAGATTTAATTGTAGAAATATCTAAATTTGTTATTATTTTTTTATTTGTACAAAATAATACTTCTAACATAATAAGAAATGAGTGAAACAAAGTAAGGTTAAGCCTGAAAAAGGGAACTCAACAAAACAACGAACGTGTCGGCAGGAAGCCGTCGTCAACGAACAAACAACTGACAAACAGAATAAAATTAGAAAAAAAAATATATATGAAAATAGAGCTCTTAGCTCAGAGATAGTGTCCGAGAGGGCGACAACAATCCATACAAACAAAGTTTTTCGTATAAATCTTTTAGAAAAATCTAATATCGAGCAATGGGGGCTGGGGCTGAAACTTTGAGAAAATATCTATACACGTAACGCACTTTATAAGAATCCCAATTAGTGCTCCCCGAAAAAAAACAAAGGCACGCAAACCCAAATTTTTCACGCCCCTGAACCATATCAATATTCTAATGACCCACGCGATTTTAAACCGCAGATTTATTTTTACAACTATTTTAGAAAAGAAAACTAAAATAGGACGCAACAAACGCATGTGCGATTTCTTTCTAAAAAAATTCTCACTTAGCGCAGTTATCGGGAATTTTTCTTCATGCCCCATTTGAAAATCGGGAAAAATGTATGTGTAGTGTGTGTAGGGGTTGGGAAGTGGGGATGAAAGTTTTAAAAAAATGGGTTGTCATCGGCAACGAGTCTTTGTGCCAAGTTTCAGTTCGATAGGTTGACAGGAAGTGGGTCAGTTAGCCGTCACAATAATTTGCCAGGCTACCCAAACAATAGCGAAATTAATATAATGGATTAAACAAAAGACATATTTCCGATTAATTGTCAAAAGGTCCGAATTTACAGTTTACATAGATAGAGTACATGGACAGAGTACAGAGACAGAGTACAGAGTACACAGACAGAGTACACAGACAGAGTACACAGACAGAGTACATAGATTACAAAGACAGATAGTTTTTTTTTGCGTATAAGCGGGTGGCAAAAGTATCGGCCCGTCTCGGGCTGCCCCGGACAGAGTTACGCCACTGCATTCAACACTTAATGAGGTGCACACAGGGGGGACAGTGGATAATGAATAGCATTGTATCCATCATTTAGAGCAGTGTCAATCCACGCATCCACTATTGACACATAAAACCCTTCTTCATTTAGAATTTATAAACCTTTCATCATCGAATGCATATGATTACATAGACAGATTACATAGACAGATTACATAGACAGATTACATAGACAAATTACATAGACAGATTACATAGACAAATTACATAGACAAATTACATAGACAAATTACATAGACAAATTACATAGACAGATTACATATGCAAATTACATAGACAAATTACATAGACAGATTACATAGACAGATTACATAGACAGATTACATAGACAGATTGCATAGACAGATTACATAGACAGATTACATAGACAGATTGCATAGACAGATTACATAGACATATTACATAGCAAATTGCATAGACAAATTACATAGACAGATTACATAGACATATTACATAGACAGATTACATAGACAAATTACATAGACAAATTACATAGACAAATTACATAGACAAATTACATAGACAAATTACATAGACTGATTACATAGACAGATTGCATAGACAGATTACATAGAGAGATTACATAGAGAGATTACATAGACATATTACATAGACATATTACATAGACAGATTACATAGACACATTACATAGACAAATTACATAGACAAATTACATAGACAGATTACATTGACAAATTACATAGACAGATTACATAGACAGATTACATAGACAGATTACATAGACAAATTACATAGACACATTACATAGACAAATTACATAGACAAATTGCATAGACAGATTACATAGACAAATTACATAGACAAATTACATAGACAAATTAAATTGACAAATTACATAGACAGATTGCATAGACATATTACATAGACAGCTTACATAGACAGATTACATAGACAGATTACATAGACAGATTACATAGACAGATTACATAGATAGATTACATAGACAGATTGCATAGACAGATTACATAGACAGATTGCATAGACAGATTACATAGACAGATTGCATAGACAGATTGCATAGACAGATTGCATAGACAGATTACATAGACAGATGGCATAGACAGATTACATAGACAGATTACAGAATATCTCATATTAAATTTGAAAAAAAAAATGTTTTGATGGTGCTAGGAGCACTAACAAACACTTGAGCGGAGCAAGTGCTAACAAACATTTGAGCGGATCAAGCACTAACAAACATTTGAGCGGAGCAAGGGCTAACAAACATTTGAGCGCAGCAAGGGCTAACAAACATTTATAGGGAGCGGATTTGGAGTGGAGTTCGGGGCAGTAAAAAGTCTACTCAACAACCCAAAATTTTTCTGATGCAACACACAACAATTTTGACGGTTTCAAGTTAACACAAACATCTAGCTAAGCGGTTCTCAAACCTGTGGGTCGCAACTCCTAGGGGGGGTCGAACGACCCTTACACAGGGGTCGCCCAAGACCATCGGAAACCCCATATTTGTGAAGTAGCAACGAAAATGATTCTTATGGTTGGGGGTCAACACAACATGAGGAGCCGTGTTAGAGGTTCGCGGCATTGGGAAGATTGAGAACCACTGATGTCGCTAGAGTCCGCTGTGTTCAACAGACATCAACATTTATTACAACCTTCATACATAAAATAAACATAACTAAAAACAATCACAACCTTATGTCATCTCCACCATACAACAGTAAACCCGACCACACATAATCATGACCCTATACCACAAGATCACCATAAATAATCCTTACTATATCCAATAATCAGCCATGCAAATAAGTTGGACTCCAAAATCGAATTTATTTTCCTTTTTTTTAAATCTATTTTTAAATGCTGGGGTGGGGGTTTCTTTTTTTTTTCGGGGGGGGGGGGGGGGGGGGAAGGGGGCTGAATTGTACAAAATATTTTTTGTTTTTTTTTTGCTTGTAAATCTTATTATCCCCCCGAACTGTGTTTACAAAGGCAGGGGCCTTAACAGCGATTGTCTCACCTGGTGCCCTCCCCCAAACCTTGGATATACACCCCCACGCCACCTTCCCCCCACCCCGCCCTTTCACCCCCCACACACAACACACATTTGTTTTGTTGATCTTTTAAATGTTTATTTTAAAATGTCGACCTGTTCGGATATGGTGAATAGTTAAAGACAACACGTACCAAAGATGGACCTTGTACCCTTGTGACCTATTTCTGTGACATTGATATGTAAATGAGTGACCTCGTGACCTATTTCTGTAACATTGATATGTTACTTGTTGTCTTTTGTGATTTTTTTTTCTTATCTTATCGTTCAGAAGAGTTGTCAAGCAAATTCAAATATCCAGTTATCCATCTGTCCACGTGGATTCTCCAATTTAGGGCTAATTATGCAATCTTCAATCAGCAGCTAGATGATCCAACCGACGTCCAGTCATTTGCATATACCTTTGAATTATACAGAACTAGAATTTTAAATGTTTTTTTTTCTTCTGTTGATTCGTTTGTTGTTGCTTTTTGTGTTTGTTTGTTTGTTTGTTTGTTGTTTTCCATGCATTTTTTAATTTTATTTTCCATGTCCTTTTTCTTTCATGTTTATAACATCATTAATTCACTTCCTATTTGTTTCGTCATAAAATGTTCTACATTAGAATGACAATTTCAAATTTTTCTCTGGCCGTAGAGTGCAAACTTGACATGATGAGAAACATAAGAGATGTCACAAGGGGGATTGGCCCGGATGAAAAATTTGAATTAAAAGAAAATAATAATAAAGAGGGGGATGGAGATGGTTGGGGGTAAGGGGGGGTAGGGGGTGGGTGGAGATTTTTAAACTTAGAATTTCTAATTTTTTTTTAAAAAACCCGACAGAAGAACATTCTAGATCAGAGATTTGTGTGCACAATGCCGCCTGGATATTTATTTTTGTTTGTTTACGGGGCGAATAATAACAGCCTAGAAATCTAAAGCCCTAGACCCAGTCTACGTCATTCAGATGAACTTCAACAATTCACTCCAAGTGAAGTTCGAAAATAGACACAATTTATTTATTTTTTAATTTCCAGTGATTATTAATTTAATAACAACTTTACAAGGGGATTATCACTTACAATGGGATGATCATTTACAATGGGATGATCATTTACAATGGGATGATCATTTACAATGGGATGATCATTTACAATGGGATGATCATTTACAATGGGATGATCATTTACAACGGGATGATCATTTACAAAGGGATTATCATTTACAAAGGGATGATCATTTACAAAGGGATGATCATTTACAATGGGATGATCAATTACAATGGGATTATCATTTACAATGGGATTATCATTTAAAATGGGATTATCATTTACAAAGGATTTTGAAAGATATCCACAATTGTTAACTTTTACATTTTATGACAACACCAATCCAGTCTCAAAACAGTTTTTGCGGGCCGGATGTGTGTCCAGGGGGATCTGTGAAAATGTGTAAGGGGATCCTTGAGCTGCTCGTCTATTGCAATAGTGTGTGCATTTACATACTTTAGTATAGGAATAGGTATGTGGCCTTTACTCAACGTGCTAACATGATTAAAGGGTCTCGACAATTTATTTAACAGTCTCAATGAAGACATTCAACTCATATGTGCTGGCAATGAAGACATTCAATTCATATGTACTGACAATGAAAACATTCAAATCACATGAGCCGATATCCCATAATTGCCTCCCATGACAATGAACAAAGAAGTATCGGCGTGTGCACAAGTGCGCAAGAAAATTGTCTGATATACAGCGCAGCATGAAAAGGTTATTCTAAGCTGGATAACGTTAAATCATGTACTTAGGTTGGTGCTTACGTGAGGGTTGTAATGGCGTCATTGTGTCACCACAATGGCTGTTTCATCTACCAGAGTTGACAGGCGTCTCTCAAAAACCTGAATGCCACAAAGCATATCGGAGATGTCCATTTTACAATAAATGTCTGGGCGCTTTAGCTGTTAGGGGAGGGTGGTGGAGAGTAAGAGAGTAAGGGGTAATTAGAAAATCGTGAGGATTTCTGGAAAAGAGAGGAGGAGCGATGATGTTATTGCGTCATATATCCCTATTCAGTGCTATCCGCAGACTCTCGCAGGACGAGGATAACACACGCAGGTTATCAAGCAGACGTGGAATGACAATTTGTGGCTTTTTTTAGAGAGTTCATCAGCGGTAATGTGAGACAAGAGCCTGGTATTGGGTGACATAGTTAGGCTCTTGATAGCGGGGTTTGTGTGAGGGGCGGGGCTGTAAGAGGCGGGAGAGGAGGGTAGAAGATAGGTCTGCGTCGGAAGTGCATGGTAGAGTTGGGTAGAAGATGTCTGTGTTAGAGGTGGTAGAATGGGACAGAAGATGTCTGTGTTGGAAGTGGTAGAATGGAATAAAAGATGTCTGAGTTAGAAGTGGTAGAGTGGGTTAGAAGATGTCTGTGCTAGAAGTGGTAGAGTGGGGCAGAAGATGTTTTTGTTAGAAGTGGTAGAGTGGGGCAGAAGATGTCTATGTTAGAAGTGGTAGAGTGGGGCAGAAGATGTCTATCACGGCAAAGAAAGAGAAATGTGGATGAATTAAAATAGCGGGAAAAAACCTGTTCAGCAAGTGTTAAAATTAGCACAAAATGAATTTATAAAACAGAAAAATTAGCACAAGATGAATTTATCAAACAGAAAAATTAGCCCAAATCTACTTTATAAAGTCATCAACGACAGCACTTCTACTTGATCTTAATCCAGACATTTTTTTCCCGCCTCTTACTGTTGGAACAATAAGATGCAGTCATCAAGCGCGGAGTTTGTTGCACTGGTCAGCTATGTTTAGCATCAGGCGCGGAGTCGACGCGGTAAGTTCCAGGCGTAATGGACAATGCACAGAGATGGGAAAAAATATGATTTCTTGACACTCGAGCCATTAAATAAAAATGCTTTATTCGTTGAGTGCAGGCCACGGCCCACAACGTTCTCAAAAAAGCGGGCTCTTAGCAAAAGACAGTATAACTGTCTTAGTTCGGACCGTCTTATTTTAGTCTCAGATCAAATTTTCGTCAAATTTGTTTTTGAACGTACTATTTTGTCTTACTAAATAGTGTGTTCAAAAAGAAATTGGACCCAAATTTGACGGTGTGGACCGTGCATTAAGTCTCACTCGAAATCGTTCAGTCAACTTCGTCAACCCCACTTTTATGTAGCAGAGCATAAAATCAACAGATGGTCTTTAATACTACTAGACTATCAATATGAACTAAAACCTATGAACGGCCAAGTTAAGATAGTGGCAGATTTTCTGTCAGGACATATTGAGTACACGGACAATGACCAGGACACAGAGTTAAAGCACATCAGGCAGAAATTTTGATTGTTTTGAAAACAGGGCCACATCAACAATAGCCAATGTGAGATTCTTGACTTGATGAGATTTTCAGAAATACACATGCAATACTGTAAACATCTTTGAATGATGACATATATGATTAGTTGAATGATGCCATATATGATTAGTTGAATGATGGCATATATGATTAGTTGAATGATGGCATATATGATTAGTTGAATGATGGCATATATGATTAGTTGAATGATGGCATATATGATTAGTTAAATGGTGCCATATATGATTAGTTGAATAATGACATATATGATTAGTTAAATGGTGCCATATATGATTAGTTGAATGATGACATGTATGATTACTTGAATGATGGCATATATGATTAGTTGAATGATGCCATATATGATTAGTTGAATGATGACATATATGATTAGTTGAATGATGACATATATGATTAGTTAAATGGTGCCATATATGATTAGTTGAATGATGCCGTATATGATTAGTTGAATGATGCCATATATGATTAGTTGAATGATGACATATATGATTAGTTGAATGATGACATACATGATTAGTTGAATGATGACATATATGATTAGTTGAATGATGACATATATGATTAGTTGAATGATGACATATATGATTAGTTGAATGGTGACATATATGATTAGTTGAATGGTGCCATATATGATTAGTTGAATAATGACATATATGATTAGTTGAATGATGACATACATGATTAGTTGAATGATGACATATATGATTAGTTGAATGATGACATATATGATTAGTTGAATGATGAGATATATGATTAGTTGAATGATGACATATATGATTAGTTGAATGATGACATATATGATTAGTTGAATGATGACATATATGATTAGTTGAATGATGACATATATGATTAGTTGAATGGTGCCATATATGATTAGTTGAATGATGACATATATGATTAGTTGAATGATGACATATATGATTAGTTGAATGATGACATATATGATTAGTTGAATGATGACATATATGATTAGTTGAATGATGACATATATGATTAGTTGAATGGTGCCATATATGATTAGTTGAATGGTGCCATATATGATTAGTTGAATGATGACATATATGATCAGTTGAATGATGACATATATGATTAGTTGAATGATGACATATATGATTAGTTGAATGATGACATATATGATTAGTTGAATGATGACATATATGATTAGTTGAATGATGACATATATGATTAGTTGAATGATGACATACATGATTAGTTGAATGATGACATACATGATTAGTTGAATGATGACATATATGATTAGTTGAATGATGACATATATGATTAGTTGAATGATGACATATATGATTAGTTGAATGATGACATATATGATTAGTTGAATGATGACATATATGATTAGTTAAATGGTGCCATATATGATTAGTTGAATGATGACATATATGATTAGTTAAATGGTGCCATATATGATTAGTTAAATGGTGCCATATATGATTAGTTGAATGATGACATATATGATTAGTTGAATGATGACATATATGATTAGTTGAATGATGACATATATGATTAGTTGAATGATGACATATATGATTAATTGAATGATGACATATATGATTAGTTGAATGATGACATATATGATTAGTTGAATGATAAAATATATGATTAGTTAAATGGTGCCATATATGATTAGTTGAATGATGACATATATGATTAGTTGAATGATGACATATATGATTAGTTGAATGATGACATATATGATTAGTTGAATGATGACATATATGATTAGTTGAATGATGACATATATGATTAGTTGAATGATGACATATATGATTAGTTGAATGATGACATACATGATTAGTTGAATGATGACATATATGATTAGTTGAATGATGACATATATGATAAGTTGAATGATGACATACATGATTAGTTGAATGATGACATATATGATTAGTTGAATGATGACATATATGATTAGTTGAATGATGACATATATGATTAGTTGAATGATGACATATATGATTAGTTGAATGATGACATATATGATTAGTTGAATGGTGACATATATGATTAGTTGAATGATGACATATATGATTAGTTGAATGGTGCCATATATGATTAGTTAAATGGTGCCATATATGATTAGTTGAATGATGACATACATAATTAGTTGAATGATGACATATATGATTAGTTGAATGATGACATTTATGATTAGTTAAATGATGGCATATATGATTAGTTGAATGATGACATATATGATTAGTTAAATGGTGGCATATATGATTAGTTGAATAATGACATATATGATTAGTTGAATGATGACATATATGATTAGTTGAATGATGACATTTATGATTAGTTAAATGGTAACATATATGATTAGTTGAATGATGACATACATGATTAGTTGAATGATGACATGTATGATTAGTTGAATGATGACATATAAGATCAGTTGAATAATGACATATATGATTAGTTGAATGATGACATACATGATTAGTTGAATGATGACATGTATGATTAGTTGAATGATGACATATAAGATCAGTTGAATAATGACATATATGATTAGTTGAATGATGACATACATGATTAGTTGAATGATGACATACATGATTAGTTGAATGATGACATATATGATTAGTTGAATGATGACATATATGATTAGTTGAATGGTGCCATATATGATTAGTTGAATGATGACATATATGATTAGTTGAATGATGACATTTATGATTAGTTGAATGATGACATATATGATTAGTTGAATGATGACATATATGATTAGTTGAATGATGACATGTATGATTAGTTGAATAATGACATATATGATTAGTTGAATGATGACATATATGATTAGTTGAATGATGACATACATGATTAGTTGAATGATGACATACATGATTAGTTGAATGATGACATATATGATTAGTTGAATGGTGCCATATATGATTAGTTAAATGGTGCCATATATGATTAGTTGAATGATGACATACATGATTAGTTGAATGATGACATATATGATTAGTTGAATGGTGCCATATATGATTAGTTAAATGGTGCAATATATGATTAGTTGAATGATGACATACATGATTAGTTAAATGGTGCCATATATGATTAGTTGAATGATGACATACATGATTAGTTGAATGATGACATATATGATTAGTTGAATGATGACATATATGATTAGTTGAATGATGACATATATGATTAGTTGAATGGTGCCATATATGATTAGTTAAATGGTGCCATATATGATTAGTTGAATGATGACATACATGATTAGTTGAATGATGACATATATGATTAGTTGAATGATGACATACATGATTAGTTGAATGATGACATATATGATTAGTTGAATGATGACATATATGATTAGTTGAATGATGACATATATGATTAGTTGAATGATGACATATATGATTAGTTGAATGATGACATATATGATTAGTTGAATGATGACATTTATGATTAGTTGAATGATGACATATATGATTAGTTGAATGATGACACATATGATTAGTTGAATGATGACACATATGATTATTTGAATGATGACATATATGATTAGTTGAATAATGACATATGATTAGTTGAATAATGACATATGATTAGTTGAATGATGACATATATGATTAGTTGAATAATGACATATGATTAGTTGAATGATGACATATATGATTAGTTGAATGACATATATGATTAGTGGAATAATGACATATGATTAGTTGAATGATGACATATATGATTAGTTGAATAATGACATATGATTAGTTGAATGATGACATGTATGATTAGTTGAATAATGACATTTGATTAGTTGAATGATGACATATATGATTAGTTGAATAATGACATATGATTAGTTGAATGATGACATATATGATTAGTTGAATGATGACATATATGATTAGTTGAATGATGACATATAATTAGTTGAATGATGACATATATGATTAGTTGAATGATGACATATGATTAGTTGAATGATGACATATATGATTAGTGGAATAATGACATATGATTAGTTGAATGATGACATATGATTAGTTGAATGATGTCAATATGATTAGTGGAATAATGACAAATGATTAGTTGAATGATGCCATATGATTAGTTGAATGATGACATATATGATTAGTTGAATGATGACATATGATTAGTTAAATGATGACATATATGATTAGTTGAATGATGACATATATGATTAGTTGAATGATGACATATGATTAGTTAAATGATGACATATATGATTAGTTGAATGATGGCATATATGATTAGTTGAATGATGACATTTATGATTAGTTGAATGATGACATATATGATTAGTTGAATGATGACACATATGATTAGTTGAATGATGACACATATGATTATTTGAATGATGACATCTATGATTAGTTGAATAATGACATATGATTAGTTGAATAATGACATATGATTAGTTGAATGATGACATATATGATTAGTTGAATAATGACATATGATTAGTTGAATGATGACATATATGATTAGTTGAATGATGACATATATGATTAGTGGAATAATGACATATGATTAGTTGAATGATGACATATATGATTAGTTGAATAATGACATATGATTAGTTGAATGATGACATGTATGATTAGTTGAATAATGACATTTGATTAGTTGAATGATGACATATATGATTAGTTGAATAATGACATATGATTAGTTGAATGATGACATATATGATTCGTTGAATGATGACATATATGATTAGTTGAATGATGACATATAATTAGTTGAATGATGACATATATGATTAGTTGAATGATGACATATGATTAGTTGAATGATGACATATATGATTAGTGGAATAATGACATATGATTAGTTGAATGATGACATATGATTAGTTGAATGATGACATATATGATTAGTGTAATAATGACATATGATTAGTTGAATGATGACATATGATTAGTTGAATGATGACATATATGATTAGTTGAATGATGACATATGATTAGTTAAATGATGACATATATGATTAGTTGAATGATGGCATATATGATTAGTTGAATGATGACATATGATTAGTTGAATGATGACATATATGATTAGTTTGCGTTATCACAATAGATTGATGATAATTGTGTATTATTATTGATTTATTGCCGCTATTTAGTATTTGGTCAGAGCATAACTTGTCTTAAATGAAAGGTTTAATATAATATTTAATAGAATTACACAATTATATTTTGGAATTATTCCGACTCGTTCTCACCCCCACATACCCACTCTGACCGCTAAACAACGCTCGGTGCAGCTGGGGGTCATTCATGGCTAGACAGGGGTCAATAGTACTTGGGTAGGCGAGGTCAATAGTACTTGGGTGGGCGAGGTCAACAGTACTTGGGTGGGCGGCGTCAATAGTACTTGGGTGGGCGGCGTCAATAGTACTTGGGTGGGCGGCGTCAATAGTACTTGGGTGGGCGGCGTCAATAGTACTTGGGTGGGCGGCGTCAATAGTACTTGGGTGGGTGGCGTCAACAGTACTTGGGTGGGCGGCGTCAATAGTACTTGGGTGGGCGGCGTCAATAGTACTTGGGTGGGAGAGGTCAACAGTACTTGGGTGGGCGAGGTCAATAGTACTTGGGTGGGCGAGGTCAACAATACTTGGGTGGGTTTCGTCAATAGTACTTGGGTGGGAGAGGTCAATAGTACTTGGGTGGGTGAGGTCAATATTACTGGGTGGGCGAGTCTAATGGAACCCGGGTGGGAAAGGCGGCGCTAAGTGTCCGGGTCCATTTTGACTAATGCTATTCAGATGTCATTTGTGGTAGTTTATTTTAGTTAAACTGAATAATTATGTTTACAAACATATATTACATTCAATTATCTTTCATTTGATACCTCATTTTGTCTTACAAACCCAATAATAATATTTTAAATAGTTTTTATTCCAACCTCTCACTTCTGTTACCCGGGTACGAATAGCCACTTTGATATAAAATAGAGATATAACGGACGTGTTGAAATAGCCACATTGGGTGAGGTCGTGGTATGATGCTGTGCTGTTGTAGTGTGTAATAATTGTGAGGACGCTAGAAAAAATATTTATATAATTCAGAAGTGAACATATGTATGTATATATATATATATATATATTTATTTATTTATATATATATATTTATTTATATATATATATTTATTTATTTATATATATATATTTATTTATTTATATATATATTTATTTATTTATATATATATATTTATTTATATATATATATATATATATATATAGCCTGCTAAACATAGGCGACTGCAATGCGCGAACTTCCCATCTACTAAAGTTATACTTGACAAAACATGAATTCAAGTAACGCACATTTGAGAATCCCAATTTTTGCTACACCCCTGCCCCATAATACGTAACTGCAGACTTTTTATTTCACGCCCATGAACTATATTAATATATTCCTTTTAACCAAATATTTGTTTACAAAATACTTAAATTGAAACGATTTCATTTTCCGAAAAGAAAATATAACGCACCAAATATGAGTGCGTTATTAAAAAAATCTATATATAACATTGAGCGTAATTATCGGGCATTATATTTTACGCGCTATTGAACTCATTATTAAACCTTACTTTATTTCAAACATATAGAATTATTTGTAATGCTTGTTCGATTATTAGGAAGCAGCCACGACTGGTAGGAAGCAGTCGCCGGAAATGGAAGCAGTCCACGAGTCACACCAGAAGCGTAATATATATATAAGATATTTATTATCTTGTACTATTAGTAAAGTTATTTAATTTTCACGTGAATGTGATCTTACTGTAATAAAGTGTGTATTTTATGATCAATTGACTAGGTAACTTATTCGACTACTTATTCGACGTGTTCTTGAAGTGACAGTGACATAACTATAGACGTAGCTAAGACTATCACACCTTCATTAACAACTACAGTGTGGACGAGTAGAATGTGTAAAGAATTATTTCACCTTTGTTGCTTGGTTGGGGGGGGGGAGGGGGGCTGCTTGAGAGGTGTGAAAAATGAGAGAAGGAGAAATCACGGGATGTATTTTGGCCGTGGCCTTAGATAAGATACGACACGCTCGTGAGTACCACATTTAAAGTCTAACAAGACCCAACAATAAAGGGGCCAGAGGGGGTCAGAGGAGTACCACATTGAAAGCCTAACAAGACCAAACAATAAGGGGCCAGAGGGGGTCAGAGGGGTTCAGAGTAGGCCAGAGTAGTACCACATTTAAATCCTAACAAGACCCAACAGTAAGGGACGACTTTGCCAGGAACGAGACCTTATGGTTAGGGACGACCTGGCCAGGAACGAGACCTTATGGTTAGGGACGACCTGGCCGGGAACGAGACCTTATGGTAAGGGACGACCTGGCCAGGAACGAGACCTTATGGTAAGGGACGACCTGGCCAGGAACGAGACCTAATGGTAAGGGACGACTTGGCCAGGAACGAGACCTAATGGTAAGAGACGACCCGGCCGGGAACGAGACCTTAGGGTAAGGGACGACCTGGCCAGGAGCGAGACCTTATGGTAAGGGACGACCTGGCCAGGAACGAGACCTAATGGTAATGGGCGACTTGGCCAGGAACGAGACCCAAACAGTCGGCGAAGGCGAAGACCTGGCCAGGAAACAAGCAGGTGCCGGATGTAATTTGTTATAATTAAATCTCATGACCTTGAATTATCACCCAACACACATACCCACACATACCCACACATACACACCTTTATCTCACTGCCCTACCTAAATTTATTTCCACAAAACTTTTTGGACTGCTCATATCTAATTTCTGCATATTTTATTACGTGAGATTATCAAATTTGCTAGTGTCAGTGGCATGTGTCATTGAATGCGTCAGTAACATGTGCCATTGAATGTGTCAGTAACATGTGTCATTGAATGTGTCAGTAACATGTGCCATTGAATGTGTCAGTAACATGTGTCATTGAATGTGTCAGTAACATGTGCCATTGAATGTGTCAGTAACAAGTGTCATTGAATGCGTCAGTAACATGTGTCCATGAGTGCGTCAGTAACATGTGCCATTGAATGTGTCAGTAACATGTTTCATTGAATGTGTCAGTAACATGTGCCATTGAATGTGTCAGTAACATGTGTCATTGAATGTGTCAGTTCATGTGTCATTGAATGTGTCAGTAACATGTGTCTTTGAATGTGTCAGTAACATGTGTCATTGAATGTGTCAGTTCATGTGTCATTGAATGTGTCAGTTCATGTGTCATTGAATGTGTCAGTTCATGTGTCATTGAATGTGTCAGTTCATGTGTCATTGAATGTGTCAGTTCATGTGCCTATGATTTACTTTGTTTGAATGTATGGCACTCGTTACTCTCTTAAACAGAGGCGTAGATTGAAAGTATGGCACTCGTTACTCTCTTAAACAGAGGCGTAGATTGAATGTATGGCACTCGTTACTCTCTTAAACAAAGGCGTAGATTGAAAGTATGGCACTCGTTACTCTCTTAAACAGAGGCGTAGATTGAATGTATGGCACTCGTTACTCTCTTAAACAGAGGCGTAGATAGAATGTATGGCACTTATTACTATCTTAAACAAAGGCGTAGATTGAGTGTTT
The DNA here is from genome assembly GCA_964017045.1 of Omphiscola glabra. Lineage (NCBI taxonomy): Eukaryota > Metazoa > Mollusca > Gastropoda > Lymnaeidae > Omphiscola > Omphiscola glabra. The sequence continues at coordinate 1,056,490 of OZ024799.1, forward strand.
GGCGGCTTGGGACAAAATTCATTTTAAGCCCCCCCCCCCCTTTTTTTAGAACTCTCAACCCATTAAAAGCTCATTTTAATGCCCCAGTAATCTTACTCCACGGACATCTGGTCCCCTCTGACCCCCTCTGGCTCCTTCTTACGCCCTCTCCCCCTTAACTTCGCCATGTGGGTGCTCGCGGGCCGCCAAGTGGGTGCTCGCGGGCCGCCAAGTGGGTGCTCGCGGGCCGCCAAGTCTAGATAAAGCCACCAGCTGATAGTGGTCTATATAAAGCGACAGGCTGCCAGTGGTCTAGATAAAGCCACCAGCTGACAGTAGTCTAGATAAAGCCACCAGCTGACAGTGATCTAGATAAAGCCATCAACGGACAGTGATCTAGTTAAAACCACCAGCTGATAGTGGTCTATATAAAGCGACAGGCTGCCAGTGGTCTAGATAAAGCCACCAGCTGACAGTAGTCTAGATAAAGCCACCAGCTGACAGTGATCTAGATAAAGCCACCAGCTGACAGTGGTCTAGATAAAGCCACCAGCTGACAGTGGTCTAGATAAAGCCACTAGCTGACAATGATCTAGGTAAAGCCACCAGCGGACAGTGGTCTAGATGTAGCCACAAACCGACTTTGACTTAGCTCAGCCCCCGACTGACAGTGTTTTAGAATATGTTAGCTCAGGTCTGCACTACTCATAATTTAAAGAAAGATAATAGGGCCGGGTGGGGGGGGGGGGTCTGGGACCCATAAATAAAATAATTATAAAAAAGAATATTTCGTTACTTCGCGGGCCGCCAAGTGGGTGCTCGCGGGCCGCCAAGTGGGTGCTCGCGGGCCGCCAAGTGGGTGCTCGCGGGCCGTATGCTGTGCAGGCCTGGTTTAGATGAATCCATCAGCTCACGATGGTTGCTGAGCAACGCTCCCCTCGTAAAGCAAGTGTTAACGATAAATAGCACCTGATTGGTGGAATCCTTTGCAGGTAAAAATTTAAAGAAAAAAATAAATAAATATATGCATATTTTTTGTTGGTCATTATTGCATGCGTATTAACTCTCCAATTGTCTTCACAGCTAGATCATTTGTGTTATTTCAAATGCAAACAATTTTCACTTTCAGTCAATTGCTCTGTTTTTTTGTTGTTTTTTTATTTTAAAGTGAAACATTGCATATTTTAATTTTCTCGCTTTAACATCAAAAAAAAAAAAAACTTTACTTCATGGGTATAGTTGGTTCATGGATTTCTTATATAATTTAACAACCTTTCAAACTGTACTACTTTTGTTCCATTTGTATTGATTAAATCTTCAGACTATTCCTTCTAAGAAGATGTTTCATATTTCTTGTCATGTGGCTTTCTAGGAAAATAATTTTTTTTTTTTTTAATTTTTTTTTTTAATTCCATGATTCAAATACGCCCGGTTATGTTTCGCGGCCGGGCCACTTCCGGTCGAGCAGCCGGTGTGTTCTCAGGGCGTGCTCAGAGGAAGACAAGGGGAAATCATCCACATTAACTTTTACAGAGTCACGTTACTTAAAATCCAGTTTTATTTATTTTATTTTTTTAATTTCTTTTAAAATCTGGCAAGGAATGGGTCAAGGACACCGTGCTGTCGGAAACAGGAGGGGAAAGCAGTTATTGAAAGAGATGCTATACCCCTACTTAAACGTGTAAATGCCGGAAGTCGTTCAGATTAAAAGAGTTGACGGTGTGTATGTGGGGGGGGGGGGGGGTAAAATAAAGATGGAAGCACATTTTAATGGAAGGGAAGGGGGGTTGTTTTGAAGCCCCCTCCCCCCCCCCCGCTGCACAAGCCCCGCACATCCGATCCCCCCCCCCCACATTCACACCACAACCCACACACCTTACAACCTGTCGGCGTTTATAAAATAGGGGGCAAAGGTCAGTCAATTTAAAGTTTTGCCCTGCCCACCCTCTGCCCACACTTAACACTGTTTGCCACACAGCTGGCATTAGCACGTGTGTCGGGTAGTGCTGCTGAGATTAATTGCAACAGTTTGCAGACGCCATTTCAGTCTTATCCAACCAGTGGCAAACACAGGGGTTGCGAAGGGGCCAAATCCCACTCCCACCCTGTTTTGTTGTTTTTTTTTGGGGGGCGGCATTTTGAGAGGAGTGGCTAAATCCATGTCTATGTCATTTCTTTCTTTATTTTTTGTATTAAAAATTATTTTTCTTTAAATTTTATATATATATATATATTGTTCCATACCGTCATATGGAAAATTTAACCTGTTTTAAATTTGGCTTGTAGAATAAACAATACGTAACAAAGGAGTGGAAAGCAGTACAGAAAGAAGAACGATACCAACGCTGGCGATACTAACAATATTCCACTTAATTAATACTAACAATATTTCCACTTAATTTCAACTATTCAATTTCTTTGAAAATTCAAAATTTCCATTTACAGAAACAAACAACAAAAAACGCTATCAACTTATAAGGCACAGCCGATGAAAAAGGGGCAGAAACGTGCAATTATATAACGTCTCGTATATGTTAGGAAATATAGCAAATCTCTGAAAACGGGATCCCATCGAGAAACGGGATCCTGACGGGATCGGACATCCACAATGATCGGAATCCAACTTGGATAGTGACCGCCACCGGTTTTGGGCTCCCGGGATCCCATAGAGGAACGAAAGATTTACACCTGTTATTATAAATGTGTTGTTACTAGAGTTATAAATTAATCCAGTTAATTTTCGTACTATAGGACATAAGTTGTTTTATTTTTTTAATTTATTTGGGGGGGGGGGGGGGGGGTTCGTGGCACTTAATTTCAATGTTAATTAAAAGGCTGTAGATGTTTTTCCGAATGTAATTCCAGGCAACGCCAGGTATATTGGCTAGTATAATTATATATAGTAGATAAATATTGGCGATAAAATCAGAATTATTTATTATTTCCTCATCGTTTTTTTCCTGTGAGGAAGGAATGTCTGGCTTTAAAAACATACATAATGTCTGGCTTCCAATTCAGACATAATGTATGGCTTCAAATCAGGGCCGGATTAACCTCTAGGCAAACAAGGCACGTGCCTTGGGCACCAAGCGTTTTGGGGCACCACAAGTCCTCAAGAAATTTTTTTTGGAACAAATTTAAGCCAAGAAACAACTGAAAATTGAACAAGTGCTATGAAAATGAAGAAATACATTATAATAAAAATTCACATTCAAATTTGGTAAAATCTTGAATGCTTTTAAAAATTAAGCGCATAAAAAATTAAAAAAACTCCTGGTAAATGGTATGAGCAAAATGCGGACCATGCGGACTCACTCGGCTTGTAAATAAATAATGCGGTCGTATTCGAATTTTACAAATGTTTGGGGATTTTTATAAAAAATAACATTAATTAGTTAATTCGACCAGGAACCCCTTACTAATAGACACAAAATGAGCATGTGAACATGAAAACGTGTGCTGATTTGTATTCTTCACTAGCAGATCACTTGCATAAATCTAGGAATGAATTTGAAAGATTTGAAGAAACTGCAAAAATAATAACACCAGGTGTAGATTATAAGTCAACTTTGACCCGTAATCGCAAACGAACGACATTGGTCATTGATGGTGAAGCCCCTGAGGTATCCCTGAATGCCATAGACAAATTTCGTATATCTGCATTCTGCGCCATTGGTGACAAAATTGAGATAGAAATGAGAAGACGAGGACAAGTATATAATGATGTAGCAGTTCGATTTTCTTGTTTGGTCGATGTATCACTATCACAAACATCTCAGTGCTGTGAAGAACTAATAAATGCTTATCCTATAGATCTGAACAATAATTTATGTACTGAACTACAACTGTTTCATTGATATTTTCGCCACAAGTTTCCTGCATCAAAATCGGAAAACAACACGTTCAATCATGGAGAATTATACAAAGTAATAGTTAGAGACAACATCGAGTGTGCCTTTCCAAATGTTGAGATCGCCTTGCGCACATTTTTAAAATTAATGGTTACCAACTGTTCAACGGAGCGCTCTTTTTCTCAGTTGAAACGTACAAAAAAATCCAAATAGATTAACAATGAAACACGAAAGGCTCGATTCCTTATCTCTGCTTATGATCGAGGCAGATGTGTTGCGCAAAATTAACTTTGACGATATACTCAAAAACTTCGCTAGATGTAAATCTAGTGAAAAAAACTTTAAAATGTAAATGACAATATCTTTTTGATTTTTTCATCTAATAAAAAAAAAAGTATTTTTGTCTATTATTATTTCAAAATTTATTAACAATTAATTTTAATACAGAAATACTTTATTGTAGGTTGTATATAAGTGATAGTAATACAAACTACAAACATATTTGTTAATAACTGTTTTCTTTGAATAATATTGAACATCCCAGCGGTCACGGTCAGTGAAAGGTCAGGGGCCCCGGGCAGAAGGGGGCACCCATGTGGGTTTGTGCCTTGGGCACTAAAATGGCTTAATCCGGCCCTGCTTCAAATACAGACATCATTTATACCGTTTCATTTCTGGCACCGAAAATTCCGAATGAATTCTTTGAACTTTTGGGAATCTAATTGTGACAGGATATTATTCAATATATTTATAGAAGTAATTTATCATCACTTTCAAAACTGGTCCAGACGTGTGTCAGTGGTCCATACATGCCTCAGTGGTCCAGATATGCCTCAGTGGTCCAGATATACCTCAGTTGTCCAGGCATCCCTCAGTTGTCCAGTGGTCCACACATGTCTCAGTGGTCCAGACGTGCCCCAGTGATCCAGACGTGTCTCAGTGGTCCAGACGTGTCTCAGTGGTCCACACATGTCTCAGTGGTCCAGACGTGCCCCAGTGATCCAGACATGTCTCAATAGTCCCGACGTGTCTCAGTGGTGCTATTTGAAGGCATTTAGGGCGCTATTTAAAGGCATTTAGGGCACTAATTGAAGGCATTTAGGGCGCTATTTAAAGGCATTTAGGGCGCTATTTAAAGGCATTTAGGGAATGCTATTTGAAGGCATTTAGGGCGCTATTTGAAGGCATTTAGGGCGCTATTTAAAGGCATTTAGGGTGCTATTTAAAGGCACTTAGGGCGCTATTTAAAGGCATTTAGGGCGCTATTTGAAGGCATTTAGGGCGCTATTTAAAGGCATTTAGGGCGCTATTTAAAGGCACTTAGGGCGCTATTTAAAGGCATTTAGGGCGCTATTTAAAGGCATTTAGGGCGCTATTTAAAGGTATTTAGGGCGCTATTTGAGGTGTTTAGGGCACTATTTTAAGGCATTTAGGGCGCTACTTGACGGTGTTTAGGGCGCTATTAAAAGGCATTTAGGGCGCTATTTGAATGTGTTTAGGGCGCTATTTGAAGCTGCTAGGGGCATATATCTAAGGTCACCAAAGTCCCCCCCCCCTTTTTTCCCCCAAAAATGGTTCTCAAATCCTGCTATAGGAGCGATTGATGGAAACATTGTTGCGACAACAGATTTGTTTTTGATGACGTGAATCTCAGAGAGTTTTACGATTTATTTAAACTGATCGAGTTATTACGGTAGGTCATGAACGAGTGACACAAAATTATGGATTTTCGTATTTTTCGATTCTGCTATTACTGCTTATTACCAACATTATATAGTTTAAATTAATTTTTAAAAATTGGGGAAAATGGGGAGGGGGGCGATACTACAGGAGTTTGCCCTTGGCGACTTTTAGTCAGGGTCCGCCACTGTATCCAACAGCTGGCAGAGATCATTTAGCTTAATGAACATACACAGTAACGCAAGATCTAAGTTACAGAAACACAAACTATTGCAACAGGTTAAACACGGTAATATAAAATATACATTTGTCATTGACGGCCATTCAGTTGATGGGCAATTCTGGGGCGCAATTCAGAGATTATTTTTGGCCCTGTTGATGTTGGGCCGAGGCCGCATGGGGTCCTTGATTAATCTTAATCTATTCAACGTCTGGTCACTGCGCATTACTCAAGAAATCTCGATACCAAACGGTATAATTCCCCCATAAAAGGAGATTATGTTAGACCGTTTGGTCTGTTTGATAATTTTATCTGTAGTCACACTGCAACAGCCGGGCCAGTCATTTCTCCCCTCCCCCCCCCCCGCGCCCCCTTCCAGAGACCGCGGGATATTTAAGGCACGGAAAAAAGACGTTCAGATGAGATATCCACGTGTGGATAGAGGATGGGTCCATCATCCTTTGTATCCAGTTAGCACGGATGCGTCGTCGAATCCTATGATTCAGGTGGTGGAGGGTGCGGTGAGGGGGGGGGGAGATAATGTTATCTTTTCATCTGAAAAAATACGTCTTTTCCTGTTACGAGAACGTGGTCACGTGATTGGAAGTGAAACAAAAGTTTCGTGTTGGGGAACTGGGTCTGGTGCACGGGATGTGAGGCAAGGGATCTAAGGCAAGGGGTCTGGTGCACGGGATGTGAGGCAAGGGATCTAGGGCACGGGGTCTCGGGCACGGGATGTGAGGCAAGGGATCTAGGGCACGGGGTCTGGGGCACGGGATCTAGGGCACGGGGTACGCGGCACGGGATGTGAGGCAAGGGATCTAGGGCACGGGGTATGGGGCTCGGGATCTGGGTCATGGGGTACGCGGCACGGGATCTGAGGTAAGGGATCTGGGACACGTGATCTGGAACACAGGGTGAAAAACACACAGGCCCGTGATCTGGAACACAGGATTAAAAAAACACACAAACATTAACTGCAGATACATGTGCATTGCTTTTCACACATATTTATATACAATGCCAATTCTCCACGTGAGATCATGTTTCAAAAATCTGGCACATGAGACAACGTGTTTCACAAAGTCAAAGCATCAGAGCAGCAAATCATTTGTAGTGGCGCGAAGTGGGGGGTCCGGAGGGGGAGGAGGGGGGGTTGGTGTGTGGTCGATGTGTGTGGGCGGCGACATTTAATTTTTTTAATTTTTTTGGAGGATTCTTTTTTATTTACTTTTTTTATGACCACTTTCATTATCTTCATTGTGTGTGTAGGCAAGTGTGTGCGTAGGTGTGTGTGAGCGTGTGTGTGTGTGTACTACATTTAACACACCTCACTAACACCATACATCTACTACATTTAACACACCTCACTATCACCATAAATCTACTACATTTAACACACCTCACTATCACCATACATCTACTACATTTAACACACCTCACTATCACCATACATCTACTACATTTAACACACCTCACTATCACCATACATCTACTACATTTAACACACCTCACTAACACACTACCTCTACCACTTTTAACACACCTCACTATCACACTACCTCTACTACATTTAACACACCTCACTAACACACTACATCTACTACATTTAACACACCTCACTATCACACTACATCTATTACATTTAACACACCTCACTATCACCATACATCTACCACATTTAACACACCTCACTATCACACTACATCTACTACATTTAACACACCTCACTATCACCATACATCTACTACATTTAACACACCTCACTATCACACTACATCTACTACATTTAACACACCTCACTATCACCATACATCTACTACATTTAACACACCTCACTATCACCATACATCTACTACATTTAACACACCTCACTAACACACTACCTCTACTACATTTAACACACCTCACTAACACACTACATCTACCACATTTAACACACCTCACTATCACACTACCTCTACTACATTTAACACACCTCACTAACATACTACTTCTACTACATTTAACACACCTCACTATCACACTACCTCTACTACATTTAACACACCCCTATAACATAATACTTTTACTACATTTAACACACCTCACTATCACACTACCTCTACTACATTTAACACACCTCACTATCACACTACATCTACTACATTTAACACACCTCACTATCACACTACCTCTACTACATTTAACACACCTCACTAACACACTACATCTACTACATTTAACACACCTCACTAACACACAACCTATACTACATTTAACACACCTCACTATCACACTACCTCTACTACATTTAACACACCTCACTTACACACTACATCTACTACATTTAACACACCTCACTATCACACTACATCTACTACATTTAACACACCTCACTAACACACTACATCTACTACATTTAACACACCTCACTAACACACTACATCTACTACATTTAACACACCTCACTAACACACTACATCTACTACATTTAACACACCTCACTAACACACTACATCTACTACATTTAACACACCTCACTATCACACTACATCTACTACATTTAACACACCCCTATAACATACTACTTTTACTACATTTAACACACCTCACTATCACACTACCTCTACTACATTTAACACACCTCACTAACATACTACTTCTACTATATTTAACACACCTCACTAACATACTACTTCTACTACATTTAACACACCTCACTAACACACTACATCTACAACATTTAACACACCTCACTATCACACTACCTCTACTACATTTAATACACCTCACTATCACACTACATCTACTACATTTAACACACCTCACTATCACACTACCTCTACTACATTTAACACACCTCACTATCACACTACCTCTACTACATTTAACACACCTCACTTACACACTACATCTACTACATTTAACACACCTCACTATCACACTACATCTACTACATTTAACACACCTCACTATCACACTACATCTACTACATTTAACACACCTCACTATCACCATACATCTACCACATTTAACACACCTCACTAACACACTACATCTACTACATTTAACACACCTCACTATCACACTACCTCTACTACATTTAACACACCTCACTAACACACTACATCTACTACATTTAACACACCTCACTATCACACTACATCTACTACATTTAACATACCTCACTAACACACTACATCTACTACATTTAACACACCTCACTAACACACTACATCTACTACATTTAACATACCTCACTAACACACTACATCTACTACATTTAACACACCTCACTAACACACTACATCTACTACATTTAACACACCTCACTATCACACTACATCTAATACATTTAACACACCTCACTAACACACTACATCTACTACATTTAACATACCTCACTAACACACTACATCTACTACATTTATTACATCTCACTATCACACTACCTCTACTACATTTAACACACCTCACTAACACCATACATCTACTACATTTAACACACCTCACTAACACACTACATCTACTACATTTAACACACCTCACTATCACACTACCTCTACTAGATTTAACACACCTCACTATCACACTACATCTACTACATTTAACACACCTCACTAACACACTAAATCTACCACATTTAACACACCTCACTAACACACTACATCTACTACATTTAACACACCTCACTAACACACTAAATCTACCACATTTAACACACCTCACTAACACACTACATCTACTACATTTAACACACCTCACTAACACACTAAATCTACCACATTTAACACACCTAACTAACACACTACATCTACTACATTTAACACACCTCACTATCAAACTACATCTACTACATTTAACACACCTCACTAACACACTACTTCTACTACATTTAACACACCTCACTAACACACTACATCTACTACATTTAACACACCTCACTAACACACTACCTCTACTACATTTAACACACCTCACTAACATACTACTTCTACTACATTTAACACACCTCACTATCACACTACCTCTACTACATTTAACACACCTCACTAACATACTACTTCTACTACATTTAACACACCTCACTATCACACTACCTCTACTACATTTAACACACCTCACTAACATACTACTTCTACTACATTTAACACACCTCACTAACACACTACATCTACTACATTTAACACACCTCACTATCACACTACCTCTACTACATTTAACACACCTCACTATCACACTACATCTACTACATTTAACACACCTCACTATCACACTACCTCTACTACATTTAACACACCTCACTAACACACTACATCTACTACATTTAACACACCTCACTAACACACTACCTATACTACATTTAACACACCTCACTAACACACTACATCTACCACATTTAACACACCTCACTATCACCATACATCTACTACATTTTACACACCTCACTAACACACTACATCTACTACATTTAACACACCTCACTATCACACTACATCTACCACATTTAACACACCTCACTATCACACTACATCTACTACATTTAACACACCTCACTATCACACTACATCTACTACATTTAACTCACCTCACTATCACACTACATCTACTACATTTAACACACCTCACTAACACACTACATCTACTACATTTAACACACCTCACTAACACACTACATCTACTACATTTAACACACCTCACTAACACACTACATCTACTACATTTAACACACCTCACTAACACACTACATCTACTACATTTAACACACCTCACTATCACACTACATCTACTACATTTAACACACCTCACTAACACACTACCTCTACTACATTTAACACATCTCACTAACACACTACATCTACTACATTTAACACATCTCACTAACACACTACCTCTACTACATTTAACACACCTCACTAACACACTACATCTACTACATTTAACACACCTCACTAACACACTACCTATACTACATTTAACACACCTCACTAACACCATACATCTACTACATTTAACACACCTCACTATCACCATACATCTACCACATTTAACACACCTCACTAACACACTACATCTACTACATTTAACACACCTCACTATCAAACTACATCTACTACATTTAACACACCTCATTATTAAACTACATCTACTACATTTAACACACCTCATTATCAACATAAATCTATTACATTTAACACACCTCAATAACACACTACATCTACTACATTTAACACACCTCACTATCACACTACCTCTACTACATTTATCACACCTCACTATCACACTACCTCTACTACATTTATCACACCTCACTAACACACTACATCTACTACATTTAACACACCTCACTATCACACTACATCTACTACATTTAACACACCTCACTATCACCATACATCTACTACATTTAACACACCTCACTATCACCAGACATCTACTACATTTAACACACCTCACTAACACACTACATCTACTACATTTAACACACCTCACTATCACACTACATCTACTACATTTAACACACCTCACTATCACCATACATCTACTTCATTTAACACACCTCACTATCACCATACATCTACTACATTTAAGACACTTCACATCACCATACATCTACTACATTTAAGACACTTCACATCACCATACATCTACTACATTTAACACACTTCACATCACCATACATCTACTACATTTAAGACACTTCACATCACCATACATCCACTACATTTGGACACTTCACATCACCATACATCTACTACATTTAAGACACTTCACATCACCATACATCTACTACATTTAACACACTTCACATCACCATACATCTACCACGTTACCACACTCCATTATCAATTGCTAGGTTACATAAACTGATAACAAGCGGTTGCTAGGTTACATAAACTAACAACAAGCTGTTGCTAGGTTACAGAAAGTTTTATCAAGCGGTAGCTAGGTTACATAAACTGATAAAAAAGCCGTTGCTATGTTACATAAACTGATAACAAGCGGTCGCTAGGTTACATAAGATGATAACAACCCATTGCTAGGTTACATAAACTGGTAACAATCCGTTGCTAGGTTACATAAACACATTGAGATCAATGTTTCCTCTGATTAAATTTCAATCTTTTTACTAAAAGAAACTATATATGATCTCTAGAAAGGGAGAATTACTATACATCATTTATGACATGTAGTTGTTTTGTGTATTGGATCATTATGTTATACAAAGGATCTATTCCAAAGTAGATGTTAGACACAAACATAACCTTCAAGTAATAAAACTATCTATTCCAAAGTAGATGTTAGACACAAACATAACCTTCATGTAATAAAAAGATCTATTCCAAAGTAGATGTTAGACATAAACATAACCTTCATGTTATAAAAAGATATATTCCAAAGTAGATGTTAGACATAAACATAACCTTCATGTTATAAAAATATATATTCCAAAGTAGATGTTAGACACAAACATAACCTTCAAGTAATAAAACTATCTATTCCAAAGTAGATGTTAGACACAAACATAACCTTCATGTAATAAAAAGATATATTCCAAAGTAGATGTTAGACCAGGGGTGGGCAAACTTTTTGTGCGGAGGGCCACATTGACAAAGGTAAAGCTATTGGGGGGCAGCATGTATATTATGTCCAATTTTTAAATATCGATAAACATTTCCCTATATTAAAATCGGTAGTTTCGCATTTTAGCATTACATGACAAAGGTCAAGGACTGTTTAAAAAAATTGAAAATTAGAAATTTGATCAAAAATGTTTTAAAAATCATAACGGTGCATGAAATTCTATAAAATTCAACAAAATAACTTAAAAACATAGTAATTTTTTTTTAATTTCTAAATACCTTCGAGGGCCACATAATATCAGTTGCCAGGCCGCATGCGGCCCGCGGGCCGTAGTTTGCCCACCCCTGTGTTAGACATAAACCTAACCTTCAAGTAATAAAACTATCTATTCCAAAGTAGTGAGACATAAACATAACCTTCATGTAATACAAAGATCTATTCCAAAGTAGTGTGACATAAACGTAACCTTTAGGGTCATGAACCAACTAATCGGCATTCTGTTTATTCATTTATTGTTGATTTTTTTACCTATTTCATTTTTTTTTCCCTCCAATTTTGTGCCTTTGGTTTAAAAATGTAAGGGCGTTCCCGCCCATTTTTTCAATTCCACACACCATCGGTTACTGCGGGCGCCATTTCTTTAGGCCCCCCTCTGCCCCAATACGCCGGAAAAAGACCACCCGAGGAAGACCTTCAATTTTTTTCATGGCCTCGATCCAAAAAGCACATGGCCTCACGGACTAGGGCGCCCTGAGGGGTAAGTCCGCCCCGGGAGGTACTTATTTCTTATATCGAGGGCGGCATTTTCGGCTAGCTACTGACTTTTATTTTTCTCGTGAAGTGGGCAGGGCAAAATCTTGGCACGCCCCGGGTGACACTAATACAAGCTACGCCACTGCCGAGATTACGATGATAAGAAGATGATCGTCCTCTTTAATCAAAGAGGCATACAAGAAGTGTTATACTAAAAGTTTAATATAGGTGTTATACTAAAAGTATACTACATGTGTTACACTAAAAATATACCATATGTTTTATTATAAAAGTATACTATACTTTTTATACTAAAATTATACCATAGGTGTTTTATAAAAGTATACTATAAGTGTTATACTAAAAGAATACTATAAGTGTCATACGAAAAGTATACTATAAGTGATTCACTTTTTTATAAAACCACCAAATGACCTAGGATTATTTTTTTTATTGCAAAATTCGTGCGCCTCCACAAAGTAGTCTTTCAATCGAAGTTCAGAACAAAGTAGTCTTTCAATCGAAGTTCAGAACAAAATAGTCTTTCAATCGAAGTTCAGAACAAAGTAGTCTTTCAATCGAAGTTCAGACAGGCCAAAAAAAAAATCATTATGTTTCTTCTTTTTTTTTTTTTATTAAAATTTTTTTTTTAAAATGAGAAATGAACTATTTAACGCATTCGAGTCTAATGCAGAGTTAGTGTTATAATCAGTGGCGTAGTAAAGGTGGGGTGGAGGTAGGGGAGAGGTCAACCCCGGTTGGAAACTTTTTCAAATAAAATTATTTTGAAGGGCGGCTCTTTAAGCCAATGTTCAGAGGGTTCTTTTGTTTTGGGGCGGAAGGAGAGCGGGAAAAATCGTGTCACGGCTCGGGGGGCAGTAACTCTATAGCTACGCCATAGCTACGGCCCTAGTGTTAAAATAGTGAACCTGGTGTGATCAACGCTAGCCAAGTCGAAGAATATTTTAACCAAATAAATGCTAATGGCGGCCTTTAGAGATTTTATCTCGCGGATAAAGATAGAACGCTTCCCCTGGGATTGAGAGGTGGGGTTGAGAGGGTGGGGGTTGAGAGGGTGGGGTTGAGAGAATTGGGGTTAAGAAGGTGTGGGCTGAGAGGGTGTGGGTTGAGGGGGTGGGAGTTGAAAGGGTGGGGTTGAGGGTGTGGGGCTAAGAGGGTGTGGGGCTGATAGGGTGTGGGTTGAGGGTGTGGGGCTGAAAGGGTGGGGTTGAGGGTGTGGGGCTGAGAGGGTGTGGGGCTGAGAGGGTGGGGACTCAGGGGGTGGGGTTGAAAGGGTGGGGGTTTAGGGGGTGGGGCTGAGAGGGTGGGGGTTGAGGGGGTGGGGGCTGAGAGTGTGGGGTTGAGGGTGTGGGGCTGAGAGGGTGGGGGTTGAGGGGGTGGGGCTGAGAGGGTGGAGGTTGAGAGGGTGGGGTAGACAACACAAGGCAGACAACACAAGGAAGATAACACAAGGAAGAAACACAAGGCAGACAACACAAGGCAGACAACACAAGGCAGACAACACAAGGCAGACAACACAAGGCAGACAACACAAGGCAGACAACACAAGGCAGACAACACAAGGCAGACAACACAAGGCAGACAACACAAGGCAGACAACACAAGGCAGACAACACAAGGCAGACAACACAAGGCAGACAACACAAGGCAGACAACACAAGGCAGACAACACAAGGCAGACAACACAAGGCAGACAACACAAGGCAGACAACACAAGGCATAGTTTTGTTTTACGTAATATGAAATTTTTTTACAGTGATTTTTAAAAAAAAATTATTTTCGACAGAGCTTGTTAACTTTTTCCAGGACAGCAAACAAAAATGTATCGCATAATTAAGCAAGTTTTTTTTTTCTTTCGTTCCATCTTCGCATCATCTAAGGTTCTCAACCTTCCTAAGGACGCGACCTTTTTTTACAGTTATCATGTTGTTATGCCCCCCCCCCTCCCGTTTCACCATCATTATTGTAGAGTAAATGTGTTTTCCGATGGTCTTAGGCGACCCTTGTGAGAATCATTTGAACCCAAAAATGTGTCGCGACCCATAGGTTGAGAACCATGGAAGTAAGCCTTCGACTCTTTAAGCTCACAGCGCAATGATACATTGTGAATGACACGCAGAGCTGTGACCGGATTTCTATCTCCGCTCGGCCAGAGAATCGTGGTGGGGATGTAACATAACATGAGCTCAACAGGAGGGCCTTTGTTTTTAAAGACTGGTCGTCTGTTGATGTTCCAGCTGTCAGTCTCGGGCCGTCTGCAACATTGGTGACGGCAGCGCCGTCGTTTGGGGTCAACTGGGGCTCTGACCTCGCATCTGTCCTGTGCACCCTTGTTTGTGCATGGTGTGTGTGTGGGGGGGGGGAGGGTGGGACATACAACGGGAGGGATTCACGTGTAATGTTAGGCTGGACAAAACAAACCTGGTCGTTGTACTGATGCCATTTTCAGGAGTTCTTACGACCGGATTTAGAAATAGCGAGGGGTCAAGGTCTATGTAAAAACTATACCGGCATAACCAAATGTAGGAATCAAACTTTCGATTGCTTGGATTTCCATAAAAAAAAAAAACTTTATATTTTTTTATTCTTTTAAAATCTGACTTTAAACATAGTAGGTTAATCTGAACGAATCATGACCAGTCTTGTACTTGGGTTAAAGTCTACTCGGTTGATGAGCGAATTACGATACTATGCTTCAATTAGCTAATTACGATACTTTGCTTGAATACGCGAATTACGATACTATGCTTGAATAAGCGAATTACTATACTATGCTTGAATTAGCGAATTACGATACTATGCTTGAATTAGCGAATTACGATACTATGCTTGAATTAGCTAATTATGATACTTTGCTTGAATACGCGAATTACGATACTATGATTGAATAAGCGAATTACGATACTATGCTTGAATTAGCGAATTACGATACTATGCTTGAATTAGCTAATTATGATACTTTGCTTGAATACGCGAATTACGATACTATGCTTGAATAAGCGAATTACGATACCATGCTTGGATAAGCGAATTACGATACTATGCTGGAATAAGCTAACTACGATACAATGCTTGAACAAGTGACTTACGATCTTAAGCAATATTGACATAGCATCTCTTAGTCTCAGACGCCATAATGCTCTGATGTTATGAGCGCCTCCAAGGCCGCAGGAGGCCCTTTGAAGGCTCAGACGCGGGAACCTTTTAGTTCCAATACTATTCTATAACGGAAGCCGCTAGAGAATACTTAAAAAGACGATATTATTGATCAACACTACTCTTCACTAATCAAAAATGGCTGCCCGACCCCTGCTTCAAGGAAATGGAAATCTCATGGTCTTGAGACACATTAATGGTTTAAATCTAAACGTCCTGCAATTAAGACACAATTATGTTATCTGTGAATGTGCAACCATTAAATCTGAGACACAATTATGTTATATGTGAATTTGCAACCATTAAATCTGAGACACAATTATGTTATAGGGGAATTAGCAACAATTAAATCTGAGACACAATTATGTTATATGGGAATTTGCAACAATCAAATCTGAGACACAATTATGTAATATGGAAATTTGCAACAATTAAATCTGAGACACAATTATTTAATATGTAAATTTGCAACCATTAAATCTGAGACACTATGTAATATGGGAATTTGCAACCATTAAATCTAAGATACAATTATGAAATATGGAATTTGCAACCATTAAATCTGAGACACATTTATGTAATATGGGAATTTGCAACCATTAAATCTGAGACACAATTATGTTATATGTGAATTTGCTGCCTAAAAATCTGAGACACAATTATGTTATATGTAAATTTACAGCCATTAAATCTGAGACACAATTATGTTATATGTGAATTTGCAACCATTAAATCTGAGACACATTATGTTATACTAGCGAGAACCCGGCATGCGTTGCACGCCACTCAATAAAAAAAAAGATAGTGTTTTGATTAAGATTCAAAGTAATTTTTAAATAGAAAATATATATTATTTTTTCCCGTCTGCTGTGTACACAAATAAATTAGAGTTTTTTTTCGTCGCGCGAGCAGGCTATAGCTGTCCACGTGAGAAGCATGTATTTTCAAAATTTAGTCCACACATTTGTAGCGATTGATCCACCAACGCAGTAGCTCTGTTTTAAATTATATTTAGATAGCTCAAATATTTATTATTTTTAAAATAAGGCCCCCGGCCCCAAACGCAAAATTTTAAAATGGTTGTACTTATGTCACACACAAACTGAAATGTCGTTTGTATTTGATTGATTTCTAGCCACCCATGCAATAGCACTGATTGAAATTATATTTGTATTGCTCACAAAAGAAAAAAATAATTTGGGGCTCCGGCCTGAAAAGGAATATTTCAAAATGGATAAGCTAATTCAGAAACCATTTGTGCGCACAACAACTTACCAAAGTTTTATCGCAATCGGATGAATGGTATAGGAACGCATACGAAAGTTATATTTAGCTCATAAAAGGGGGGAAAAAGAATTTAGGTCTCCGGTCCCAAAACTGAATATTGTAAAATGTGTGTAATAATTCAGAAACATTTGCATTTTTTTACAATTCACAAAATTTTCATCACTTTGGATTGATGGTATAGAAGTACATACGGGATATACTTATATATGTATAGATATAGTTTACCGAATTAAAATAACTTTTTTGCAATTTTTCAAGGATGATATGTCCGTCTGTCTGTCTGTCTCTCTGTCTGTCTCTTTCTCTGTCTGTCTGTCTGTCCGTATCTTTGTCTGTCTCCCTGTCTGTCTCTCTATCTGTATCTCTGTCTCTGTGTTTGTTTCTCTGACTGTCTCTCTTTCTGTCTCTCCTTCTGTCTCTCTGTCTGTCTGACTGTCTGTTTGTCTGTTTATCTATCTATCTCCCTATCTATCTATCATCTACCTATCTACCTATTTACCATCTACATGCCTGCCTGCCTACCTACCTACCTGCCCACCTGCCTATCTACTTACCTGCACACCTGCCTACCTACCTACCTACCTAACTACCTACCTAACTACCTACCTAACTACCTGACTACCTACCTACCTATTAATCTACCTAACTATCTACCTATCCAGCTACTATCTACATACCTGTTTACCCTCAAAATGTTAAAATCGTACAATATCATCACAAAATCGTTCAATACATTATCTTAATAGTAAAAAAACACACATTATATTTAAGAGTAAACAGGTCTGTATCTTTCTACCCATATTTCTATCTATCTACCTATCTCCCTACCTAGCTACCTACATATCTATCGACCTTATAATCTCAGCCTGTCTCACTGTCAGTCTATGTTTCTCTGTCTATCTCACTGTCTCCCTGTCATTTGTCTGTCTCTCTGTCTGTCTCTCGGTCTATCGCTATATCTGTCTGTCTGTCCGTCTCTCTGTCTGTCTCCCTGTCTGTCTCTCTGTCTGTATCTCTGTCTCTTTGTTTGTTTCTCTGACTGTCTCTCTTTCTGTCTCTCCTTCTTTCTCTCTGTCTGTCTGACTGCCTGTCTGTTTGTCTGTTTATCTATCTATCTACCTATCTATTTTTCATCTACCTATCTACCTATTTACCATCTACATGCCTGCCTGCCTACCTAACTACCTGAGCACCTGCCTACCTACCTACCTACCTATCTACCTACCTATCTACCTAACTATCTACCTATACAGCTACTATCTACAGACCTGTTTACCCTCAAAATCTTAAAATCGTACACTGTCATCACAAAATCGTTCAATACATTATCTTAATAGTAAAAAACACACATTTTATATAAGAGTAAACAGGTCTGTATCTATCTACCCACCTTTCTATCTATCCACCTATCTCCCTACCTACCTACCTACATATCTATCTACCTACTTATCTACCTACCAACCTACCTACCTACCTATCTTTCTACTTACTTATCTATCCATCCATTCATCCATTTATCCTCTCACCTATCCACCCTTCTATCCATCCATCCTTTCATCCACCCATCCATCCATCCATCCGTCTACCTATCTTTTATCTACATCTCTATCTATCTAGCATCTATCTGTGTATTTGTCTGTCTTTCTGTCTATCTCTCTATCTAATAAAATCTCTTTTTTTTAAATTAAATTTTCACTTGTGTAAAGTGATTGGGTTTTGATATCCATGTGTAAGTAAATGTAAATATATTTATGTTTTGTTAACGTCATTGATTTTCTTAATTGGTTAAGATATGTTCATATTTGTAAAATGAGAATATAGATTCTTTTTTTTTTTTAAACTAAAATGTCATTGGATTGAAAGTTATTGTCATCCAAGTAAAATTTCCTACCATCGATATAAATGTATCGAAGAAGGTTAATTATTGATCAAATTTATTCCGTAGCTTATCTTGTGCTGCATTGGGCAAAATGAATGTTTAGTGTACTCCCCGCCCACAGAGTTTTATAAAAATAAATAAATCATCCACTGGATTGTATCCCCCTAACATACGCAATAAGATTTTTTTCATTTAATATGCTTTATTCTTATCTAGATCAGTGATAAGTGCATTACAAATGCTATTTGGCTATTTAGTTTTGTTGCACCAATTTAATGAAACGGCATATTCTTATTAAAATTATTTTTAAATGTAGAGTTTTTACTACTTTATAAATTTCATCAAAGTTTATTTTTGGAATAAATAAAAAGTTAAAACTTATTAAATGTTAAAAATACAAAGCTAAATTAGTATTTAAGTTTAGCAATTTAAAAAGCAATCAATGCTATTTATTAATTTTACTTATAAGAAGGGGAATGTACATCATCAGTTTTGTCACGCTCTTTTATTAAATCAGATAACTTTTAGCTTTGGCTAATAGGCTATTCGCACTATTACGTCATTTGCGTGATTATTTAGAATTTTATTTCGCCTTATTGACAACGCGTTAAAGAGCGCACTAACCACAACTGATGTTTAGGTTTTCCCGATAAATATGATTACTGTGTATTTCTTTGATCATATTTGTTCTATTTAATTTTGTTTTTCATAACTTTCAAACGCATATAAAATGCTAAAGATAGTTCCTTCGTTGTTTCTTTATATGTATTTGTAATTTATAATATTAATACTTAAACATTTGCTAAAATAAAAGCGGAAATATATAATTTTTGGCGCATGTAAATTTATTCGATTTCCGTAAAATAATAGAAAATAACTATGATTGTTTTTAAGAGTCCAAACGTATCAAAATATGTTCGGATTTTAAGCGTTATGTCTCCATAGCTCATTCTTATATATATATGTGAATTTGCAGCCATTAAATCTGAGACACAATTATGTTATATGTGAATTTGCAACCATTAAATCTGAGACACAATTATGTTATATGTGAATTTGCAGCCATTAAATCTGAGACACAATTATGTTATATGTGAATTTGCAACCATTAAATCTGAGACACAATTATGTTATATGTGAATTTGCAGCCATTAAATCTGAGACACAATTATGTTATATGTAAATTTGCAACCATTAAATCTGACACAAAATCTTGCTCTAAGGACATGTGCAACTCTGGACCGCTTGACACAGATTCAGCTTACCACGTGACATGGTCATCAAACTGTAATCCAATGCTGTTCGGTGCATACACAACATTAATAATGTTATGATCTTCGTTTCGACAATTGAAAAAACAAACAAACAAACAAACAAAGAAATCACGAGACAACTCAACAGGGGCGTAGCTAGGGTTGGTCTCCACCATCGATGGTGTCACACGGTGCGGTATACAGCCCCCGCACCACTAACTACGCCACTGCATCCCTATAGTGGGAAAAATTGGCTTAAAAGAGGAAAATGTAAAAGTTAAAATGGAAGACGCCATTGTAAGGTAAATGAATCAATAATGCACTCAGGCCACTGAAGTTACTTTGAGACAATTTACAGGGAACATGTCAAACTAAAGCCTCGACGTCAAAACGCATTTCTCCCCCATCATCCATTCCCCCCCCCCCACCCCTCCACTCGTTGCTACTGTTCTCTAATATCGATTTTTCTGTGTTAACAATGGCAGAACGAACGGCGGTAGAAAGTATGACCATTCGTTTGAGAACATCTCACAACATTTAAAAGCAATCATCGTGAGTGAGGAGATGAGTTAAGCTCAAGTTGGTTGGATTAAATCAACTGGAACCTTTCCTACCCCACCCCCCTTTTGATTCCAACAGCAAATATTAAATAATGATTAACTTCCTTTTCCTGCTTAAAAAAATTTACATTTGTGTAGTGGCGTAACTTGTGTAAGTGCCGCCCGGGCGGGTCAATGTTTTTGCCCCCCCCCCCACCCTTTTTTTCACTTTTTCCAGGAAAAATAAATATGCAGTTTTCAAAAAATACCGCCCCTCCCTAAAAAATAAAAAAAATTCCAAACGAGGTGGACCGCCCCCTCCGCACCCCCTAGCCACGCTACTACTTTTGTGTTAACAAATTATGAGGCCTGATGTTTCACGATTTGAGGATATAAAATTATGACTTTTTTCTTAAATTTCACAAAATCAACATTAAATTAGACAACCCTTAAAAACAAGTTCTTTTTTTCGTATAAATCCGCTGTAAACAAAAGTTATATCCAGCAATGGGGTGGGGCGGGTGTGGTGCGGGGGTCGGGTGGGGTGATGCGGGGGTGGGGTCTGACATTTCAATAAAAACATTGTTACCTACTGTATCAAAATATTCAGAAATTAATCTCTTATTGAAGTGTATGTATCGTTCTAAAACAGTACACAACAAAAGACGATACCAAATGATAAAAACAATAACAAAGAATACGATACTCAATCCATGGCCAATAACAATTAATATTTTTTAATGTGTTAATTATAATAAATTACAAAATCAAAAGAAATATAATTAAAACGATTGACTTACAGTATATTGTTGCGCTTGTACCGGTACGATGTTAATAAAATGCAATGTGCAAAAGGTGTACCCGGATGAAAAGAAATCTACACAAACACAGTAAACAAAGCGCTGTCTCGTAGCACAAATAACACATGCGATAGAGTCTCGTGATAAGTGATCTGCTTCTCTCTCATTCAATCTATCGGCTTTATATAGTAGGTTTCAGATGATTCCAGAAACAGAATAGGCCTTGTACTCGCTTCCGGCTTTTTCTCCAATTTTCTACCATATTCGAAAACGAACAGACTATGGATTTGTTACTTGTAGCCGAGGTCAAAAGGAGACTATTTTTTAGCGACCCACACCCTAATAATAACGCAGTACACCCATACCTCGCTTTACGGCCTAGATACGTTCCGGAAAAGTTGGCCGTAAAGCGAAAAGCCGTATAATGAATCAATAATTTTGATATAAACCCATACAAATTTAATTGGATCTGTTCCAATTTTTGTATAAAATAATATAGTCGTTAGTTCATAAATCATTTTATTCTTTTCATTTCCTATAAAAATAAAAGTACAAAACATTGTAATAGTAAACAGAAATTTAAAAAATAAACATATAAATTAAAAAACAAAAGAAATCATATGCACATATTTATACATAAATTAAAATGTTTAGAAACTTTATAATCTGATGAATATTAACACGAAAAATCATCTGCCATCCTCACTTTCCGCTGTTGTGGATTGACCCAGTTGAAAATATTGGTGCAAAGTTGTCTGCTTCGCCTTGCTTTCTGTTTCTTTTAAAAGAGTTTTGTAACAGGCAATTGCTGAATTTACTCCTCTAGACATTTTAGCGCTGCGTTCTTTGTCGGGATCATTTTGAAGAAGGATGTTCATTCCCTGCTCAAAATATGAAAGTGCATTTGATAGGTTCTTTGCAGTTAGCTGTTGGCCGTATAATGAAACATCGTGGGTCGTAAACCGAAAAAGTGCCATAATTTAAAAAGGCCGTAATAGCGAAATGCCGTATTGGGAACGGCCGTATAGCGAGGTATAGGTGTACTTCCTAATTGAGTCGAACATAGTTGACAGCACGTGGAAAGAATGAAGCAAACAAGTCGTATACATATTAAACATGCACTTTAAAAGAATCTCAATTATTACCCCTCTCCCCCCCCCCCCCCCCCCGATTCTCAAAACCACACATTTTTCCCCACTCCGTAACTATATTAATATTCGAATTTTCCGTCCGCTTTTACACCGGATATTTTTTTTCACCAATTTTTGCAGAAATAACAAAAGAAAATATTACGTACCAAACGTACTTGCGATATTCCCCCCCCCCCCCCCCTTGTTTTTGGCGGTGGGACAGAACATTAGAAAGAATGTGTTATCATCTTTATTGAGTCTATTTGCTAAGTTTCAGCTCATCTGGTTGACGGGAAGTAGGTCAATTTGTCGTCCCGAGGTCTTGTCAGCCAGCCACAAATAAAAGCGTAGTTAACAGAACGGATTTTAAAAAGGCGGGAAATTCAAGCGTATTTTTAATAAATCAAAATTATAATATATTAAGCCGAGTTCCGCTACGTTCTACGCATGACATTGACCTCGTGTTTGTCCTTGGCAGCACAAAATAATCAAGGCATGTTCCAGCTTTCAACTTTTATCGAGTAGACTAAACATTATTTCCGTGTGATTGAGGAGAGAGAGAGAGAGGAGAGAGAGAGGATATAGAGAGAAGACAGAGAGGACAGAGAGAGAAGAGACAGAGGGGAGTGAGAGGGGCAAGAGGGTATAGAGAAATGAGAGGAGTAGAGAGAGGGCGAGAGGACAGAGAGTGGAGAGACAGATGAGAGAGAGGGGAGCAATGATAGAGAGATGAAAGAGAGACAGAGGAGACAGAGGGCGATGAGATGAGAGAGAGGGGAGAGGGAGGGCGGGTGAGAGGAGAGAGAGAGAAGATAGCGGAGAGAGAGGAGAGAGAAAAGAGAGAGGGGAAAGAGAGAGAAAAAAGAGAAAGAGAGAAGATAGAGAAAGAAATAATTTGTTTTTATTTTATTTATAGCCATTTAACGAAAATGTCAAGGGATCTGTACATGTGTCCAGAAACACATCTGTCCCGAAACATTGTCATGTCATGAAAAACATCTGACATGAAACACTAACATCTGTTATGAAACCCTGACATCTGTCTTGAAGCACTGACATCTGTCATTAAGCACATACATCTGTCACGAAACACAGACATCTGTCACGGAACACTGACATCTGTCATGAAACACTGACATCTGTCATGAAACACTGACATCTGCTAGAAATAATTTTGACATTTGCTATTCATATGACATTTTCCTACAATAAATGACCGCGTCTTATTTAATGTATGTCATGGTTTGTATCAATGACATCATCACATGTCCCATTTAACGCATTGTGATGTTTGTATCTATGACATCACGTGTTCCATTTAACATAAGTCAGAAGGTTGCAGCGGTGACATTACGCTCTGGATGTGTTTGGTTCCTCCAATGTCATTGGGGTTTTCGGGACCATTCGAAGGAGTGGAGAGAGAGAAAAGAAAGGGGGGGGGAGGGGGGTGAAGAAATGATTTTATAACAGGCAAGCAGATACAAAGAATGATTAAAAAGTTGACCTTTGGGGGATGGTTTGGTTTAAAGAGTAATCGAGTCTTGTAGTTTAAACATAACGTCCACCGAGGGGGGGGGGCGTGGCGTGGGGAGGTGCCGGTTGCCATGTCTGTTTTGAGGCTCCCTGGCGCTAAGTGCCAAATGTAGCCAGTGCCAGCTGTCGCCAGTGCCAAATGTAGCCAGTGCCATCTGGGGTCATTATCTGCACTTGAAATAACGGTAGCAACAGGGTAAGGGGGTCATGATTTCTATGTTGCCGATGAAGGATATGAGGCATGATGTAGGGTAGTGGCAAGCCCATGCCAAGGATACTATACACACACAGCCCTTGGGGAGGTTGTTCCTAGCCGACCGTTTCGCCCCAGCTACTTGTTGAACAACTATGCTATAGAAAACCTTATTAGAGGGCGTCTGGCGCTTCCACAGGGCGGGCAGGGAAATAATTTAGGGCGTCACGTGTGCCAACCCGACCTCTGGGAAAGTCGATTGCTAGTGCCGTGAGAACACTACCGACCGACCGGGTGTCCTTGGACTGAGATGGCCCCGGTAAAGTTGGTGACACGGTTGAAGTTACGGGTTTGGGCTGTCCTAACAGGAGAGGAGATCAACAGTGCCGCCTAGTGGCCCGATCAACAGTGCCGCCTAGTAGCCCAATGATTCGGGGACCTTACGAGCTTGAAAAAAAAAAGGGGGGGGGGAGCATTAAGGGCCGTGGCTGGACGGCCCGCTGAGGACAAGTAATAAAGTACATATAAGAACTTTGACTGGACGGCCCGCTGACGAAGTTTATTAAAAATGCACAAGAAATAAAATATGAAACGAAACCTGTGCAGACATGACTTGATTCTATGAGATAGGGATCTGAATAATTTTGTATTAATTTTAAATTACTACAGCCAGTGGCGTTAGAGTCGATACATGAATTCGATCTTTTAAAAATAATAAAATATCGATCCCATTAAAAATTGTCGATAATGAATTTTTATTATTTTTAATAGATAGAGTTTTCGGGAAACACTTCCTTAACTCCTAATCCAGCTGGACCAGTTTTTTGGGGGTGGAAACCATATTTCTAGCTTGACTCTGTTGTTGATGTCTGCTGCTGCATTCTTTTCATGTTATGGGAATATTTATATCTTTGTAGCCGTCTCACCCCCAACCCCATTCTCCCTCCCCGCTTCTAGAACAACAATCGTATCAGGTTCCGAGCGTGGAATAAGCAGACATCATGCGAGAAGTCTATCAATTCCTTGTGTTACCGACCAGGCCAATATCTCCTGCTCGGACCCTTTGGCGTTGTTAAGGAACAAACACCACCACCACCCCACTCCCAACCCCAACCCCCGAAAAAAACATACCGGAAAGGAATCCCCCCCCCCCCCCTTTTCCCCCTTTTTATTTATGGCTATCCTAAACGGCATAGTCTCTAAAACTCTTGAATGCATGGCAGGTTCTAAAACTTTTGAATTCCATGGCAGGTTCAAAAACTCACAGACAACTGGACAAAACGTGCTGCAATGGCAGACTCCGCTGATAGAGAGTTGAGGGCCACCAGGAACCCCACGAGACATAGGCGGACTCTTTAATAGTTAGTCGAGGGCCATCCGTGACCCATGAGAAATAAGCAGACCCTCTGATAGTTGGTGGAGATCAGTGGTTCTTAACGTATAGGTTCCGACCCCTTTGGGGTGGTGTCACGAATTTGTTTGTGGTGTGTCCGTTCTTCTTCTATATATTAAGGGCCCACGATCAATTTATTGATCATTATGGCTCCTATGAATGTAGATGGGATTTGCAATGTTTCTGTGCCTGGTGTTGATGAGGATATTTCACTGGTTACAAGAGTAACTGTGTGAGTGTATCATGCACTGGGGGTTGGAAGGCCTGAGGCAATAGACGCAAATGAGTCAAGTGTTGTCGCCTCAACTGTTCCTTCCGTTGAAGGGGTTATGATAGTTAAACACACTGTCACTGAACACAAACACTGGACACAAACACTGGACACAAGAGTCTAAGAGTTCTTTTAGTTATTAGTTCTAAAATTTTATTTCACTACTCTCTAAATCTAATAAGTTATCACTTTAGTACAGTGGGTTCTGCTAACAAGCTTAGCCTAAGAACCACACATACTACATGGATCACAACACTACTATTTACTACTACCCCTACAAACACCAACTAACAATAACACTGGTCCACTGATCCGGTCAGCGCCCTAGCCACTCGCTCTCCCCTGTTCTACTGACCAACTCACCACCAGCACACTACTTACTACTACCGTACTCCCTCCCCCCTTTTGCCTTTCGTATACCTACGCTTATAGTCCGATACGCATTCATGCACAACACAGACGCTCAGGGGTTCTTACACCTTGACAGGTGGAACGACCCATACACAGGGGTCGTGGAAAACACCAATTATGAAGGACTAGGAAGGTTGAGAATCACTGGTCTAGAATAACCAGGGACCCACAACAAATAAGTTGAGAGTTATCTCTCTATATTGTTTTTTTTCCCCCATTCCTAAGATCTTGTTATTTGCCAAAACAGCCTTGGATTAAGGCCCTTGTCTTTTGAAATTCTGCATTTTTTCGGCGGGTAAGGGGGGGTTGAGGGGGGGGGGGTTGAGGGGGGTGGGGTCTCCTCATGATGGAATTCTGTGTTAACTTTTACATGACATATTTACTTTAAAATAATTAAAATCTGTTTTAGGTTGCACGTGGAACGAAGAGACGTATGTATGCTGGTAGGCAATTCTTTGGAAGAACACATCAAACGTGAGCCAGACAATTTAGAGAAATGGAAAAGTTCAGAATCAAATGTTCAGAGCGTTTTAATCTTGAGCATTGTTCTGTTGTCGCAGATTGTTTAAGTTTCTGAACGTTAAAGAGAGCGTTTCAACTAGTTTTGTTCAATGTACACAATGGCGCTCTCAAAAGAGTTTCCGTAAATAAATTGAGCTTGTCTCAGCGACTCGACTCAGCTATTTAATTATGTTTTTTTAATCATTAATAGTTTCGTTAAAATATTAGTTTGAACTTAATTTTAAATCACGAAATAATCGCTTTCAGCGTGAATCTGACATGGTGACACATGAAACTGAAATGGTGGCATATGAATCTGACATGAAGGCATATGAATCTGACATGGTGACATATGAATCTGACAAAGTGGCATATGAATCTGACATGGTGGCATCCTAATCTGACATGATGGCATATGAATCTGACATGGTCACATACATATCGCTCCAATAAGCTATTAAGTAGATATTCAAGTAGATATTCAAATAGATATTCATGCAAATTAAGCAAGGGTGTTTTACCAAAAGACCTTCTGGTTTAGGTTATTGACAGTCTGGTTAACTCTGTCGATACCTTAAGTCCATGGACAACTTTGAGGGCCTGGTTTAAGTCCATGGACAACTTTGAGGGCCTGGTTAACTCTGTCAAATACCATTTAAATAATAGCCCCGCGCATGGAGTGCGCATATGTTTTAACAATTTAGAAATTATGACTACCTTCTGCTCCCCCGCGGCATGTTTCGTAAATGTAACAGTAAGCCAATAAGTGTCAGTGGAGCTAATCTGGCAGTGTTCTACTGGGCTGTGACCGTTCACTCCAAGTGCAATGATAATGACAGCAGGCCTGTGAAAATGAGCGCCATAATAGCAAGGGTATTAAACAAGGCAGTCAAGCGGTTTGGAGCAATCGCCCGTGACACACTGAAGCACACGTAGTCGAAGAAATGACACTATCCATGAGTGCCATCACATGCCCCTGAGGGCTACATATGCGAGGCGTTGAAACATTCTGGAGTTAGTAACACATCTTTGTGTCTAGATGCAAAAATCACATAACCAAATATCGCACGATCTCAGCGGTTCTCAGCCTGTGGGTCGCCACCCCTTTTATGTGTGCTATAAATATATCTCATTGGGAAATTGCGTCATAGGGCCGTCGAGCGTAAGCTCTTTATGCCCTCCCTGGCGCTCCCCCACACAAGCAAGGCGCCAGGTCTACCCGACACCAGAGACCCCCCCCCCCCCCCGCGTGCGCGGACCGCCATACCCGCAACCGCTTAATAGGGTTTGCTGATGGAGTCCCTCCCCGCCCCAGGACGTCCGGTCGACAGAAAGCGTTCGCAGCACACTCTCCCAGGGGTCAGGACGGTACATTAACGTCCTAATATCTCCCCCACCCTCCCGGGGAAGCATCGGACGCCCTCTAAGAGGGATTCTACAGTGGGTTTCCACCTCGCAACTAATTTGCCAAATAGCTGGAACGAAACGGTTGCCTAGGAGCAGCTTTCTCAGGGCTGCGTATCTAGAATCATCGGCTAGAGGCTTCCACCACAGCCTCTCGCCTCATATCCCTTAACGACAAATTGTAATCATGATCCCTAGCCTGTCTCTACCTTTTCTTCCATTTGTGAAAAACCACAGCTGGCAGCCCTGTAGGAGCTGTTTATTTCGGACAGGTACCATTCATGCCTTGTCTGCCACAGCGGGGCACGCAATGGTGGTTATGTCTCCCGGGTTAACGTCGAGGGGGTCCGGTGGCCAACGCTTCCAAATCGGCAAGCCACTTCAGACTTTCCGACCGGAACCCGGGAAGGAATGTGTGCTATTAAATAAATACAATGTAATGTGCACTCATAAATATAAACAATTTAATGTGCACTCATAAATATAAACAATTTAATGTGCACTAATAAATATAAACAATTTAATGTGCACTCATAAATATAAACAATGTAATGTGCACTCATAAATATAAACAATTTAATGTGCACTCATAAATATAAACAATTTAATGTGCACTCATAAATATAAACAATTTAATGTGCACTCATAAATATAAACAATTTAATGTGCACTCATAAATATAAACAATTTAATGTGCACTCATAAAAGTAAACAATTTAATGTGCACTCATAAATGTAAACAATTTAATGTGCACTCATAAATGTAAACAATATAATGTGCACTCATAAATGTAAACAATTTAATGTGCACTCATAAATATAAACAATTTAATGTGCACTCATAAATATAAACAATTTAATGTGCACTCATAAATGTAAACAATTTAATGTGCACTCATAAATGTAAACAATTTAATGTGCACTCATAAATGTAAACAATTTAATGTGCACTCATAAATGTAAACAATTTAATGTGCACTCATAAATATAAACAATTTAATGTGCACTCATAAATATAAACAATTTAATGTGCACTAATAAATATAAACAATTTAATGTGCACTCATAAATATAAACAATGTAATGTGCACTCATAAATATAAACAATTTAATGTGCACTCATAAATATAAACAATTTAATGTGCACTCATAAATATAAACAATTTAATGTGCACTCATAAATATAAACAATTTAATGTGCACTCATAAATATAAACAATTTAATGTGCACTCATAAAAGTAAACAATTTAATGTGCACTCATAAATGTAAACAATTTAATGTGCACTCATAAATGTAAACAATATAATGTGCACTCATAAATGTAAACAATTTAATGTGCACTCATAAATATAAACAATTTAATGTGCACTCATAAATATAAACAATTTAATGTGCACTCATAAATTTAAACAAATTTAATGTGTATCCACTTGCTGGCTTTTGTTTGGGGAGCCCCATTGATGAAGGGAAATATCGCTAATCCCCTTCATGACGTGCGGATTAGGGAGCCCCTTTGATGAAGGGAAATATCGCTAATCCGCAAGATGAAGGTAAGTACCCCTCATCGCAGGATGGGGTGCCACTTGCACCGGACCACCCCCAGAGACACACTGCGTACTTGTTGTCCTCTCACCCATCGTGTTTGTCACCCATGCCGTGGTGTTTGATTGAACCTAGTTCTGCTTTCAACTGAGAAGACACTCCACTTACGTACCATTTTACAAACAAACAAACAGCCGGTTCACAAAGCTCGTTCGATTCCTCATTTTCAGATTTCGATGTACGATACGGGAACAAAGATTCAGTGCATGACTTCTTGCGTTAATTTGTGTACAATTTAAAATCATGATCATTTAGGATTGAGATCATTCTGTCATGATCTTTTAAGATGGCATGTTATTTTGTCAGGATTTTTCACGATTGGGTCATATTTTGTGAGTATCTTTTAAGGTAGGCTCACAATGTGTTAGGCTCTTTTAAGGTTGGGTTATATTTTGTCGTGATCTTTTAGGGTTGGGTCTTATTCTTCAGGATCCTTTAGGGATAGGTCACATTTTGTCATGATCTCTAAATTTTGGGTCACATTTTGTCATGCTCTTTTAAGTTTGGGTCAAATTTTTTCATGACCTTTTAGGGGAGTGTCTTATTTTTTCAGGATCTTTTATGGGTGGGTCATATTTTGTCATGATCTTTTATGTGTGGGTCATATTTTGTCATGATCTTTTATGGGTGGGTCATATTTTGTCATGATCTTTTATGGGTGGGTCTTATTTTTCAGGATCATTTAGGGGTGGGTCATATTTAGTTCAGGGTCTTTCAACAACTCTTCCAAGCAGCGGCTCCAAGACGTGTTCGACTCTTGAACGTGTGGCCATTAAATAACAGGACACGTTACTCGAGGACACCACTTATGATTCATCTTGCTTAATCTCATTTAATAACGTATTGAGCATAAAACCATGTTGCTGTTTTTGTATTCCTTGTCTGGTCAAGTTTAAGGCCGGTGAGGGTAAGGTCAAGGCCGGTTAGGGCAAGGCCGGTAATGCTGACGTTGGGAAGACACAAAATTATTTGTAATAGGATTTTTATATCACTGTTAGTTTATTGCTTTTTTAAATCCCAAAGGTGATCAGAGTTCATTGCAATATTTAACTGCACGATATTGATCTGAAACGATAATTAACTGAAACGATATTTAACTGCACGATATTTAACTAAAACGATAATTAACTGAAGCGATATTTAAAAGAAACGATATTTAAAAGAAACGGTATTTAACTGAGACGATATTTAAATGAAACGATATTTCACTGAAACGATATTTAAATGAAACGATATTTAACTGAGACGATATTTAACTGAAACGATATTTAACTATAGCGATAATGAACTGAAACGATATTTAACTGCACGATATTTAACTAAAACGATAATTAACTGAATCGATATTTAGATGAAACGATATTGAAATGAAACGATATTTAACTGAGACGATATTTAACTGAAACGATATTTAACTGAAACGATATTTAAATGAAACGATATTTAACTGAAACTATATTTAACCGAAACGATACTTAACCGGAACGATATTTAACAGTAACGATATGTTTCTGATAGTAGGAGTGGCGGTCAAAGGGGTGGGATTTTCTGCCAATAAACTGACTGAACGAAGTGATGAAGATTGAAGAAAAAAGGCCTGACCGGAAGTTAGGGTAATCGAGGGTGTTAAAACTTAACTAGGGCGCCACATATCCGAGATCTACAACTTTAGGTCGTCAAACTATTTTAAACGGGTACATTTTCAGGTTAGTGGTTGGGGGCGGGCGGAAATTGACGGGGGGCAATCAATACAGTTTAGAGAAGATACTCTCCGAGACAAGGGTGGGAGGGGCTTAGTGGGAGGGGCTTGGTGGGAGGGGATGGACACCTAGTTGAAAAGTATAAAGTAAATAGTTGATGTCTTGTAAATCTTAAGTTTAGGGAAAAAGGATTCTAGAAGCTGATTGACCTACCTGGGGGCACTCTTTGGGTACACTTCCAGGGGAGGGGAGGGGCGCACTGATTGAGGTGACCCTTTCAGCGAAAGACGGGCTCGATCAAATGTATAAGAACTAAATTATTTGTTAAGAAATAAATAACATGACATCTCATAAAATATTGTTTTCAAAATGAAAATAATAAGTGTTATGCTTCTGTAAACATGACGGAGTCTTTTAGATGTAAATCAACGGAAAGATGACTTTTAGATGGAAACCGTTTTGTAAAACTGTCAAATTCAATCCTTTAAGTGGTTACAAATTGTACCTAGATAGTAGTATTGAGAATGAACATTCAGACATTCTTTATTCCACCGAAGAAGTTCATTTAGCTGTTGGGTTTGGGGGGGGGTGGTGTTGTTAACTCAGAAAAGTGTTTGAGGTTCTCGTGTTATAGCTTCATAAAGGTGTACGATTTCACACCAGGCTGATGTCACCTTAACAGGCTGTTGTCATCTTAACAGGATGATGTCATCTTACCAGGCGGATGTCACCTTAACACCCCTGGTTAAAGCAGTCAATAATAAGCATGCATAACTCACATTAGATGAGATACAGCGTGACAGCTGGGCCCATTTCTCAACATTGAATGAACCGGAGAAAAAATTATACAACTCTTGAAAACAAAGTTTTTCGTATGAATCCTTATATCAGGTCTGCGCAACTCAAAATGTAAGTGTGGTACGTAATACTTAATGAAAACATTGTGCGGGCCGTAATACCTAATGAAAACATTGTGCGGGCCGTAATACTTTATGAAAAGCTTGTGCGGGTCGTAATACTTTATGAAAAACTTGTGCGGGCCAAAAGATAATAGGACACGGGCGAAAGCCTATTAAGAAAATAATATTATTTCGTTACTTCGCGGGCCGCCAAGTGGGTGCTGGCGGGCCGCGTGTGGCTCGCGGGCCGTATGTTGTGCAGGCCTTCTTTATATGCATTGTTTATTATTTTCTTGTATTTAATATTCTAATGCCCCACCCGCTTTTAAGCCGCAGATTTATTTAACTATTTCAGAATGTTATTTATATATATACGCATTTGCGACTTTTTTTACGAATCTCATTTGGCGCAGTTATCGGGAAATCGCTTCTATCATATTGTTTCCTTCATCTTCCTCTTGAAAACCAGGAACAACTTATTTTGGGGGGTTGAGGTTGGGGGGGGGGGGGGGGTTATATGAAAGAATATGTTGTTATCGGCAACGAGTCTATGTGTCAAGTTTCATCAGCTCGACAGGGGGGACGGGAAACCAGAAACACACAAAAGTGTCAATGTTAAATTCTCTTGTTCTAATAGGCAAAACTCAATCTGTATTCTGGAAATCTGTACAGTTGAATGTGTACAGTTGAATGTGTACAGTTGAATGTGTACAGTTGAATGTGTACAGTTGAATGTGTACAGTTGAATGTGTACAGTTGAATGTGTGCAGTTGAATGTGTACAAACCCTATTTATTAGTTTACCATGGACGTTTCTTGTTGCTGCTTCTCACTTATAGAATGGTCCCATTTCTGTGACTTTATTCACGGGGCTATATAATTAGAAACCTCGGGAGACTTTCGATTGGCATAAATGATTGACTTTAAGATGACACCTTAAATGTGCATGATTCAAAGGGGCCACATTACAATGACTTGAGGATTTTCATGATATTGTGACTTTAGAGAATGTTTGCGACTTTAGGAAGGGAATCGTGTGCCTTTATGAAGGGAATGTTTGTGACTTTAAGAAGGGAATCATGTGCCTTTAGGAAGGGAATGTTTGTGACTTTAAAAAGGGAATCATGTGCCTTTAGGAAGGGAATGTTTGTGACTTTAAGAAGGGAATCATGTGCCTCTAGGAAGGTAATGTTTGTGACTTTAAGAAGGGAATCATGTGCCTTTAGGAAGGGAATGTTTGTGACTTTAAGAAGGGAATCATGTGACTTTAGGAAGAGAATGTTTGTGACTTTTTGGATCCAGGGCTTGGTTTATGACTCCGCAATAAAGCATATGATAATGGCTTGAGGCGGGGAGGGTTAACGTGATTTCAGAATAAATAGATGTTGGTGTCTTTATGAGTGAGATATAACTGGTTCTTTGTATCGTCCCGTACCGTTGGATCAAGTCAATGTAGACCAAATAGGACAACAAACAGTACAACAGATGGTACAACAAACGAGACAACAGATGGTACAACAAACGGTACAAGAAACTGTACAACAAACGGTACGACAGATGGTACAGCAAACGGTACAACACAGCGCCGTCGTGTCGTTACGATCAATACAGTAATAAATTAACCAAACACATACAAAGGGGGGTCGGTGCGAGATACTAGTTTTATCACTAACCTTAACCTTGATTGTTGTGTTGTTGTTGTTTTTTTGGAAATCTTGGGCAGCATATGTTGACATCAATAATGGGTCCCAAGTCCTGACAACCATGAGCGGGAGTGTGTTGAGTTCATTGGATCCTGGGGGTGGGAGTGTGCTACAGTGAGGAGTACTGGTTCAATGTTGATACACATGAAATCTTCTTGTATGACGTCTAATGTCCATGGCGTTGTTATGGCTGATGCACCTGGCAATAAAACACATTTACACAAATAGTTGGATTAAATAAAAGTTTTTTCTTTGTTGACCATTTTTTGTCCTGGTCATGTTATGTAAGGCTTATTGGTATATCTGTAACCTGTATGTTAGGTGGTTTTTGTGAATTAGGGGCAGCAAGGTTAAAAACCGCCCCCCCCCCAATCTTTTACATACTCTAGCTCAGAGGTTCTCAAAGTGAGCAGTACCGCCCCAGGAGGTTACGGCGCGGGGTTGACCGGGTGCTTTAAAAAGCATGGGGTAAATTTTAGGGTGTGGGGGGTTTGAAACTCCCAAATGGGGTGCTGGGAAATCAGAAATTATGTGATTTCATTTTTTTAAAATATATTTTAAGGAAAAATGATATACTCATTTGTCGGTTGGCATCAAATAGGACGCAAAAAAATTTCCACATTGACAAAATATCTTTTGATCTGTTAACTGATTTGTATGATAACTGATTTGTATGATAACTGATTTGTATGATAACTGATTTGTATGATAACTGATTTGTATGATAACTGATTTGTATGATAACTGATTTGTATGATAACGGATTTGTATGATAACTGATTTGTATGATAACTGATTTGTATGATCAGTTTCATTAATCCGTAGCTCGGCGGTGTGAGCTGACATCACTTATTAATACATTGAATGGGACAATAAGGCAAAGAATGTCATGTATGTATTGCTTAGAATGTCATGTATGTATTGCTTAGAATGTCATGTATGTATTGCTTAGAATGTCATGTATGTATTGCTTAGAATGTCATGTATGTATTGCTTAGAATGTCATGTATGTATTGCTTAGAATGTCATGTATGTATTGCTTAGAATGTCATGTATGTATTGCTTAGAATGTCATGTATGTATTGCTTAGAATGTCATGTATGTATTGCTTAGAATGTCATGTGTGTATTGCTTAGAATGTCATGTATGTATTGCTTAGAATGTCATGTATGTATTGCTTAGAATGTCATGTATGTATTGCTTAGAATGTCATGTATGTATTGCTTAGAATGTCATGTATGTATTGTTTAGAATGTCATGTATGTATTGCTTAGAATGTCATGTATGTATTGCTTAGAATGTCATGTATGTATTGCTTATAATGTCATGTATGTATGGCTTAGAATGCCATGTATGTATTGCTTAGAATGTCATGTATGTATTGCTTAGAATGTCATGTATGTATTGCTTAGAATGTCATGTATGTATTGCATAGAATGTCATGTATGTTTGCTTAGAATGTCATGTATGTATTGCTTAGAATGTCATGTATGTATTGCTTAGAATTTCATGTATGTATTGCTTAGAATATCATGAATGTATTGCTTGGACTGTCATGTATGTATTGCTTGGACTGTCATGTATGTATTGCTTGGACTTTCATGTATGTATTGCTTAGACTGTCAAATATGTATTGCTAATCTGGGCAGTCACAAGTAATCTGGACAGTCACAACTAATCTCGACAGTCACAAGTAATCTGGACAGTCACAAGTAATCTGGATAGTCACAACTAATCTTGACAGTCACAAGTAATCTGGACAGTCACAAGTAACCTGGACAGTCACAATTAATCTGGACAGTCACAAATAATCTGGGTAGTCACAAATAATCTGGGTAGTCACAACTAATCTGGACAGTCACAAGTAATCTGGACAGTCACAACTAATCTGGACAGTCAAAAGTAATCTGGACAGTCACAAGTAATCTGGACAGTCACAAGTAACCTGGACAGTCACAATTAATCTGGACAGTCACAAGTTACCTGGACAGTCACAAGTAATTTGGACAGTCACAAATAATATGTGTAGTCACAACTAATCTGGACAGTCACAAGTAATCTGGACGGTCACAACTAATCTGGACAGTCACAAGTAATCTGGACAGTCAAAAGTAATCTGGACAGTCACAAGTAACCTGGGCAGTCACTACTAGCAGCAATTTTAGCTCAGAGTCACAAGGATGAGATTAGTGACGATACTTTTCGAATATATTAAAGTAAACAAAGTTATCATGACAACTGGATGAGCTGTTTGTCAGTCGTTGCTAATCGCATCAGATCAGTGGTTCTCAACCTTTTTAATGCCGCCACGCTTTAATACAGTTCTTTTTGTTGTGGCGACCCTCAGCCACAAAATTATTTTCGCAACTGTTGAGTATATGTTTTTTCCGATGGTCTTAGGCGACCCCTTGGAAAGTGTCGTCCAACCCACAAATGGGTCGCGGCCAACAGTTTGAGAACAGCTGCATTAGATGAAAGCTGTTA
Organism: Omphiscola glabra; assembly: GCA_964017045.1. NCBI lineage: Eukaryota > Metazoa > Mollusca > Gastropoda > Lymnaeidae > Omphiscola > Omphiscola glabra. The sequence continues at coordinate 1,093,700 of OZ024799.1, forward strand.
TTTGCAAGGCATCTAAAAGAATATACAACAAAAGTGTTGTGGGTGGGTTGGGGTGGGTTGGGGGTGGGTTGGGTTGTGGGGGAGGGGTGTGAGCTTCCGATATTACGCGGAACTGCAGAAGTTCTTTAGCAACAAAGAAATTCCGTTTGGCTACAAACTAGCTACAACTATGCCCAGTACAACTACGCCCAGTACAACTATGACCAGTACATCTACGCCCAGTACATCTACGCCCAGTACAACTATGCCCAGTTATGGAAACCAGAGCGCCATTAATGACCTATCTTAACTCCGGCAGACGTAAAGAAGTAGTCCCAAAGTTCTTACCCAATCGTTGCGCAATTCATCACACCATTGATCGCCTGACTAATCGATACAGTGATCTAAATTTTTGCCCCAGTTTTAACACTGGCTAACTATGCTGGACACTTTGTGTTGAGAACATTGAGAACTTTGAGAATGTTGAGGACAGTGATAACATTGAGAACATTGAGAATGTTGAGAACATTGAGTATGTTGAGAACATTGAGAATGTTGAGAACATTGAGAATGTTGAGAACATTGAGAACATTGAGAATGTTGAGAACATTGAGGAGATTGAGAACATTGAGAATCTTGAGGACATTGAGAATGTTGAGAACATTGAGAACGTTGAGAATGTTGAGAACATTGAGAATGTTGAGAACATTGAGAACATTGAGAATGTTGAGAACATTGAGAACATTGAGAATGTTGAGAACATTGAGAATGTTAAGAACATTGAGAATGTTGAGAACATTGAGAACATTGAGAATATTGAGAACATTGAGAATGTTGAGAACATTGAGAACATTGAGAATGTTGAGAACATTGAGAATGTTGAGAATGTTAAGAACATTGAGAATGTTAAGAACATTAAGAACATTGAGAACATTGATGACATTGAGAACATTGAGGACAATGCGGACAATGAGAACAATCAGGATATTGAGAACATTGGGGACATTGAGAAAATTGAGGACATTGAAAGAATTGAGGACATTGGTAACATTGAGGACGATGAGGACATTGAGGATATTGAGGACAATGAGGACATTGAGAACGTTGAGAACATTAAGAACATTGAGGACATTGAGGACTTTAAGATCATTGAGAACATTGAGGACTTTAAGATCAGTGAGGACATTGAGGACAATGCGGACAATGAGGACAACAAGGACATTGAGGACAATGAGGACTTTGAGATCATTGAGGAGAATGAGGACATTGAGAAGATTGAGGATTTTGAAATTAATAGACTTTATACTGAAGTTCGTGGGCATCAAAAGGACGGTGCATGCTTAAGCTTACATGTGAGATTTGTTATGCAGACGACTTTTTCGCTTCATTCTTTCCAAGTGCTGTGAACTCAATTTGACTTAATTAGTCTGTACTGCGCTAGTGTTAGGGTTTGGGTAGCAAACTAATAGTCCCCCTTGTTTACAACAAGTTAAGTATTGTCCGTTTCATTCAGAAAGGTGCAGAAAAACTGGAAAGGAAAACAATGCGTAGGGAGGTTCTCGAAAGATGAGCAGAATAGACTATAAAAGCGTGTTGAGACCAATGACTGAGAGGCAGATCATTTATCACGAGACTCTATCGCATGTGTTATTTGTGCTACGAGACAGCGCTTTGTTTACTGTGTGTGTGTGTAGATTTTTGTTTCATCATTGTACAACTTTTGCACATTGTATTTTTTAACATCGTACCGGTACAAGCCAAACAATATACTGTAAGTCAATAGTTTTAATTATATTTCTTTTGATTTTTTAATTCATTATAATTAACACATTAAAACGTATTAAATGTAATTGGCCATTTGAGTATCGTATTCTGTGTTATTGTATTTTTCATTTAATATCGTTTTTTGTTATGTACTGTTTTAGAACGAGACATACACTTAAATAAGAGATTAATTTCTCCATACTGATAACAGTCGGTAACACATAAGACACGTGGCATCTAACAAATAGACATGTGACATATGGACATGTGACATTTGACATAAGGACATGTGACATTTGACATGTGGAGATTTTCGAAGACCCAACGCCGTCATGGAATACAATTTTTTTTTTAAATCAGATATATTTTCTTAATTAAATACAATTGAATATGCAGTTACTTAGAAATTGTGACAGACTTATTTAAACCAAGACCCTGTATTCGAAACAATGGTATAAAAAAAAATTATCTTAAGAGCATTTTCCAAGCATGTATTCTTAAAGAGATACATCACATTGTATGGCATTTTATTATTTAAAGATGTTAGTTTATGATTTAAGAGTATTTGCAGATGCTAGTTTAGTGTGTAAGACGACAATACATTACTATTTTCTGATTTGCAGATGTCAGTTTAGTGTGTAAGACAACAATACATTACTATTTTCTGATTTGCAGATGTCAGCTTAGTGTGTAAGACAACAATACATTACTATTTTCTGATTTTCAGATGTCAGTTTAGTGTGTAAGACAACAATACATTACTATTTTCTGATTTGCAGATGTCAGTTTAGTGTGTAAGACAACAATACACTAATATTTAAATATCCAAAACAGCCAGATACTTTTTATTTTTTATTTTGGTAATGTTTACTTCTGGTGGAACACCTGCCCAACGCACTTTTAAAAAATGTGCACCAGGTTTTCAGCTCCAGAAATAACTTCCTTTTCTTGATCGTCTGCCCAAATAGTTTGGTGAGGAAAAGTGGGCCAAGTTTTTGTAGGCATGGTGTCTCATGTTTAAGATTTTTTTCACATTGGCGACAGCAATGCCTGAACTTCCCATGTAACAGATATAGCCCGCCAAACATTGGCGACAGCAATGCGTGAACTTCCCATCTACTAGATATAGCCCGCCAAACATTGGTGACAGCAATGCGTGAACTTCCCATCTACTAGATATAGTCCGCCAAACATTGGCGACAGCAATGCGTGAACTTCCCATCTACTAGATATAGCCCGCCAAACATTGGCGACAGCCATGCGTGAACTTCCCATCTACTAGATATAGCCCGCCAAACATTGGCGACAGCAATGCGTGAACTTTCCATGTACTAGATATAGCCCGCCAAACATTGGCCACAGCAATGAGTGAACTTCCCATCTACTAGATATAGCCCGCTAAACATTGGCGACAGCAATGCGTGAACTTCCCATCTACTAGATATAGCCCGCAAAACATTGATGACAGCAATGCGTGAACTTCCCATCTACTAGATATAGCCAGCCAAACATTGGCGACAGCAATGCGTGAACTTCCCATCTACTAGATATAGCCCGCCAAACATTGGCGACAGCAATGCGTGAACTTCCCATCTACTAGATATCAAGTAAAGCACATTTACGAATCCAAATTTTTGCTACACCCTTTCCTTCCATGATACGTTACTGAACACTTTTGTTATTGCACGCCCATGAACTACTGTAAACATTCTGATGTCCCAACCACTTTTAAACCGAATATTTATCACACCGTATTTAAATTGAGACGTACTTCATTTTCCGTAATTTTTTTTTTAAATATATCATTTTGGGTACTTACGGTATTATATTTTGCGCGCTAACCGGAAATAGTTGCAGTCACACGACAAGCAAAACATGTAGAAGTGATATTATCAGTTCTCATTTTAGAATTTTCTAATCCATTTCTATTAACTTCACTTTTGTTCGTGTGTGACTCTGTTTAAGGCAATAATCGTCGGACGGCGAATTGACCTCCTTCCGGTCAACCCATCGTGCTGAAACTTGGCACATAGACTCGTTGCCGATGACTACACATTCTATCAAATATTTAAGTGCCACCTCTATTTCCCAAAAAAGTCAGTTTTTCAAGGGGAAGATGAATGAAATAAGATTTGCTCTAGAGTGCGTGTTATGGTGTGGAGATTAATTGTGTAGTTGCTGCTGTGTGCTTTGTATTTGTAACGTATTTGAGCATGCAGTAAAAATAAAAAAATATTTTTGAAGGGGAAAATAAATGAAATATGAAACGTGTTTTCAGCAGAAGTTGACCCATTGACATGCAGAAATTGACCCATTGACATGCAGAAGTTGACCCATTGACATGCAGAAGTTGACCCATTGACATGCAGAAGTTGACCCATTGACATGCAGAAGTTGACCCATTGACATGCAGAAGTTGACCCATTGACATGCAGAAGTTGACCCATTGACATGCAGAAGTTGACCCATTGACATGCAGAAGTTGACCCATTGACATGCAGAAGTTGACCCATTGACATGCAGAAGTTGACCCATTGACATGCAGAAGTTGACCCATTGACATGCAGAAGTTGACCCATTGACATGCAGAAGTTGACCCATTGATTTGCAGAAGTTGACCCATTGACATGCAGAAGTTGACCCATTGACATGCAGAAGTTGACCCATTGACATGCAGAAGTTGACCCATTTACATGCAGAAGTTGACCCATTGACATGCAGAAGTTGACCCATTGACATGCAGAAGTTGACCCATTGACATGCAGAAGTTGACCCATTGACATGCAGAAGTTGACCCATTGACATGCATAAGTTGACCCATTGACATGCAGAAGTTGACCCATTGACATGCAGAAGTTGACCCATTGACATGCAGAAGTTGACCCATTGACATGCAGAAGTTGACCCATTGACATGCAGAAGTTGACCCATTGACATGCAGAAGTTGACCCATTGACATAAACGCCTCTGAATAAATGATCAATCACGTACACTTTTGACATAAATCCAAACAAAATTTCAAATAAAGGATCTATGCGAAAACTTTCTTTTTATGTGTTGCTTAGTTGGATTTGCTTACTTTTCGATTCTATTTTTCGATCCTATTTTTCGATGCTATTAGTCGATGTTATTTTTCGATGCTATTTTTCGATGCTATTTTTCGATGCTATTTTCGATTATTTTTGTGTCTTTTAAAATGTTTAAAAATCAGTTATGTTTTTTTTGCAACAAACATTTCTAGGTCAACCGCAACTATTTCCTTGCACCTACCACCCACATTCTTGCACCTATTTCCTTGAACATACCATCCACATTCTTGCACCTATTTCCTTGAACCTACCACCCACATCCTTGCACCTATTTCCTTGCACCTACCAACTACATCCTTGCACCTACCACCCACATCCTAGCACCTATTTCCGTGCACCTAACACCTACATCCTTGCACCTATTTCCTTGAACCTACCACCTACATCCTTGCACCTACCACCTACATTCTTGCATCTACCACCTACATCCTTGCACCTACCACCTACATCCTTGCACCTATTTCCTTGAACCTACCACCCACATCCTTGCACCTATTTCCTTGCACCTACCACCCACATCCTTACACCTATTTCCTTGAACCTACCACCCACATCCTTGCACCTATTTCCTTGCACTTACCACCTACATTCTTGAACCTATTTCCTTGCACCTACCACCAACATCCTTGCACCTATTTCCTTGAACCTACCACCTACATCCTTGCACCTATTTCCTTGTACCTACCACCCACATCCTTGCACCTATTTCCTTGCACCTACCACCCACATCCTTGCCCCTACCACCTACATTCTTGCACCTATTTCATTGTACCTACCACCTACATCATAGCACTTACATCCTTGTATCTACATCCTTGCACCTACCACTTACGTCCTAACACCAACACCTACATCATACCTCCTAAATCCTAGCACCAGTCTCCTGCAACCCGCCTCCCAGCCCACCCAAATCAATGTTTTAATTACATTTTAACACCACCATCCACTGCACGGTTGTCTTGTACTCATCTAACACTACCATCCATTGCACGGTTGTCTTGTACTCATCTAACACTACCATCCACTGCACGGTTGTCTTGTACTCATCAATTAATTTAACGTTTTAACACCATCACCAACTGCACGGTTGTCTTGTACTCATCTAACACTACCATCCACTGCACGGTTGTCTTGTACTCATCAATTAATTTAATGTCTTAACACCATCATCTACTGCACGGTTGTCTTGTACTCATCTAACACTACCATCCACTGCACGGTTGTCTTGTACTCATCAATTAATTTAACGTTTTAACACCATCATCCACTGCACGGTTGTCTTGCACTCATCAATTAACTTAACGTTTTAACACCATCATCCACTGCAATGTTGTCTTGCACTCATCAATTAACTTAACGTTTTAACACCATCATCCACTGCACGGTTGTCTTGTACTCATCTAACACTACCATCCACTACACGGTTGTCTTGTACTCATCAATTAATTTAACGTTTTAACACCATCATCCACTGCAAGGTTGTCCTGCACTCATAATTCTGATTTCTCTCGAAATATGTTTTAACTATTCAAAAGAATGATTAAAATTATTATCAGACCTGCTTACTTTTACGATTTTGGCGTACAATGTACGATTTTGAGGTATATACATTATATATACTGTATTATTATTTTTTTTTACTATTAAGATAATGTATTGAACGATTTTGTAAGAGTTTGAAGGTAAACGGGTCTGTATTATTATTATGATAAATATAATTATAATTTGAATATGTTTCATTAATTCATCAGTAACAAGATTACAAGGGTGATGTGTATAACACGTGAAATGTAACGTACTGTATGCCAAGTAACACAAACACTAGCGCCTCATCATGTCCATCATCTAAAATGGCAGGTGTACCTAGGCAAACTTCTAAAATGGCAGGTGTACCTAGGCTAACTTCTAAAATGGCAGATGTACCTAGGCTAACTTCTAAAATGGCAGGTGTACCTAGGCTAACTTCTAAAATGGCAGATGCACCTAGGCTAACTTCTAAAATGGCAGGTGTACCTAGGCGAACTTCTAAAATGGCAGATGTACCAAGGCTAACTTCTAAAATGGCAGATGTACCTAGGCGAACTTCTAAAATGGCAGATGTACCAAGGCTAACTTCTAAAATGGCAGATGTACCTAGGCGAACTTCTAAAATGGCAGATGTACCAAGGCTAACTTCTAAAATGGCAGCTGTACCTAGGCTAACTTCTAAAATGGCAGATGTACCTAGGCTAACTTCTAAAATGGCAGCTGTACCTAGGCTAACTTCTAAAATAGCAGATGTACCAAGGCTAAATTCTAAAATGGCAGATGTACCTAGGCTAACTTCTAAAATGGCAGGTGTACCTAGGCTAACTTCTAAAATGGCAGATGTACCAAGGCTAACTTCTAAAATGGCAGATGTACCTAGGCGAACTTCTAAAATGGCAGATGTAACAAGGCTAACTTCTAAATAGGCAGATGTACCTAGGCGAACTTCTAAAATGGCAGATGTACCAAGGCTAACTTCTAAAATGGCAGCTGTACCTAGGCTAACTTCTAAAATGGCAGCTGTACCTAGGCTAACTTCTAAAATAGCAGATGTACCAAGGCTAACTTCTAAAATGGCAGATGTACCTAGGCTAACTTCTAAAATGGCAGCTGTACCTAGGCTAACTTCTAAAATAGCAGATGTACCAAGGCTAACTTCTAAAATGGCAGATGTACCTAGGCTAACTTCTAAAATGGCAGATGTACCTAGGCTAACTTCTAAAATAGCAGGCTAACATCTCAACTATCACTCAGTACCTAGGCTATAATCTCAAATATCACCTAACTCAGTACCTAGGCTAACATCTCAACCAGCAACTAACTCAGTACCTAGGCTAACATCTCAACCAGAAAATAACACAGGAGCTAGGCTAACATCTCAACCAGCAACTACCTAAGTACTTAGGCTAACATCCCAATCACCAACTTACTCAGTACCTAAGCTAAAATCTCAACTTACTCAGTACCTGGGCTAACATCTCAACTAACTCAGTACCTAGACTAACATCTCAACTAACTCAGTACCTAGGCTAAAATCTCAACTAACTCAGTACATTGGCTAAAATCTCAACTAACTCAGTACCTAGGCTAAAATCTCAACTAACTCAGTACCTAGACTAACATCTCAACTAACTCAGTACCTAGGCTAAAATCTCAACTAACTCTGTACCTAGACTAAAATCTCAACTAACTCAGTACCTAGACTAACATCTCAACTAAATCAGTACCTAGACTAACATCTCAACTAACTCAGTACCTAGGCTAAAATCTCAACTAACTCAGTACCTAGGCTAAAATCTCAACTAACTCAGTACATTGGCTAAAATCTCAACTAACTCAGTACCTAGACTAACATCTCAACTAACTCAGTACCTAGGCTAAAATCTCAACTAACTCTGTACCTAGACTAACATCTCAACTAACTCAGTACCTAGACTAACATCTCAACTAACTCAGTGCCTAGACTAACATCTCAACTAACTCAGTGCCTAGACTAAAATCTCAACTAACTCAGTACTAGACTAACATCTCAACTAACTCAGTACCTAGGCTAAAATCTCAACTAACTCAGTACCTAGGCTAAAATCTCAACTAACTCAGTACATTGGCTAAAATCTCAACTAACTCAGTACCTAGACTAACATCTCAACTAACTCAGTACCTAGACTAACATCTCAACTAACTCAGAACCTAAGCTATCATCTTAACCAGCAACTAACTCAGTACCTAGACTAACATCTCAACTATCACATAACTCAATACCTAGGCTAAAATCTCAACTAACTCAGTACCTAGACTAACATCTCAACTAACTCAGTACTAGACTAACATCTCAACTAACTCAGTACCTAGACTAACATCTCAACTAACTCAGTACCTAGACTAACATCTCAACTAACTCAGTACCTAGACTAACATCTCAACTAACTCAGTACCTAGGCTAAAATCTCAACTAACTCAGTACCTAGACTAACATCTCAACTAACTCAATACCTAGGCTAACATCTCAACTAACTCAGTACCTAGACTAACATCTCAACTAACTCAGTACCTAGACTAACATCTCAACTAACTCAGTACCTAGGCTAAAATCTCAACTAACTCAGTACCTAGACTAACATCTCAACTAACTCAATACCTAGGCTAACATCTCAACTGTCACATAACTCAGAACCTAGGCTAATATCTTAACCAGCAACTAACTCAGTACCTAGGCTAACATGTCACCTATCACATAACTCAATTCCTAGGCTAACATCTCAACTATCACATAACTCAGAACCTAGGCTAACATCTCAACTATCACATAACTCAGAACCTAGGCTAACATCTAAACTATCACATAGATATGTACCTAGGCTAACATCTGAACTATCACATAACTCAATACCTAGGCCAACATCTCAACTAACTCAGTACCTAGACTAACATCTCAACTAACTCAGAACCTAAGCTAACATCTTAACCAGCAACTAACTCAGTACCTAGGCTAACATCTCAACTATCACATAACTCAGTACCTAGGCTAACATCTCAACTATCACATAGATATGTACCTAGGCTAACATCTGAACTATCCCTTAAATCAGTACCTAGGCTAACATCTCAACCAGCAACTCGGTTTGAACCTTAAGTAACAATGTTTATTGGCAAAGTCACAACCCACAGATGTCTTTGCGTTTACGCAATAAACAATGGCGTCTCATAATGGGGTCTCAACACTATGATTCTGGGGGGTTTTTTTGTTTGTTTGTTGTTCTTTTTTTTTTTTTTGTCTTTTTGTTATTGTTTTTTTTTGTTGTTGTTTTTTTTTAAAATAATGTTGCAATGCTTTGGAATAAGGTATCCAATTCCCAGTGAGATTTGCTTCACCCTGAAAAGGGGGAATAATGTGACCCACCCCCCACCCCCCCTTTTCCCACAACCCTGGAAAAAAATTATTTTTTATAAGATCAAATGATTTGTACTCTGAGAGATTGTGTTTTTATTATGGTTTAAATTTTATCATCTTTTAACGAATTTTTAAAAAATTCTTTGTTCTTTTATTCCCACCCCCTTGCTAAGCCTCAATACTAGATAAATAGCTAACTGTATGCTTGTTTTAAGCCAAAGTCAGCATAGACGGACAATTTTGTTTAACTATATTTGAGTCTATCTATCCGCACCTAACACACATTCTAAGTGTGATTACGTCACGAACTATTTCCAGGCAAATCTTCCATGGGGTGGGAAGGAGAGCTGTACGTTTAAAAAAATTATAATCATTTAAAATATCATTACGTGCACGTATATAATGCATTTTTATAAATTGGTTGATTTAGGTATTTTTTTAAAAAAACTACATATAAAAAGATAGTGGCACATGAACAACTATGTGATACCAGCCAACAGCACACGGGCTCTCAAACCACGAGACGTGACCTACATTGGGATTTCGACGGGATCTCTGTGGAACGACCAGTGTTTCTTTCAGGCATACCTCCGGGGGGCTGAGCCCCCCGGAGCAAGTCAAGTGCCCCCCGGGGGAAAATGTGTAAGAAAAAATAATTTAAAAAAAAAAAAAAACTACTATAAATTTAATTTTTATAAAATTTTTAAAAGTTATTGAAATGTTTGCCCTTTAATCGATTACAATTATTGGAACAAATAAAATATCGCTTTGTTCGATATATATTGATGATCCATAGCGTTCAGGTTAATCTTGTTACAGGCTCGAAGAAATCGATTATAAATATGGTATTGTTTTGAAAATTGGCCGCTCCTGATCATAAGCTAAATCTTACTTTTTCTGATTCGCAGATATCGGTATCTTTTATTTAATTTCATTTTGCAGCTGCAAAAGTTGAAAGACTTTTTAATAACCCTGTATTAAACTACCTTTTCATCGATATAAATGTCTGTAAATTAAATATACAGGTAGTTCTTGCTAAGAAATAAACATGTGCAATCTGTTTTCAAATGATATTGAAAAATGGTATCATGCTTTAAAAAATCATTTTAGCAAACATTTTAATGTAGTAGATTCCATAGATGTATGCTGACATAGATAAAATGAAAATTTAAAAATAATAATAATAATAATTTTAAAACAAAAAATTAGGAATTTACTGGTTACATACAAATAGTGGACATTTCATCATAATTATTAAATCGAGTGTTTCTAATTTTTTAACACAGTTTCGGGAACAGAGTAAAATGATTTTAAAAAATAGTCTTTATTTATTAAATCCCCAATGACTTTTCTCTTTTAATATAATAATAATAAACAATCTTCCCCAGCTGTTTGAACTATTTAAAAAAAATTATTTTAAGATGATAATCCAGTAGAAAGAATATAATATGTATTTAAACAACGAATAAAAAAAATCGAGTATTTCGATTATCTTGTAAATGCCATTTTTTGGTAGTAGTTTAAAAAATATTATATGGAATTGGTAAAAAAAATTGTTTTCAAGTATAATATCGAAGAGGCAAGTTGTAATGATCTGAAGCAAATTATTGTAGTCTAAATTTCTTAATTAACATTTCAATCAACTGAATATTGAGATTGAGAATTGAAACATTAATTTTATACGGAAAAAAATCACACATTAATAAATATATGAGTCTTTTGTAAACAATTCTTGACTTCTGAACAATTATGTCGGTTACATATGATTTATAAATAAATACCAATTTTGAAAACCCATAAAGATATAGTCTTTAGCCCTTTGTACAGAAAAGCTTTTTTTCTTTTTGACTTTGGTGAAACTTGGAAATATTTTGAAATAAACGTATGTTTTTGGTTTTTCTTTTTTGTTCAAAATGTAAAACTATTTTAGCATTTCTTTTTTGTGATGGATACCTTTTTGGAAGGAATTCTTTTTTCTTAATTTTAAAAATATTTTGTAGTAAATTCATTATTTTTATGTAGTTGATCCCAAAAATATTTTAAAATAATAACTTTAAAAATACATTAAGTTTCAATTTAAAAAAAAAATGTTTGCATACCACACTTAGTCAAGCAGAGACGTCGCTTGACTTTTTATGGCACCCGTGCTACTTTTCGGTTTTTTCCTTCCCTACCTAGCAGTAAAAGTTGATAATTTAATTTAATTACAGCCCAACTTTAAGCCCCTAAAATATACGAGGCCCCATGCAGCTATGTGGGTTGCAGACCTCACACGATGGCTCTTAGGTCAAATGACACCTAAAATCTTAACAAGCATCTCTCCCGTTGCTCTACAGTTAAGTGTTTAATGATGCGAAACTAAATTTAACTACGGTATGTAAAAAAAAAATGCTCTTGCATTTTGAATTTATCAAAAAATTTCCGGGGGCTATAAGTTTTAAGGGGCGAGTCTAAGCTAAGGAGTATCTCTCGATAAAAAACATACCCTAAGGGCTCCCAACTGGACTGAATTTATTTAATATTGTGCTGGTGGAAGAGTTAGTGATGTCCTGTTATTATCGTTATTTCTAGCGCTTCCCACCCAAATGTCTGAAATGTTTACATCAGTGGCGCTTCATCCCATTTAGGGCCTAGGCCTGCTCCACCACATTCTTCCATTGGGATCGATTCATCGCTTTACACCTCCATGTGCAAACCCCAACCTTTGTAAGCCCTTCTCTAAATCGTCAATCCATCTCAGTCTTGATCGACCGGTGAGCCGTCTGCCCCTAGGTTTCTAACTGTAGATCGTTTTTGTTGCTCCAGAATCCGGCATCCTTTCAATGTGTCCTGCCTAGGGCAGTCTGCCTTTTTTATATTGTTGTGACTATGGATGGGTATTTGTACAATTGATATAGCTCTTGGTTTGTACGGATTCCCAAAAGAAAATTGTCTATCATCGGGTCATATATTTAGCAGGTTCTCTGCTTTTCTGGTAGGAACCAAGTCTCACTACTGGTCTTGTGATAGTGGTGTATACTGCCTTCTTTGTTCCCTTAGCAAGATTTTTGCTTTGAAGTAGCTTTTGTAAATTGAAATAAGAACGGTTGTATGCTGTTATTCTTTCTTGCACCTCCGATTGTATTTCCTCTTGCTTATTTATAGTCACCCCTAGATATTTGAAAGTAGCTACCCTCTCAAAGGCGTAGATGTTCATATTGATGAAGTCATCAGTGCGTATTTCCTGACATTATCATAAATATTGCCTTCGCTTTATTTACATCAAGACCAGCTTTGACCTTCACATCTTCAAGTTCCCTGAAAGTTTTAATTATATCATCAATGCTGTTTCTACCAAGTAGCGCTATATCGTCTGTGTAGGCCAGGTATTGCAGTGGCTGGCTTTATAAAGTTCCTTATGGTTGTTCTGTACCACCTCTCAGGTGCTCACACGTATGTTTCTAATGCTTTTTTCTAAAGTGATGTTGAAAATGATACACGGATTTCCTTGTCTGAGGCCCAGATTGATAGGGAACTCCTTCAAGTACTCCCTCTGTACTTTGATTCTACTTTTGTAGTTATCCATCGTCATATGTATGAGTCGGGTAAGTTTGTTAAGGACTCCAAGTTCCAGCACAGCATCGTTCATGTATTTCCTGTCTATGCTATCATAACCTGATTTGTAGTCCAGATATAGTTGGTGTATGTTGATGTATTCTTAGCATTTTTCTACGAGACATCTAACAGTAAATATATGAACGTTTGAAATGCCCCTTCACACATTGTCTTAAAGATACATTGAATACAGTGCATGATACCCTCACTAGGTAACTCTTGTTACCAGTGAAATATCCGCATCAACACCAGGCGCAGAAACATTGCAAATCCCATCTACATTCATAGGAGCAATAATGATCAATAAATTGATCGTGGGCCCTTAATAGACAGAAAAAGAAGAAGAAATTTAGTTTGTGTATGGCACTGGTCGCCATAATGCCTCCCCCGAACCTTGAAAAATTATTTCCCCCGATCAAATGAAAGTCTTATCAAAACATTCGAATCATGTATACTCCAAAATGCACCTTTTGATTGTTAAACAATCACACATTTTCTGCTGCCCTACTTCCCTATAAAAATTACTTGCCATGACAGCCAAATTTGGTGCTGATATATGCTGCCCAGCGGCGTGCCTAGTGTTAGCGCCACCCTAGGTGGGTTAACTTTTTTGCTACGCTACCTTTCTCGATAGAAACACTGCAGATGTCCGTAAAATCCCGCCGCTCTATCTAAAGAAAAAATGACACCTGGGAAGACCAAATGTTCGCCCCCCCCCCCACTTCTACGTCTTTGATGACAGGGGACAAGATTCATTTTTACACCCCCCCCCTTCCCTCCCCCCCCCCGCTAAACTCTGAAACCTATTATTTTAATCCATTAACACTATGCCCATTAGATGCCCCCGCTAGTCTGGCGCCCGGGGACATATGTCCCATCTGCCACCCCTTAGCTCCGCCTCTGGCCACTGAAAAACTGGCACTGCCCCCCCCCCCGAACGTCAAAAGTGCCCCCTCGGGGGAAAATTTCTGAAAGAAACACTGGGAACGACCGGCTGAAATGTAGTAAACTAGGAGAAATTGTGATTTGTTTGTATTATTTTTAAAGGATGTCTGAAGGAATTATATCAGTCCATAGTTGCAGCAATATGTTACTGTAATATATCAGTCCATAATTGCAGCAATATGTTACTGTAATATATCAGTCCATAGTTGCAGCAATATGTTACTGTAATATATCAGTCCATAATTTGCAGCAATATGTTAGTGTAATATATCAGTCCATAGTTGCAGCAATATGTTACTGTAATATATCAGTCCATAGTTGCAGCAATATGTTACTGTAATATATCAGTCCATAGTTGCAGCAATATGTTACTGTAATATAACAGTCCATAGTTGCAGCAATATGTTACTGTAATATATCAGTCCATAGTTGCAGCAATATGTTACTGTATATAACAATCCATAATTGCAGCAATATGTTACTGTAATATATCAGTCCATAATTGCAGCAATATGTTACTGTAATATATCAGTCCATAATGGCAGCAATATGTTACTGTAGAATTTAGTTTGAAGCTTTCATTGACCCAATTTAAAAACTGTTTTGTGTATCGCTGTGGTAGGTTCTTTGGCTTCATTTAAAACTGGTCGTTTTAGACCTTTAAAATAGATGGTAACTTTAGAACCTGTAAACTAGATGGTAGCCTTAGAAACTGTTTACTAGAGCTAGCGGACTAAATAATTGAGCGCAATTAAATAGATTTTGCAGGCACTGGCTTAGAGACACTGGCTTAGAGACAATGGCTTATAGACAATGGCTCAGAGACAATGGCTTATAGACAATGGCTTAGATACACTGGCTTAGATACACTGGCTTAGATACACTGGCTTAGAGACACTGGCTTATAGACAATGGCTTAGAGACACTGGCTTAGAGACACTGGCTTATAGACAATTGCTTATAGACAATGGCTTAGAGACACAATCTGTGACAAACGTGAACTTAAAAGATAAAAATTGGTACTGAAGTTTATGGAAGGGATCCCCCGAAATGTGAAGATGTACTAGTCATTAATTTACATCATGAAAAATCGAGCGAAATGGCAGACCTGTTTACCCTCTCGCTTTCACCGTAGTAACTACGTTTTTAAGCGTAAGACTACGGCGAAAACTAATGAGCCTTAGCGTCAGTTCACACGATCAAATTTCGCTTCAAATTGTTGTATGAACGCACTATTTTGTGCGTTGCTTCTTTTTGGGGGAATTTGATCAAATAGTAATTTCAAAGTTGTGACAAGGCTTCATACACGAATTGGATCAAATGTTTGAATGAAAATTTGATCGTGTGAACCGACCCTTAAAACAAAAACTATAGATTTTGGAGTTTTTTCCTTTGTTCATTTTAATTTTAATGGGGGAGTTTTCCATAAAAAAAAAATTTGCCGCATTTTTTTGTGTTAAGAGCGTAATTAATGGAATAAGAATAACAGTGTTTGGTCTTTGCGGTCTCGATTTCAATGAACCAACCAGAATATGATCTTTTTTTTTTTTTTTGCTGGAATTAACTAATAACTGATTATGTGCTTGCCAGACAAGCTTTCTACCTCCTTAAGAAAGAAATGGCAGGGCTTATATCCTGTATATGTAATTGTGTTAACTTTCATAAGCAGTTGAGTGGCTTTCCTGACACACCTTGTATTTTGATTGCAAACCAGCCCACGCCCCACCTCTCAATTGTCCAAAATACTCCCTGGAGCTTAGAACTACGTTTTTGAGAGCTGGAAACTACGCTGACACTAAACCAGGGGTAAACGGGTTTGGGGTGGGATTACGGTATACCGTTTGAGAATCACAAGTTTTATAAAAAAAATAAAATTTAACAACATTTATTTTATAGGATACTTGAAAGGTGTGCCCCAGCAGGTTCGTCATGAGAGTTGGTGTGTCGCATCATGTGTAGTAAGTCATGAGAGTTAGTGTGTCGTAGCATGTGTCGTAGCATGTGTAGTAGGTCGTCAGAGTTATTGTGTCGTACCATGTGTAGTAGGTCGTCAGAGTTAATGTGTCTCATCGTGTGTAGTAGGTCGTGAGATTTAGTGTCTCGTAACTTGTTTAAGTCATGAGAGTTAGTGTGTCGTAGCATGTGTAGTAGGTCGTCAGAGTTAGTGTGTCGCAGCATGTGTATTAGGTCGTCAGAGTTAGTGTGTCTCATCGTGTGTAGTAAGTCGTGAGATTTAGTGTCTCGCAACTTGTTTAAGTCATGAGAGTTAGTGTGTCGTAGCATGTGTAGTAAGTCATGAGAGTTAGTGTGTCGTAGCATGTGTAGTAAGTCATGAGAGTTAGTGTGTCGTAGCATGTGTAGTAAGTCATGAGAGTTAGTGTGTCGTAGCATGTGTAGTAAGTCATGAGAGTTAGGGTGTCGTAGCATGTACGTCATAAGATTTAGTGTTTCATATCAAATTTAAAAACCTGGACTAACATTTATCTATCAAGTTATGTTAACCGTAAATAGATCGATGGTTTACTGTATATATCTCAAACTCCTTGCTGGTAAACAATTCAAGCTAGATAGTGGACCTAAATCAACGGATTGCTGCATCCTTAACAATATGATTTCACCATTTACTGGGTTTAACTTAATCTGTGTTAACCAATTGTGCTAAATATCGCCATTAGCAAAACGTACTTACTCAAATACGTGTTTTTTTGAAAAAAACAGAAATCTACTTTACATCCATAGTAATCATTATTTATATTTTACATACGTATCTGCTTGTTCCAAAAAAAGCGTGCCATACTTTGTTACATAAGATTGCATGTGGCAAATGTGTGGCATAGCCGGTGCTTTGAACTAAGTTCTTCGACGGTGTAAATCGACCGTGTTGTGTGACGTCGCTCTAAATTTAGTAACCCGGTCAAGCTGTGTAACAAATCTTTATTGAAAGTGCAAAGGTAAAACAAGTAGCTGGGTTTGAGGGTAGGTTGGCATTACGTGGTATGTCTCGCTTGTCTAGGTTTACTTGTACTGTACCATCTTTGGATAAATATAGCATAATATGTGTCCTATAATCACATATCGCCGTCTAAATATATCATGATATATTTGTCACATAATCATGATTCTGCCGTCTAAATGTATCATGATATATGTGTCATATTTCAAATAATCATGGTTTTGTCGTCTAAATATATCATAATATATGTGTCACATAATCATGGTTCCATCGTCTAAATATATCATATTTGTGTCACATTATCATGGTTCTATCGTCGTCTAAATATATCATAATATATGCGTCACACAAACATTGATCTATCTTCTAAATATATCATAATATATGCGTCACACAAACATTGATTATCGTCTAAATATATCATAATATATGCGTCACACAAACATTGATCTATCTTCTAAATATATCATAATATATGCGTCACACAAACATTGATTATCGTTTAAATATATCATGATATATGTGTCACATTATCATGGTTCTGCCGTCTAAATGTATCATGATACATGTGTCATATTTCAAATAATCATGGTTTTGTCGTCTAAATATATCATAATATATGTGTCACATAATCATGGCTCCATCGTCTAAATATATCATATTTGTGTCACATTATCATGGTTCTATCGTCGTCTAAATATATCATAATATATGTGTCATACAAACATTGATTATCGTCTAAATATATCATAATATATGTGTCACACAAACATTGATCTATCTTCTAAATATATCATAATATATGCGTCACACAAACATTGATTATCGTCTAAATATATCATGATATATTTGTCACATTATCATGGTTCTGCCGTCTAAATGTATCATGATATATGTGTCATATTTCAAATAATCATGGTTTTGTCGTCTAAATATATCATAATATATGTGTCACATAATCATGGCTCCATCGTCTAAATATATCATATTTGTGTCACATTATCATGGTTCTATCGTCGTCTAAATATATCATAATATATGTGTCATACAAACATTGATTATCGTCTAAATATATCATAATATATGTGTCACACAAACATTGATCTATCGTCTAAATATATCATAATATATGTGTCACACAAACATTGATCTATCGTCTAAATATATCATAATATATGTGTCATACAAACATTGATTATCGTCTAAATATATCATAATATATGTGTCAATCAAACATTGATTATCGTCTAAATATGTCATAATATATGCGTCACACAAACATTGATCTATCGTCCAAATATGTCATAATATATGCGTCACACAAACATTGATCTATCGTCTAAATATATCATAATATATGTGTCAATCAAACATTGATTATCGTCTAAATATGTCATAATATATGTGTCATACAAACATTGATCTATCGTCTAAATATATCATGATATATGTGTGACATTGCCATTGTTCTATCGTCGTTTAAATATACCATCATATTTGTCACATATTTATTGTTCTATCGTCTAAATATATTATATGTTTCCAATAATCATGGTTCTGTCGTTTTCTTAATATATGTGTCACATAATCATGGGTCTAATGTTGTTCTAAATATATGTGTCAAATAATCATTTGTTCTAATGTTGTTTAAGTATTATAGTGATTTATATCTTATATCATGGTTCTGACGCTATCTAAACTAAATATGTGTATGATATTCCCATGTGTCCATTGTTGTCTAAATATACGTGTGCCTCATTGTTAAGTTGTTTATTGTTATTTTAAAAAAATTATGATTATCAAGTATCATTGAGATTTTCTTGATATAATCAAGTGACCATGGTTGTGACAGTATGTTTGTTCCGTAAAAAAGTTCTGGAATATTCAAAAGTTGTTGTGTGATATTATCAAGTTTTTAGCGTTGTCTCAATTATAATGTCACAGAATTGTGCATGTGACAAAATGATGAATATCACAAAATTATGAATGTCACAAAATTATAAATGTAAAAAAATTATGAATGTCATAAAATTATGAATATCACAACATTATGAATGTCACGACACTATGAATGTCGCAAAATGGTGAATGTCACAAAATTGTGAATGTCACAAAATTATGAATGTCCCAAAATTGTGAAAATCACAAAATTATGAATGTCACAAAATTATAAATGTAAAAAAAATTATGAATGTCACAAAATTATAAATGTCACAAAATTGTGAAAGTCAAAAAATTATGAATGTCACAAAATTATGAATGTCACAAAATTATGAATGTCACAAAGTTATGAATGTCACAAAATTGTGAAAGTCAAGAAATTATGAATGTCACAAAATTGTGAAAGTAACAAAATTATGAATGTTGCACGTCACTTCTTGTGTCAATGTCTTCAAACGTTCTGTCATTTTCCATGAACACAGTTACGTATTTGGATGAATGTTCAATTTTTCGCCAAACACACTTAAATGTAAATATCCCTTGGTGTCATCGTATTATCAACACCCGCCTCCCCCGTCTTTCTTACAATGTAGTGGTTTTAATATCAACCTATTTCAATTTCAATGCAGGTCTATTAGTTCAACAAAGAACCAGTTTCAATGTTTATATTATTTCTTTAGTTAAGCCCTTAAATTTACTATCAACTCATTTCACTACGCTAGTTAGTCCAGGATTAGTTTTAATTTTGTTGTTGTTGTTGTTTTTTTGTTGTTGTTTTTTTGTTGTTGTTGTTGTTTTGCTGTATTAAACAAAACAAAAAAATCTACTAGTTATAGCCCGCCAAACATCGGTGACAGCAAGGCGTGAACTTCCCATCTACTAATGTTACTTGACAAAACATGAACTCAAGTAACGCACATTTAAGAATCCAAATTTTTGCTACACCATCACCCCTCCTCCCCCCCCCCTCCACCCCCTTCTTCTCGATATGTCACTGCACACTTTTTATTTCACGCCCATGAACTATATTTAATATTCTGATGTCCCAACTACTTTTTAACCGAATATTTTTTGCACCATACTTAAATTGAGACGATTTCATTTTCCGAAAAGAAAATATTACGAACCAAACGCAGCTGCGTTATTTTTTATATTTTGTTACATTTAGCATAGTTATCGCGAATTATATTTTGCGCGCTATCCGGAAATGGAAGCAGTCACACCACAAGCAAAATATATATAAGTAAAAGATAAGACTTCTAATTTTAGTAGCTCTAAATAAAATTCCTTTCAGTGTCGCATTTATGTGTTAAACTCTTTAATTGTAATACTAATAGTTCTATAAGGAATTCATAAAAACCTTTATATTTATTGGTTCTAAAATCATTTTCAGTGTAGCCGTTCCTAAACCAACACCTTTAATTCTAGTGGTTCTCAAACTCTTTTCAGTGTAGCAGTTCTTACACCAACACCTTTAATTCTAGTGCTTCTCAAACTCTTTTCAGTGTAGCAGTTCTTACACCAACACCTTTAATTCTAGTGGTTCTCAACCTCTTTTAATGTATTGGTTCCTAAACCAACACCTTTAATTCTAGTGGTTCTCAACCCCGTTCAGTGTAGCAGTTCTTCAACCAAACCCCTTTACACTTTTACAGTTACGATAATTTAAATTTAACTTACCGTGTTGACATAGCAGTATCCGTTTCTAGAAATCCGACCTGCACTGAGGAGTGATCCAGCTACTACTGTCGCCAGCGTCGAGTTATCTGGCCTGTGAACACAGCTCCGGTGTAAACGCAAGCCGTCGAGCGAACAGAACTAACAGCTGTCCGAATCATCAATGAGTCTAAGAAGAATCCATTTCGTCACGTCGTGTCAAGCCAATCAGCCAATGAAAGCTTAACAAATTATCTTCACCTTTTCCAAAAGAAAAGTTTCTTTTATTTTTTAAATTCGTATTCACTTTAAATCATGGCGGCCAATTCAGACAATTCGCGCCATGACGTCATTTACGTGTTCATTGAACTTTCTGTGCTGGATTCACTCCCTTTTGTTTATTTTTGGATAATTATTTTTTAAAAATCTGTTAGTATTAATACGCGGTAGGAATGTCAATAAAATATTGTTCGTTTGTTTGTTTGTTTGTTGATTTTTCTGAGTTTAATTTCATATAAATGACAATTTAAAAGGTTTTTTTTTTTTAATTTAAACATAAAATGTCAATGTAATTGGTGAAAAACTTAAATTTATTTATTTCTCTACTACAAAAGTTCATGTGCATAATTAACGGATTAAAGTTGCATTTTATTACAATAGTTAATTGTCAATTTTGCTTCTAAGTGTCAGTCTAAGCGTCTGAACATTTTAAGAATCATGGAACTGTTAGTAAAAAAATTGAGAACTTATTTCTTCTTTTTAATGTTGTACTTTAAATTATGCGGAGTGATAGAAATGATGTTATTATTATTATTATTATAAGACGTTTTTTATAGCCATTGTGCTCACCATTATTGCTGGCCATAGAATTTAGGAGAATTCGTTTGATTTATTGATTTCCTTGCAACTTTTGGATTTTGTTTTTGTTGGAACCTGAAATAAGTGTGTAAAATTGTATACTGTGAAATTGTAAGTTGGGTTTTCATTATTTTACAAACTGTATTGTTATATTTTTATCTTCATTTTTACAGTTTTCTTACCACCGTGAGTTCAGAGAGTTACTGTAGCCGCACACACGTCTTTTAGTTAAGGGTTGAGTTTAGGGATAGATTTAGGGATAGGTTTAGGGATAGGTTTAGGGATCGCTTCCAAACATTTTTCAAATTTTCTTTTACTCTTCATCTTTGCGGAACTTAATTTTTTTTTTTATTCTATAAATCTGATTTTTTTTTATAAACACAAATTTCTTCTGCTATAATTCAAATGTTACATTCTTTCGGTAAATAGTTGAAATAACACATTCTCTTCCTATCCTTTCCACCCTTTTATCAGACGCAACCAAGATGGCGGCCATTGGTTGTTGTTGTTTTTTTTTTGGGGGGGGGTAGGGTGTGGATTGTTTACATTAACCTAAATCATTTAAGAAAGAAAAGGAAACAAAATCATTTTCCCAAATTCAAGCGGTGTAGCTGAACTGAGAGAGGCGACGCATTCAAGGACTCGCCAATTGTCTGCTACCGTCACCACGTGATCTGTGTTGTCTCACAGCAAGCCTGCTTTTTTAATGGAGCTTTCTCTCCCCTATCGAAATAGGAGATGAGGAGGAGTGGTTGGGGAGGGGGTCGATTTTTGTCCCACAACAAAAAGGCTTGTTTAAATTATAGGATCGTTGGCTTGTCTCCTTATACGCTTTGTTATTTTGTTTATTTGAATTTATCTTAAGAAATATTCCATGAACACTATTATTTCTCTCTATTTTCTTCTTCTCCCACCCCCCACGCCCCCCCCCCCCCCCCAAATCCACCAAACGCTTAGAAATCTGGCCAAACCTTTGAACCAATCACACTCACACTTACACTCAATAAGCGCGTTGCATTTTGTGCAAGACACAAACTGTCGACGGCTTTTTTGTTCCGGAGGTCATGGCCCTCTCTCGTCCTTGTTAGCACGCCCCCTTGACACAGTTGTCGGCCTCTCTTCTGTCTCGTTACAGCAACTCTCATGCTTGTTCCAATCATTTCAATGCTAGTTTGTTCAGTTGCACCGGGATAGGCCATACAAAGGAAAGATGTATCACTTGTTGTTCTAAAGGCGAACAACTGCAAATGCCAGGAGTTTTTTTTAATAAAAGTAGATCACGCATGAACTTAATCTGATTTCTTTGGCCAGATTGCGTTTTAAATACCGTAATGTGATTGTGTTGTATTTACTATTGTCCTTGATTGTGTTGTTTTTTTTTACTATTGTGATTGTGTTTATATTATTGGGATGATCTTTCAGATAAATCTGATTGATGAAGTCGCCGCCCTTTCAAAAAGACACCGGGGAGCCAACATGGCTCGGACCTAGTGGCGTACAACGGGTAGAGGAAGAGTGGTCGAACCCGTTTGCCACTTTCTTCCCCCTTTATTTCTAAGAGTGGCACCTTCCACTAACTGTAGGTGAAGTAAATGGCGCCAAAATAGAATTTTCTGTTATTTTATTGATGAAAATAATGAATTTCACAGTTGAATTGGGGAGAGTAACAAATGAACCTGTCCGCGAGCACCAACCACTCTTAGCTAGCTACGCATCTACCAACCACTCTTAGCTAGCTACGCATCTACCAACCACTCTTAGCTAGCTACACATCTACCAACCACTCTTAGCTAGCTACACATCTACCAACCACTCTTAGCTAGCTACGCATCTACCAACCACTCTTAGCTAGCTATACATCTACCAACCACTCTTAGCTAGCTACACATCTACCAACCACTCTTAGCTAGTTACACATCTACCAACCAGTCTGGGTAGGGATAAGGATAATAAGTGAATATTAAGATTTTGTTTTTGAAAATCAATTCGCGCAGGGCCTATGAAAGTGCGGGGCCCACTCCGGCCGCATAGGTTGCAGTGGCCTAAGGCCGGCCCTGGGTACCACTATGTCACAGCTATTGGTACAACTATTGGTACAGCTATTAGTACAACTATTGATACAAATTTCGGTACAACTATCGGTACAACTATTAGTACGCCTATTGGTACAACTATTCCTGGTACATGCTGACCAGAATACAAAGGGGACACTATTACGTTTGAATCTTTTCTTGTTTTTTTTTGTTCTGGTTTTTTTTTATGATCCATTCCCCGAATTTTTATCATTTTACTTTTGGGATACGCTTCTGCCTAAAGTTATTTTTGTCTTAGCGAGACACGCGTAGCTGTCATCCAGGAAGTGGTTTTGTTATAAATCCTTGACATCGCGGAGTAGACAGGCGGTTCTCAAAACTTTCGCCCAGACACCCTGTTGAGCCGCAGCTTCCTTACGAGGGGCGCCGGGAAATGTTAGGGCCGTCTTAATTTTATATAATGCCATATTATCTAGTCGACTGTGTGCATGCGCTTGTATAGCTATGGCGACTAGATGGCGCTGTGTATTACATACGATTAGTACGAGACTTTATTACATAAATGTATTTTACTTTATTGTCACGATCATGTCTCTTTTTCTAATATTTTTTTATGTACAGCGCGGTGAGCCTAGCCCTAGGCTGGGGTACTGCGCTATATAAGACAACTAATAATAATAATTAAGTCCTATCGATTGTTGTCGTACATAAGCAGCTATCGGGTTAGGGGCAAAGTCTTAGTGACGAACCAGTGATCGGAGACTATTGCAAACAAAATATGATTGTGTACAAGTCAAACAAAGTTATTGAAGAATGTCTTCACAGTTGTCGTTTTTGAACATGTCTTGGCTGTTACATGAACGCAACAAAACAACTAACGTGTCGACAGGAAGCCTTCGTCAGCGAACAAACAACAGTAAAAACAGAATTAAATAATAAACAGCACTCAGCTGAAAGTCGCTCAGCCTTATTACCGTCTTGTGAAGCAAGGGCGCATTGACTCGACAAAAATGTGGGAACCCCTGGGCTGGAATATAAATTTAACTTACATAATAACGAACACAAACTAAGAAGGTTACCAGGAGACTTTCGTCACCGTGTGCTGTACTGCAAACCGAGAGCAACGTTTAGACCAGCGGTTCTCAACCTGTGGGGCGCGACCTCTTTGGGGATGGAACGTCTAAGACCATCGGAAAACACAAATTTATGAAGTAGCAACGAAACTAATTTATTGTAGGGGGAGGTCACCACAACATGAGCAACTGTATTAAAGGGTTGCGGCAGTGCTTCCCAAACTTTTTACGTACCGCCGGACAAGTTTCTCGCTGCACCATGGGTCGGTGCACCATGGGCACCGGTGCACCATCAATTTTTTTTTATTTGATCTTTAATGTGGCGTTAAATATAAACATGAATTAATTAACTAATACATTTTTATTGTAGCCTTTGACAGTGGCATAGCAAGACATTGTGACGCCCTAAGCGGACTTTGAATTTACCGCTACCGCCCGCCCCCCACACACACACAAAGAAAAAGTGCCACCAGGGGAGGACAGCCCCCTTGCTACGCCACAACCCTATGTTGTTTGTGTAAACTGTTTTTCAATAGAACTTTACTTACATATAGGACGTGATAGTCTCGCCACCAGACGGTGGACGTGTCGAGCGAAAATAAGTGCACGGCGTAGGGGTAAGTATGGCGGGAGAAGGGCAGGTACAGTCTTGGTAGAAAGCAGGTAGGTTTATCTACATCTTTATATGTTGAAATCAGGTTAAACTTTGTGCACTGGAGAGCTTTCCCTTCGAAAGAGATCTCCCAGTGTTTTGTGCTGTTTTGGTGCGGTTCCTCAACTATAGGATTAGGGGTCGTTCGCAAATTACGTCACGATTTGGGGGGGGGGGGGGGGAGAGACATTGTGACACTTTGTGATGGGGGAGGAGGTGTCAAAATTAGTGACGCCACAAATTCCTTTTTCTTTTTTTTTCTAATTTTGATAAATCTTTATTTAATTAATTTTAAAAACATTAATTTTAAGTCGAAATTGACTCAGGTATTATAGGTACTATGAAACTCTGTCGCGCAGACCTTCTCCGCATATCCAAAAATGACGCAAAAACTGTTTTACAATCGGCTTGTGGATGTCTTCGTTGTTTCGCGTCACAGTTTCCTGATAATACTACATCTTAATCCATTTTGGGGAAATGTCAAAGAATAAAATCAAATCTTATTTTAGTTATGCTAATTTTATGATATTTTGGGGGGGGGGGGGAGGGGGATCTAAATAGTCATTTTTAAAGTGACTTAATTTGAGAACGAACCCTCAGTAAAAAAACAGTATTTTGACAATTCTATTTTACGTGTCTCGAAACGTCAGGACAAAGTGGATATTTGGAGGCTTTAAGCGTTGTACCCTTCTAAATTGTTGTTTATAAAACAGTACGTCTGCTTATAATATCCAACCAGTTGCCGACACCAGACTAACTATGGAGCAACTGGCGCTCTCCTTGCACCAGGCGTAGTCGTGGGTGTGAAAAATTGAGTCCTAAAATCGATATACATTATCAATTATTGATTGTTTACATTTTTTTATTTACACGGATGGAAATTGTTATATTACTGAACGAAATATATAGGTCATCAAAATGAGCTCTTAAAGCAGGACTGCACAACTCAAAACATATGGTGGGCCGTAATACTATATGGAAGACTTGTGCGGGCTGAGCGAAAATAGGACAGGGGGGGGGGGGGAGAGAATCAAATTAAGAAAATAATAATAATCAAGAATATTTTGTTATTTCGCGGGAGGCAGAGTGGGTGCTGGCGGGAGGCAGAGTGGGTGCTGGCGGGAGGCAGAGTGGGTGCTGGCGGGAGGCAGAGTGGGTGCTGGCGGGAGGCAGAGTGGGTGCTGGCGGGAGGCAGAGTGGGTGCTGGCGGGAGGCAGAGTGGGTGCTGGCGGTAGGCAGAGTGGGTGCTGGCGGGAGGCAGAGTGGGTGCTGGCGGTACGGACATTTGATAATTTTTTTAAAGGTTCGAACATCGAACAGTAGCGAAAGAAAAGGAAAGAAAAGAGGCAGCTACGGTCGGAAGCCGAAAAGTGGCAAATAGTTGGTTTATTTGTTTGGTACTTTTTGTTGTTGTTGTTATCGGTTATGTTTAAAGGCTATCCTCGCGATAACCAAACACACGTTTCGTGTGCATTGAAACACTACTTATCATTACTGAAAAACTAGAGGATTGTGTTGAAAAACTAGAGGATTGTGTTGAAAAACTAGTGGATTGTGTTGAAAAACTAGAGGATTGTGTTGAAAAACTAGAGGATTGTGTTGAAAAACTAGTGGATTGTGTTGAAAAGCTAGAGGATTGTGTTGAAAAACTAGAGGATTGTGTTGAAAAACTAGAGGATTGTGTTGAAAAACTAGAGGATTGTGTTGAAAAACTAGAGGATTGTGTTGAAAAACTAGAGGATTGTGTTGAAAAACTAGTGGATTGTGTTGAAAAACTAGAGGATTGTGTTGAAAAACTAGTGGATTGTGTTGAAAAACTAGAGGATTGTGTTGAAAAACTAGAGGATTGTGTTGAAAAACTAGAGGATTGTGTTGAAAAACTAGAGGATTGTGTTGAAAAACTAGTGGATTGTGTTGAAACAAATGAAAGGTCGCACCAACCTTTTACATCGGTTACATCAGAAATGAGATTAGCACTCGTTGTCTAAAAGCATTAAGTGAAGTGAGACAGAGTGATCGGCCTATGGTGGAGGCACTGTAAAGTGGATGGCTGGACTACGACACGCATGCACACGCTTTATAACCACGCTTAGGAACGACACACAACAATAGAAAGCAATAATGAGGGGAGGCCAAAGTGTTGTCTGGACTGATTGAAACTATTTGTGACAGAGTTGAATCCAGAGTTGATGTCAGTGTTGATGCCAGAGTTCATTGCAGAGTTGATGTCAGAGTTCATTGCAGAGTTGATGTCAGAGTTGATGCCAGAGTTGATGTCAGAGTTCATTCCAAAGTTGATGTCAGCGTTGATGTCAGTGTTGATGTGAGAGTTTATACCAGAGTTGATGCCAGAGCTGAAGTCAAAGTTAATGTCAGATTTAATGTCAGAGTTGATGCGGAGTTGATTCCAGAGTTGATGTTAGAGTTGATGCCAGAGTTGATGTCAGAGTTGATGCCGGAGTCGATGTCAGAGTTGATGCCGGAGTCGATGTCAGAGTTGGTGCCAGAGTCGATGCCAGAGTTAATGTCACAGTTGATGCCATAGTTAATGTCGGAGTAGATGTCGGGGTTGATGTCGGAGTAGATGTCGGAGTAGGTTTCACATTTGATGCCAAATTTGATGTCAAAGTTGATGCCAGAGTTAATGTCGGAGTAGATGTCGGAGTAGATGTCGGAGTAGATTTCACATTTAATGCCAGCTATGATGTCAAAGTTGATGTCAGAGTTAATGTCGGAGTAGATGTCGGAGTAGATTTCACATTTAATGCCAGCTATGATGTCAAAGTTGATGTCAGAGTTAATGTCGGAGGAGATGTCGGAGTAGATTTCACATTTAATGCCAGCTTTGATGTCAAAGTTGATGTCAGAGTTGTTAACAGAGTTAATGCCATCGTCATCGTTCAAAGAGACCAAAGAAAAAAAAGATTATTTAAAAACTGTTTGATTTTGTTGGCGTTTATAGCTCAATCACCAACTGGCCTTATATCTGAAACAATCAAATCACTTGTGAGATTGTATTCGTTGATTGAAATCTATGGAACTATTTTATGAATAGAAAGAAAGGGGTCCTTTTAAAAAAAATATATGTATATAAAAATGAAACAACCCTCTTAAAAACACAGCTGTTCGTATAAATCCTTTATAAAATGGAATATCGAGCTATTTTGTTTTTTGTGTGTGGGGTGGGGGTGGCTGAAGCTTTGACAAAACATGTATTCAAGTAAGGCACTTTATAAGAATCACAATTAGTGCTTTCACCCCCCTCCCCACCCCCCTCAAGGCTCGCAAACGTTTATTTTTTCACGCCCATTAACTATACATGTATTAATATTCTAATGACTCAAAGAGAAATAGATGAAAAAAGTTCTAAGTACGTAGAGAAATTTTTTCTTTTAAAAATAGCCCTTATAGAGAGAAATGGAAAGAGTATCTCCGAACATAGAGAAATGAGAAGAGCAAAAGAGTATCTCTGAATAGAGAGAAATGAGAAGAGAAAAAAGAGTATCTCTGAACAGAGAGAAATGAGAAGAGAAAAAAGAGTATCTCTGAATAGAGAGAAATGAGAAGAGAAAAAAGAGTATCTCTGAAAAGAGAGAAATGAGAAGAGAAAAAAGAGTATCTCCGAAAAGAGAGAAGAGAAAAAGAGTATCTCTGAACAGAGAGTGGTGGAAAGATTATCTCTGTAAATCATTTGATAATGAGTGAGTCGTCAGTGTCCCACCGTGCGGTCAGATAATGTAAAACAAAAAGATGCATAGTAACTACGGCTTTCCCATGCAATGTGTTTATGATATTCCAGTCGTTAAGGTATCCCGTACAACTTGCATTTGATAAACTTGATCCACCACGGATTGACTACAAACTCTTTGTTCTCCGACACAACTTTTTCTCAAATTCCTGCCCTTCCTATCTAACCGAACTTCTCTCTGTCTATTCACCCCTTCGACAGCTTCGCTCCTCCGCAGACGGGCGTATTCTTTCTGTCCCCAAGACTCGCACAAAAACATACGGTGAACGATCTTTCTCTTTCTGTGCCCCTAAACAATGGAATTCTCTTCCATTACACATCCGCAATAAACCGACCATCACAGCTTTCAAAACTGCACTTAAAACTCTGCCATCCTGACTGAAATCCCCCCCCCCCTTTTACTGATAAACGATGCTGCTGGGTGCCGTCCATGGCTTGACATGTAAATAGTTCTTGAATGGGTAGAGTGAATATAGATTTGTTTTGTTTATTTAATTAATTTATGTTAATTAATTTGTTTAAGTTCATGATTATGTTTGTAAATTGTATGTACAGCGTAGTGAGCCCAGCCCCAGGCTGGGGTACCACGCTAAATAAAACCACTAAGAATACTAATAATTATTATTATATCTCTTATATATAATACCTTCTGGTATGACTAATAGCCTGCTTCCTTATCAACGTATTTGGTAGTGAGAGTATATTACAAATAATTTTATATGTTTGAAAGAAAGTATGGTTCAATAATGAGTTCAATAGTGCGTAAAATATAATTTCAGATAACATCCTTAAATGATTTATTTTTTTTTTTTTTTTGAAGTAACGCAACTGCGTTTGGTGTGTAATATTTTCTTTTCGGAAAATGAAATCGCCTCAAGTATGGTGTAAAGAATATTAAGTTTAAAAGTGGTTGAGATATCAGAATATATAATTTAGTACATGGGCGGGAAATAAAAAGTGTACAGTGACGTATCATGGGGAGAAGGGGTGTAGCGAAAATTGGGATTCGTTTACCGGAAATTTGATCGAAAGAAATTTCGTCGACAGAAAATTGATCGAACGGAAATTCGGTTGATCTTTTTTTCAGTTCACACGTTAAAATTTTCGTCAAATTTCTTTTTGAACGCACTATACCATATAGTAAAACAAAATAATGTGTTAAAAAGAAATTTGGCGCAAAATTTTAACGCGTAAACTAAAAAAAAGATTCGACCAAATTTCCGTTCGACCAAATTTCTGTCGATCAATTTTCCGTCGACGAAATTTCTTTCGATCAAATTTCCGGATACGGTAGCGAGAATTGGGATTCTTAAATGTGCGTTACTTGAGTTCATATCTAGTGGGCTAAATCTAGTGGTCTATATCTAGGTGGCTATATCCCGTGGGCTATAGCTAGTGGTCTATATCTAGTGGGCTATATGTAATGGGCTATATCTAGTGGGCTATATCTAGGTGGCTATATCTAGTCGGTTATATCTAGTGGGCTATATCTAGTGGGCTATATCTAGTGGGCTATATCTAGGTGGCTATATCTAGTCGGTTATATCTAGTGGTCTATATCTAGGTGGCTATATCCCGTGGGCTATAGCTAGTGGTCTATATCTAGTGGGCTATATGTAATGGGCTATATCTAGTGGGCTATATCTAGTGGGCTATATCTAGTGGGCTATATCTAGTGGGCTATATCTAGTGGGCTATATCTAGTCGGTTATATCTAGTGGGCTATATCTAGTCGGTTATATCTAGTGGGCTATATCTAGTGGGCTATATCTAGTGGGCTATATCTAGTGGGCTATATCTAGTCGGTTATATCTAGTGGGCTATATCTAGTGGGCTATATCTAGTGGGCTCTATCTAGTGGGCTATAGCTAGTGGGCTATATCTAGTGGGCTCTATCTAGTGGGCTATATCTAGTGGGTTATATCTAGTGGGCTCTATCTAGTGGGCTATAGCTAGTGGGCTATATCTATTGGGCTATATCTATTGGGCTATATCTAGTGGGCTATATCTAGCGGGCTAGTTACTGTGACAAGTGACTGTGACTAGTGACTGTAACAAGTGACTGTGGCAAGTAACCACTAACTGTTTTCTCCTCAATGCTATAATTTATTTGTGTTGCCATTTTTAGCCCCGAAACATTAAACGTTTGAGAACCATTGCCATAGATTCATCCGCGGGTCACACGGGCCATTAATCTTCATTTGATTATTTTCCTGGTTTCGTCTCGTCTGCGCAACAGGCAAGGATTGGGGGTGGGGGGACACGAATGACATTAACATGTCAAATTGAACAGGGCAAAGAAATCCCAAATGTGTTTAAATAAATCCATTTGTTTTACAATAGTTCGGAGGAGGGGGGGGGGGAATCTACGACACGTCACAGGGAGGAAAACAAGATGACCATTGAGTGTGTAAGGGGATGTAATGTGTAAGTAGATTTAGTGTGTAAGAATGTGTAGTGTGAAGGTTTATATGGTATGTAAGGAGATTTAGTGTGTAGTTGGATTTAGTGTGTATTCGAATTTAAGATAAGGAGAATCGAACTTGAGATAATAATAATCTAATTTTAAGATAAGAAGAGTCGAACTGAAGATAAGAAGAATCCAACTTGAGATAATAATAATCTAATTGTAAGATAAGAAGAGTTGAACTGAAGATAAGAAGAATCGCATTTAAGATAAGAATTAATATTTTGGTGAAATAAACTTAATTGCTCTTTCTCTCCATCAATTATAAGACTGTGTGGGATCTCTGCCAGCGATTTCAGGCCGATCCCGTTCATCCTTCAACGACCGTTTCCGACCTGCATTTAGTCTTCTTGCTCTCTTTGTCTAGGCATCAACTATACTAGTAGAGACATCGGCTGTACTAGTGTCTACGGATTTTTTTTTTATATTAAAACCATGGGGTAAGACACCAATTCAGATTCTGCACAAATGAAAGAAATCCCAAACAAAACCCTAACAAAACCCTAACAAATCCCTAACAAAACTCTAACAAATCCCTAACAAACCCTTACAAATCCCTAACAAAACCCTTAAAAACCCTAACATATCCGTAACAAAACCCTAACAAATCCCTAACAAAACCCTAACAAATCCCTCAAAAAAATCCCTAGCGAAACCCTAACAAATCCTTAACAAAACCCTAACAAACCTTTAAAACCCTAACCCATCCCTAACAAAACACTAACAAATCCCTAACAAATCCCTAACAAAACCCTAACAAATCCCTAACAAAAGACTGTGAAGGATGACTCTCCTACTTGAGATCACGACCATCTGTCTAAACAAGACTCGGAAACAATGAGGAACGACTAGAAGCCACTATCACTCCGAGAACTCTCAACACATTCTAACTAGAACTCTCGTATCCATACACCATTTATGCACCACACATGTTTTTGATCTCTCGTTGTCATACTCCATTTATACACCTCAAATGTTTGTGATCTCTCGTGGTCATTCACTGTTTATACACCATGCATGTTTAAGAGTTCCCTCACGATCCAAAAGTGTCCACCCTAAACTCCGTGATTTTCATACTTTGACCGACCACTAAATACAATGGTTCCCATACCTTGAGTCAATAAAAACCATGATTCCCATACCTTGACAGTCACTAAATAGTAGTAGTGGTAGTAGTAGTTTTCTATAGCGCTGCATCCCAGCATAGGGCTCACCACGCTATACATACAATTTAACAAACATAATCATAAACTTAAAAATTAACATCCATTAATTAAATAAAACAAAACAAATGTGTATTCACTCCACTCATTCCATCACTATTTACATGTGAAGCCATGGACGGCACCCAGCAGCATTGTTTATCGGTCAGAGGGGGGAATCAGTCGGGATAGTAGAGTTTAAAGAGATGGGTTTTGAGTGCAGTTTTGAAGGCCGTGGTGGTCAGTATATTGCGGATGTGTAGTGGAAGAGAATTCCATTGTTTATGGGCACAGAAAGAGAAATAAGTTTCGTTCACTGTTTTTGTGCGAGTCTTGGGGACACAAAGAATACGCCCGTCTGCGGAGGAGCGAAGCTGTCGAAGGGGTGAATAGACAGAGAAAAGTTCGGTTAGATAGGAAGGGCAGGAATTCGAGAAAAAGTTGTGGCAAAGAACACAGAGTTTGTAATCAATCCGTGCTTGTACAGGGAGCCAATGAAGTGAATGAAGTAGTGGTGTGACGTGATCACGTTTTTTTTTTGCCTTTAAAACTAGACTAGCAGCTGAGTTTTGAACCTTTTGTAATTTTTCTAAGAAGTGTTTTGGTGAACCTGACAGAAGAGAACTGCAATAGTCAAGACGAGAGAGAACAAGAGCATAGACTAGGGTTTTTGTTGCGCTAACTGTGAGGTAGTGGCGGATAGAGCTGATCTGACGGATAGCGGTGTATGCAGAGCGACAATTGTGAGAGATATGATTACCAATGGTTCCCATACCTTGAGTCAATAAACACAGCGATTCCTATACATTGACAGTTACTAAATACAATGGTTCCCATACCTTGAGTCAATAAACGCCGTTATTCCCATACCTTCTTTATTTAACTGAAATTTCACTGGGTTTATATTTCAGTGTTGATATGTATTATGACCAGCAACTATTGATATCAACAACAAACACAACAAACTAAATAATGACTTTAAAATGACTTGAAGGCTACAACTTCCAATTGACTTTTCTGTTCATCCTTCAACATCAGTCCAAACAATGGCATTCTTGGTAGCCATCTTTGGCGTTGTTTTTTTTTTTAAATACATTACTAATATTCATTGCCATCAAGCAAGCAATTCTCTTGATCGTCTGCAGCATGTGGAGGGGGGTCAACGGCCTATTAGGTCAATTTGAATCAAACATGAGTCAACGAACCTGATCATAATACTAGAATAAAGTGGGAAAATACATCGTGACGTTAGGCGCCAAAAAAAAGAATTAAATTAATAAGGAGGAGATAAATTGTCAGGATAAAATTGCCCAAGATTCCATTAGGAGTTACCTTTTTTTTTCTTTTTTTTTTTTTTTAAAAATTTATTTTTAACTTAAAATGTTTCAAATCAATATCGGGTTGGGGGGGGGTGGAGAGTTTCAATTTGGAATTAACAAAAGTAATTATTATAGTGATAGCACTGCGATAAATTATTCGTATTATCCTATCCGGTTTTCATTTTATTTTCTAGTGAGGGGACAGATGAAGAGTGGTGAGGCGGAGGTGCCCGTGACCTTGGAGAAATAAATATAGCAAGTGCCCCGCTTAAACATACATTTTTTTTAAAAACATAGCTGAAAGAATTTACATAATTTCTGATTGTATGCAATCTTTTTTTTTTGTGGTCAGATTGTTGCAAATCAGATTATTGTGGAACAGTTTGTTGTTAATCAGATAGTTGTGTATCAGATTATGGTGGAACAGTTTGTTGTTAATCAGATAGTTGTGTATCAGGTTATTGTGGAACAGTTTGTTGTTAATCAGATAGTTGTGTATCAGGTTATTGTGGAACAGTTTGTTGTTAATCAGATAGTTGTGTATCAGGTTATTGTGGAACAGTTTGTTGTTAATCAGATAGTTGTGTATCAGGTTATTGTGGAACAGTTTGTTGTTAATCAGATTTCCCTTCGTCGTGGACACGTCAGAACTTTAAACGTGTGTGCAGCCAGGGCCGGCCTTAGGCCATTGCAACCTATGCGGCCGCAATGGGCCCCGCACTTTCATAAGCCCCGCGCTAATTTATTTTCTAATAAAAAATCTTAATTTTCACTTATTATCCTTATCCCTACTCAGACTGGGCCCCGCGCAACCGTTTCGCATAGGGCCCCGCAATTGTTAGGGCCGGCCTTGTGTGCAGCATTGAAACACAGAGAGTTCATCTGACGATATTACTTTTAAAAACAAGACTTGTGGTTTAAGGCCACAACGCCTGGGATTATCCTTGCTTAGGATGATAAGCTGGTTTTCAACACAGCAGTTCGCCTCCCTCCACGCCGCTGGATAAACCAAGGATACCTCATGTGGATGATACAATTTGGCAACAGTGGCGTCGAAGGAGTTGTCTGAATTTTTCATTGTGCCAATGTTATCCGCCTACGGGACTCCATCTCCAGGTTTTGAATTGAGAGTGTCCTTCTCTTAGATGAGTTGCCATCCAAGGTTAACGAGTCCCATCAACCCGTGGGGGTGGGGGGTTGCTGGTGTTTTTGCTTGACTGGGCTTTGGTGGGGATTGAACTCCAGACCACCAACGTGATTTTGGCCACCCAAGCACCCATAAGAGTAATTACAGGGTTTATAACATTGCGATATCTTCGTATGGGTTACTTGTTACTTTAAAATTGTGTTACTACTTTATATGTCACGTATTTTTAAAAAAAAAAAATAATTCCTTGGTCCAGAAAACAACGCGCAGAATCCTGGCAGTCGTGGGTTCCATGGCTAACCAATTAGTGATTAAATAGACACGAACAATCTGTGTCAATAGAACAATATATATTAAGCTTTAATCATAATTTCACATTACACATAAGTAAACGTTTCGGCACAATGCCTTCATCAGTACAACAAGACATATAAATAAGTATCAATCAAATGTGCATCTATGTGTTTCAACGTTGTTTTGGTTAAACTTTACGGCGCACTAAAATTATGAATTAATGGTGAGCGCCTGTAAGCCACATATTTAAAAAATATTAATTTACTAATGAATAATTTTAAACAAAATGAAGAAGTGTGATAATTTTGATAATAGTGTAAATTATTGTTATAAAACAACAGATGTATTGAGTAACGTCTTGGTCATCTTGACCTATCAACCCTTGACCTGCCGCCCTCCTCTGGCGTTAGTTCACATTTCCATGTTTTTAAACCTGTTTCAGAACGAGAGGTCAAAAGTATTTTTCTAAAATCTAAACCTACGTTATGTTTACTCGACACCATTCCCACCCCGCTGTTGGTTGAGGCGTTGGACCAATTTCACCCAAATAAAACTCATTATGGTCAAAGAGAGCTTGTCTTCTGGCATCGTTCACTCACTTTGTAAGAATACTGTCATCAAACCATTACTTAAGAAGCCTGGTCTTTATCGAAATAAAAAAAATTTTTTTAAATATAGACCTGTATTTAATTGAAAAACTAGTTCTAAATAAGCTTTTTGCTTACTTGAATGACCAATATCTTCTTAGGGCTAATCAGTCAGCCTATAGAGCTTTACACAGCACAGAGACAGCTCTCTTGAGAGTAATGAGAGTCACCAATGACCTCTTGCTCGCATTGGACAGCGGTGATGTCTCCATCCTGACCCTCTTAGATCTCAGTGCGGTCTTTGATACCGTTGACCATCAAACCCTTTTTAAAACCCTTGAAAATTATGTGGGCATTTCTGGTTCAGTTTTGGCTTGGTTTCGGTCCTACCTCTCGAATAGAACGCAGGCGGTTGTTGTTGTTGTTGATGGCTGTCTCTCCGGTAGTGCTGACCTGGTGTACGGAGTGCCAAAGGGGGGCGTCTTGGTTCCCGTCCTAGTCACAATTAATACCAGGCCACAACGTAACCTCCTACTCGGAAGGCATGCTGTTGAGAGCCTGTTATTCGCAGATGACATACAGCTATACAAGCACACCAATCCCGCTCTTGTCAATTCCGCTATCCAAACGTTGCAAGAGTGCATTGGTGATGTCAAGTCATGGATGACTCTCGGCAAGGTGAAGATGAACGATGAAAAAACGGAAGAACTCCTCATTCGCAATAATGAATCATTCTCTAACACAGTTCTCCAATCTCGTCTCAAGTAGGTAGCTCCGATATAGAGTTCACATCATCTGCCACGAATCTTAGTTACCGGTACATTCTTTCTGACAACATGTCTCTCAATAATCACATTTCTCACATCTGTCGCTCTGCGAACATCGCTATTTGTCAGATCAGCTCCCTCCGCCACTACCCCAAAGTTAGCGCAACAAAAACACTAGTCTGTGCTCTTGTTCTTTCTCGTCTTGACTATTTTAACTCTCTTCTGTCAAATTCACAAAAACATTCAACATATTATCTAAAGAAAGTGCGAAAATTCGGTTGCTAGGTTAGTTCTAAAGGCAAAGAAACGTGATCATGTCACTCAACTACTTCACTCATGTCATGCTCTCCCATACAGGCAAGTATTGAATACAAGCTTTCTGTTCTCTGTCACAACTTTTTCTCTGGTTCCTGTCCATCCTATCTTACTGAACTTCTAACTTTTCACCCCTTCGAAAGATTCATTCCTCCGCAGACACGCGTATTCTTTCTGTTCCCAGAGCACACAGTAAAACATGTGGTGAACGATCTTTCTCTTTCTGTGTACAAATTCAATGGAAATCATAGCCTTCAAAACTGCCCTCAAGACCCATCTCATCAAACTGTACGCAAGTGACTCATCCTCACCTCTTCTGACTGATAAAATACGCTAAATTCTGCTGGGTGCTGTCCATGGCTAGACAGAGGTAGATAGTACTTGGGTGGGTGAGGTCAAGCTTTTCAATTGTTTTTAAATGTATACGTTTCTGTAATTGCTAATTTGTATGAGAAGCGCAGTGAGCCTAACCCTAGGCATGGGTACTTAGCTCTATAAAACCACCTAATAATAATAATAATAATAACAATTGAAAAAGAAGAATTTGTATAAACAAAACCACGTCAATGTCATATCCACAACTAGGTCAAGGATACATCAACAACAAGGTCAAAGACACCTCAACAACCAGGTCAAGGAACCCTCACAACTATCTTCATGGACACCTCCACAACAAGATCAATTACACTTCCACAACAAGGTCAAGGACACCTCCATAACCAGGTCAAAGAACCCTCACAACCAGGTCAAGGACACCTGCACAGCGAGCTCAAGGACACCTAAATGTAATGGAATTTCTTGGAAGCTCTTCCACTTAATGTAAATTGATGTGAAAATAAATTCGCGCATGCGCAAAAATTAACCCGTGTATTTTAAATTGTTTAAACAAATTTCGGATGATTTGGCAGACGTGGATGGCCACTGGACCCCACTTTGGCTCGGGAGCTTTTGGCGCTCTCGATTTCCTGCCCCCCCCCCCTTTTCTCCCCCACGGCTCTGTCGACGAAATTGACGTAACGGCACTTCGCTATATGCAGTGAAACCCAGGTTTGTCTAGTGTTATTCCATCCCGGAGCGAGCTAACGAATATGTCAGGGACCGCGCTATTTCAATGTTCGTTATATCCAGGTATCCTTGTCTAAAAAAATAGCTGTATATGTATTTATTTGTATAGTGTGTGGAAGGGGGGGGGGGCAGCGGTGGCACAACGTCTCGCTACGCCACTGATTAAAATGATCTTGGTTGGGGATTGAATACGATTTCCTCTTTGCAAAGCCATGAACAGTTTAGTGAGAAGGAAATCAATTTGTGGTCTGATACTTTTCTTTTGATTACAATAATTGATAGACTGCATACACTTCCTGCAATTCCACTTCCGGCAAAAACAAAGGATATCCCTAAAGTTCTTTACTCTTCTCTGGTTCTTGTCTTACTTCTATTTGTCTTGTTGGCCGAGGAATGCTCTAAACCGAAACATTCACATCTTATTGTCCCGTCCATTGATTCAAGCGTCAAAAATACCCAATTACTTTTCTTTTGATTCGTGTAGGATTTTCAGATTTAATTTTTTATGCGTGCAACGTCATCAGTTTGTGTCGTGTTTTCAAAGATAAGATAACCCATTTGACGAACAGTAAAAATCCTTTCAAAAGTAAACAGAAGTGGAGAAAGAGTCCGAACTTTCGATACAATGGGGAAATGGTAGCTCTTCAAATTCTATAGAGAAAACTTACCATTTCTAAAAACAAATGTCGTACTGATTCTGGTAGTGAATTTATTATCTAAATATTGTTTAATATTCCTAGAAAAAAAAACCTAGAAAAATTCATTATTCTTATAATTTCAGTATTCTTGGTGTCGTTTTATAATTAGATATATCCAAAAAATGTTCCAAAACATAGAAAATACCATAGAGTGTACAAAGTACAATATAAGAATACATGACTAAAATTAGATCTACCCTTAACACTTTCATCTCACTTTAAACTATTAATGATGCAAACAAGAAAACTGTTTCTCAATTCATGTCGAAAGGCCCCGTAAAATTTTTTGAATGATTTCCTGTGTGTAAGAATATTTTTTTTTTTAAATAATAAAAAATGTGTTTTTAATGCTCAAAATCAAACAGACCTTGTACTTGTACGTTTAGACATTTCTGAAAATTTTCAAAAGTCTTTTTATGGTACGTCACGCTCCGGTGAGAGGGAAAAAAAGGGGGGGTGGGTGTTAGAAAATGTGGCAGTTTGGGACACGGGGGGTGGCAGTTTGGGACACAAGGGGGGGGGTTGGCAGTTTGGGACACGGGGGGGGGGGGGTCCTTAGAAAGTGTGGCAGTTTGTGACACGAGAGTATCTTAGAAAGGGGTGGGAGGTAAAGATTATTGTCTGACGTCACCCAATTTTTTATCATCCATAAAACACGTGAAATTGACAGTGATGTTGATCTGTCTGTTATTACAGATGTATTCTGACAGAAGATGTCACTTTTATAAATTTAATAGTTTAATGATAGTGGATTTTGCTTAAGATTAAAGTTTAATTGGTTTTTTTTAATTTTTAAACAAATTTTTAGTTTGAAAGTGTGACCTACATATGTTGGGTAAAAGGGGAGGGGGGGGGGAGTTTTAGATTTGTGACCGATTGTAAATAGAGGAGAGGGAAACAATATATGTATTTTTTTTTTAAATTACAGTAGTATTCATTGCAAATATGCTATTATGGTAATAATATGCTATTTTGTCATTTATATTTACAGTAAAATATTTTCTAACCTTCTTCATTAATAGATGGTCTTTTAAAAAATCATCCCCCGCTCCCCCCACCCCCCCCCCCACCCCCGCATGAAAGCAAAATAGATTCACCAGTCATTCCGACAAGTAGAGAAAAAATTTTTATAATCTTTGAAATGACTCCCACTCTTTACACAAATGTTCTCTAGATTGGGGGGGGGGGGGGCGGCGACCACTAACTCTGCTCCCCAACCAACTACGCTACAGCGCCCACGGCGAGTAAAAATTTTTTTATTAATCTCTAATCAATCCTTGTCATTGTTTACCATTTTCTCATTTATAATGCATGGTAAAAAGATAGGTCCACATCGCCACAGCCACAAGCGCCACCCTCCCCCCAACGGCTGCTTGATGAGATATTTATGTACAACGCCTTCTCCTCGTGCAGTGGTTCTCAACCTTCCTAATTCCGCGACCCCATAACACAGTTCATCATGTTGTTGCGACCCCCCTCCCCCCCCCCATCACAAAATTATTTTCGTTGCTATTTAACACCAATAGAGTACATGTGTTTTACAATGGTCCTAGGCGACCCCTGGGAAAGGATCATTCGGCCCCCCAAAGGGGGTCGCGACCCACAGGTTGAGAACCGCTGTCCTAATGGATTACCCGGTAGTTTCACGTCGTCCAATATGCCAGATAAACCTTGTCGGAACGTACGGACGCGTCATCTCGAGTGTAAACGACTGCGGCCTCTGCGATGACGGATTCGGAAATGCCAGCAAACCGCTGGTGTATTCTGGGACAAAATAAATGAAAATACAATTAACATCCTCGTTTTCAAAGCCTCTGCCACGACCATAATTCACACATTTCCGAACTAAAATGATTTTTTTCACTTCTGAATTTATTTATTCATTCATTGTAAGGATGTTTAGGACCAAGCGGCAATGTTGACATTTTTTCTCATGAACTGAATTTAAATTTAGTGTGATTTCTACCCAAGAATATTGTTTTAAACTTGCCACAAGGAAAACAACATTTATTTTTTTTAGTTAAAGATTTATTTAGAAAATTTATAAAGATGATTAACTCCATCTTATTTCATAATTGATACCGTATCCATTGGAAGCATCCATTATATATGGCGGCTATTTTAAAAAAACCAGACTCTTCACTCAAAAACTGGCAGCCATTATTATTTTTGTTTAACTCTTGAGTGAGCTATCACTAGGGAGTGTTCAACTTTCGAACCCTGTCTCAAACTTCAAGCCTGAGATGAACTCACTAACTGTCCGACCACGCTTCTTGCTAACCAACAAGTCCTGGACCTCAGTAACACAACCGGCTCGACACGTTCAAAGTGGTTGAACCGTGAACTAAGTCTAAAAATAGCTTCTTTTGTTCTTCTTCAAAAAAACAACAAAAAAACAACAAAATGTTTGCATCATGTGATGTAGCAATCGGTTAGAGATTATAATAAGCGGACGACAACCAGGTTACAAAGTGTACATGACACTACTCTGTGGACGGCGGTACAAAGTGTACATGACACCACTCTGTGGACGGCGGTACAAAGTGTACATGACACCACTCTGTGGACGGCGGTACAAAGTGTACATGACACCACTCTGTGGACGGCGATACAAAGTGTACATGACACTACTCTGTGGAAGGTGGTACGAAGTGTACATGAGACCACTCTGTGAGCGGCGTTGCGAAGTGTACATGAGACCACTCTGTGAGCGGCGTTGCGAAGTGTACATGAAACCACTCTGTGGACGGTTCTACGAAGTGTACATGACACCTCTCTGTTCGACGGTGTAAATCTGAACTGACTTGTCCAACAAACTTAGAACTTCATGTACATCTCAATAAATCTCTTTTCACATCATGTTTTGTGCAAATATTTCATTTTTTTAAATTCCTTCACAAAATGGGGTTTGGGCAGACTCCGAAAACAAACTTGCTTAAAGTGATTGTAAAAATAAGGCAAAAGACTTTTAAAAACGTTCATTTCTCAGTTTACTTAAATAAATGTTAAAATATTTATTATTTCATTTTTTAACCGTATTGATTGGTTTGCTGGCAATGATCTGTGCTACATTTATATTCCATTCCAAATGTGATGTTCTCAGCGTGCTTATCTTTGTATGTGCTACTCTCCCTTTTCAAGTATCGTGTCCTTTGAGATCTCGTTCAGTTCAGAGTTGGGCTGCCCATAAATATGTCAGGCCGGGAACGCCTTACGCCGGACGAGACGCAGCTTAGGAATTAAAGTTGGCTTAAGTTGTGACACCTCCACCTGTGCAGCGGAAGGGGGCCTAGGAATTGTTCAGCGGGGGGCCTGGGGCTTGTGCCGACTCTCCATCACTAAGGAGGTGAGGAGTGTTTGTATATATATATATATATTATTTTCATAATCGTGGGAAACTAATGTATTACTTAAGTGCTACTTATGTGCTACTAATGTGCAAATAATGTGCACACAACGGGTAATGGGAGGGGGAGCGTTGCCCATTTGTGTTTTAATGTAAAATCAATTGCGATAACATGATGTATGGTGATGGGATGATGTATGGTGATGGCATAATGTTTTGCGATGACATGATGTATTCTGATAACATGATGTATTGGAGCCTCTGTCATGCTAAATACTTGACTTGTGCATCATGCTGTAGGTCCCCACAGACTGCAATGAGCCTCTGTCTGGAGAAGAACACACTTTCCCTGAA
This sequence comes from Omphiscola glabra, assembly GCA_964017045.1. Classification (NCBI taxonomy): domain Eukaryota; kingdom Metazoa; phylum Mollusca; class Gastropoda; family Lymnaeidae; genus Omphiscola; species Omphiscola glabra. Next base: position 1,136,464 of record OZ024799.1, read on the forward strand.
CTCCACCAGCGAAGACACTGTCCAGAGCTACAAGTACGTCACTGCCTTCATCATGAAGACCTGCTCCGGGATCTTGATCTCGTTCGGCACTCTCGGCAACCTCGTCAACCTGTGCGTGTTGTTTCGTCACAACTTCTCGAAGAAGATCACGTCGACGGCGATAAGTCTGAGGTTCCTCGCGTACTGTGACCTCCTGGTCCTGTGGACCCTGGTGGGCCGGTTTTTTGTTCTAGGGGTGTATGGCTATGAGGTCCGCAACACGTCAATTTCTGTGTGTAGGTAAGTTGATACAGATGTGTCATTGGGTGTAATCATTTGTCTGGCTAGTGTTAAGAATAGATGTGGTCAGGCAGGGGCGTAGCTAGGGTGAGTTCCTTCTGGGGCCAGCAATTTTTTTATTTTGCCCCCTTTGGCGACAAAAACTGTTGCAATTTGGCCGAAAATGACCCCCCCCCCCCACAATATGTAAGAACAAGGACAAAAACCGCCAACCCCCTTTTCCTATACCAATATGCCGAAATTATATGTAGACTTGATTTTTACTTACATATATTTAGAAGCCATAGTGTTTAATTTTTTTTAAGGACAATTGTTTAACTTGTAGTTAAAGGACAATGTCCTCGAATCAAATGAGGTAACTGTATTGTCCGATGTCACGCCTGGTAGAGGAGGAGACTTCGAAATGGCTTCCGGGGAATGCATTGTGTCCTGTGTTGTTGTTTAAATTGTCAATGCTGGTTAGAAGATGTGTGAATGACAGCAGACATGGGTTGATAGACAAATAACATTATAAGATGGTAATAGAGAACATTGGTGACTATGAGAGAACATTGGTGACTATGAGAGAACATTGGTGACTATGAGAGAACATTGGTGGCTATGAGAGAACATTGGTGACTATGTTAGAACATTGGTGACTATGAGAGAACATTGGTGACTATGAGAGAACATTGGTGACTATGAGAGAACATTGGTGACTATGAGAGAACATTGGTGACTATGAGAGAACATTGGTGACTATGAGAGAACATTGGTGACTATGAGAGAACATTGGTGACTATGAGAAAACATTGGTGACTATGAGAGAACATTGGCGACTATGATAGAACATTTGTGTTTGAATGAATTAACAGATTTAAAATGAACAAGATACAGAGAGGAGACATAGAGGAAGAGAGGGAGAGAGAGATTTGGATGGATGGATGGATACATGTGTACACGGGTACATTGGTACTCGGATGGATACATATATACATTGGTACAAGGATACATATATATCTCTGAGGAATGGGCGGATGGGTAGATGGATGGATGGATACATTGGTACATGGATATATATGACGGATGTGTGGATGGATGGATGGACGGGTCGATAGAGATATAGAGAGATATAGAGAGATATAGAGAGAGACATAAAGAGACAGTGAGAGAAAGAGAGAGATACTGAGAGAGACCGAGTCAGTAAGAGAGACATATACATATATATATATAGAGAGAGAGAGAGAGAAAAGGGGGGGGGGGGAGACAACGGCCAAGCATACAAGTGGCTATCATATACCTGCTTTTATTGCATTTCAGATTGCACAAGTGCTGGCACTTCCTGAGTGCAACAGTCGTCAACTGTACTCTAGCCCTGGTGGCGGTGACCAGGTACATACGGATCGCACACCCTTTCCGAGTGCACATCCTCATCAACCAAATGCGCATTTACCTCTCCATCGTTGTCATCCTCATCTTGGCTATGGCAACCTCATCCATCTCGTACTTGTATCACACTGGGTGAGGCTACATCCATATCATATGTGTCTCAAATAGGATAAGCGAAAGTGATACTTTTATTTTTGTTGTTGTAGTGGTGGTGGTGGTTGTTGTGGTTGTTGTTGATGTTGTTGTTGTGGTTGTTGTTGATGTGTTGTTGCTTTTTTATCGTTTGGTTTTCTGTAGCATTGTTTTAGTATCGATCATTTTCAAATACATTTTACACCGCCATTGCTACCTGCCACAGAAATAGATTTTTCTATTGCTACCTGCAACAGAATTGAACTTATCTATTGCTACCTGCCACGGAAATGGACCTTTTCTATTGCTACCTGCCAGGGAAATGGGCCTTACTATTGCTACTTGCCACATAATGGACCTTTTCTATTGCTACCTGCCAGGGAAATGGACCTTTCTATTGCTACCTGCCAGGGAAATGGACCTTTCTATTGCTACCTGCCAGGGAAATGGACCTTTCTATTGCTACTTGCCACGGTAATGGACCTTTCTATTGCTACCTGCCTGGGAAATGGACCTTTCTATTTCTACCTGCCAGGGAAATGGACCTTTCTATTGCTACTTGCCACGGTAATGGACCTTTCTATTGTTACCTGCCACGGAAAGGGACTTTTCTATTGCTACATGCCAGGGAAATGGTCCTTTCTATTGCTACCTGCCAGGGTAATGGACCTTTCTATTGCTACCTGCCACGGTAATGGACCTTTCTATTGCTACATGCCACGGTAATGGACCTTTCTATTGCTACCTGCCACGGTAATGGACCTTTCTATTGCTACCTGCCAGGGAAATGGACCTTTCTATTGCTACCTGCCACGGTAATGGACCTTTCTAATGCTACATGCCACGGTAATGGACCTTTCTACTCCTACCTGCCACGGTAATGGACCTTTCTATTGCTACCTGCCAGGGAAATATACCTTTCTATTGCTACTTGCCACGGTAATGGACCTTTCTATTGCTACCTGACAGGGAAATGGACCTTTCTATTGCTACCTGCCAGGGTAATGGACCTTTCTATTGTTACCTGCCACAGAAAGGGACTTTTCTATTGCTACCTGCCAAAGAAATGGACCTTTCTATTGCTACCTGCCAGGGTAAACGACCTTTCTATTGCTACCTGCCAAGGAAATTGTCCTTTCTATTGCTACCTGCCACGGTAATGGACCTTTCTAATGCTACTAGCCACGGTAATGGACCTTTCTATTGCTACCTGCCACATAATGGACCTTTCTAATGCTACTTGCCACGGTAATGGACCTTTCTATTGCTACATGCCACGGTAATGGATCTTTCTATTGCTACCTGCCAGGGAAATGGACCTTTCTATTGCTACTTGCCACGGTAATGGACCTTTCTATTGCTACCTGCCAGGGAAAAGGACCTTTCTATTGCTACCTGCCAGGGAAATGGACCTTTCTATTGCTTATTGCCACGGTAACGGACCTTCTATTGTTACCTGCCATAGAAAGTGACTTTTCTATTGCTACCTGCCAAGGAAATGGACCTGTCTACTGCTACCTGCCAGGGAAATGGTCCTTTCTATTGCTACCTGCCACGGTAATGGACCTTTCTATTGCTAAATGCCACGGTAATGGACCTTTCTATTGCTACCTGCCACGGTAAACGACCTTTCTATTGCTACCTGCCAGGGAAATGGACCTTTCTAATGCTACTTGCCACGGTAATGGACCTTTCTATTGCTACCTGCCACGGTAATGGACCTTTCTAATGCTACCTGCCACGGTAAAATACCTTTATATTGCTACCTACAACGGTAATGGACCTTTCTATTGCTACCTGCCACGGTAATTGACTTTTCTATTGCCAATGAAAACAACTCAAATGCTTATATTTTTATAAAAAGTGTGGGCGAAATGAGCTAAGTTAAAGTATTGTATTGATGGGAGCCAGGTTGATGAATTGTAGTTATGGGAGCCAAGGAGATGAATTGTATTAATGGGAGCCAAGGTGATGAATTGTTGTTATGGACGATATTCTCTGTTTTTATCTCTCTAAAGTCAAAAATCTTCTTTGTTGTGTTTGGTCTCTTTAGCGTCACACATCTTCTCTCTGTTTGTGTCTCTCTAATGTCACAAATCTTATCTGTGTTCTTGTCTCTCTAAAGTCACAAATCTTCTCCGGTGTGTTTAGTCTCTCTAAAGTCACAAATCTCCGGTGTGTTTAGTCTCTCTAAAGTCACAAATCTTCTCAGGTGTGGTTTTATCTCTCTAAAGCCCCTTATCTTCCCTAGGCCAGGTAAGAACTCAAACAAATCCTGCGACGTCTGCAGTCTGGCCCCAGGCATCAATGTGGTCTTCTTCAATATTGTCCAGGTCGTACCAGCCTACATCCTTCCCGGCATCTGCATCTTCTTCTTCCATTGGCGAATCCTCGTCACCTACAACTGGATGGTGACCAAGAAGCAGAAGCTGAAACAGCAATATCTCAATCACGGTAGGGTTTTTAGGCAGTGGCGTAGTTAGGGTTAGTAGCGTAAGGGGTGAGCCAAGAATTTAGCCGCCCCTTAACACGAAAAAAAAAACAACCTCTGCAGTTGGCCGAAAAATGTCGCCCGGGGTGGACAGTCCCAACGTTAACCCGCCTTTGTTAAAGCCACTGAGGTTTATCGACTTTCTCTATATTGCACCATTGCGCCATGGTCTCGCCTTATTAATAACTGATGACATGCTGTCAAAGGCCTGGTTAAACAGAGAACACCTGTGTCAATGACATCCTATGATGTCTTTCACGCGGTAAGACAAAAGGTGTTCTCGTGGTGATAAAAGGTGTTCTCGTGGTGATAAAAGGTGTTCTCGTGGTGACATAGGTGTTCTCGTGGTGATAAAAGGTGTTCTCGTGGTGATAAAAGGTGTTCTCGTGGTGATAAAAGGTGTTCTCGTGGTGACAAAGGTGTTCTCGTGGTGACATAGGTGTTCTCGTGGAGACAAAGGTGTTCTCGTGGTGACAAAGGTGTTCTCGTGGTGACAAAGGTGCTCCTGTGGTGACAAATGTGTTCTCGTGGTGACATAGGTGTTCTCGTGGTGACAAAGGTGTTATCGTGGTGACAAAGGTGCTCTTGTGGTGACAAAAGTGTTCTTGTGGTGACAAAGGTATTCTTGTGGTGAAAAAGGTGTTCTCGTGGTGACAAAGGTGTTCTTGTGGTGAGCATTGACAACGGAGCTCGAGACGTGGCATTAGGTGTTTGTTATTTTGTGGTGTTGCGCCAAGGTCTTTGGAAGATCGATCTGTCACACCGCCGGCAACTGTCACCATTGTGGCATGATGACTGCGAGGGCTTGTGATGATGGCATAATTAACGATTTCATGACTAAAGTGGACAAGCATGACTAAAGATGACAAGCATGACTACAGTGGACAAGCATGACTAAATTTGACAAGCATGACTAAAGTTGACAAGCATGACTAAAGATGACAAGCATGACAAAAGTTGACAAGCATGACTAAAGTTGACAAGCATGACTAAAGATGACAAGCATGACTAAATTTGACAAGCATGACTAAATTTGACAAGCATGACTAAAGATGACAAGCATGACAAAAGTTGACAAGCATGACTAAAGTTGACAAGCATGACTAAAGATGACAAGCATGACTAAATTTGACAAGCATGAATAAAGTTGACAAGCATGACTAAAGATGACAAGCATGACAAAAGTTGACAAGCATGACTAAAGTTGACAAGCATGACTAAAGTTGACAACATTGTTGACCGCAACGTTATCCCGCCTTATTATCCAGTCTTTTGATTCAAATTTCAACATACCTTGTTTTACTATTTCATTCTTCAGTTGATAGGCATGATTATATACTTTCCTTCTGGTGTTATGATAGAACATTAAATATCTTTAATTAGTGTAATGATATCATGAGAAGTGAAAGGCAATTACCAAGGGGTTACTTGGTGTGTGTGCTGTATGTAAGCTAGACGGAGATTGGAGGCAGTAGTTAGTCGGAGATTGGAGGCAGTAGTTAGTCGGAGATTGGAGGCAGTAGTTAGTCGGAGATTGGAGGCAGTAGTTAGTCGGAGATTGGAGGCAGTAGTTAGTCGGAGATTGGAGGCAGTAGTTAGTCGGAGATTGGAGGCAGTAGTTAGGCGGAGATTGGAGGCAGTAGTTAGTCGGAGATTGGAGGCAGTAGTTAGTCGGAGATTTGAGGCAGTAGTTAGTCGGAGATTGGAGGCAGTAGTTAGTCGGAGATTGGAGGCAGTAGTTAGGCGGAGATTGGAGGCATTAGTTAGGCGGAGATTGGAGGCATGCAGTACTTAGACGCAGTTTAGAGGCAATAGCTAGGCGGAGATTGGAGGCAGTAGTTGGGCGGAGATTGGAGGTAGTAGTTAGTCGGAGATTGGAGGCAGTAGTTAGGCGGAGATTGGAGGCATGCAGTACTTAGACGCAGTTTAGAGGCAATAGCTAGGCGGAGATTGGAGGAAGTAGTAGGTCGGAGCTGGGGGCAGTAGCTAGGCGGAGATTGGAGGCAGCAGTTAGTCGGACATGGAGGCAGTAGTTGGGCGGAGATTGGAGACAGTAGTTAGGCGGAGATTGGAGGCAGTAGTTAGTCGGACATTGGAGGCAGTAGTTAGGCGGAGATTGGAAGCAGCAGTTAGGCGGAGATTGGAGGCAGTAGTTAGTCGGAGATTGGAGGCAGCAGTTAGGTGGAGATTGGAGGCAGTAGCTAGGCGGAGATTGGAGGCAGCAGTTTGGCGGAGGTTGGAGGCAATAGCTAGGCGGAGATTGGAGGCAGTAGTTAAGCGGAGGCAGTAGTTGGGCGTATTTGGTTTTGAAAGACTTTAGAGTTTAAGACGTAAGTAAGTGCTAGTACAGTTGGTAACCGATTTGATATGTCTGTTCGTCAGTTTCAGGAATCAATGCGAACAAATTTGCGCCCGTGTGTTGTAATCGCCATCCAGAAAATCTCTATTGCGTTAATGAGGTCTTAAAGTCTCATTTAAGGACTTCTAGAATTCTTGTATTTTACATTGAACGAAAATTAGTCATGTTGCTTTCTTTAAAATTCAAAGACCTAATATCCTACTATTTCTATTTAAATTTTCATCAAAGTTGAGGGGAAAATGTTTGTGAGTGGGCATGGGGGGGGGGGGGGGGGGGGCGGAGGTTGTTGTTGTTGTTTGTTCCATTTATGTTATATTTAAATTGACAGGTCTTACACCAACAACAGCAATTAAGAAACTAGGTTCTCCCTCTTTGCGTTTTTTGCGTACAATAAATTGACTGAACTGTTCATGTTTCAGTTCAACGCATTGAATCTTTGAGGAAGGGAGTTCGACTGGAACAAGTCATTGAGAACGTGAGGACCAGCCCAAGCGAAGAGAGCTTGACGAGCTCAAAACTGTCGCCAAGAGATTCCCCGAAGGCAGCAGAGATCGACCGGCCCCTGCCGTCAGCGCTCAAAAAGAAACGGAAGTCGCCGAAAAACCCGGTCAAGAAGAAGCCGAGGTTCTCGCACGTCCTTGACCTGGAGACGGCCAAAATAGAAATGCTGTCGTTCAGCGCGTCGACGTCGCGGCAGGCGAGTTTCTCCGACGCGGTGGATCCGGATTTCCCGGGGTATTCCGACGAGAAGAAAGTTTGGATTATGAGGGAAGAGCGGAATCTGCGCCGCATCAGGGCGGCGTACGGCATCTTGTTGCTGGCGGCGCACACAGACGACTACCTCGGCTTTGATACGTGCATTTCCAACTTGGAAAGCCCCTCAGATCTCCATCCCATATTTGACTTCCGGGACTACATCGTCTTGAATTCGCCGAGTGTGTGCAACAAAATCAAACTGATTGCCCTCAACCACCTGGTGTACTGTGCGTCCATCTGTTATTTTCTGTGCAACCTTCCTTTTTGTATCTGGTACATTGTATCGGGCCTGGTGTCTGAGACGTCGCGCCTCGACCAGGCTCAGAAGAATCTGGCGACGACGATTGTGTTGATGCTGACATTTCTGACGAATGCCATCAACTTTCTGCTGTACAGCTGTCTGACCAGCAAGTTTCAGCTGGAGTTCCATAAGTGCATTGAATGTCTGCGTCGACGGAAATCACTAGAAGAGGAGGACGACATAGGTAGCAGCACTGCGACTTGAACTACAACAAAACATTGTAATTTTTAATGTTGAGAAGACGCATGGGAGGGAAATGAAGCAATTATTTCACAGTGATAATGTGGGAGACTTTGAAAAAAAAAATTACTTACTTTTAGACTACTCTGAGAATAATGTATTTACTATAAGATACGACAGTATTTGTAAAAAAAAAAACAGGTTGAATAATAAAAAAAAACCCGTAATTTCAAACGAAGTTTCTGTTTTTTTTTTATACCTATGCTTAGTTCATTAGTGACCGTAGATAATTGTCTGCAAATTAAAAATGCTACCCTTTTAATGAAAACTTTTTTGTTTTTGCAAACGCTTCTTCAATTGTTAGTTGTTTTGTTTGGTTTTTTAAAAATTTTATTCAACACCTTGAGGACTTAAATTGAAATGTCAACCATGAGCATATTACGTCATTTGAACTGAATATCTTAACCATCTTGATTAATATAATGTGGTTCTTCCTGCGAAGATGGCCATGGCTATATTCCACGGTGAGTACGCATGTGACCTGGTGGTCCTCTTTGTACCTGGAAAGCTCTCCAGTGCGTGGGACCCGCGTTGTTTTGGTGTCCCAGTTGGGGTTTTCTTGCCGTGCGCTTTCTTTTTGGCGTGATCGCCAGATGCACTTATTCTCTCAGTATTGTGCGCAAATAGTGAGTCAGTTTTCACGGTCCATGACATGTGTTGCCCACGACTCAAGGTCAATGTCCATGGGTTTTATTGAAGCTCTCAGGTAGTCCTAGAAGTGTTTTTTTTTTTAAACACTAGCAGATCGTTTCCAACTAAAGAGTTAGTCAATACTCTTCTTCTGTATTCTTCTGTATTTTGAAGGCCCACGATCAATGAATTGATCATTCTGGCTCATATGTTTCAGTGGGGTTCCTCGGTGTTACTGTGCGTGGTTTTGAAGGGGGCACTAAAGAGTTAACCAATTATAATTCGTATGGAAAGTCTTCTGTCTGGCTTTCTTACAACATGCCCATCTGGCTTTTCTTTTTGTAGGATTCTGTTTACATCTGCCCATTGTGGAAACCCTGTATCCGGGACTCTGTCCTGCCACCTTATGCCACGAAATGTAATATAATAGGTCACTAGTGGCACAAGTACTGTAAGTTTTAGAACCGCTAACTTACTTTATCTAATGATATAGAACTATCTTTGTCAAAAATATCTTTAAAACAACATCAAAAGGGAACAACGGTAAGGAACAAGAACAAAACTACATCAGAAAGGAAACGTTGTATGGAAAGAAGAACTGAATTTTTTAAGAGCTGATGTTCATGTAATTGTAATATGTAAATTAACCATTGTTGTAATCGAATATATTAAACTTAACATTATGGTAATCGATTATATTAAACTAACCATTATAGCAATCGAATAAATTAAACTAACCATTATAGTAATGGAATATATTAAACTAACCATTATGGCAATCGAATAAATTAAACTAACCATTATAGTAATGGAATCTATTAAACTAACCATTATAGTAATGGAATATATTAAACTAACCATTATAGTGATGGAATATATTAAACTAACCATTATAGTAATGGAATATATTAAACTAACCATTATAGTAATGGAATCTATTAAACTAACCATTATAGTAATGGAATATATTAAACTAACCATTATAGTAATGGCATATATTAAACTAAAAATTATAGTAATCGACAATTTTAACGAACCATTCATCATCATCATGTCCCTTGGACCGTTGGGGCGCCACAGATGACATGAAAACTATACCTTCTCCATTCCTCTCGGTCTTCTGCACGACGCATAGCATCGCCCAGTTTTAATCCCGTCCGCTCTTAGGCGTTATCTTCCCATCGTTTTCTTTGCCTTCCTCTTCTTCTCCCTCCTCTAGTTGTGCCCTGCATGATTTCTTTGGCGAGCCCTTGTTTTCTGGTCACGTGGCCACACCACTCAAGTTTGCGCTTTTTTTACCATTATAGCAATAGAATATGGGTGCTGGGTGGCCGAGTGGTCTAAACTGAGCAAATATCAAGCTGATGGTCAGGAGTTCAATCCCCGCCAAAGCCCAGTCAAGCAAAAACACCACCATCTAAGAGAAGGCAACTCTGAATTCAAAACCCCGGAGATGGAGTCCCGACAGGCGGATAACATTGATACAATGAAACATTCCGGCAACTCCTGCGACGCCACTGGTGCCAAGCTGTATCATCCACATGATGTTCCCTTGGGGTCATCCAGCGGCGTAGAGAGAGGCGATTTGCTGTTGGGAACCAGCTAATAATCCTATAAGAATAATCCCAGGCCTTGTGGATTTCGTCCTGCGAATTCCATACCATCGTCACATTGTGACGGACGGATGCCAGAAAAAAAAAAAAAAAAATCGATTATGTTAAATTAACTAGTTTAATATAATAATCGAAGCGAATCGGACATAGTTCTAGAAAGAAAACTCGAAGCAAGTAAATCTGAAATTAAAATAAATATCGTCAGCTCTAGGTGCTCTCTTTCTGTTTAGATCCTTTCCATTAGCTTTTGTTCGTGGCTGACTGCAGGGCTGTCAACAAGTCCCGTCAAACTATCGAGCTGAAACTTGGCACATGCAGACAATGCCGAAGACAACACATTCTTTCAAATTGTCAGCGTCACCCCCACAATCCCAAATCCCACCATCCCCAACCCCCCCCCCCCCTTTCCCAAAACGTTTTTCCTGTTTTTTCTAGAGGGACATGAAGAAAATATGACGTCACTGATTTCGCAAAATAAAATTCCCGATTACTGCACTTAATGAGATTCATTTTTTTTTAATATCACAAGTGCGTTTATTGCGTAATATTTTTTTGTTATGAAATAGGTTGCGAAATAAATCTTCGGTGTAAAAGTGGGCGGGAAATTAGAATATTAATATGGATCAGGGGCGTGAAAAAAATGTGCGGCTGCGAGCCTTGTGGGGGTGGGGCACTAATTGGGATTCCTATGAAGTGCATTACTTGAATGCATGTTTTTTCAAATTTTCAGCATCCGGCCATCCACCATATTGCTCGATATTACATGTCATAAAGGATTTCTACGCTAAACCTTGGATATAAGGATCACGTCATTAATCTTCTATTTCAATATGTTAAGCTGCTGTATTTTAACCTCAACTCACTCATTTTAAACATATTAAACTGCATGGTGGCAGCCATAAATCAGGAACCCTCACCCACCCCCTGTCAAGGTCAGGGCATCAGAGGTGCATAGGTATTGTGTCTTTTTTTTAATTGGGTTAAGTCAGCCGTCGGCAAATCGCGACTCGCGAGCAGCATGCGGCCCTTTAGCGACCCGAGTGCGGCCCGGTTTTGACTCCGAAAACATAGTTCTGGACAGGTTCTTGAAAAGAAATGTGGATTTCATTTTTTAATAGTACTACTGCTGATTTTTTTTTTGGTACTCATTTGACTAATGATTTGGCAGACCACTGCACTAACCAAAGCTACTCAACTCTTTGGTTGGCAGACCACTGCACTAACCAAAGCTACTCAACTCTTTGGTTGGCAGACCACTGCACTAACCAAAGCTACTCAACTCTTTGGTTGGCAGACCACTGCACTAACCAAAGCTACTCAACTCTTTGATTGGCAGACCACTGCACTAACCAAAGCTACTCAACTCTTTTGTTGGCAGACCACTGCACTAACCAAAGCTACTCAACTCTTTGGTTGGCAGACCACTGCACTAACCAAAGCTACTCAACTCTTTGGTTGGCAGACCACTGCACTAACCAAAGCTACTCAACTCTTTGGTTGGCAGACCACTGCATTAACTAAAGCTACTCAACTCTTTGGTTGGCAGACCACTGCACTAACCAAAGCTACTCAACTCTTTGGTTGGCAGACTACTGCACTAGCCAAAGCTACTCAACTCTTTGGTTGGCAGACCACTGCACTAACCAAAGCTACTCAACTCTTTGGTTGGCAGACCACTGCACTAACCAAAGCGGTTCTCAACTCTTTGGTTTTATTTACACGGCTCACCCGTAAGAAATATATATTTTCGTGAGGAAATATTACTGAGCGTGCAATCTTGGCTTTTCCCCACTAAAGAAATCTATTTTTGTTCTCAAGTAACTATCATCTTCCAGTGTTTTTAGTTGTTAAAAATCCCTTGAACCAGGAGATGAACAAAGAAAGGGGATGTGGGTGTAGATAAGACTTTAAGAAAGAGAATAAGACTATTTATCACTTTCCTCAAGAGAAAAGTTTAAGGAAACGAAATTTTAAAAAAAAAGGGAAAGTTAATGACATTTTAGAGAATGAAATGCCGTACAATTCTCAACAGCTCGACATTCTAATCCAAATCCTGGACTATCTTAAAATTTCTCCACACAATACTGGAAGCCCTAGAGCAGCGGCTCTCAGCCTGTGCTTCGCGACCCCTTTATGAGGTCGAACGACCCTTTTCGCCTAAGACCATCGAAAAACACGTATACTCTACAGTTAGGAAGTAGCAACGAAAATAATTGCATGGTTGGGGGTCGCCTCAACATGAGGAACTGTATAAAAGGGTCGCGGTAATAGGAAGATTAAGAACCACTGCTCTGGAGACAATCCTTGAACAATTTAAAATCACAGGCTTTTTAACAAGGCTTTATGAACCATTGAACATGACGTGAGCCGTGCTATTTCGCGGGGGATTTTGGTGTGGGGGGGGTGACTGGGGGAGGGACAGGGGAAAAAATTGTCATGAATTCAAATCACGAGCCTCTGAATTAGCCTCCCCCTCCCCCCTCCCCCAGACATACTCTCTTTTTAAGAGGTAACAGAATTTGTAGAGGCCACATTTTTAAAGTAAATAAAAATTTTTTTAATGAATCGGCCTTCCGTTGTTATTTAACTTTGATCAGCCACAGACAGAAACAGCCATAGTATGCACCCACAGACATAAACAGCCATAGTGTGCACCCACATACAGAAACAGCCATAGTGTGCACCCACAGACAGAAACAGCCATAGTTTGCACCCACAGACAGAAACAGCTATAGTGTCCACCCACATACAGAAACAGCCATAGTGTGCACCCACAGACAGAAACAGCCATAGTTTGACCCCACAGACAGAAACAGCTATAGTGTCCACCCACATACAGAAACAGCCATAGTGTGCACCCACAGACAGAAACAGCCATAGTGTGCACCCCCAGACAGAAACAGCCATAGTGTGCACCCACAGACAGAAACAGCCATAGTGTGCACCCACAGACAGAAACAGCCATAGTGTGCACCCCCAGACAGAAACAGTCATAGCGTATACCTACAGACAGAAATAGCCATAGTGTGCACTCACAGACAGAAACAGCCACAGTGTGCACCCACAGAAAGTCCATGTTGCAAATAATTGTATTTGTAGCTGTCCTTAAAAAAACGATCTATAAAAACCTGCGCATGCTTTCTGCGCACCTTGCAAGTTGTCTTTCCGTCGCATGTTAAGTGTAGAGTGAGCACAACATGGCACTCTGATTATATTTGGTGGAATTATTATTGCTGATGAGCTTTAATTTAAACCATGGCAGGCTGCATCCAGAAAGTTCGTCTCTTTCTATTGCTTGCATATTGCACTGCTACCAATGGAATAGGTAATGGCAGCCATATTTGATGTTTATAGTCTGGGAATATATAATTTAATCAGTTGTTAAGATTTAATGTATATTTTCGATCTGATTTTGACCGATGGTAGAATGATGGTTAGCTGGTGATTGACTGATGGTAGACTGATTGATAGCTGGTGATTGACTTATGGTAGGCTGATGTTAACTGGTGATTGACTGATGGTAGACTGATGGATAGCTGGTGATTGACTGGTGGATAGCTGTTGATTGACTAATGGTAGGCTAATGGTTAGCTGGTGATTGGCTGATGGTAGGCTGATGGTTAGCTGGTGATTGACTGATGTAGACTGATGGTAGACTGATGTAGACTGATGGTAGACTGATGGTAGACTGGTGGATAGCTGGTGATTGACTGATGGTAGGCTGATGGTTAAATGGTGATTGACTGATGGTAGACTGATGGATAGCTGGTATTGACTGATGGATAGCTGGTGATTCACTGATGGTTAGCTGGTGATTGACTGATGGTAGGCTGATGGTTAGCTGGTGATTGACTGATGGTAGGCTGATGGTTAGCTGGTGATTGACTGATGGTAGGCTGATGGTTAGCTGGTCATTGACTGATGGTAGGCTGATGGTTAGCTGGTGATTGACTGATGGTACGCTGATGGTTAGCTGGTGATTGACTGATGATTATCATCTCTTAGAGTTTAGTGGACATAACAATTTTGGAAAACCTTGACTGATACTCTGCTAAATTTCCTTAGGGCTCTTAGACTATTTTAGACTTATCTAGACTCGCTTAGACTTATTTAGACTCTCTTAGACTTATCAAGACTCTTAGATTTATCAAGACTCTCTTAGACTTATCAAGACTCTTAGACTTATCAAGACTCTCTTAGACTTATCTATACTCTTAGACATATCCCTTACTAGACTCTCTTAGACTTATCTAGACTCCCCCTAGAATTATCTCGACTCTTAAAATTATCTAGTTATGTAGACTCTCTTAGGCTTATCAAGACTGTCTTAGACTTATCTAGACTCTCTTAGACTTATCTAGACTCTCTTGGAATTATCTAGGCTCTCTAAGACGTATCTAGACTGCCATAGACTTATCTAGACTCTCTTAGACATATCTCGGCTCTCCTAGACTTAATAAATGCCTGGATTAACACCTTACAATTTCTTAACCAGGGATTCTTAACCTTTTGGCAGCCCCCCCCCTTTTTCCTATACTTTTTCTAGATTTCAAAACATATTTCCTGTGACCGCCATCCCCATAACAAAAAATATAATAAAAATGCGAAAAAACTGATTTTTCTGGGTCTTCCTCTTACACTGCGCCCTTCACCCCCATGGGACGTGCGTCCCCCCCCCCCCCTGCCTGGTAAAGAACCCTTGTCCTAACCATAAATCTCCACGTGCTAACCACTCCCAACAGCGAATTGCTTAATAACTGTTGGACTGAATTCTGCAAGAGAAAATTGTTGGCATGTTGGCATCTCTCCCCGAATCGCGTAGTTCAATCAAGACATAAATGTCCCCTACTGTGTCATGAGCTAAATGTGTCATCTCTGTTTCCACTGATTGGGAAAGCATGAGAAATTCATTTGTGTACCTGCGTCAAGTGTTAATGGGGTCAAGTCTGTTATACGAGGGATGCGTACTGGTAACACTATTGTCGAAGATCCACGTGTCCACAAAACACGTGCAGAAGTCCGTGACACCAGAAGCTGCACCGGCGGGCTGTAGCTTATTTTGGATCGATCCTCATTGGATTTCGACTCCGTGCATTTATTCATTTGTATTTTTTTTTTTTACCTTTCAAAGTTTATAAAAAATTGTTTACAGAGGGGGAAAAAACAATGTTATTTCAAAATGTATATTAGTATAATTTATATACTATTTATATACTATTTATATACTTTTTAAATGACAATTATGTTTCAATCAAATCAGCAATGGCCCTTGTATAATCATCTGATTGGTTCATTACATTGTCTGAAGTTACAATCATTGGTTCATTACATTGTCTGAAATTACAATCATTGGTTCATTACATTGTCTGACATTACAATCATTGGTTCATTACATTGTCTGACATTACAATTATTTTTTACAGCGTATTTGAACACATTGATGGGATGTTTAAATTGAACACATTAATGGGATACTTTAATTGAACACACATCGATTTGATGTTTTCATTGAACACATAGATGGGATTTTTTAATTGAACACACTGATTGGATGTTTTAATTGAACACATTGATGGGATGTTTAATTTGAACACATTGATGGGATGTTTAACTTGAATACATTGATGGGATGTTTCAATTGAAGACATTGATGGGATGTTTGAATTGAACACATTGATGGGTTGTTTCAATTGAACACATTAATGTGATGTTTTAATTGAACACATTGATGGGATGTTTAATTTGAACACATTGATGGGATGTTTAACTTGAATACATTGATGGGCTGTTTCAGTGGCTTACTTTGAATGTCTTCTGTTGCTATAAGCAATTTTTGTACGATCTGGATAAGAACTTATGCGAGGCTGGACCGTAGGTTGGGGGGGGCGGGGGCTGACACCATGAGTTAACCGCGCCGGGTGACACCAACCTTAGTGACGCCTCTGCTTAGGTAATGATTATATCATTAGTTCACTTGGGTGCACCTCCACTCAAAAAATGTTTGATTGGATAGAATAGGTAACTCTTTAGACATTTGGCTTTCTGATAGTTTCCAATATTTGACTCATGTAGAACTTGTTGTCTCTCTCCTTCCCCCCCCCCTCCCCCACACTAATGGCCAATCACAGTTTGCAATGAGGGATTTTACGGTTTAAAGTGTGAGAACCCCTGTGGCCATTGCATTGGTGGGCCGATCTTCTGCGACCCAGGCAGTGGACACTGTGCCAACGGATGTGCGTGGGGATACACCGGAAGCACGTGCAAAGAAAGTAAGTAGTCCTATTGTTGAAGTAATTAGTCCTATTGTTGAAGTAAGTAGTCCTATTGTTGAAGTAATTAGTCCTATTGTTGAAGTAAGTAGTCCTATTGTTGAAGTAAGTAGTCCTGTTGTTGAAGTAAGTAGTCCTATTGTGGAAGTAAGTAGTGCTGTTGTTGAATGTGCTCTGGAAATAAATTGTTGTGTATTATGGGACAGATTTAGGTGCTTTATTATTTATAAATAAATACATTTATTAATACAATAAATATTTATTTATATATATGTTACGGCCAAAGCCCGAAGTTCGGCCAGTTCCCGAGGTGTTTGGCCAATGTCCGATGTACTGGAAATGGCCGGTGTATATGCTACTTTGGCCGGCCATTTCACGAACTGGCGGGAAATCCCTGGCCAATATTCAATGTGCGGCACAGCTGTTGGTTCCGGAACAAGAGGTCAGCAGCTCATGCTAGTTTGCAAACTCAAGGTGCCAAGATGCTAAAAAATTCAGATGCAAAATTGCCGTACGCGAAAGTTGGAGATAATGTACGCATCCGTATACCAGGTGTTGACAGAGGTCGCTGTGATCCACGTAGTGTCCTTACAGTTGTCATGACGACGAGGGCGCTTTCTACAAGCTAGGAACAGAACATGGTGCTCTCAAACAACTGTATTCCAGAAGTGAATTTACCATTCTGTACGAGAAACTGCTCACATTGGCATCCGTGGGCACAGAAGAAAAATCACTACGAACCGTCGCGTCTTCACAATCACTGACCGGCAGCCAAGGCTACAATCGATGCAATTGCACTACCAAGTGCTCAACAAATCATTGCAAATGTAAAAATAACAAACTGCTGTGTAATTCGAAATGTCATAAAAGTTCATCTTGTTGTAACAAGTGATGATAGAGATTGGTCATTTACTGTAATAAACTAATTTGACTTTTTGGCAATTTAGTATAATTCATAATCAAAATAATATGATTATCATTACAGTATACAAACACCCAAAATCTTTCATGACCTTTTTATTCCGACTTTGGCCGATCGCCCCATGCCATTTCGCAAACTGGCTGGCCAAATCCCGAACCCTAGAAAAGATCGGACATTGGCCGGTCAATGTGATGCGATATTGGCCACTTCCCGATTTGGCCGACCAGTTCCCACTTTGGCCGATTTCGGGCTTTGGTCGTAACATATATATATATATATATATATATATATATATATATATATATATATTGTAAAGCTGTATCAAACACATGACGCTATACACAACAGGAGAGTTAAGAAGTAGAAACTAGTTAGAGATTTTGTTGTTCGCCGTTAATGTTATTGCCGGAAGTTGGATTTTCCTAAACCAGATTGCAGGAAAACTTTACCCCGATATCCCAAATCTTCACCCGATATCCCAAATCTTCACGCGATATCCCAAATCTTCACCCAATATCCCAAATCTTCACGCGATATCCCAAATCGTCACCCGATATCCCAAATCTTCACGCGATATCCCAAATCGTCACCCGATATCCCAAATCTTCACGCGATATCCCAAATCGTCACCCGATATCCCAAATCTTCACCTGATTTCCTAAACACACATTCCATAGTTAACCCACCTCCCTTCGTTGAACATAAAAACTGGCATATAATTGATCCCTTAAAACAGCGGTTCTCAACCTGTGGGTTGAACGACCCTTTCCCAGGGGTCACCTAAGATCATCAGAAGACACATACACTCTACAATTATGGAGTAGCAACGAAAATAACATTTCGTGGTTGGGGGTCGCCACAACTTAAGGAACTGCATTAAGGGGTCGCGGCATTAAAAAGGCTGAGAATCACTGCATTAAAACCATATGTAGGTCATGTCTTTGGTGTTTTTTTTTTTTTGTATTTATTTTCTTAAACCAAAGACGAACATGTCAAGATGAGAAGGACGTGTTTCTCTCACGCATTGTTTCAATGAATTTACAAGAACGCTCAGTTCACCGCTATTTGATCAACGAGAGAAGGCAGGATAAAGAAGAAGTGAAAGAAGATGAGAAAGAAGAAGGGAAGAAAGGAAAAAACGCTCTGACGTGTAAAACAAAATCCATTCGACACCAAGCCATTTTATAAGTTGACCAGACAAGGGGAAGCAATTCAAGAAGGAAGCTATTCAACAAGCCCCTTGCCGGGTGCATCCCGAAAGGCCAGGGCGCACAGAGGAGATCATTCAAACGTTCCCGGGGCGCGGGGCGATTCAATTAACACGAACAGAGAGAATAAGAGTTGTCCCCCAGATTGATTCTTCCCCCCTCGAGTGACGTGACGACAAAATGGCTGGCGGCGTCGAACGACGCCAAGAAGAAAGGGGAGAGCGGGAAAAACATAAGCTCTCATTAACCAGAACACTAACATTATTGTTGAGATCTGAACACGGGAGCACAGATTTGTGTCAATGCAGTAACTTCAGGTCAGCTTTGTCTAAACACAAGAATCCTCGGGTCAACTTTGACTAAACACAAGAATCATCATGTCAACTATGTCCAAACACAAGAACCCTCAGGTCAACTATGTCTAAACACAAGAACCGTCAGGTCAACTATGTCCAAACACAAGAACCGTCAGGTCAACTATGTCCAAACACAAGAACCGTCAGGTCAACTATGTCCAACCACAAGAACCCTCAGGTCAACTATGTCTAAACACAAGAACCGTCAGGTCAACTATGTCTAAACACAAGAACCGTCAGGTCAACTATGTCTAAACACAAGAACCGTCAGGTCAACTATGTCCAAACACAAGAACCGTCAGGTCAACTATGTCCAAACACAAGAATCGTCAGGTCACTATGTCCAAACACAAGAACCGTCAGGTTAACTATGTGCAAACACAAGAACCGTCAGGTCAACTATGTTTAAACATAAGAACCGTCAGGTCAACTATATCTAAACACAAGAACCGTCAGGTCAACTTTGTCCAAACATAGACTGCTGGGGTAATCTTTTTTTAAATAAAATTTAGCGCAATTATAAGGAAATTCTATTTTCGCACCTTTGAACTCACCATGACGCCCAGCCTTCTTTCTCTCCCTAGAGAAGTATAATTATTGATGTGTTACAGTTATTATTTGTAACGCTCCTGAATTAGTCACGTGTCAACGCCTTTGCCAAGAACAGACAACCTCCCATTTACACGTTGAAACTCCGAGACAAAAGGTGGGGGCAATGGCGCACGAAGGGGGCGGTTTGCCCAGGGCGCCATTTTTTTCCTTCACATGAATGAGTGGCATTCTAAGTTAATTGCATAAGTTTTTGTGTTTTTTTCCTTTCCTATTTTTTTTTTCAAAGGAGCGGTAAAAATCATTTCCCGCTCCGGGCGGCACTTAACCAAGCCAAGTCACTGGGGGAAGAGATGTGTAGGGACCCCCTGCTCTGATGTATTCACACAGAGATATTTAACTAGATAACCGTCCCAATTAAATTGTTACCTTACCCACACATGTCGCGCAGATAAATAAAAACCATTCATATTCCTCGCATACTAAATGCGGTCACCCTTCGTTGCGTCACAAAGAATTACTGAGCTATAAATAGATAGCTGAACAAACATCTGCAAACAATCTCTGAAGAAGAAGTCTTGTATTTCTGTATATATTATGTAACATAAAGGTGCGCAAGAGACAATTGTTTCCTGACGTGACGCCAACTGATTGATGAATACTGACGCGGATGAAAGACTTACACACAATGTCCCGGGGCGTCATAGGACGCACGTCCCACGGCATGCTGGGATGCTGAGACCTGATATCTTTGTCGCCTGATTTCAATCCCAGTCACGTGGGTGCCTACCTCAGCTGGCCGGTAGAAAATGTCGGTCCTTTTTGTTTAGCTTCTAGAAACGTTGATGGCTTCCGTACGGGTCTGTAGTATCGGAGGCGTAATTTAAAGCCCGGGTCACAAGATCAGACGCGACCAGTAGAGCGCCGCTGAAAAAAAGCTTATAATTCACTCGGGACAGATGGCTATGTCTATGACTATGTCTATGACTATGTCTATGACTATGTCTAAGTCTATGAGACTAAGCATTGAAAAAACTAACGTTTTGACAGTAATAAGTTGTTTGATTCATTTGACATATTTTCATAAATTGTCGTTGTACGACAAGATAAGATAAGATAAGAAAAGATGATAAGAAAGATGATAAGAAAATATGATAACAAAAGATGAGAGCAGAAGATGTTAAGAAAAGTTGATAAGTTAAGATAAGAAAATACGATAAAATCAGAAAAGATGACAAGATAATAAAAGATTATAAGAAAAGAAGAGATGATAAGAACAGATGAGATAATAAGATAATGTAAGATAAGAAAAGATACGATAAGATAAGATACTTATATTGATCCAAATAAATGGAAATTGTTTTTTAAATTACATTGTGACATATTAAATTTCAGAACATAAATTAATACATAATAAATTAAGTTAACATTTTGTATCTCCATCTTGATCACTGTCAAGGTCATGACATCAGTGAGAGTTTGTGTTGTGATTTTGGGACAAATGGGACTTGTGAACGAATGTGAACTATTCTCATATCATGAGTACATGGTTTGTGAGTATATAAAAGGGGAGATAACTAGTTGGATCGGGAGAGAGACGATTACGTTCACGGACGAGGGTGTGTGGTTGCTGAGTCTGGAAGACCTATTGTGAACGAGTGATAATTGATGTGTACCTCCGGAATTGGAGTTGATATTACATGACTTGCTATATGTGCTAGAGAGAATAAAGATTATTATCCAATGGACTTAGTGTGTCGTGCCTCGGACTAAAATAGATTGATTAAGTGTACTAGTCAGAGAATCAGAGATATCGTAATGGTCGTCAGAGTAGAGTTATTGTCGCGTTCTACTGCTCGTCGACCTTAGACAACCAAATATTCATCATGAGCCATCATGTTCTGACATGGGACCAGAATATTTGACAACCACTTTGACCATTTGTATCTTCATATTGACCAATTTGACCACTTGTATCTTCATACTGACCGCCTCACCAACAACTTTGCTGGCGTTTAAAGCAATTTTTAAAGCATCATTTATATAAAATGGGACAAATATAATTGGATGTATTCTTTCGTTTAAAAACAAAAAGGAGCTTCAGTGGTGTCCAGTTAGCCATAAGATCATAAACTAACGCTAATCAGTGTCCGTTACACTACAAAGAAACGGTCTAAGCTTTTATGAACATGTTTACAGAACAGAATGGCACCATATATTTGCCCCTAGAAACATTTTGTCAATTTTGAAAAATAGAAATGTTTTATGAATGTTCATAATTCATATCTTTAACCTTTTCATTTTTTTAAATATATATTGTCAACAAGCGCGTAATGTTTCCAGATTGTCCGCATGGCACCTACGGCTACGCATGTCAGGAGCTGTGCTCCAAGAACTGCAAACATCCGGTCTGTAACGTCACCCAGGGCGACTGCTCGAGTGATGGATGTAAGCCAGGTTTTTCTGGCAAGCACTGCACGAAATGTTAAGTTTGGTTGTTGTTTTTTTAATAATATTTTTTTAATCGCTAAATTTATTTTTAGCCGTTTTTTATCGTGTCTTCATTAACAAAATTGTTTGGAACTGATCCTGGAAGGTTGGGGTTTTTTTTCCTTTAAGCATATGAGAGGATAATCTATTTTTATTTTTTTGTTGACACGGTAACTGTAAGGTTTTTATTTTTGTTATTATTTTACATTTTTAATTTTTTTGCGAGGATAATGAGATGCTTATGACAAATTATCTTGAATTGATTCATGTCCGTGTACATAGCGTCTTGATATTTCTAGTTTGTCCAAGGAACAGTTACGGGGTCGACTGCGGTCTACGGTGCGACTGCCTCTGTGGGTGTGAACCTTTCAACGGGACGTGCAAGTCGCACGACCACTGTGAGAAAGAGGAAGGTAATGAGAAAGTAGGTTTGATGTTATACGCTTGTGGGTAAATTAGGTTTGATGTTATACGCTTGTGGGTAAAGTAGGTGTAATGTTATACGCTTGTGGTTAAAGTAGGTGTGATGTTATACGCTTGTGGGTAATGTAGGTGTAAAGCTATACACATATAGGTAAATTAGGTGATGTTATACACTTGTGGGTAAATTATGTGTAAAGTTATATACTTGTGGGTAAAGTAGGTGTAAAGTTATAAACGTGTGGGTAAATTAGGTGTAATGTTACACACGTGTGGGCAAAGTAGGTGTATTGTTTTACACGTGTGGTTAAATTAGGTGTAATGTTATACACTTGTGGGTAAAGTAGGTGTAATATTTTATTATACACTTGTAGGTAAAGTAGCTGTAATTTAATACGAAGGTTGGTAAAGTAGGTGTAAAGTTATACACTTGTGGTTAAATTAGGTGTAATGTTATACACGGGTGGGTAAACTAGGTTGAGTCTGAATATTGTAGAGGTAAACAATGGGCGGTGTCTGGGTATTTTATCAGTAATGTGTTGCCAGATTATGGGCCACTTCATGGCCAAGGCGCACACAGGATGGCCGTGTTATGAGTGGCCAATAATGTCTAGGCGTATAATGGTTGTCTATGTCATAAAAATGACAGAAAAAATGATGCATGAGTTAACATGGGACTGTGGTTTTGTTAACATGAGGCTGTGGTTTTGTTAACATGGGACTGTGGTTTTGTTAACATGAGGCTGTGGTTTTGTTAACATGGGACTGTGGTTTTGTTAACATGGGACTGTGGTTTTGTTAACATGGGACTGTGGTTTTGTTAACATGAGGCTGTGGTTTTGTTAACATGGGACTGTGGTTTTGTTAACATGGGACTGTGGTTTTGTTAACATGAGGCTGTGGTTTTGTTAACATGGGACTGTGGTTTTGTTAACATGGGACGGTGGTTTAGTTAACATGGGACGGTGGTTTAGTTAACATGGGACTGTGGTTTAGTTAACATGGGACGGTGGTTTAGTTAACATGGGACTGCGGTTTAGTTAACATGGGACTGTGGTTTAGTTAACATGGGACTGTGTATAATTTAACATGGGACTGTGGATAATTTAACATGGGACTGTGGTTAGGTTAACATGGGACGGTGGTTTAGTTGACATGGGACTGTGGTTCAGTTAACATGCGACTGTGGTTTAGTTAACATGGGACAGTGGTTTAGTTAACATGGGACTGTGGTTTAGTTAACATGGGACTGTGGTTCAGTTAACATGGGACTGTGGTTTAGTTAACATTGGATTGTGGTTTAGTTAACATGGGATTGTGGTTTAGTTGACATGGGACTGTGGTTTAGTTAACATGCGACTGTGGTTTAATTAACAGGAGTTTATGTTTTAGTTAACAAGACCACACAAATGTTCTTTTTATATCAGCGGTTCTCAACCTGTGGGTCGCGACCCCTTTTTGGGGTCCATGACCCTTTCACAGAGATCGCCTAAGACCATCGTAAATCACATATACTAACATGAAGTAGCAACGAAAATAATTTTGTGGTTGGGGGTCGCCACAGCATGAGGGACTCTATTAAAGGGTCGCGGGATTAGGAAGGTTGAGAACCACTGTTTTAGATGGTTCTCAAAAACTAATTATGGAAGACCTCCCTCGTTATCTTTTGTTGTTCTGTAATTCATGATGGCCCCACGGTTCTCAAAAAATTCACCTCAATTCCTACATTAGATGATAATGATAACATAAATTTGGTGAGTTTATGGAAGGATAACTATACAATTATTTTCTTGAACCGGTACTGCGATTGTTGCCCTTGACTTCTTTGATCAGTTCGCGCCAAGAGATGGAAGAGACAGGCAGAAGATGCCAGCAAGCAGTCAGGCAGTGGACCCGCCGCCTCTAAAGAGGGTAGCGGTATGTACATGTATATATTATATATATATATATAGACAAATGTGCTAACCATGAGACCAGGTCTATGTTAGACAGATGAGACCAGGTGTGTGGTAGACAGATGAGACCCTGTGTATGTTAGACAGATGAGACCAGGTGTATGGTAGACAGATGAGACCCTGTGTATGTTAGACAGATGAGACCAGGTGTATGGTAGACAGATGAGACCAGGTCTATGTTAGACAGATGAGACCAGGTGTATAGTAGACAGATGAGACCAGGTGTATGGTAGACAGATGAGACCAGGTGTATGCTAAATAGGTTTGCTAGACATTAGGTGAGGTCTATGGTAGAATGGTGTGCTAGACATGAGACAGGTCTATGGTAGACAGGTGTGCTAGACATGAGACAGGTCTATGGTAGACAGGTGTGCTAGACATGAGACAGGTCTATGGTAGACAGGTGTGCTAGACATGAGACAGGTCTATGGTAGACAGATGTGCTAGACATTAGACAGGTCTATGGTAGACTGGTGTGCTAGACATGAGATCAGGTCTATAGTAGACAGGTGTGCTAGACATGAGATCAGGTCTATGGTAGACATGTGTGCTAGACATTAGACAGGTCTATAGTAGACAGGTGTGCTAGACATGAGACAGGTCTATGGTAGACCTATGTGTTTTGTATGATTACTGTGAGTTACCTTAACAGAATTTGGGGAATAAGTGGGGGTGGGGGATGGGGGGCGCCCTCAACAAAGGTATTTGAAGTTTTATAGACAAACTCTACATCCTTTAATGAAATGTGAGAAATAATTGACAAACATTGTTAGTGCGTTTGATTTTGTAGTATCATAGAAATGTGTTGGACTGATTGATGTGAGTTCTCCGCAGAACTTCAAAACTTGTTCCGAGCAAGGTCTTCCGCGGTTTTTCATTTCTCCCTTGGCTCGTCCATTCGTTCGACATCTCGCGGACTGCGCTTGCTAGCAATCCACAAATTCAGACAAACCATCTACTGCAACAAGTCTGCACATATTGCACGCAGCTGCGCACGCAAACCATCTACTGCAACATGTCTGCACAGAGTGCACGCAGCTGCGCACGCAAACAATCTACTGCAACATGTCTGCACAGATTGCACGCGGCTGCGCACGCAAACCATCTACTGCAACATGTCTGCAGATTGCACGCGGCTGCGCACGCAAACCATCTACTGCAACATGTCTGCACAGATTGCACGCGGCCGCGCACGCAAACCATCTACTGCAACATGTCTGCACAGATTGCACGCAGCTGCGCACGCAAACCATCTACTGCAACATGTCTGCACAGATTGCACGCGGCTGCGCACGCAAATCTATCGCAGGAATCTGTTCGGGGCTGGGCCTAAGCTTTAATTGGATCCGTGAGTGAACCTCGACTTTTCCCTAAAGCCATCAAGCCATCAAGCAAAATGTAATATTCAGAGCTGCTTCCGCTGCCAATAACATTATTATTGCCTACATCAGTGGCAATTTCAGCCTACGGGTTCTTCTTTTGACATTATGATTTATTTTATTTTTTTTTGTTCACGAGCTCTTGCTGTGAAAACCAGAGTAAGTAATGCAGAGATCGTTAGTCTTAAAGGCTACGCCGATATTGCTGAATCTGATCTCCCTTACTCTATCAATCTTTAATGGGTTTAGCTAAGGATTACATTGGGGGGGGGGGGGGGATTTGGGGTGTTCTACTTAAACTATTTGGGGGGGGGGGGTGTTCTACTTACAACTAATTTTGTTATGTTGGTGTTGTTTCTTTCCAGCTGGGACACAAATGAAGTGCTCGAAAATGAAACAAGAATTTGAGGATCTGAAGGCAAAATGTAATTCTAAATTTTTCTTAGCGGTTTATTAAAACTTTATTCTCATTCTTTGATCAAGTAAGAATTAAATCAATATCATCAAACAACCTGCTGATTTTCCCAGAGCAACATATCCCATCTCTTTTTTTCCCAGAGCGACATATCCCATCTCTTTATTTCCCAGAGCAACATGTCCCACCTCTCTATTTCCCAGAGCAACATGTCCCAACTCTCTATTTCCCAGAGCAACATGTCCCAACTCTCTATTTCCTAGAGCAACATGTCCCAACTCTCTATTTCCCAGAGCAACATGTCCCACCTCTCTATTTCCCAGAGCAACATGTCCCAACTCTCTATTTCCCAGAGCAACATGTCCCAACTCTCTATTTCCCAGAGCAACATGTCCCAACTCTCTATTTCCCAGAGCAACATGTCCCAACTCTCTATTTCCCAGAGCAACATGTCCCAACTCTCTATTTCCCAGAGCAGAGCCTGTGGACCTGTTTTTTTTTAATGAGATATCTCCTGAAATGAGAAAAATTTATTTTTTAAGGAGTTACATTTCAGATTTGGAGCGAGCTAGCGGTATCTTCGCTGAGTTCTAGACTCACTATTGGATGCATTATTGGATGCATTAGTGCATGATACCCTCACACAGTTACTCTTGTAACCAGTGAAATATCCTCAACACCAGGCACAGAAACATTGCAACATGTTTCCCGTCTACATTCATAGGAGCCATATTGATCAATAAATTGATCGTGGGCCCTTAATATATAGAAGAAGAAGATTATTGGATGCGTTATTGGATGCATTAGTGGATGCATTATTGTGTGCATTAGTGGATGCTTTATTGGATGCTTTATTGGGTGCATTATTGTGTGCAATTTTGGTTGCCTTATTTAATGCATTATTGAATCATTATTTGGTCCATTATTTGGTCCATTATTGGAAACATTATGGATGCATTATTGAATGCATGTTGGATCCATTATTGGATACATTATGGATGCATTATTGAATCATTATTTGGTCCATTATTTGGTCCATTAGTGGATACATTATTGGATGCAATATTGAATGCATGTTGGATGCATTATTGGATGCATTATTGGATGCATTATGGATACTTAATGGGTGCATTATTGGATGCAATGTTAGATGCATTATTGGATGCATTATAGTGTGCTTTATTGGGTGCAATACTTGTTTTATGATATGATGCATTATTGGGTGCATTATTGGGTGCAATACTTGTTGTATAAATGGGAATTATTGTGTGCAATACTTGTTGTATAAATGGGCATTATTGGTTGCATTGTTTAGTGCATTATATGGAGAGTTTTTGGTACATATTTTGTTGTTATTGGGTGCATTATTGGATGTATTATTAGGTGCAGTATTGTGTGCATTGTTTAGTGCATTATTTGGTGAGAGAGGAAGAAGACACTAATGAATAATGAAACATTTGATAAAGTGTCCCATTCATAAAAATGAGTTCCAATACCACCCCAACATGAGTTACAATATCACCCCAACATGAGTTCCAATATCACCCCAACATGAGTTACAATACCACCCCAACATGAGTTCCAATACCACCCCAACATGAGTTACAATATCACCCCAACATGAGTTCCAATATCACCCCAACATGAGTTACAATATCACCCCAACATGAGTTACAATATCACCCCAACATGAGTTCCAATATCACCCCAACATGAGTTACAATATCACCCCAACATGAGTTACAATATCACCCCAACATGAGTTACAATACCACCCCAACATGAGTTACAATATCACCCCAACATGAGTTACAATATCACCCCAACATGAGTTACAATATCACCCCAACATGAGTTACAATATCACCCCAACATGAGTTACAATATCACCCCAACATGAGTTCCAATACAACCCCAACATGAGTTACAATACCACCCCAACATGAGTTACAATATCACCCCAACATGAGTTACAATACCACCCCAACATGAGTTACAATATCACCCCAACATGAGTTCCAATATCACCCCAACATGAGTTACAATACCACCCCAACATGAGTTACAATATCACCCCAACATGAGTTACAATATCACCCCAACATGAGTTACAATATCACCCCAACATGAGTTCCAATATCACCCCAACATGAGTTACAATACCACCCCAACATGAGTTACAATATCACCCCAACATGAGTTACAATATCACCCCAACATGAGTTACAATATCACCCCAACATGAGTTCCAATATCACCCCAACATGAGTTACAATATCACCCCAACATGAGTTCCAATATCACCCCAACATGAGTTCCAATATCACCCCAACATGAGTTCCAATACCACCCCAACATGAGTTACAATATCACCCCAACATGAGTTACAATATCACCCCAACATGAGTTACAATATCACCCCAACATGAGTTCCAATATCACCCCAACATGAGTTACAATATCACCCCAACATGAGTTACAATATCACCCCAGCATGAGTTCCAATATCACCCCAACATGAGTTCCAATATCACCCCAACATGAGTTCCAATATCACCCCAACATGAGTTCCAATACCACCCCAGCATGAGTTCCAATATCAACCCAGCATGAGTTACAATATCACCCCAGCATGAGTTCCAATATCACCCCAACATGAGTTCCAATATCACCCCAACATGAGTTCCAATATCACCCCAGCATGAGTTCCAATATCACCCCAACATGAGTTCCAATATCACCCCAGCATGAGTTCCAATATCACCCCAGCATGAGTTCCAATATCACCCCAACATGAGTTCCAATATCACCCCAACATGAGTTCCAATACCACCCCAGCATGAGTTCCAATATCACCCCAACATGAGTTACAATATCACCCCAGCATGAGTTCCAATATCACCCCAACATGAGTTCCAATATCACCCCAACATGAGTTACAATACCACCCCAGCATGAGTTCCAATATCACCCCAACATGAGTTACAATATCACCCCAGCATGAGTTCCAATATCACCCCAACATGAGTTCCAATATCACCCCAGCATGAGTTCCAATATCACCCCAGCATGAGTTACAATATCACCCCAACATGAGCTACAATACCACCCCAACATCAGTTCCAACACCGCCCCAACATGAGTTCCAACACCGCCCCAACATGAGTTCCAATACCACCCCAACATGAGTTCCAATACCGCCCCAACATGAGTTCCAATACCGCCCCAACATGAGTTCCAATACCACACCAACATGAGTTCCAACACCGCCCCAACATGAGTTCCAATATCACCCCAACATGAGCTACAATACCACCCCAACATGAGCTACAATACCACCCCAACATGAGTTCCAACACCGCCCCAACATGAGTTCCAACACCGCCCCAACATGAGTTCCAACACCGCCCCAACATGAGTTCCAATACCAACCCAACATGATACTTTTTGTAAATTCACAGTGAACAACAAAGTGGACATTCCTCTGTGGCCTCTCTTTGTTCTCTTAACTCTCACAGTGAGCATCATGACTGTCATTGGTGTCTGGTAAGTTGGTCACTAAGTGTATCATGACTATCATTGTTGTCTGGTGAGTTGGTCACTAAGTGTATCATGGCTGTCATTGGTGTCTGGTGAGTTGGTCACTAAGTGTATCATGACTATCATTAGTGTCTGGTAAGTTGGTCACTAATTGTATCATGACTATCATTAGTGTCTGGTCAGTTGGTCACTAAGTGTATCATGACTATCATTAGTGTCTGGTCAGTTGGTCACTAAGTTTATCATGACTGTCATTGGTGTCTGGTCAGTTGGTCACTGAGTGTATCCTGACTATCATTGTTGTCTGGTGAGTTGGTCACTAAGTGTATCATGGCTGTCATTGGTGTCTGGTGAGTTGGTCACTAAGTGTATTATGACTATCATTGGTGTCTGGTCAGTTGGTCACTAAGTTTATTATGACTATCATTGGTGTCTGGTCAGTTGGTCACTAAGTTTATTATGACTATCATTGGTGTCTGGTCAGTTGGTCACTAAGTGTATTATGACTATCATTAGTGTCTGGTGAGTTGGTCACTAAGTTTATTATGACTATCATTGGTGTCTGGTCAGTTGGTCACTAAGTGTATCCTGACTATCATTGGTGTCTGGTGAGTTGGTCACTAAGTTTATCTTGACTATCATTGGTGTCTGGTGAGTTGGTCACTAAGTGTATCATGATTATCATTGGTGTCTGGTGAGTTGGTCACTAAGTTTATCATGATTATCAATGTTGTCTGGTGAGTTGGTCACTAAGTGTATCATGATTATCATTGGTGTCTGGTGAGTTGGTCACTAAGTGTATCATGATTATCATTGGTGTCTGGTTAGTTGGTCACTAAGTGCATCATGATTATCATTGGTGTCTGGTGAGTTGGTCACTAAGTGCATCATGATTATCATTGGTGTCTGGTGAGTTGGTCACTAAGTGTATCATGATTATCATTGGTGTCTGGTGAGTTGGTCACTAAGTTTATCATGATTATCATTGGTGTCTGGTGAGTTGGTCACTAAGTGTATCATGATTATCATTGGTGTCTGGTGAGTTGGTCACTAAGTTTATCATGATTATCATTGGTGTCTGGTTAGTTGGTCACTAAGTGTATCATGATTATCATTGGTGTCTGGTGAGTTGGTCACTAAGTGTATCATGATTATCAATGTTGTCTGGTGAGTTGGTCACTAAGTGTATCATGATTATCATTGGTGTCTGGTGAGTTGGTCACTAAGTGTATCATGATTATCATTGGTGTCTGGTTAGTTGGTCACTAAGTGTATCATGACTGTCATTAGTGTCTGGTGAGTTGGTCACTAAGTGTATCATGAATATCATTAGTGTTTGTTGAGTTGTTCACTAAGTGTATCATGACTTAAACTGGTGTTGGGTCATTAAATATCATATAAATATAAGATTAGTTAATAACATCAGAGGTGTCACCAAACCTTATGAAACCAAACCTAGTGACTCCCCTGAATAACATCATCAAATTTTCTCTAGTGATAAGAGATGGGGGCGCGGGGGGGGGATAAGAATTTTCTCAAATATCTATCAAGCATAAATTATACATATCAATTTTGTACTTGTTTTACTTTGTTTCCACCCTGCCACCCACACCCCACCACCTCCTCCCCATTAGGGACCTCCTCCAGCAGCAGAAACGGGAAACGTACATGGCCAACTGGGAGAGAGAATACCTGGACAAACCTTTGGAGGAGGCGGCCCTCTCGGCCAAGTGGCAGGATGAGGCAGATGAGACGGGGCTATGAGTAGACAAGAACATGACGGACAGGACTTGGGAGTGGACAAGAACATGGTGGACAGGACTTGTGAGTGGACAAGAACATGACGGACAGGACTTATGGGTGGACAAGAACATGACGGACAGGACTTATGGGTGGACAAGAACATGACGGACAGGACTTATCGGTGGACAAGAACATGATGTACAGGACTTATGGGTGGACAAGAAGTTACCAATAGGAGAATGCTAAAAGCTAATGCAAAACTATAATTTTGGGGAAATCTCCTTACTGACTAAGTTGCTGTATGAGGAAAAAAAAGTTTTACAAATAAAATATAGATATTTTGTAAAAACGTCTGTTTCGTTTTTGTGTTTTTAATGTCCATATCCTTCACATACAGAGGCTAACAACATGTTTGAATTTAATTTTTCTACAGTAAAGGGATTTCTAATCTACCCTCTACGGCAGCGGTTCTCAACCTTTCTAATGCCGCGACCCTTTAATACAGTTCCTCGTGTTGTGGCGACCCCCAACCGCAAAACTTTTTTCGTTAATACTTTAGAACTGTAGAGTGTATGTGTTTTCAGATGGACCTCCCCCGCCCCAAGGGGTCGTGACCCACAGGTTGAGAACCGCTGCTCTAAGGCAAGGGGTATCTACCTCTACCCTCTAAGGCAAGTGGTTTCTACTCTACCCTCTAATCTAAGGCAAGGGATATCTACCTCTACCATCGAAGGCAAGGGGTAATTACCCTACCCTCTAAGTCATGGGGTGTCTACTCTCTAACTCTAAAACAAGGGGTACTACTCTAACTTCTAAGTAAGGCAAGGGATATCTACTCTGCCGTATCTCTTTGTTTTGTTTTTAACTTATCAATAGAAAGAGTTCATGAATTTTGTTTTTGAACTAGATAAAAATAATAACTTCCAGGCTTTCAATTCATTTAAAACATAAATATAATTTATTATAATAAATGCAAGTGAGGCGTTATTGTGACGCAGACATACAATGGGAGAGAGAATACCTAGACAAACCTATATCACATGTTTCATTAAAAACATCAGAAAAATGGCTGCTAATTGTACTACACAGCTTGAGTTCATGACCTTTATAAAGCTCCGCCCTACTCATCTATGTAAAATGAAAAGAATAAAAAAATATCCTCTAACCCGACTCGTAAAAAAAAGAAAAAAGTATTGCTATGAAATAAATTTAGTTTTGGTCGTTTAACGTACTCTAAACCAAGGGGGTCGCCAAATTTTTTTTACAGCAGGCCGGATAACTGTAAAACTGACGAGCGCTGGCCGCGTAGTACTTCTGTACATTCGACCACGCCCCCTTTTAAATGGCGGAAGATGCTGATACTTGGGAGATATTTAATTATTACCACTAATTGCATAAAAAAATTTGACAAGTTGTGTTCTAGAATGACCTTATTAAATATTATTATAATTTATGGGATATTTGTTGTTGTTGTTTTGTTAGCCAAAGTACTAATCTAAACATAATATTTAAATTGTATCACAACGTCTCGTGTTGCATGCGTTTTATCAAGCTTAATCGCGGGCCTGATAAACTGACGTCGTGGGCCGGATCCTGCCCGCGGGCCGTAGTTTGGTGACCCCCTTCTCTAAACAAACGAAATACACAACAATACAAAAAAACTTATTCTAAACCAGTAGTTCTCAAACTGTGGGTCGCAACCCCTTTGGGGATCGAAGGAGCCTTACACAGGGGTCGCTTAAGACCATCGGAAAACACATATTGATGAAGTAGCAACGAAAATAATTTTATGGTTGGGGGTCACCACAACATGAGGAACTGTATAAAAGGGTCACGGCATTAGGAAGGTTGAGAACCACTGCTCTAAACACATCCATAAACAACTGTACAAATAAGTCGATAACGAAATTCACCCACAAACACATCGTCTGCTGCAGTAGTTTGTGATTTTTTTTGGTCTCCAGAAATATTTGAGTCTTCCCGCAAACCTCCCCACCCCCACGGCACTGCTTCCCGTATCACCAGGGGTGAGGAGGGGGGGGGGTCAGGCATCCCTGGTTAAAAACCTCTGCGTTACTGTGACAGAGACATTAAATGGATGCAAGTGATATGTTATTGTGACAGATGGTGTTCCAGGGAAGACAGCGTGTCTAATGTTACCGTAGTTATACACCCTGGTAAAGGTGGGGGGGGGGGCCAGAGGGTGGGGGAGATGTCCTTTTATCTCTTTCCCAACAATCAAACAAAAAAAACTAGGGCGGTTGCAAGGGAGACAACTGGTAAGGGGTGGCCTTAGCTGGATGCTGTGACTCATGTTCACTCAGGTCAAGGCAATGTTTTCCATTTGGCCAAAAAGCCATGTTGTACAAACTTTATGGCTATTGAAAGCTATTCCAGATTTTATTTATTTATTTATTTATTTTTTCCAAAGAGCGGTTTAAAAGAACCTTTGTATCTTTATTTGTATCTTTATTTGTATCTTTATTTTTCAGATAAGCTTTGAGTTATGTCTTGTCTGCAACTTCTAAAACATCATTTGGCCTTGAAAATGTAGATAACATTCTAGAAATATTTCCCAAGCAATAGCCCAACATCAAGAAAACATCACACTCCTTTTGTGGACATCTTTTTCCAATACTATCATATGTAAAACCACATATTGACAGATATAAGAACCCCAAGACGGTACTATATGTACAACCAGGTCGCACATTGACAGATCTTAGAATCCCAAATCACTACCCTATGTACAACCAGGTCGCACATTGACAGATCTTAGAATCCCAAATCACTACCCTATGTACAACCAGGTCGCACATTGACAGATCTAAGAATCCCAAATCACTACCCTATGTACAACCAGGTCGCACATTGACAGATCTTAGAATCCCAAATCACTACCCTATGTACAACCAGGTCGCACATTGACAGATCTAAGAATCCCAAATCACTACCATATGTACAACCAGGTCGCACATTGACAGATCTAAGAATCCCAAATCACTACCATATGTACAACCAGGTCGCACATTGACAGATCTAAGAATCCCAAATCACTACCATATGTACAACCAGGTCATATATTGATAGATCTAAGAACCCCAAAACTCTACTATATGTACAACCGCGTCGCGTATATGGCAGATCTAAGAAGTCAAAAACTCTATCGTAGCTACTAATGAATTATTATCACGAAATAAGCTTCATTTAAATCCATCAACTTTTAGTCCGATTTCAGTCTTTACTCTCGACCCCAAATGTCATGGCATTCACACTAACTCAAATTTGAAAGTAAACGTTATATAACATCTCTCTATCTCTCTCTCTCTCTCTCTCTAACTGAAAACTGGGTAGACAATTAAAAATTCACCTGGCCCTGAATCTTTTATCCTGTTCATTTGTACACCCTTACCCCACCCCACACCCAATTCCCCAAAACGGAGTGTTTAAATCTCAAGGCTAATTGTTTGTGAGCAGGAAGTTGTGAAACTAGATAAAGGTTGACTTGTCTGGTGGAAGCAAAGATACCTGGCTACTGAAACAGACAGAAACGAGGGTTTATAGGGGATGGGGCGATTCGCTTCGGCCACTTCCCCTGCTGCCACATCTTGCCAACGCCGTTATGTCGCTGGTCGTGTTCGACTCCGGGCCATTTCGCCGTCGGGCGATTTCCCCGCCGGGCCGTTTCGCGTCGGGTAATTTCACCTACGGGCCATTTCGACACTGAGCTGTTTCGCCACCGATCGTTTCCTTGTCAAAGATATTTTAAAAAATGATTTTTTTAAAAGACATCATCATCAGTGGCATTACAGCCCATGTAAGGCCCTGGCCTGCTCCACCACATCCTTCCATTTGGATCGATCCATGGCTTTCCGCCTCCATTCGCGAGCCCTCAAACGGTGTAAAATCCTTCTCTACATCGCATATCCAACTCAGTTTTAAAAAGTGACGATGTAAATTTAGTTGTGATTAAACCAATGTTGAGGCTTGAAGAATATAAAAATATTGAAGTGGCCTGGGGGTGAAACAACAGGCGGCGAAATGGCGGCGGCGAATCTTCATAAATCCATATTTTTAAACATTTGGACTTTCACCATCTGGAAAAGTCGTTTCTAATCAGTCCGCAATCTTTAACACAGAAGCTATTTGAGGGGGGTGTGTGGAGGAGTGGGGTGGGAAGGATGTGGGAAAATGGGATAAGGGGATGTGGGGAATGGGATGTAAGTGTGGGGGAAGGGGATGTAAGTGTGGGGGAAGGGGATGTAAGTGTGGGGGAAGGGGATGCGGGAGAAGAAGGTGTGGGGGAAAGGCTTGTGGGGAAAGGGGAAGGGGATGTGTGTAAGGGGTGTGGGAGAAAAGGATGTGGGGGAAGGGGGTGTGAGGGAAGGGGAAGGAAATGTTGGAGAAGACGTTGTGGGGGAAGGGGGTGTGGGGAAAGGGGGGTGGAAAGGGGGTGGGGCAAGGGGATGTGGGGAAGGGTGTGGCCCACAAATAAACTTGAAGATAAATTTGCTGCCTTTGCAGAAAAATAAAACGAAACCGATCACGAACATAAAATAATAATCTTGTATTATTTTAAGTAGCGTAATGAGACGCAAACCTACCTCCTTCAACCACATTCGCTAAATAACTTCCTGCAACCAAAAACAGCAACTCACCTCCTGAATTCACAGGCACCAACCCACCTCCTGCACAGTGGCGTAGCGAGGGGGCAAGGGGGCATCATGCCCCGGGCGCTACTCACAAAGGGGCGCCAAATGGTAAATTTTACATATAATATTGTATGGTTTTCGAATAGGGGGTGGGCGCTAAAAAGGTATTGTGCCCCGGGCGCTAGTTCAGCTCGCTACGCCACTGCTCCTGCAACCACAGACACCAACCCACCTCCTGCGCCCACAGGACACCAAATCACCTCCTGGCATCCATGATCGCCATTCCACCCCCTGAAATCCCCACTTTGGCGGTGATGTTATTGTTAAAGATATTATTCCGATTTAACGACATGGTGGCTAGACTGTGCGCTTGAAAGGTACATTTTTATATCACGTCCTTTGTTAAAGATAGCCAAGCCTAAAATTGTTGTCTAAATCAAGAAGTTGTAATGTATGTATGATTTTTGTATAATGTGCTGAAAGAAAGATTATGTTTTTTAACGTAATCAAAACACATTTTATTTTTTTGGATCTCTAAAAAAGAATCTTACCCTCAAATAGCATCCTCAAATATTATCCTCCAATATTATCCTCAAATATTATCCTCCAATATTATCCTCAAATCTTATAATCAAATATTATCTTCAAATCTTATAATCAAATATTATCCTCAAATCTTATAATCAAATATTATCCTCAAATCTTATAATCAAATATTATCCTGAAATATTATCTACAAATATTATCCTCAAATATTATCCTAAATTCTTATAATCAAATATTATCCTCAAATCTTATAATCAAATATTAACCTCAAATAGTATCTACAAATCTTATCTCCGGGGCTAGAGGTATTTAAAGATTAACTCAAATGAAATTTCACAATAATTAAATGGTACGTTTATGAAGACATTAATGACATTTGATATTAATTAGGAAGTTTGAGCAGAATTTTTTTTTTTTCAAAAATTAATAAAGCTAAAACATAGATAGAGTCTAAGTTTTGTCTACATTCAGCTAGAATCCTTTGGCTACATAGACTGCAAATCCACACTACTGCACAGTCTTTTTTTTGCGTAATACATTTTAAAGAAATGTTAAAGTAGTTTTTTAGTTTTAGTGTGTTTTTTTTTAAATCTGATTTTTGATAGAAAGTCTTTTTTTAAGTTTTATAATTATAAATAATTTTTTTTTAAATTTTTCTGAATGGCAGCAGACAGCAAAGTTCCCAGTGATTCTCCAACTGGGCCATCGTCACTTCTTTACAAAAGGTCTTTGGCATATCATGACCGTGAACTATTCGTCCTGTCAACTCCTCCCCCTCCCCCCCCCCACCCCCCCAAAAAAAAAAAAAGAATTCCGAAACCAAGTGTGTCACAAAAAGATTTGAATGTTCATGACATCTATTGTTTAACACCGTATTTGTGTTGTGTTCTCCAAGCACGCCTCTCTGGCATGTCACTTTAAGTATGAATAAAAGGGTTTAAGATGGGAAAACACCACTGAATGAAAGGGTTTAAGATGGGCACACACCACTGCATGAAAGGATTTAAGATGGGCACACACCACTGAATGAAAGGGTTTAAGATGGGCACACGACATCGGCAGGGAGAAATCATTAGAGAGTGAACGTGACTTATCGGTAATACCCTCGTTTATGTACGTCATATGTTCAACTCTAGGATATTCAACTCTAGGATGTTCAACTATAGGAAGTTCAACTCTAGGCAGTTTAACCCTAGGAAGTTCAACTCTAGGAAGTTCAATGCCACTAGTCCAGTTCTCACCTCACTAATCCAGGCCTCAGCTGTCTAGTCCAGGTCTCAGCTCCCTGATACAAATCTGGATTCCTTACTTGACAAGTATGTACTTTGAATCTGGACAAGTGGTGACCTAATTTAATTTAGAACTGATGCTCCAAAATTACGTTAAATATTTTAAAGCACAAACGTTTATCCCAACAGACTCACTATCTTTTCTACTAACTCATTAGTTGTTTGTTTTCATACCACTGTAATTATTGTGAATTTATTTAAAAGTGAATTGTTTCTATTTATAGCTCTAGATTCCTAGAAAATTAGTATGGTCTTAAAACAAAAAAAAATAGTTGATAAATTCAATACAGCCACTCTGCACTAAACGTTTTCCTAACCCTGGACTATGCAAATCACTGTAACACGTCTGCTCAATTATTCAATTATGAATATTATTATACATGTAAATGTATATTCATTTCCGGCATATGAGCTCTATTTCTATAAATCAGTAGTTCTCAACCTTCCTAACGCCACGACCTTTTAATACAGTGGTTCTCAACCTTCCTAATGCCACGACCCCTTAATACAGTGGTTCTCAACCTTCCTAACGACACGACCCCTTAATACAGTGGTTCTCAACCTTCCTAACGCCACGACCCTTTAATACAGTGGTTCTCAACCTTCCTAACGCCACGACCATTTAATACAGTGGTTCTCAACCTTCCTAACGCCACAACCCTTTAATACATTCCTCATGTTGTGGTGACACCCAACTATAAAAGTTTGTTCGTTGCTACGTCATAAATATATGTTTTCCGATGGTCTTATGCGACTCCAGTGTATGGGTCGTTCGACCCCCCAAAGGGGTCGCGACCCACATGTTGAGAACCGCTGCTACATAACCTTTTCAAAGTCACTGGACCTGACGAGTTCATGAATTCCCTATAGCTCATTCATCTAGAAACTGTACATTTCCACTTAAGTTGTGTAAATGACAGAAATAGCTTAGTCTATATCTTATCATCCCAGGTGAGTCCGCCCATTAACGGTGACGTGTTTTTACGACGTTTGACATTAAGTGACACAACGGCGGATGAACTCTGCCGGCTCGGGAAAGGAAGTTTAAAAACATTGATTGCCGAGCCGGTGGCTTTGTTCCGAATCTTTTTTTTTTTTTTCTGTCTCGTTGGAGCAGGATGAGTGAAGAGATGATTCAGCGTAGGCCCACCGAGAAATGAAAACAAAAATGTGACTGGAATTTTTCAAGAAATGAAGTCTCACTGTTCATGAGAGGAAGCTTCCGCTGCAATTGTGTCTGCTATTTTAAAAAAGCTCTAGTGAACCCATGGCTTTCATCAGCAAGCTCCAGATAACCCATGGCTTTCATCGGCGAACATTGTGGTCGACAGTGCGTTAAAATTCTACAAGTTTTGCGAAAAGCCCATGTTCTTTTTTTTCGAGTGCAGTAAAATTCTACGAAGCTTTGGGGTGAACGGGTGTGTGTGTACATGGAACCAGTGGCTTTATTAGGGGTGGTTTCATCCGGTGCTGTAAACTCATGGTGTCACACAGTGCTGTAAATTCATGGTGTCACACGGTGCTGTAAACTGATGGTGTCTCACCCGGTGCTGAAAATTTATGTCACCTGGTGCTGTAAACTCATAGTGACACCCCCCCCCCCCCGCCCCAACCACCACCCTTTTCCAGATTTCCCCATAAAATACACCAGCATGAAATAATAACAGCTAATATATAGTAATAAACCAATGTAACTTGTTCATAATAATTCTATTATTTAGCAAGCTCTTACAACATCAAATAATGGTGTGGACCTTGAAAATGCAGTATGTAGAATGTGGGCTGAGTTCTGAACCCCACAGAGGGTATCCTATCCATGTTTCAATGTATTGCATTTCTTTGAAAAGCAGCAGAGGGCAGGGCGAAAGGGTATCCACCCCGGGTCCCATTTTCAGAGGGCGCCAATTAAACAATCATAATTTTCATGCAAATTATGCGTGTTAATGTATACTTTGGGGCAGCCTAGATTAAGGCTTCTCCACGTGCACAGCATTCGCTTGCCGACGCCATTCCAGAATGAATACCGCATATTAGATATCCACCACCACTACAGCCCAAAACTTCAACACCTTATGTAGGTCAAGGTAGAGACCAACCGAAAGTGATTTTCTTATTCGGCCGAAACCGAAACTAGGTCGAACGTTAAAAATGATTTTTGGCCGAAACCGAAACCAAAAGCTTGACGAGACTTTCGGCCGAAACCAAACCCGAAATATTTAGATATTTTGAAATTCGTTCACGTATACATTCTGCATGCATCGAAAAATGAAGGGGGAAGTATCAATATTTACATTGTGTTTTATTTAAAAAATGAGATCATCGTGAATATTAATAAATAAACATTTAATGAATACTTTGGATTTTACCATTTTAATTAAACAGTATACTTAATTTCTTAAAAATGTTTTTTAAAGTAGTATGGTAAGAGAAAATATGGATCGAGGGGGGGGGGGGGCGCAAAATTCATGCAAAATAGACCCTTTGCTTTTATAATACAATTACAACCTAGAACATATACCTACAATAATTATTGTGACTCTAATAGAGCCAATTGTCACCTAAATATCAGTTATTAAGGCTATCAAAACCATAAAATAGAAATATCAAAACAATGTTTTGCGGTTATCGTCCTACTAATGCTTTGTGTTTTCATAAACAGCTGGCGAGATATGGCTGTAGTAATATTTAGCCTGGTACCAACACATTTGTCTTTCCCTGCCGGTGACGTAATTATTTCGTTCGGCGATCTACCTCACTCAACCACCATTGGTAGGCGAATTTTTTTACAACCGTGTCTCATAAAATTGTTGTTCTGGCGGGTCTCGACGGGGAATAACAAAAGACAGCTCAATTGGTTGCCAAAATCATGCACGTAAATAGGTCTGCAGTAGGCTTACTGCATAATTATTATAGGAATCCGTGATACATGCACACGCGTGTTATTTCACCAATAACAATATTTATCAGCATGATAATAATGATGATGAATTTCAAGAAATGAATCAATTGAAAAAGCCTAAGATTCCTTAATTTTTACTTTCTTTTAAAAAACAAAAAAATAATGGAAATATTACCATTCCCACGGATTATTCAATATTATTCATCTTTGCTTATGACAACATTGATGAGCATGACAACGATAAATCAAAATGAATATCGAAAATGAAGGAATTGAATAAACCTAGTGTTCCAAATTTTATTTTTGAAAAAATTAAAACAAAAATAATGATATGAATATTGACATTCCATTAGTTTTTCTTCCTCAAAACTATTAACATTTGTCTAGACCTAATTTAAATTTATTTGTTTTTAAATAAAGGACAATTAGGGCACCATACAGCTGTGAGCAGTTTTCCCAGAGTATTAATATATAACATACGATGATAGCAAGACGTCGAGCAATAATGAATATCGGACTGCTGGCCTAGAGACATACAGTCTGACTTCTGGTAGATGAACGAAAACCTCTGTCACTTTCGGCCATATGGCCGAAATTCTCAATCACTTTCGGTCGAAACCGAAATTAAACCAAAAGTTAACTTTTCAGTTAGGCCGAAACCGAAATTAAACCTAAAGTTAACTTGTCTGTTAATGTGTGCCTGTCTGTGCACTGCTGATGGCTGGTCCGATCGTTAGCACACTTTGTTAGTGCAAAGAAAAGTCAAAAGTTGGTTTCTCTTCGCCTGTATATTCTGTTTGTCGCAAATGACTAGGGCGGTATGTTTATTATTATTATTATGTTGTTTCCCCAGCCTGTTTGCGATCATGTTGCAGGTATGGAACAAGGACAGGGTTCATGTGTCATGTCATATGCAATCAAGATAAATAATATTGATAGAGTAGGAATACGATATTTTGAGAATTAGGGGAAAGTAAAGTGAGTAACAATAATAACATCGCTGCTTGAACGCATTTGCAAAATCTGTAACATGTATTTTGCATCACAAGTCATGTTGAAAAATCATGTTCAACAGCACCGACAAGAATAAGAAATTAGCACCTGCTCCTCAACAAAAAACTAATGCAAGTAGCTGCCAGGAGACAGAGAGAGCTAATGGCAATTATTGCTTACACCGTCAATGCTTCTATTTTTAAGTGCTGAATGGTTACATGAGGATGATGTTGACTTGTCTGGTAAATCAGTTCCACAAGATGAAAATAATAAATTAGCTACTATGCCCATTGTTACGATAGAGCAACACCTGGCTACTCCCTGGGAAGATGATAGCAGCTAGAAACTCTGCTACCAATTATCAGCTATTCATACTATTTATACTTTCACAAACAATGATATGAAGTCTTTAACAAACTTTTCATTGATTCTGCATTATAACATTTAAGAAACTTTTTTACTTGTTGATTAACAAGCTAGATGTAATAAAATGTTTTTCCTACAATTTTGTGTTATTAAAATAGATCAGCAGAAAGTAAAATGTATTTATATATTTACTTTTATTATAATTCAATTGTTTTTATTTCTTTTATTTGGGGGGTGTAATTAATTACTTGGCCCCGGGGGGTGGGGGTCAGTGAAATTTTGACAGTTGTTGACAAAAGGGGTGGGGGTGTGTGTCAAAAGTTGCTTAAAATTGTTGACGTAATCAATGGACGCCCCCAACTATCGTTTCAACTACTTCCACTTCCATTTGTACGAATTGGCCACGGATAAATAAAAGGGAGGCAACTGGTATAATAACTAGAGAGATGGAAGCTTTTTTTATTACCTGAAGCTTGCCTCCCTTTAGGGAACAAAGCTCTTGTAGGAGGACCACCGTACTTTTATATACAGGAAATTAATAAAACACAGTAAGGTTAAACCTGAAAAAAGGAACGCAACAAAACAACGAACGTATCGGTAGGAAGCCTTCATCAGCGAACAAACAGAAAAAACGATTAAAATTTAAAAATATCAAAAAATATTATAGCACTTA
This sequence comes from Omphiscola glabra, assembly GCA_964017045.1. Taxonomy (NCBI): domain Eukaryota; kingdom Metazoa; phylum Mollusca; class Gastropoda; family Lymnaeidae; genus Omphiscola; species Omphiscola glabra. The sequence goes on from OZ024799.1 coordinate 1,179,297, forward strand.
GCGAGAAGAAGTGTCCAAGAGGGCAGCAAAAAATTTGTGACAGAAAGTAAGTGTTCTGTCTCCAAACACTTCAATAGAGCCGACCACCAGGGCAAGGCGGACTTTTCAATATGTGCGATCGTGGCTAGCACAAACACACCCAGCCGGGTGAATTTGGAGCATTAGCTTATCTTGACCTATGGCAGTGTCCCACACGTGGTATGAATGTCACGTCTCTATAACTATTCACTGTTTGAACCTAACTCCGCCCCTCCACGTCACAACCTATAGCAGTGGACTTCTCATCTTTTCTTTCCCTCTTCCCTATTTAACCTTTCTCCCACTTACTTTCTGTCACAAATTTTTTGCTGCCCTCTTGGACACTTCTTCTCAGCTAAGTGCTATAATATTTTTTGATACTTTTAAATTTTATTCATTTTTTCCGTTTGTTCGCTGATGAAGGCTTCCTGCCGACACGTTCGTTGTTTTGTTGCTTTCCTTTTTTCAGGTTTAACCTTACTGTGTTTTACTAATTTCCTATTGTGCTAACCTGATGGCAATCTCCCCCCTTATTACCCCTTTTATATACAATCACCCTTTTCACTGTTTAAATACCTACAATAGTGCTATTTACCTCAATAAGCGTTATTTTTTATTTTATTCTGTTTTTACTCTTGTTTTTTCAATGGTGAAGGCTTCTTGCCAAAACACATTTGTTGTTTTGTTGATGTGTCCTGTATCAGATTTTATTTCTTCTAACCTGATTGCAGTCTCTCACCATACCTACAGAAATAACAATCTCAGAAAGTAAATTATGTTAAAACTACTTTTTTAAAAAAAAAAAAAAAAAAAAAAAAGATAATGTGTGGTTACACAGAAATCAACAAAGATAATGTGTGGTTACACAGAAATCAACAAAGATAATGTGTGGTTACACAAACCTGACAAGATTTATTGATGTGGCATAGATTAAATGGGGAGAGAAATAAAAACAGATACAAAAAACGACTTTGGCAAACTGACTTTAAGTTAAAAATTGTTTAAGCCAAACAAGTCTAACGACAATTTATTTTATTTTGTAAATTCTTCCGCGCTGGTTGAAAATCTGCAGTAAAATGAACACAATAAGCCCATACCAATAATTACTAAATAAGAGAAGAGAACTCTAGCCAAACTTCGTTTCACTGTTCTAAGTGGTTTTTTTTTATCAATTTTTTTTCCCAGGGGTGGCGGGTTAAAAATAAAATTAAATATAGCAAAAACAATTTTGCAACATAAAATATGAATACAGGGCAACCCAATATGAACAAAAGACCTTCTGCATTGCACACAATTATCAACATTCAGGCATCTACAATTAGTTTAAAAAACATCATAATGTTGACAGTTATCAACATTCATCAAAATGTTTTTAATTTGTTTCAATATTGGAACAACAGAAGGTAAGAAAGAAAAAATTGATGATGAAAATGTAAACACCGATGACAACATCAAAGTCTTGTCACTCCACAAAAAGCACCCGTCTGACAAAAAAATAAAAAATACTTGCAGTCCCTGTAAGGAATCAACATGTGAAGGGTTCAATCCGAACCGTTTTCTTTTGTATCAGCTTTAAGTGAATAGCTATAATAGACACATGTAAGCAAGATGGCCGCAGGAGCGGGGTTTGCTCTAAACAAAACCAAAAAGATGCATATCAATAAGCTACTCTGAAATATCTGGTCAATCGGAATACTGGGTGTATTTCTGGTTTTTAAGTCAACAAGTTTTGTTGTTGTGGATGATGCTGATCTCCAGTTAGATTTCGACGCTGGAGAACTAAAGCTCCACATAGAATGGTTTCAAATACGTTACAATTTCATTGAAATGAAGATACTTCATTTTTTTATGAAATGATCTGAATGGGTTTATTGTAAGTATAATAATACACTCCTATGATTTAAGCGATCCAGGTTTCATAAATTATTTCTCTTGTGGAACTCAAATAACAATTTTTTTCCGGTTTCTAAACCCATCATCAGCCTTCATCGTCCCTTTGTTAGTAGAAAACGGATGAAATCTAGGACCATTTTTTTTTACAACTATTTGAGCTCTCAATAGCTCATTTTCAACGATAACTTTTTGTTTAATGTAACATTCCACCATGTACATCATAAAACAATCACATGGCAATCAATATGGAATACTAGGATGAGTAGATTATTGTCTGTCAAGAGTTGGTCAATTTTGTAGAATATCCTAAGTGAAAGCGATCTCTATACGCAAACAGATTTATTAAGAAATGGTCTATTTATTAGTTGTTTTAAAATCAGGACACCATAAAGCTGAAAGTTGACCACCATAAAAGTTGATATTTAGTATAAACAATGTATAAATGGAAATTAAAGTGGTGGTGGCTATAGGAGCATATAAATATTCTACTGTGAGTAGACAGTGCACATCTCAATGTGAACAGTGCACATTTGAGTTGTTCTTCTGTTGAATTTGGAATGTCCATGCACCATGTTGTCAGTACATAATTATGGTTTATGAGGCAGAACAACAGGTGAGAAAAAGAAAACGCTGGCGGCGGTGCATTTACTAAGGGCCAACTAAAATAGCTATTGTTAAAATTGGCAAGCCAGTACATTGCCATCAACTCAGCCGTAATCTTTCCTAATGCCTGGCTTTTGTTTTTGTTATCATCTGGTTAATACTGTCTTAACTTAAATAACAGATACTATTAAAATAAAGGAGGCATCACAGGGAAACGGGGGGAAAAAATGTATATTTGTTTTTTCTCTCCATTTGTACAGCATTTTGTTAAATTTAAATTACACCAGAAACTGCTGACAACTTGTCTTATTAAGGGTACTGGCACAATTTCAAACACTTGCCTAGCTAATGATAACAATTCACTGAAATTAACTACTACTCATGCAAATTGTTACAAATTTTCAAATTCAGATACAAATGTTTAAATTCAGTTAAAAATTTGCACATTCGGTTACTAATTTGCAATGTCATGAAATTCCTAATGTGAAATAAATAATTGTCCTATTATAGAAAGCTCATGGGAACTAAAATAGCATTGCATTTAACAAGGTCAAATTAATTGTGCATCTTTTATCAGACAAAACAGAAACTACAGATACATAGGTACACCACAGACAAATTCATTTGTATATGTTGTGACAAGTTGGTTTGGTATTTAAAAACAAAAAAACTTTCAATAAATTGAAGAGAATGCATACACCAAGCTTGGTGGGAATTCTGAAGAATGTCATAAAATTTAAAAAAATGACTACATCAACTACAACTGAACTGTTTTCATATCCATGATCACAAATGTCATTTACAAAGGCTGTCAAAGACGAGAGTGCAGTGTTTAGAAGCCGAGGAACAGAAAGGGCAAATGACACTTTACATGTTCAATGATAATAAAGCCAGATGCCATACTTAATTTCACCCAATTGTTTTCTTATTCACCCAATATTTTGAATCAACACATTTTCTATAGTCTATTTTAAGAAACATGATATCTCGTGTAATTAAAAACAATTAGTTTGCACAATTTTCGACTCAATTTGAAGTATGCGCACTTGTGCTTAATATTTGTTCATTGCCATATCCTGGCGGATAGGTGAAAATTAAAAAAATGAGCCAATCAAGAAATGATTCAATCAAAGCATCTAGACAGTAAGCAAGATTTAGAAACACTGCTAGAGTCCGACATGTCCATTCTATTCTCCCACAGTTTCCTCCGTGTGTTTTACTTTAGAGGGATCAAATTTTTCTCCAGTGCACCTCTCAAATAAGTCCAGTACGTCATCACAGGTGGTTTCAAAGTGAGTTGTAGCATCATAGGATTTAGAGATGAAAATCTGTCAAACACGATATAAACATCTTTTATAAAATATCACTTTAAACATAATGTTTAAGCATCAATGTATTTAGACAAGAAAATCTGTATGACAGAAAGAAAAAAAACAATAACATCTAGAATTTTTTTTCCAAGAACACGCACTAAAACATATGGTGAACGATCTTTCTGTGCCCCATTACACATCCACAATATAACAACCATCACAGCCTTCAAAACTGCCCTCAAGACCCATCTTTTCAAACTGTACCATACAGACTCATTCTCACCCTTCTCTCACTGGTGAAACTCTGTGAAATTTGCCGCCTACACGGTCGCCCATTTTTGTTGACCAGACAATAATCGCTCATGAAGGCTGATGATACGGTTGGTGACACATCCCGACCCCACAGAGGTAATCAACCTGTGCTGATATATATATGCAATCGCCTATTGTCAATGAATGCCGGGCGTACGCACTTGACCGCTGACCTCATGTGTCAACTGAAGGATCTTTCCATTGGACGAGGCCTTCCCCAGAAGCGTATCCATCATGGTGGTTGACAGGAAATAAAAATAAAACAACTTGGCACTCCTTCATCGTCAAGGCTTACTCTACGCTATTCTAACCCAGCTAACCTAATTCTCATCAACACCTCTCCACCTTCCATCGACAGACAACTTCGCATCGCCTCATTTAATACTCAGTCGCTTGGCTCTTGTGAGAAATGTATTGCAGTCTCTGAATTTATCACCGATAGGCTGTTGAAATTCTATTTATCCAGGAGACCTGGTTTCGGCAGACTGGCGTTGAAGGCAAGTGAGGTGATCTCGCTCCGCCTGGTTGTTCTGCCTGAACATTTCCTTGTGCAACTCTTGGTAGGCCTTGCTGTAATGTATAAGGATACGTTGTCCCGATATCTAGCGTTTGTCACAGACTTTCCATTTGCTCACACATTGTTTGAAGCGGTTCAACTTACCCTATCAGTGCCCCAGCAGAGCATTCATTTTATGTGCATTAATCGCATGTGCCCTAGCATGAAAAATAAACTTACTGATGCTGTGTTAACATAAACCGCAAGGAATCTTGATTATATTCTATCTAGCAATATATATCTTGATGATCATATCTTTCACATTTGTCACTCTGCATACACTGACATCTCTCTCATCTTGACTATTTGCAACTCTCTTCTGTCAGGTTCACCATAACACTTCAAGGTTCAAAACTCAGCTGCTAGGCTAGATCTAAAGGCAAAAAAGCGTGATCACGTCACACCACTACTTCATTCACTTCATTGGCTCCCTGTACAAGCACGGATTGTCTACAAACTCACTGTTCTCTGCCACAACTTTTTCTCGAATTCAAGCCCTTCCTATCTAACAGAACTTCTCTCTGTCTATTCACCCCTTCGACAGCTGCACTCCTCCGCAGACACGCATATTCTTTCTGTCCCCAAGGCGTGCACAAAAACATACGCTGAACGATCTCTCTCTTTCTGTGCCCCCAAACAATGGAATTCTCTTCCACTACACATCAGCAATATACAGACCATCGCAGCCTTCAAAACTGCACTCAAAACACATATGTTTAAACTCTACTATTTTGACTGATTCCCCCCTGTGACGATAAACGATGCTACTGGGTGCCGTCCATGGCTTGACATTTAAATCGTTATGGAATGGTTGAAGCGAATACACATTTGTTTTGTTTTATTTAATTAATGTATGTTAATTTTTAAGGTCATGATTATGTTTGTTAAACTTTATATACATCGTGGTGAGACTAACCCTAGGATGGGGTACTGCGCTATATAAAACGACTACTCATAATAATAATAATAAATAGCCACTTTGACAACCCCAAACTACGGGTGGGACCTATCAAGTCATACTTGAACGTATACAGTACTTAATAATAATGCTCAAGACAAAATATTTATGTGCAACTTCTTCAACATCCCCTAAACTCTTGTCCAGGATGATTGCCTTCCTAATAAACTCAACTGAAAAACTCCAGTAAAACTTAAACTAAAAGTACAATGATCTAAGCCAGTGGTTCTCAACCTGTGGGTCGTGACCCCTTTGGGGTGTAACAACCCAGAGAACAAGGGTCGCCGAAGACCATCCGAAAACCATATTTATGAAGTGGCAACGAAAATAATTTTATGGTTGGTGGTCACCACAACATGAGGGACTGTATAAAAGGGTTGCAGCAATAAGAAGGTTGAGAACCAATGTTCTAAGCCATCTAGGAGTTGCATGTAAATCATTAGCACACGTGTCAGAGATTGACAAATATTTCTAGAGTTATGTCGAACATATCCCTTACCTTACTCTCTTTACCATCATCTGTTGGCTCAAATATGTCAACAACGCTAACAAACCTGTTGACAAAATCGAAGAAAACAAAATTGTTGACAACTTTTCAATAAAATCCAAGGAAAATAATTTGTGTTAATAAAAGGTTTGAATTATATTTTGTTCTTCCTCTTCTTCTGATGGATATCTTTACCTCAAATGAACTCAGCTACAATGGAAAATATCATGATGAAAATCAACAACATTTAACTATTGTGGAGTGCCCAGACCTGTAAGTGGTGGGGGGGGGAGTCCCACATTGGTACTGACCAAACAAAGGGTCTATCTTGTCAGATTGCCCGCGACGGGATGACGGCGTTGGTTTTATTACCTAAGACCAACTGATCAAACAAAGGGTCAATCTTGTCAGATTGCCCGCGACGGGATGACGGCGTTGGTTTTATTACCTAAGACCAACTGATCAAACAAAGGTCAATCTTGTCAGATTGCCGTGACGGGATGACGGCGTTGGTTTTATTACCTAAGACCAACTGATCAAACAAAGGGTCAATCTTGTCAGATTGCCGCGATGGGATGGATGACCTATTTCGCGGTGTGAGATAGGAATGGGATCGGGGCCCTGGGAAGATCTCTCTAGGGACACGGGACGTATAAAAGGGATAGTTGGATGGGACTAGGCAGAACTCAACCGGGCAGAAAAGTGAACAGACGGGAGAACTCCTGAACGAAAGAGATAGAGACGGACCGGGACAGTCGGAGTTGAGTACGCCAGAGAGAGAAAACGTGAAGTTAAAGGATAAGACAAATAAAAGTTCAAAGACTATAACCATCGTTGAGTTGTCGGATTGGTGCAGTACGAGTGAGCAAGGTTATCAACCAGATAAATAAGTCAGAGAAACAGAGACGACCAAAGGTTCTCTACACTACTATTAACAAAATTTATGGTATTAAACCTGAGTTTACATCAGTCCTATGAGAATACCATTATCATTGTTGCCTGAGTTTACATCAGTCCTATGAGAATACCATTATCATTGTTGCCTGAGTTTACATCAGTCCTATGAGAATACCATTATCATTGTTGCCTGAGTTTACATCAGTCCTATGAGAATACCATTATCATTGTTGCCTGAGTTTACATCAGTCCTATGAGAATACCATTATCATAGTTGCCTGAGTTTACATCAGTCCTATGAGAATACCATTATCATTGTTGCGCACCAGATATTTTTTTATTGTGAGCGGTGTGTTTTGAGAGATTAAGAGAGCCAATGAATGCCTTTACCACATTTTAAAAGAGGACCAAATCACCAACAGTTTATTATTAGGTCCTGAACATAAGCCTTTCAAAACTAAATACAAAATAATTAAATGGCGGACGAGTAATTGGTAATCTTTGAATTTACTCATGTTCATGGATGTGCTCGGGTACTTTTAACAACATATAAAATTCTAAATGGGTTCTCACTAGTGAATATACTAAAATACATTAGATGCATACAAGTAAGAAATTTCGCAATACAGTGAGACCATGAAAATTTAACCGGGATATCACGAGGGATAACCGTACTGGCGCATGAAGACAGATCATTATTGGATTAATTTTAATAGATGTTCGGAAATAATTGAATTTTCTATTAGTGCACCATCTATTTGTGCAACATCAGAAACTAAAGATCGGGAAAATTAAATAACTCACTTTTCTTCTATTTGTCCGAGTAAATCAAGACCCGGTTGTAGTTCAGCCTCAGGGTTGTTAGTCTCCACAGTGGTGGCCACTATAGCCAAGTAGAAGTTTTTGGCACAGACATTATGGGCCGCGGAGACCATACACACGTAGATATCTGAGAAATGATACAGAGAAATGTGCATGTTGGGAGCAATTATATGTAACATCGATTTAAGTATGCACTACCATTTTATTATTTGAAACCCCCTTTTTTAAAATTTAATTGAAAAAGTCTTACTTTTAGAAAAATATCATTTTAATCAATAGAAAAAAGTTCAACTTTGCAAATGACAACAATGTCATTTACCATCTTACCATCATTCCTATTAACTTGGTTCTGAGGAATGATAATTTGAACAGACTGCCCATCCTTGGTGTTTTCAATGGGATGGTTCAGGATGCAGATAGCCCTTACTACCTGTCATTTTTGTGAGAGAAAGAGACAAATAAAATTGTAATTAACAACCAATTCATTTTATTTTCCTACCACTTCTATAAGGGTATAAAGCAAATTTAACTATAACAAATCTCTGAAGCTCACCTGACCCACTTTCTTACATCGCTCAGGGGCATAGGTCGGGTCACATACAACCATGCTACACTTGGCTATATCCTTGCCATCTGAAACTCCAACAACGTGACCATCTTCCATTACTATTTTCTCCACTGGCTTGTCTAGCATGTATGTACCACCATAAATTGCACTCAATCTAAAATGGTCAAGATGAAAAAGGACATGTTAATTGTGGCGAGAAGGTTGTCTAGGGGTTTGGTCCCTTCAAATAGCCACAGAAACACACACAATCGACTCAGAGCCTAAGCTTCGTTTTCTTTCTCTCTGACGAGTCTGATAATAACTTTAAGAAATGATTTTGAAATAATTGTTCTTTAATTGCTTATTTGATGTGTTAAGATACAACGTATACAAACTAATCAGGAACAATGCTGTGTGCCAAGACACAACGTATACAAACTAATCAGGAACAATGCTGTTCATTATTGAAAGAGTCCAGAGAAACAAAACACCCACTCTTTCCTTATAAAGGAAACAATTTCAGTCTGACGTCCATAACAACATTTCTGCCACCATATATCGCACCAACCGGAATTGTGTCATGGCGCATTCATTACTTATTAAGCTTGGTGCGATATTTGGGGAATTCCCAAAAGCAAACATGATTTCTTACTATTAAAATTATAAACACTGACTCATAACATCAACACACGATATGTCCGATATGTCCGTGACATTAATTGTGTGATCAACCCATGCTATATAATAAAGTTCCATAACTCTGGATTTCTTAATCAGGCAATTAACATAGTCAAGATTAGGGGAGAATTATGGACACATTTTTTTTTCAACCGTGTCACGGAGAGAACGACGTCTAAGAGTAGGTCTCCTCTGTATGGCCACAGAAACAATGTGAGAGTCTGGAACCCCATTGCCCTAGCCCTTAGAAGGCTGATGTGTAGTGTAAATTCAAAAAAAAATCATGAGTCAGTTAAAAATGTTCAATATTCTTTTATTATTCATATACTGTGTTAAACACAGTCCACAACAATGACTAACCTGTAATAACTGGCTTTCACAATAGATCAGAGAATCTCCTGTCCACAATACAAAGCTGGACTCAACTCACCCAAATAATAACTCACTCACACATTAAAAAAACAATGTCTTCTGTCGCTCACCAAATGTACACACCATTCCCCCACATGGTTTTTTTCCAAAACACAGCCGATGTCATAAGTGGCTGAGTAAAATTTGTGTGATAAAAGGGGTAATAACTAAAAGAAAAAGAAAAAAATCGCTCCCTCACACAACAACACAACCAGACCCAGAACCACATCATGTGATCTGACTGTGACAAATACCATTGAACTTTCACTAAGGTAGGAATTGAAATGGTTAAACCTATATATCTTCCTTTCTTGTAGTTAGACAAACAATCCACTTGATAGTACAAACTTAATTTCAGTTCTTAACTCCCTTCAATCCAGGGCCATCAGAAATTTTATCATTGGAAACCCCAGCCAAAGGGGAGCAACTCCACCCTTACCATAAAAAGTTTTGAAAAAAAATAAAACAAATCTGTTTAACAGAATAATGATATGAATGACATGAAATAAATTGATTTGCATTCATAAATGCTTGCTTTATGGGTTGTGTAACATTATTTCCCAATGCTTTTCTTGTGTAAATTTGTAAAAAGACAGTTTTCAATGAAGGACTTGACTACTAATGATCATTACACTAAAATACAAAATATGCTTTTATAATAATGAATACTCCTCACCCAATAACTAAAAATATTTTGTAAAGACTTTGCGGGAGTGCATTGGTGATGTCAAGTCTTGGATGACACTCAGCAAGTTAAAGCTTAATGATGACAAAACCGAAGAACTCATTCACAATCACAAATCATCCTATACCTCAACTCTCCCCATCTCATTTCAAGTAGGTAACTCCAACATACAGTTTACATCCTCTGCTAGGAATCTTGGTTATATTCTTTCTAACAACATGTCTCTTGATAAACATATCTCTCACATTTGTCGTTCTGCATACAATGTTATCCGTCAGATCAACTCCATCCGACACTATCTCACAGTTAAAGCAACAAAACCACTAGGCTGTGCTATTGTTCTCTCTCGTCTTGACTATTGCAACTCTCTTCTGTCAGGTTCACCAAAAAACTTCATAGAAAAACTACAAAAGGTTCAAAATTCAGCTGCTATGCTAGTTCTAAAGGCAAAAAACGTGATTACGGCACTCCACTACTCCAGTCACTTCATTGGCTCCCTATTACAAGCTGTCACAACTTTTCTCAGATACCTGGCCTTCCTATCTAACTGAACTTCTTTCTGTCTATTCACCCCTTCGACGGGTTCGCTCCTCCTCCTCTGTCCGTTGCTAAGACGCATACTAAAACATATGGTTAACGATCTTTATCTTTCTGCGCCCCCAAGCAATGGAATTCTCTGCCACTACACATCCGCAATATACCAACCACCCAGGTTTTCAAAACTGCACTCAAAACTCATCTCTTTAAACTCTACTACCCCGACTGATTCCCCACATCTGACCGATAAACGATGCTGCCATCCATGGTTTGTCATGTAAAAGTTCTGGGGTGGATGGGGTGAATATGCATTAGTTTTTGTTTTGTCTTTATTCATCTGTTCTTTATCACATAAATGTATTTTATTGTCACGATTATGTCTCTTTTGTTAATATTTTTATGTACAGCCAGCGCGGTGAGCCCAGCCCTAGGCTGGGGTACCGCGCTATATTAGACAACTAATAATAATATGTGTAAACAAAGGGTCGAGTGGTTGGATTTGGCTGTAACAGGATTGAATCAGTACTGGCCGGATTTGGCAGTTAGGGGGTTGAATAGGTTAATTCACCTTTATCAAGTCCATTAATTAACATAAAATGATAAAACACATACCTGGCAAAACCTTGGGGCAGTTCACCGAGGCCATACAGGGGGTACAAATATGGTGATTTCCCATATCTGGCAAGTGAGTCACTATATAGACGACATTTCTTGACCAACTGGGCACAATTGTCAATCATATATCTATGGAATAATACACATTTTATATTTGCTACTTTTTAGTATTAAAATTTGTATCTGTATATTAAAGACAAAAGAAGTATTATTCACTTTTTTTTGTCCACACAATCTTACAGCCTTCATATGACTTCCCACACCCACCCATTTCCCGCCGTTCACTGAACGAAGCAGACGCGATGTTGACGCAACTCATATTTGACCTTTCATGTGATCACGAGACAGACGATCAACTGAGCAAAACAGTCAAGTGCATAAACAAAAAAAAAGTTATGCTACAATCTTACCCTGTAGATTTGCCAGTAAGAAAAAAAGTCTTTAAAAAAGAATAAATTTCAAACTCAGTTGGACATGTACTCAAGATGTATCCATTATTTTCCGTATCTCCTCTCTACAGCATCCCCTTAAACGTACACCATTTCCAAAAATTCTCTCATAGATACAACCTTAATCCAATGGTCATGACTTCTCCATTGGTGCCTATGGTCAAGACTTCTGAACCAATGCCTATGGCTATGGTCATGAATTTTCAATTGGTGCATATCTATACATCTAGTTATCTTTCAATTGACAACTCGTCTATACATTCAAGCTCTGAAAACCCTTCTTTCACCATTTGCATGGTAGCCAAAAATTACGTTCAGTTTTAAACTTATATATTATTTTTCCATCAACTCCCTCAATATTTATTAATGATGATGATCCTATTTTGTGAGCGTGAGGAAGGAGTGAATGGGATCATCTGATACCCATGAATCTATATCATCACATTTACTTGTAATTCGTAAAAAGTGAGTTCCATCACACTTAATTGTCATTCCTTAAAAGTGAGTTCCATCACACTTACTTGTCATTCCTAAAAAGTGCCAAAGCATGACCTGTGAAGTCTTGAGTGTTGGCATCCAAGCCAAACTTTTCATACAACTGCTTTGCATTCATATTTGGGTCAACTCCTTTCCATGTTTTGGGATCATTGACATCATAATCTTGGACAAATTGGAGAAAGTTCTTGAAGCGCCTCTTTTCAAATATTCCCATTAAAGCTGAAACATGAGATTCAATATTTCACATTGAGAGATATGTACAATGTACAATGTGAAGTAGAACTGACTCTTGCATGTAAATGAAATTTACCATCAACTCTTTCTATTAAATACATCCACAAAGAAAATCATTTGAAATCTTACAGGATGCCAGAGCTTCCTTCTCATCGGCTGGGACTTTGTAGATTTTTCCACCTTTGTATACATAACTGCCATCAACAGATTTGAACTCCAGATAGCGGGTAACACCAGTGTGAATAAGCAGCTTGACAAGCTGACCTAGAAGAAATGTTTGAAAAGCTTATGAGATTGGAATTCAAAATTAATAGTTTGCCCAACATAATTGACGAGCTGGAACATAGCAGTTATTTACTTATGAACTGTATTTTTATATTATCTGGAAATATTACCATTGGCCATCAGAAACTTGGGAATCAGATCAACATTCCAGTCTCTTCCTCTTCCATACTTGTCTCCAACAGGCGTTTTTCCAAAATGTTGATACACCTACGGAGAATTTTGTTTTAAATATAAAGATGTTATTCTAATAGTTGTTTTGTGGGGTTGTTGTTTTTTTACAGAGGTGGGAGGAGCAATTTTTAAAATCATATTAGGAACTGACAATCTTTTTTTAGGGTGTTCATAGTAGATAGGCATTTCCTTAGATGGTGTTTTGAATATCTTGAATAAAACCCTTGTGTTTTTATCTTACCTGGTCTAATGGAGTTAGTGAAGCACTCTCACCACCATAGTATGCATTTCTGTCAACATGGAGAACTTTTTTCCCAGAAACTGACAGCATACCACTAAGAATGCATTCCTGAAAACAAGGTTGATTTTAAATTAAAATTATATTTATGGAATAAAATATTAACATAAATGATCCAATTCTTTTTTTTTTTTTGGCCCTGATGTAATTTATTGGTAGCAAGTTGGACAGTCGTGGGGGTGGGGTGGATTGTGATTTATGTATTATAGGTGTGTCTAAATTGTTATGAACTTTGAAGATTGGGGGGGGGGGGGAGGGTGCGCCAGCGATATGTCATTTAATTAAGCATTAGTGAATAGATTTTCATCTTTCTGTTGTTTGCTTGTGTTTGTTTGACAGAGAAGGAAAACTTGACTTCTCAATTCAACTACCTGGATGCTATCACCCCCACCCCCTTTGGGAAAGGCTTGCGAGTTAAGTTAGAGGAAAAAACAAAAAGGCACCCCCTCCCAGCTGGGTAGTAATGTTTTAGAGCCTTCAAATTATCCATTTTTTTACAAACAGGGTGCAGTACAGAAACATAAAAATTTTCAGGTAGGCCCTATACTTATAATTAATATAATTAAAGGTCAGCACATCCCCACCCCGAAATAAGGTCAAGGTAAAATTATTAGGGCATGATTTTTATGTCAGGTACCGGTTTCCAGTTTTTGTCTACCATGTCATGTATGGTCTATAACTACATCAGTGCTTTGCAAATTTGGTGGTCAGAGCCCCAATATAATGTAAGAAGTATTCATGAAACAAACAAGAATCAATAAATTGAACAACAGTGGTACTTGACTAATAATTTAAACTTCCATTTTGAGTTACAGTATGGATTTTAATACCCATCGGCGCATTCTTCTGCGCATGTCCCAAAATGTCGAAAATTCTGTTTCTACAATTTGGCGTACGGCTACACGGTATCATTGGAAAATTGCATACTACGTCACCTTTGTTTATTAAATAGTTGCTTTTATCATCAGTGACGTTTCAGTTTTTGTGTTCCGGTGATTTATTGATTTATGCTACGAGATTTTTTGTGTATCACGTACAGTATTATTATAATGACGGGGTAAGTATATAAACCACATAAATACTTTTTTATTAGTAATGGCAGGCAAATAAGGTGTAGTGGGTGGCTAACTACATTCATTTAAGAGTTTTTTTCATTTTTTGAGTTTTATCATTGACCGTCTCCCTGAAAAGTTATGCATCTCCCAAGTGAGTGGGGGTATGAATTTTTTTTTTTTTTGATCGAAAAGCCGGAAATGGCTATTATTACTTTCAATTTTGAAGTGATTCGTTATTGTTAAATCTTAAACTTCTAAATAATTATAAGAATTTTAAAATGAATAATTTTACATAATTTAAGAAAAGATTGTAACCAAACTTGAAAAGTTTATTTAGTGACCAAGGGTTGCTTTTAAATTTTATTTATTACGTTAAAAATCGTGTGTAACGGTACTCAGACTCAGTGTGTCTCGTTCTTCATTGAATCAATCAATAGTTTTATGATAGTAATTTCAATAATAATAGTTGTTATTCTCTTATTAATGACTACTCATTTGGGAGAATATTACTAAAATTAGGCCTACTTATCAATTATCAGTTATAAGTATAAAGAACAGTTAAACAGTTATAATCTTATAGTCTATTTAGGCCTAAGCTTAATACTTTTCACTTTTTAAAAATTATATTTCTATTACTACAACCATACGTAAATGCCTAATTAATTAACGTTAGTGTCGTTTTAATTTAATAAGGTATTTAAATATACATTTTAAATAATTGTTAAGTTAATGTAGTAACATTCTAGTACTTAGTGCGTGTCTTTAGCTGTAGTCTTAGACTTAGTCTGACTTAGTCTAATGCTATTATATTAAGCTATTAGTATTATATATACACTGAATAATATTAAAATCAGATAATTGTAAAATTATTGACATAACAGTCTTGTTTAAAATTAGATAATATATATTTTAGTTTATATAAAAAAGTTTTAAAAATAATAAACAAGACTCAAACAACATCATTGTAGTTGTAGTAATTATATTTTTATTAGGACATAGAAAAGCATTAGATGTTAATTCTAAGCTTCTTTCATGTACAAGAGAACATTTTTATTTTATTTTGAAGATCGCTGTAGAATTCCTTCCACTGCCATCTACATTAGTACAATAAGGCATGTACGGACACAGATGACAAAGAGAAAGTTTATGAAGGAGAGATTTTGGGATTCATCAACAAGACCTAGTAGTGTGAAGAGCAGTCTAAGTAGAAAATGGCATACATTCATTCAATGTTATATATAAAAAAGAATACTTACCTTGTTATAAATATAATAATAGATTTAAAATTTAACACTAGCTTTAGAAAATTTGTTTAAATTCAATAAACATATTATTTGTTCGCTTTTTCCTTCATAACTAATGGGACTAATGATTGTTCCAATTTTTCTATTCACTTTTTTCTTAACATACCCGCAAATAAAATTATCCAATATGTAAAGTGTTGATGTTATGTTCATGTTTTGTTGTTCATTGTGTTGTGTATTGCATTGAGAATGTCTCCTGAAAATTTGGTAGCATTATCTTTTAAAATAAAAAAGTTGTGGGCAAAATAAGGCAGAAATTTGGAAAGTCGGTCACAAGTTTTTACAGTTAAATACAGAGATAAAGAAGGGGTTAAAAAAATTCACAAAAAAAAATCGTAACTTCATTTCTATAAAAGCTAGAAATATGAAATTGGTATTTTTGCAAAGCTTATAGCAAGACCTTTAAAATGATGTATTATTTATGGGTATAGGACAATATTAAAAATTTCTGTCAAAGTACCTAGTTACAGTCACATTTATTTCTTCAAGAAGCATTCAGCATTGGTCTAAAACACAACTAGTATGAGTAATCTTCATTTTGATAAAGGTCTAGGGAGAAAAGTAAGAGCACTACTAGTGAATTATGGAAGTAAGTATTAAGTAGTAATTGGATAGGCAGGGTCTCTCTATGCTTAGCTTAGCCAGTCAGCAGTGTCACCGGCAGCAAGTGGCAGGGTTTGGTAAGTTTGGAATCCGTGTGCTGATTTTATTTTGTCAATAAACATTTAAAAGGTTGTGATGAATGGATTGTAGTCAGTCACTAGGAAAGGGATCACGATTCAATTAATATCTCTTATCAATATCAGGGACGAAGTCATGAGTCAGAATGGCAAAAAAATGGAATGGACTAGACTAGACAAGTCTAGTAGGTAGAAGTAGAGGTAGACTATCTTTCTTTTACTACTAAATTTACAAGTGTTCCGGTAAAAAGATGCTAAGTAAATTATAACACTAACAGATGGTATAAATTACCTTGAGTCCAGTTCCCATAACAATAACATCGTATGTATCGTCCATGGTTTAGCTGTATTTAAGAAAATGTTATTCTAAACACTCAAGTTACACCCACTGATGATGCTAACACCGGATTCTATCAACAAGATGTCCACTTCCTCCACGCGTAGTAATACACGTCAGTTGCCCGAATTCCCGAAAGTAACCTTTAAAAATAATATTATGATGCATTTTTTTAACGCTAGGCAGTTATCAAATGTTAAAATAAATTATGCAAAAAATGTAGGACATAAAAGTAAACTTAAAAGTCTAAAGCTTTTACACCCCATTTATTTTTATCCAGTAGCGTATGAAGAATTGGTGCACCCAGGGCGGGCCAAGGTATGACCGCGGCATACTTCTCCAACGTCTGCAATATACGTTCGGTTTCACCGATACCGTCCTGAGATGGTTCCGCTCATATCTGACAAATCGGGTCCAATCAGTTATCGCAAACGGCTTGACCTCCAAGAAATCCATTATTGAATTCGGAGTACCCCAAGGCTCGGTCTTAGACCCGGTGCTTTTCATTATGTACGTTCAGCCCCTGGGTGCAGTGATCAAGCAGTTTGACATGGTATATCACATGTTCGCGGATGATACCCAACTTCAGAAATCCGTGATCCCCTCTCAGTTCCCTCAGCTTCTTAATAAGACACAGAAGACAGTGGAGTCAGTTAAGCACTGGATGACAATAAACAAGCTCAAATTGAATGATGAAAAGACTGAGGTGATCCCCATTGCTACCGCTCAAAAATTAAAATCTTTAAAAGATCCTCCATCCTTTACTCTCTCAGGCGTGCAGATTGAGTTTGCTCAAACACTGCGAAACCTGGGTGTCTACTTAGACAGAACACTAACTATGGAAAATCACATTAACATGATTTGCAAGGCGATTTTTCTAGAGCTGCGCAGAATTAGTCATATCAGACCCTTCTTAACGTTGGATGCATCAAAGAGGCTGATGTCTGCATTCGTGCTATCACGCATGGACTACTGCAATGCTCTCATGGTGGGTCTTCCAGCTCCTTGATAAAATTCAAAAAGCACAGAATAATGCGGCTCGAATTGTTCTTCGTAAACGCAAATTCGACCATGCTAAAACTCTTCTGATAGAATTGCATTGGCTGCCGGTCCGCGCTCGCATAGAGTACAAAATCGCAACTATGTGCTACCGCTGCTTGCATGACCTGGCGCCGTCCTATCTCCAAGCGCTCATGACGCCTTATGTACCCACTAGACAACTCCGCTCATCCGATAGTGGCAAACTCTCGATACCGCGTGTTCGCCTTGAAACTTACGGAAAGCGCACGTTCGCATTTGCTGGCCCAACCATTTGGAACACCCTTCCTGACGCTCTCAAAAACAGCCAGACGCTGGAGTCCTTCAAAACAAATTTAAAAACTCATCTATTTCGCAAACACCTGCTGGAATGATGTTGTCTACCATATTTTCCAGCTTGTTATTATCTCCCAGCTTAGTTTTTGTACCGCGCTTCGAGCCTTTGGGGATGAAGCGTGATTTTTCAAATGAACTTTATTATTATTATTATTATTTTCCCTTCCTGGAAAAAACTGCAGTTTACCAAAATTACAATTGTAGAATATGCAAGGAAATCTTCAGATCATCAGGGACCTATTCATACAAAATCTCTATTTTGAATCATTTCTCATATTATTATTTTTTAAGCGTATGTGGGTGGGGGTACTTACAAAAAGAATATAATCTAACAAATTGTAAGAAAGGGCTATCTGTAACTATAATTTATATTAATTTAGAATAACAAATTGTACGGAAAAAATCCCTTTCAGTCAGTTTTAGTCGGAATAAAAAGAACCGCTTTCCCACCGATTTGCAGAGGCGTAGCTAGAGTGTTTGGCGCCCGAGGACGAGATTCGCGCCCGGGGACAAGATTCATTTTAAAGCACCCCTTTTGTCTTTTTTCAATCCTCAAACCCATTATTTTCATCAATAAAATAATATCAAAGCACATTTTGGCGCCCCTAACTATCTGGCGCCCGGGGATATCTGTCACCCCTTCCCCCTTCGCTACGCCTCTGCCCACGTGCCACAATTTCTTTCACAACACACAAACACCATGCAATCACACACGCACACACCTACACTTTCTGGGTTCATTATAACATAATAAAATGATTATTATGTTACAAAGAGCTTCTAGTGAGACGAATCAGCTTCCATATCTTTCACAGGCACACACACCCTCCACATATACACACTCTTTTTACACCCCCACCCACTCCCCTCCCCCGGTAAACGTGATGGTGCCAGTTCCTTTATTTAATCCCGTATTAAGAAGAATGAGAGAAACAGTTTTATCTCCCATTACTACTTTCTCACACCTGAGTGGGTTCAGGGTCATAACAACGCTGACACCAAAATGTCTGTCAATTTGTGTTAGTTATGTTTTATATGCCCTGCTTCAGCACAAAGTTAAACCTTTAAAAAAAATAATTAAGCTAACCTTAACTTACCAATCTTTAAAAAAAGACTTCATTCATTTATAGAATTAGAAAATAACGAATTATTTTTAGATTAGTTGGGAATATTAAGGGCTCATTTTGCTAATCTGAATGCAGCCTCTCCCCCCCCCCCCCTCATTACCATTGCGTAGATTAATGCTACAACTGGCTATCTTTAAAATTTAAACAAAAATAAAACTAATTTTTGGCGATCGTTTTAAATATTTTTCCTGACAACTGTGTTAACTATTAGCTTTACTTATTTGAAATCTTGATTTCCTGATTTTCCGGACATTAGAAGCATTGATTTCCCGGTTATACGGACAATTTGTATTTTAGCACAAGCGCCGTCACTAGCGTTGAGGTCACTCCCTTCAAACGTACCCATTGGCCTCTGATGAGTTGTTATGCTCCGGTGAAACCCTGTGCTGGTGACACCTTGTTCTGGTGAAATCATGCTCTGTGACATCTTTTTCTGGTGTCCACCTGATTTGGAGGCACCTTATTGTGGTGGGACACTGCTCTAGTGGCACCTTATTCTAGTGGGACACTGCTCTAGTGGCACCTTATTCTAGTGGGACACTGCTCTAGTGGCACCTTATTCTAGTGGGACACTGCTCTAGTGGCACCTTATTCTAGTGGGACACTGCTCTAGTGGCACCTTATTCTTGTGGGACACTGCTCTAGTGGCACCTTATTCTTGTGGGACACTGTTCTAGTGGCACCTTATTCTAGTGGGAAACTGATCTAGTGGCACCTTTTTTGGGTGGGACACTGCTCTAGTGGCATCTTATTCTAGTGGGACACTGCTATAGTGGCACCTTATTCTGGTGTGACACTTCTCTAGTGGTCTTATAATAAATTCACCACAGAGATTAATACTGAAAATTATCACATGTTAACAATCGAATTGTCCTGGCATTATGCATGGTCGGATTAAGGCGTTTGGGGCTATGCTTACAGTCAAATTAGAGACACATAGATGTCTAGTCAACATAGTGACACATAACTGTCTATGCAATGTCCATAGATAGTGATTGTAGTAACAGGCCCTGGGACAAGTCAACATAGTGACACATAACTGTCTATGCAATGTCCATAGATAGTGATTGTAGTAACGGGCACTGGGTACAGTCAACATGGTGACACATGGCTGTCTATTCACTGTCCTTAGATTTTTATTATAGAATCCCTAGACCGGATCCCACCCCCTTCAGCCGCGTGAGCTACAAGGACTGCACATGTTGTACGATGACAATAATAAAGAAGACGAAATAAAACATGAAGCCAAATGCCACTTCATTCTGGTTCTGGTAGGGTACGTTGCTGCATCCATATACTGGCATATGTGCAACGGTTGGGGAAGCAATGCTGCCATCCTAACAGCTCCTAGCAGATGCCAGGGCAGCCTTGAAGCTTTCGATAGATGTCGATTTCACGGCGGTATTGTCCAGGTGGTTCCAAGCGATTATTGAGCGTGGGAAGAATGTTTGGTTTTTTTACATTGCGTGTTACTCCGAAGCACAGTGAAACATTTGCTATTTCTCAGGGTGTAAATGCTCATGAGGTTGTCAGAGGTTAAGTCAGTGTTTAGTGAGTTTTTGGCTCTGATTAATCGACCTGGCTTCCGTGGCGTGAGATTGTTTGAAATTAATTTGTTTATTTTTGTAAAATCCGGAATAGACATAATTAACAAAACAAACGCATTCACTGGCAGTTCTACCCTGATCTTAATATAACTTAAGCACCACAACACACTCGATGCACCCCTGCAACAGTACATAATATGTATATGAATATCTTTATATTACTATTTTTGTGACGTTTACAAAAATGGTGCTATTTGCAGGTTTTAACAATATTACGTCCCAGGACATCGCCATTTCAGTTTTCGTTATTTCCAGGTGTCATTGTGACAAAAATGCAGCGTGTATATTAATTTTATATGTTGGATTTTCTGGGGAGGGGCAAACTAAAAGTCCCGCCTCGAGGGGGGGGGGGGCAACACAATGTCTAAATACGTCAACGCTCCGAGCAGCTATGCAAACCTCTCGGGGGAACTCTGTCAAATTGGCACTGTTCCATTTTGGTGTCGCCCAGTGCCCGGTGCGCATCCCCCCCCCCCCGCACCTCACTGGTGCAGTACGGCAAACGCGACTCCGTGTCGGGCACATAGTTCTACCTTTCTTGATGGTTTGTTCAGCGTCTAGCCGAAGGAACATCTAATCAAACAGATCAATAGATTAGTGACAAGTATTTTAGTCGCCATTTGCGGAATCCGGGGTAGAGAGTCTGCGTGTTACACTGATGATTACAAACTATACATCCTTTTTTGAGTGGGGTGAGGTGTCGGTGGCGAAGTTGGGGTTAGTGCCACCCGGGGAAGGCAAAGATTTCTGCCACCCACCCCCACCCCTTTTTTTTTCCCCCACGAAAAGTGCTCTACAGTTGGCTGAAAGTGACTACCCTCCAACTGAAAAAAAAAGAGGACCAACCGGGGACCGGACCGCCGTACGAAACTGTGGGGTGGGGGGGGGGGCGAGTTCATGTCAGATGTTTCGTCAGGGGGGGGGGGGGGCGAGTTCAGGTCAGATGTTTCGTTCCCTATTCAAATATCATTGTTGTCTAATTTGTACAGCGAATATGTGACGATCGCAAATACACCACCCAATACCCCCAAACAGTTTCCAGACGGCCGCCCCACTTCTTGCCTGACTGAGCTGCGAATCATTAAACCCGGTGATGAACCGGGAAAACATGATATTATTTATAAGGTTGACACTTCTGTTTACTTGAAAAGTATTGATGACTATACACAGGATGGGCCAAAAATTTGAGACAATTGCAAAAATATTCTGAAAGCATTTCATAGTTAACCTGCTTATTTTAGGGGGACAGGTGAGGCTTAAAATATTTAATACTCTATTCATATGGGATTCTTTTATGTGATTCAATATGGAAAATTCTTTAACCCGCTTGAGATCACTGTGCGGGCTTGCCTTGAGGTCACTGTGCAGGCTTGCCTGGAGATCACTGTGCAGGCTTTGCCTTGACATCGCCGTGTCGGCTAGCCTTGAGATCACGGTGCAGGCTAGCCTTGAGGTCACTGTGCAGGCTTGCCTTGAGATCTCTGCGCAGGCTTGCCTTGAAATCAAGACAGATTATAGCTTTAAGAACCTTTGCGTTTCTATGGGTAAACGGCGGTATTGTCCAGGTGGTTCCAAGCGATTATTGTGCGTGTATAGAATGATTGTTTATGTTGCACTGTGTTACTCCGAGGCACAGTGAAGCATTTGCTATTGTTCGGGGTGTAATTTCTCATTTGAATGCGTATAAATTAAATTAATTAATATTAGCCATTAAAACATTAAAAATATAATTTCTAAAGCTTTAATTAAATTATTCAACAAATAAAAGTTATCATTCACGGTTAAAATTTTTAAAGCAAAAAAACATCGATCCAAAGAGCAATATTTTAAATCGGATGTCCATATTGTTTTTTTTTCGTTAATTTACGGTAATTATAATCGGAAGAGAAGTGAGGAAAATAGTTCAAAATAAATTAAATGACAATATTTCGACGACCCTTCCTTATCATATAATTAAAGGATAATTAAATTTAAAATAGTCATAGAAAATTAAATTTTTAATTGCATTAACCGTGATTATTTTGTAAAAAGAGAAAAAACATAAATAGGTGTACGCTTCATAGTCACCATGATGGGCAGCAGCAAATTTAAATGTAGTTTCTTTACTCTTCTTATCAGAAGGCCTACTTTATTATTAAAATATTTATCTTCATTTTTGCATCATCTGTTTAAACAAAAAAGCTAAAAATGTCAAACATTTTTAAAGAAAAATAATTATGATATGTTTTATATTTATTAGAAAATTTTAAGTAGTTCAGTAACTGCTGTATAGCAAACATGGCGACACACTTTGTTGACATCTCTACGTTTAAGACTATGATTATTAATGATGTATAATGTAGATTTTTTTAGAAACATTATAATAGGGGATTTATGTTATTAAAATTATTTTAAAATGCGAACATTTTTATCAGTTATTTTTTAAAACTAAATAATTTCTCTAAGATGGCAGAAAGTAAACGAACTTCAAGAGATCAGTTGATGCGACTTAGAGAACAGAGTCAGACAGTTCAAAACCACACACACACAGATCACAGTGATAATCCCTTTTCTGCAAATTCATATCGTGACAGCGATCACTTACGTCAAAACTCCAGAAGCCCCATCTCAATAGAAAGTACTACAGTTACTGAAACCGACGAAGGTAGGATACTCAATGTCAACTACTTACTTTTACCTTACTTACTTTACCAAATAAAATCTAATTGTCCTATGTTTTAGTTTTAACCTATTGCTTTTTGATGGTAAATTTACGTTTAATTTTGCCCCTGTTCTACAGTGTTTTTGCACTACTTTTTCACTCTAACACTGCCATCATCTTTGTTGCCATAACACCAGTCACCAGGCATGTCATTTCAATGAAGAGGGCAGCCATGTCACATGAAAAAAGTAGTGCAAAAACACTCCTGCCTCTGCTAAATTGGGAAGGGGAAAGGGAAAGTATGTATTGTTTTCTTTTAGTAAACAAATGTAAATGGTAGGGTCAAAACAACCAACCAAAGACAAGTCGGCTACAGACATTAGAATTATGCATGATCTTGGAAACAAACAAGAACTCTGTGCATCAAAAAAAAAAAGCCAATAACTCTGTTAAATATGCAAAAATACACAAATGAACTCAACAGTTATTCTGACCGCATAGTTATTCTCCAAATGTCTTGCTTCTGATTAATTTTTAATGAAAATCTCAAACAATTATTTTATAGACTGAAAATCATATGTACAATGCGATCAAAAGGAATTTCCATTTATTTGGATCAATAAAAGCATCTTATCTAACTTCAGATAGAAATGAAAATAAGGAAAATTATAAGAATGGGTTTATTTTTTAAAGAAAAGCAATTTTTAAAAAGCAATTTTTTTGAAACTTGTGTTGCATATAAATGATGGATATGAAATAATAATTTTTTTACAGTTTAACTTAATAATCAACCAATTAATTTTTTTGTTTGGTGAAAAAAATTGAAATCTGAAATTTACAAGTCTACCTAACCTAAACACTAAAGGTCCCCAGCACAAAAATATAGTATGCCTAACTCAAGTGTAATCTTCAAACCTAAAATCTATGACCTAAAGTGAACCCTAAAACCATGTGTTAGTGTGCTACAGTTACAGACCTGTTGACCCTCAAACTCTTAGTATCATCACAATATCTCATGATGGAGGCCCTCTCCGCCCGGGGATGTCCTGTCGACAAAATACGCTGCGTTTAAAGCGTTCGCAGCCCACTCTCCTAGGGGAGGGGTCGGTACATTAACGTTTTAATATCTCCCCCCACCTGTCCTGGGGAAGCATTGGATGCCCTCTAGGAGGGATTCTACAGTGGGTTTCCACCTCGCAACTAATTTGCGAAATAGCTGGGACACAAAATCATTAAATACATTATCTTAATAGTAAAAAAATAAACATAAAGTAAATATAATGTATACACCTCAAAATCGTACATTGTACGCCAAAATCGTAAAAGTAAACAGGTCTGCAGTTACACACTTTCACACTGTAGTGAGCAAATTGTAAATTCTAATAAAGATGTTAAATATCCTATTTAAAATATTAAAAATAATGAAAACCCAACTTACAGTTTCATCAAATACACTTTTTACACAATTAATTATAGATTCCACCAAAAATAAAATCCTAAAGATGTCAGAAAAACCAAAATACATTTTCAAAATGATCAGACAGACATGCTGGTAAAATAGCCTCATTTGAAATATTATAAATAACCACACTATGAAATCTTAATTAAAAAAGCCATCAGTCAATAAATTCCATCTACATATTAATATAAAAAAGAGAATAATTAACTCTAGTAACAATCCGCGACTAAACAAAATGGAGGTAACTCATCAAAAAGAAAACTGGACTAGAAACATCAAATGTGAATTGACCAATTTTTTTTATAATTCAGACTTGCCAAGGACAGTGGATCCCACAAAGTGTGCTGTACACTGATGTGTCTTCCTTATCGGGCTGATGCATAATGTTTACAAAATGTCATAATTATTTTATTTCATTGTGATAGGACACAACATCTAGCAGACCTTGTTCAAACCAATAATTCACTTATGAACATCTGTTTACAGAAGCCTTTACTTAAGTCTATAAATGGAAGTTTGATAAATAATTGATATATTTGCTATTTCACCGTGTACTAGTTAGAATTTGATGTAGGGTGCTTAGAAAAAATCAGGATTTAACAAGGGTGCTAACAATTGAAAAAGTAGTGGAATCACTTACTAGTTTAGCCTATTCTATTAAGGTCATTATTTCCTTGAAATTTAAATTGATCATGTGGGCGTTGTAGCATATTTCATTTTCCGTCTTTCATCCAAATAAAATTATTTTAAAAAAAACAACAGTATTTACAAGTAAACTATGCAGTTATGAATATCACTTTAAGTTCTTGTCTAGGATCATTGCTGCACTTCTGAGGGTGGCAAGGGAAGGGAACAAAGTTAACGTGGGTCATTTTGATGAAGCTTTCAATGTACGGCAGCCCTTTGTCATGCATCAGGAGAGAATGTTATTGGACTCATTTATAATTTTTCATAGGACCTCTAGTCATATCTTAACGATTAGGCCAAAGCAATTATAGGGTCAGGTGTTGAAAATCACTGGCTGACCGGCCAAAACCGTATTTGTTCTCCTAAAGCTGTAACCAGTCGAGTTGTACTCAAGGCATGTTTGATAATGAACTCTAGGCACGTGAAAAATTAGCCCCCCCCCCCTTTTTCCTCTTTGTATGAAATTAGTTTTGGAAAAATACACCAGTATTTTGAAAAATATTAAAAGAGTTTCATGAGATGCTACTAGGGCTTATGTGATGTCTGCCCTAAGATATCTGCCATATCAGGGCGGCCAAGCTTACAATCAGAATAGGTTGGTAGTCTAGCATAGTTTTACATTCACTTGACATTATATTAAGCTTTCTTAAACCCTTGGAAGTATTTTTGTTCAATATTAAAATGTATTATTTTGTTTTTATGTAATGTTTTAATATAGATCATTTCACAAGAAATCTTCTGCACCAAGTATTTGAAGAGAAAAGGCCACCATCTCCTTTGGAGGGTGCTACTAGTCTTCATCAGTCTAGGTAATTAAAAATATAATTAGCAAAAATTCTCATTGATCAATATTTTAAATGTAATCAAAAAGCATTTTTGTAGAATATTTGCACATTTCTAAAGCATGCAGTAAGTTATTTTCTTGAAATACTGGAGTGTAATTATTTTTTCTTTATTTCTTTTATGGAACATTTGTTTTTCTTCTTAGATTATTTATTAAGTACTTCCTAAATTCTAAACCCTTTCATTTCTATATATTATATGAAAGCATTGCTTCCTCATTACACTCTCTGACCAGCCTGCCTTAGATTGAGCTGCTCATCAAGTAATACTTTCTTAGGAACATGAATCCTAAATACTTTCAAGATCTTGTTATTCTTTACCTGTTTGAGAAAAAAAATCATTCTCCTTTAGAATTCAGTGTAAAAAAATGTCTAGAGAAAAGACCTTTTCTAAAGGGTCTGCTGTAAAAATGTAAGACAAGACTTGCAGTGTCAAGAGTGTGCGTGATAATTTTATTAAGCATTAAAAATATATTCCTTCTCTACATCCAATAATTGCATGACTTTAAGATGTTCAACTTGTTTAGGATTCTTCTGTAAATTGCCTCCACTCTTGAGGGAAGGCATTTGGTCAACTAGGATATTTTTAGGAATTATCCAATTATAATTAAAGTTATCATAATATACCTAACTTTTCCCCATCTTCCTATCATTGTTGCCATATCCATACCTTGTATTTTATTTTTCTATCTGTTTATTATTTAATTTTGAGTATCTTTTTATGTCTCAGAAAAACTTTAACTCTTTCCACACTGGATGCCCACATAACTGCAAGTATTAAAGAAGTCATAGAGAATGAGGTTAAAGCTTCTAAGGACAGCCAGGAATTTGAAATTGGTCGAATGGGCCCCACCGAATGCACATTTGATATGTTGACAAATGTGGGCACCCTGGTTGTTGATCCAGATAAACTTGGCGTAAGAAATAAACCTTCACTATAAAAGCTAATAATGTATATTTGATTGATAAAACATAGTTTGTCATTAATTGGAATTCATAACTAATTGGAACTGGTCTCGAAACAAAGAAATCCACTCATATTGCTCTTCCATTGTTTTGTTATATACAAAAAGAGGAAGTTATTGTACTTTAAAAAATTCTATAATTTATAATATAGTTAATTAGTTAATTTAGATGATTTAGATATAGTTAAAAATTCTTTAATTTTTTATATGTAATATAATTAATATATAGTTAATTTAGATAATTTGCTTATAATTTTTAAAACTTTTTACAGTTGAACTCGCTTATCACGACCTCGGTTAACTCGCCAACCCTGTTAAGTCGGCGTCTTTGGCTTGGAACCGTCAAATTCTCTCTTTGTCTTAGCATTTTCTCATCGGTTATGTCGATTCTTTTATGTCGCCGAACCCTAATATCTCGAGCACAAAAGAGGGCCAAATTTGCCACTTAACGTTGGTTATCTCGATCCCCATGACCAATCGCCAGCTTTTGAAAATGTTAGTTATCGAAGCCACGAAAGGAAACTACAAACTTGACTAAGCAATGCATTGGAATCAATCGGTATAATATTTTAATTTGAGGTTAAAAAACCCGGTAGAGTCCATATTATAATGGGTCATCATTTGCCGTGTGCAAAGTGTCATGGCCATGCGCATGGGCAGCCATTCACAGTCACTTGCATAATGGCTATACCGTACTACTATCTCATTCATAAAAGGTTGCAGTGTGCAAAAACTATTAAAAACTTTTAAAAACTAGGTCAGGGAAAGCTTTAATTATGTGCAGTTTAAAATACTCTTTAATTTGATATATAATATGTCCTTGTAAGTTAATTAGAAGATTTTTTATGAATAAATGAAGTTGAATTCGCTTTCAACATTGCACAAAATAAAATATGTCAGAACAGCAAGTTTGTTGTCTTTTTTTAAAGCTTTATAACTTTTTAATATTTGGTTTTAGATGCCTGAAAAACATGGGGCTTTAAATATGTCAACTTTTAAGCAAGTACACCAAATGTGGGACTTCTAGGATTATTAGTTTTGTAGTTACGGTTCCACAAAAATGGACGCTTTGACAAAACGAAAAATAGCCAATTTTGTGTCGTTTTTTATCAATTTTTCAAACTTCATAACTTTTGTATTTATGGAGCTATTGTAATAAACCAGGTATCAAAGTTATTGTATTAAAAAGTTCTATCAAGTGAGTGTCATTAAAATAGTCTAAATTTAAAAAGAAATTTTGGTTTTGACTACCTACTTTAATTAATTAGTCATGCGCCAAAGTTGAAAGTTTAAAATAAGTAGTTCCCGAAAAGTATTTTAGTAATAAGGGGATGCGTTGCCTTATATAGATTATATAGCATATACCGGTATAATGGTAGCCGCAGATTTGGTAAACAGAAAAGCCTTATATTAATACATTATATTAAATTTACTTGTATACTTAGTGCATAGTTAGATAAATTATAATTTATATATAATTGTATAATATTATTTTTAATACAGCATTAGTTCTATAAATAAAAGTTGTATAAAACTATCATTAAAGCGAGAGTTATTTAGCTCGTGACGCGAACAGCGGAATTGGGTCACAAAATGTGGCGATGCGGTCCATGTTAAAAAAGGACAAACGAAGCCGTACTTTAAAAATTCATAACTTTAAAACTACAACAGCTAAAATTATGATTTTGGTGTATTAATTCTGTAAAAAACGCTGTTGTGTAAAAAAAAACCTCCAAAAACACGTGCATGTACATTCTCATTTATTAACGCACATCATGTACATAAAGATATTTCAAGCACATGTTAATATTTTTCCGCCATATTGGTTATCGTTTATCTCGATCATCGGTTATCTCGACGCTTTTTGGCATACCCCGAGGCCGTCGACATAACCGGGTTCTACTGTATTTATTTTTGTTAGATTTTCTTATTAGCTTAAGTTTACCAGAAAAACTGCTTATACAAAAACTATTTTGAATCAGATTTTGGTTATAATCTATATTAAATTTAGTCCTATATTTATCCGTATATATTAGTGTGATATAACATGAACATTTTAAAAACCTCGTATTAAAAACTCAATTTTTTCCATGTGGGTAAAAATTTTAACTGCTGTTTTTTTTAACATGAAAATAATTTTTGTTTTACAAAATTTTCAGATTGCAAGTCACTCTAATTTTAGTAGTATCAAGGCAAATTGCTGCGTGTATGAAGGTTAATACCCAATGCATAATTTAAGTTATCATAGTAGTGTATGATTCACAAAAATAGCAACTACAATCTTTGCATATTGAGTTGTTTTGTAAAAATTGCTGAAGAACTTTAACTAGTGACATGATTATCATTGAAGCACTTCAAGTGTGTTGTTTTTTTTTATTCAATTGACATTTAAACATTTTGAGCATCATCTGATCTTAATTTAAGAGCTAACCCTCGAGGCCATGTGTTAGGCTGTCAATAATAAATAGTTGTTAGCTCATGCGTTTAAATAATGAATTATAAAGTGTTATTTTATATAAATAATGTCAAAAATAATTTAAGAACTGATTAAGTTTTATGATCATGATTTATATGAAAAACCTAATGAGTCATCTCATCTTAACTCGTTTTGCCAATGTACCCAAAATGTTAATCTCACTTATAACGCTGTTTCCATCCTTTCAGTTTTGGTCAATAAATATTAACACAAGAATATTTTGTGATGGTATAAATTATCTTATTTTAAAAATGTGTCTTCTAAAAGCTATTTCTGCTAGTATCTATCTGCCAATCTTATGGAAGGTGGTTTTACAAAAGAAATAGTATATATTGGTCTTATTTTAAAATATGTCTTCTAAAAGCTATTTCTGCTTCTGCTAGTATCTATCTGTCAATCTTATGGAAGGTGGTTTTACAAAAGAATTTAGTATATAATGATCTTATTTTAAAATGTGTATTGTAAAAGCTATTTCTGCTAGTATCTATCTGCCAATCTTATGGAAGGTGGTTTTAAAAAAGAATTTAACATTTAACGATCTTCAGTTTTAACTTTTTATTTTTTTAAGTCTTAAAGTTTTTCTTGTATGTTGAAACTTAGATGTCAAGACACAAAAATTCTATTTCTCTTTGTTTGATTAGGTCAGTGGGTTTATGAACTCATGTTGACATCAAAGGGTGTTATGCAGCTGGGATGGTGTACTGCAAACTGCAGGTTTTCTCAAGAGGTAAGTCTCATTTGGAATAATGAAAACTTTCTACTTTATGCCATAATTTTATTTTTCATTGGATACAAATACATTTGTACAAAATAGCTGTCCCTGAGTTGCTGATTTTCCACAAGATGGATTTGTCACAGAAAACCTTTTTTAAATAGATTCAAATACAGCCATACATTTACTGCTATACAAATACAGCCATACATTTACTGCTATACAAATACAGCCATACAATTACAGCCATTAAAAGTTTGCAATAAAAGATTATTATTCTCATCTAAATAATAAAATTAGCCACTTCTTGTTGTTGAGTAAAATCATTAACCTGAAAATATTTTTTTTTAAAATCTTCAGGAAGGTGTTGGAGATACCAGAGACTCGTACGCGTATGATGGCAACAGATTGAGGAAGTGGAACATCACAACAAAAAGATATGGAGAGGTCAGCTGGTGCATTAAATTTTGTTATTTTCTCCCAATCGTTTAATGTCTTTTTATAATTAGATAAGTTAGATAAGTTAACGTTTATCAATTGACACAAAATTATATCTATAATATATTCAACTAGTTATTCCAAATATCATTTAACAGATTCAGTTCTAATTTGAAGTAATATTTCATGTGAAATGTTGAAGATAAAACAAAGAAAGCAAGTTACACTATGTCAAAGTCACCATCATGTCTTTTCACCTTTCTTCAGCCCTGGATGTCCGGCGATGTGATATCTTGTGCCATTGACTGTGATGAAGGAACAATTACATTTTATAGGTAAAGTTTCAATCAGACAAGATATCATTCCTTGTAAATTAGTTTTATAGGTAAAGTTTCAACCAGACCAGATCTCATTCCTTGTAAATTAGTTTTATAGGTAAAGTTTCAATCAGACAAGATATCATTCCTTGTAAATTAGTTTTATAGGTAAAGTTTCAACCAGACCAGATATCATTCCTTGTAAATTAGTTTTATAGGTAAAGTTTTAACCAGACCAGATCTTCCTTGTAAATTAGTTTTATAGGTAAAGTTTCAACCAGACCAGATCTCATTCCTTGTAAATTAGTTTTATAGGTAAAGTTTTAACCAGACCAGATCTCATTCCTTGTAAATTAGTTTTATAGGTAAAGTTTCAACCAGACCAGATCTCATTCCTTGTAAATTAGTTTTATAGGTAAAGTTTTAACCAGACCAGATCTCATTCCTTGTAAATTAGTTTTATAGGTACAGTTTCAACCAGACCAGATCTCATTCTTTGTAAATTAGTTTTATAGGTACAGTTTCAACCAGACCAGATCTCATTCTTTGTAAATTAGTTTTATAGGTAAAGTTTTAACCAGACCAGATCTCATTCTTTGTAAATTAGTTTTATAGGTAAAGTTTTAACCAGACCAGATCTCATTCTTTGTAAATTAGTTTTATAGGTAAAGTTTTAACCAGACCAGATCTCATTCTTTGTAAATTAGTTTTATAGGTAAAGTTTTAACCAGACCAGATCTCATTCCTTGTAAATTAGTTTTATAGGTAAAGTTTTAACCAGACCAGATCTCATTCTTTGTAAATTAGTTTTATAGGTAAAGTTTTAACCAGACCAGATCTCATTCTTTGTAAATTAGTTTTATAGGTAAAGTTTTAACCAGACCAGATCTCATTCTTTGTAAATTAGTTTTATAGGTAAAGTTTTAACCAGACCAGATCTCATTCCTTGTAAATTAGTTTTATAGGTAAAGTTTTAACCAGACCAGATCTCATTCTTTGTAAATTAGTTTTATAGGTAAAGTTTCAACCAGACCAGATCTCATTCCTTGTAAATTAGTTTTATAGGTAAAGTTTTAACCAGACCAGATCTCATTCCTTGTAAATTAGTTTTATAGGTAAAGTTTTAACCAGACCAGATCTCATTCCTTGTAAATTAGTTTTATAGGTAAAGTTTTAACCAGACCAGATCTCATTCCTTGTAAATTAGTTTTATAGGTAAAGTTTTAACCAGACCAGATCTCATTCCTTGTAAATTAGTTTTATAGGTAAAGTTTTAACCAGACCAGATCTCATTCTTTGTAAATTAGTTTTATAGGTAAAGTTTTAACCAGACCAGATCTCATTCCTTGTAAATTAGTTTTATAGGTAAAGTTTTAACCAGACCAGATCTCATTCCTTTGTAAATTAGGTTTTATAGGTAAAGTTTCAACCAGACCAGATCTCATTCCTTGTAAATTAGTTTTATAGGTAAAGTTTTAACCAGACCAGATCTCATTCCTTTGTAAATTAGTTTTATAGGTAAAGTTTCAACCAGACCAGATCTCATTCCTTGTAAATTAGTTTTATAGGTAAAGTTTTAACCAGACCAGATCTCATTCCTTGTAAATTAGTTTATAGGTAAAGTTTCAACCAGACCAGATCTCATTCCTTGTAAATTAGTTTTATAGGTAAAGTTTTAACCAGACCAGATCTCATTCTTTGTAAATTAGTTTTATAGGTAAAGTTTTAACCAGACCAGATCTCATTCTTTGTAAATTAGTTTTATAGGTAAAGTTTTAACCAGACCAGATCTCATTCTTTGTAAATTAGTTTTATAGGTAAAGTTTTAACCAGACCAGATCTCATTCTTTGTAAATTAGTTTTATAGGTAAAGTTTTAACCAGACCAGATCTCATTCCTTGTAAATTAGTTTTATAGGTAAAGTATACTCACTCCAGATCAGATCTCATTCTTTGTAAATTAGTTTTATAGGTGAAGCTTTTAACGACCAGATCTCATTCCTAGTAAATTAGTTAATGGTAAAGT